>BCGM01000001.1:29885-680442 GCA_001599275.1 Wickerhamiella domercqiae
TCAGACCAATTATCTTCAGCTCATCAAGAGCATTTATATCCATATTTTGGTCACACTCAAATGATACTGTGACGTTATATTCGTTACCGGTAAGATGCTGAACATTTGCAATTGAGATAGAAGCTTGTGGCAGGTTTGCCTGTTTAGCGTGCCAACCAAAGTTATAACTCGGACATTCTGCGAATATTGACGACGGCGAACAGCTTCCAGGAGGCGGCGAAACACTGCTGCTGCTGGTAGGATTGCTGCTCGACAGCACGGTAGATGAGTGCGGGGTGGTGGACGACGACGGAGCAGTGCTCGACGGGGACGGAGCAGTGCTGGTCTCGCAGGGAGTGCTGGACGGGGTCGGAGCAGTGCTGGTCTCGCAGGGAGTGCTGGACGGGGACGGAGCAGTGCTGGTCTCGCAAGGGGTGCTTGGCGAATGATGCGGCGGCCATTTGTCGGAGCATGATTCTGTGGGCCAATGGTGGGGCCACTCGTCAGTGCACGTCTCCTCAGGCGGCGAAGGCCAGTCATCTGTGCAGGATGTTTCGCGCTCGGGTGGGAAAGCGTTTACGCAGCGCGCCAGAGAGGCGATCGTGCTCGCTATAACGAGTGCAGTTCTCATTGAAGATAAATTTCCTGCGTAGACCTCGCTGAAGCTTTATAGCGATATATGGATTCTGTATTTAACTTGACGGGTTAGGTTCACTAATACACAATATGTCGCTCTTGGTACGACCGGACCTCGAGTATGCGTTGTTCAATCAAACTTGGAAAGTACTCACAGATCAGCGAACGGTCAAATCTAATCATAGCGCTCTGACAGCAATTCAAAGCAGATCGACCTGCTAGCGCGACCTCCGCCCCCACTACSTATTAACCTTAAAAGATRAAACGAACTYACCGGCTATGAATGCGCTTCACTGTTAGCCTACAATTTGCTCGCAAAACGTCACGAAATGCCTAGATGTRGTTGACAGGCTTYATTGATCCAGYCCTTACAGGCTTTTTTCCCTCCGCTATGTACAGTGTTGCATTACTATACGCACATCATATCCGATATTAAGCGCATTACTATGCATATGTATACGCATATGTATGGTGTATGTGGAGAGCTTGGCGCAGAATGCATGAGGGTCTGTCTACGTATGGAAATCTGTTTTTATTCAGCACTACAACATATGGTCTTGAACAAGTCAAGGTTTYGACCTTTCCTGTGAGAGTGGACGCTGAACTTATTTCGCATACTTTGTGAGTGGTGCGCATGATGAACAAAATGGTTTGAACCGCCCCCCCTGCTCTCGATTAATCTTAAATTTTATCTCTAACCACAAAAACAAAAGATATGTACCACGAGGTTATCTGTGATTACAGATCGTGCCTAGTACTATTTCCGTAGCCGTATACGTTGTGGCTCACATCCGAGGCTAGAGCAAACCCCATGCCTCCGCCCCCACAGATGCCCGTAATGCCAAACGCATTAGGGAAATGTACGGACCCCAGCTGCGTATCGACTTACAAACCACAAACTACTCTAACCGATCAGCACGACGTAAACTTGGTAGTGTTGAAGATTTAACTAAATAATTTAACGTGAGATCTTTGCAAGGGCTGACCAGCGCTCAAGCCTTTCCCAAGGCACTTCCGTTGCTGCCTTAATACGTTCCATGATTCTTGACACCATACAGATGGATGCGAGCCAATTTTTTGCGACTGAAATAGGCAAGAATTTTCTGCGATCGAGCAAAAATTGGCGTGCTCTTTTGTTCAAAGCTCTGCAGTAGCCATCTGGAAGCATCTATGTTACTGGGCTGAGCAAATAGCAGCAGCACTGCCGGCATTTGCCAACAGCCGTCACATTTCGATCCAAGATTGAGCTCTCTAAGAGACTTCATCGATCGCCCACAGAATGGCTAATCCTAATTAGAAATGGAGAAGTATACTTCCTAATGACAATAAATTCTGATACCTATTTACTTTCGCGAACCAGTGCTGCTCGTCTCGATCGGTGTAAGAAAATATTCGAAGCGCCCCAGGTCCCACTAGCCAATCTGACTCATTGCTTATTTGGTCTGGTCGGCTCTTCGCCTACTGAAAAATGCCCAGAGAACCAAGACTACCTTTCTTTTACTTGATTCAAGTGACTGGACTTGGCACAGGTAATAGTTGTCACCACGCGGCCAGTCAAATGGACTAGATCGAGTGTTAAGACTATGGAGGGCTTCAAGCTTACTTAGGCGCCGCGTGACATGGTCGACCTCCCTCAAGTATAACGTAAAACGAATGCACACAGCATTTGAATTCCACGGCCCAGTAACTAGATCAAGCGCTGGGAATGTACTATCGGTCCCAACGGGTTAGTCGTTGAGTGACTGGAAGATCTTCCTTTTGCGCCTGCTGCCACTGCAGGCTGCATCAATTCTAGGCGTGATGCTGCATGCGGAGAATAGGGTTAGACGTAAATGTGACGATCTCGTTATGTAATATTAACCGATCGGAAAAGTTCAGGGTTGCTCTCAGAGATGTGAAGTCTGATCGCTGAAGTCAGATTAAAATATGTGCATAAGAGAAATCCAAATGTGAGGGCCGCTATATTAAGCTAATAAATATTCAAGTTGGTTGCCTGGTCACCATCTCTGCAGTCCAAGATTCGGGAGTTTCTTGGCGGAAGATCTATATGATTTGTAAGACCAGAGAGTGAGTGAACACTCGAGGAGTTACTATACAACCCTAACCTGGTATATGCGCGCTAATTAATGATTCTGGTGCTTTTGCTCACGTATGTTTACTAAATAGTGATTAGTAACACATGCTGCAAGATTAGCACTAACCTCACAGGATACAACCACAGAGCAGAACTGGACTCGATGTGCACTAGATACTGAATTCTCACATACTCGAGTTGTTTTCGTAGCTAAATGTTGGACAGGATGTGTAATTTTAACTGCTTATGTACAGCAAATGCTGGATCAGTCTTTTTTCAGACCTCTCGTATTACACATCAGGTGGCCATCGCAACTCCTGGAATGCGTACTGCAAGATATCGTCTCCAAAACTGATTCGCTTGGGCCAATAGGCACGAAAAGACTTTTGCTTGGATCTTGTTGAGTTCTATAGGCAGGGCAGGGCAATCGAAGAATCACCGATAAGGGTCTTCAAAATGAGACCTGTGGTTTGCGCTAGAGAAGTAATGGCCTCCTGAAATGTAGGTGATTGATAACTTGAAGAAGATAATAGTAACGGGACCCGTAGATATAAATTTGGCAGAATTGCAATGCTTTACTTGGCATATAGCGCTTAAGTAAATACGTCCCCTGCTATATAGTGGGTGCACCCTAACTCTTGTACGATTGACCGATAGTGCTGAATATTCGAGCGTTCCTCTTATTTTCTAGTTGCCCCTCTTTTTTTTTGCTTTCGTGCCATATCGTCATTTACAACTAGGAGCGTTGGTCCAATCGTTACGGTAAGAACTTTCACGCGAGACCAAAAACTAACCGAGATTCGTTCCTTACATCCACTCTAAATCTGCTTCCAGAGATAAGGACGCTTAGCAATTATTTCACTACAGCTCCTACACGCTCTTCATTGCTCTAAAATACAAAAAGGCAGACTGTGTTCATGGAACCCCGCAACGCGCAGGTGGCGCGGAAATCAGTCTGCAGACGCCCTCTTGGCTTAGATTATTTACACGTTCATAATTCGGACTCCAAGAAAATTCAGTGATTACTATTGTTCAAGAGAATTTCCCGCTGCCCAACCTTCTAATCAAACCAGAATACAATTGGCTGCTTTCAACTGGCATGTTGTTCCGAATGGAAAAATTTAGAGTTTCTCTCTTCAGAATCTCGACGCCGCTTGAAACATGGCTATGGAAACAACGCGCGAAAGTGTCTTCCTGCCGACCATATTCATAGCAGTAATGGGCTTTGTCCAGCGCAATTAAATAGCAAACCGCCCTCTCGTGTATTATTCTTTTGCCCCTGGGCAAAGCCCTGGGCTCTCAAAGTCCCAGTGAATAACCCTCTCCTTCCTGGTTAATCACGAACTCTCTTTGTCATTGCGGCGGTCCTTTCAAGGAATATCCAGGCCTAGCTTGACGTCAAATCCATCCAATACCATACGAAATTATTTGCATTGAGCTCGCTTTGTTCGTCTAAGCCATTATAGAGTACGGAAGACAATTCTATATACCTTAGGAGCGGCCACGGCCCTTTTGCTAAAAGCTGCTTTACTCAACATAGGCGGGTAAATTACATTATTTTGTTTGGACCCTATTTACGAAACAGAGGCTTTTATATCGGACATATAACTTTATACCAGCAACAAGCATCTCTTGGTTATTCTCTTAAAGGCGGAAGTTTCAGATCTCTGAAGTTTCTCGACTGCACCAAAAGTTGTATACAATCTATAACTGGCTTATACTGCTTCTAAAAGATGACCAGTCTTGAAGGGGGGTAAAACATCGAATCTAAGTCTTTCAGGAATATTGTCCTGATTCCAATACATCGTCGCATGTCTAAACCAATACGCATAAGTACCTGGCACATTATCCGAGCCTGGGTTCCCCCTCCACAGCGAGCCCAGCGTAGATTTGTAAACTTTAAGAATCATACCATGAGCAAGTTTGAAACCGAAGCTTCTTTGCAGGCACGACTCAACCATTTCGCGCGCTTCTTTTTGCTCGTCATTTTCTGCTTCTCCAGGATTGGGCATCTGTAATGACATCAGATCATAAGCACGTTGCCCGTTCCATTCGGTTAGAGCGTTGACCAATTGCGAACCCTCCATGAACTCAATGGCGTAAACATGTTCAGAGACATACTGTGGCCCGTTCCAACCGTCGTCCTCGTCTACCAGTCCCATCACCATTGTCATAACCTGGCCTTGAATTATGTAGTCCGTCAGCATCCGGCTTGCCTCCTCAGCCTCTATAATGCGGCCATCTTCTTTCATAGTGAATGACCCTCCAAGTAAACCGACTCCTTTCAACAATGGGCTGTCATGCATCCCAACGGTGTCTTCTCTTCCGCCATCTGCAGCCCATAGCTCTAGAAGCAACTTATGACAACGTGCAAACAGAGGATTATCTTTTCCAGAAGCTAGAAAGTAGTTCGTCAAGTTACGAACTTCAATACCGCCAGCATTATAGGAGACTAAGTCAAATGGGGAGTCGGGGTTGCCAATGGTCTCGTTCCACAAACGGTCAAGGTCCCCTATTTGTATGAGGCCAACATCAGCGTACACACCTCCATACTTAAGAAGAAGCGGCCACCTCACGAGATCGGAGGTATGTTGGAGAGCATATTGCCCACCAATCGTGTTAGAGATAAAGCTTTGCGGGAAAAGAGCTGGGTCGGAGGTATCCAGGTAATTAGCCACATTCAAATTAGACGACGGTTGGCGATCTAGAACCCGAATTACCCATCCTCTTTTTGAGAAACGACGATGCCACGCACGCACGTTACGCTTGGTGTATGGATGCATTTCCTCATACCCAGAGTGCCAGAAAAAGAAGACATTCTTCTCGTCAGTTATCGGTTTTGGATGCAGTATGCTGTGATCAATTTCGGCATCCGACCGCAGATCCAAAAAGCTCTCTGGAATTTTGTGCAGCGCCGCTGGAACAGAGTAATTTTCAGAGCCAGTCATTAGATTCACTTTTTCCGCCATTAACTCGCAAATATTCTTGTCACTTATCTCCAAGGGGTGGTAAAAGAGCTTGACGTAGAGCGAGTCAACAATTTTACCTGACTAATGCAAATCCTTCGACCGTTCGCAAATCCTTATTGCAATATTTATGTCGCGAGCGGCTCGCTATCACTATGGCTACATCAGGTGTTGATTACCAATGCGAGCCATAATGGTGTTAGTCACTTTGGATTAGAGCGCAACGGCAGTCCATGCACTATGACTCGTCAACTGTTAGTGAATTCCGGGTTCCTACACGACTTCACATCTATTCATTTAAAATGAGTATTCCCTCCTCTATTTTTTTGTCCACTTTCGCGCTCTCAGTTAGGGAATAACATTTTTAATATGATCCTATCTAAAACGTCGAGCTGTATGATTAATGGACTTGCCACGGCTTCCAGCGCCGCGTGTTAGTCGCCACACATGACCTCAAGTCAGTAAAATGCTCATAGGGCGTCTTTAATTTTATCGTCAGGAGTCAAGTTAAGAGTATTAGAACAGCAAAATACGACAATATAAGAAAACATCCAAAACGATCGATTCTTCTGCGGAGATTACACTGCCGATTCCGTTCAGAGCCCTTCTGTGAATAGGTGGCGGACTCGTGTCCGAAGTAAGCGTTAAGTGAATAGCCACGCTAGAAGAAATAATGTGCTGCCTACACAGAACCTGGATATCGCCTCATACAACAACCTTTCGTAATCACATATGGACTTTGACGTCAAAGAATCGAGTTTAATTATAGCCACGCGGATAGTTTAGTACTGAAAAGCACGTCGCTCGATATTCGAGCGAGAGCTGTGTCTCGTGGTCCGTCACGTATAGGCATTAGCTCTGAAAAGCACGGTGTACGCACACCATATCCGATATTGAACAAATGACGTGCGGGCATGGAATTTTTTGAAGTCTCTCTTTAGCACACCAAAACACTAGATAAAGTAATGGAAACAACGTTGAACTGCTTGAAGGTCGACTGTACTCATGAGCACCTTAATACGTTGATAGATACAAATTATGTTCACGCGATTCTCGACAGCAAAAGCTCCGTGGTTGTCGGGCGGGACGGGGTAACTATTGTCAGCATACGACTTTAACTCATGACACGGTCTCCGTGAAATGCCCAGAATCCTGGCTCTTAGATCCTCCTGCATCAGCAAACATACCTCAAAATCAAAGGCGAACCACGCGACTGTTTAGTCCTATTATATGTGTGGCCATCTTCATGGCTACGACATTTTGGACCAGCAGCCGGCAACCGTGATCTAGATCGATTGGTAAGATAACAATGCAGATCTGAGGGACTAAAAGCTTATGCACAACAGAGAGAAAAAACTTTGTGGAGTTCACAAGTGTAGTATATGGGGAAATATATTCTGTTTCACAAGGTGATTGACGTCGTTTCTCTTGTGCGAGGAGGTGTTCCCGAGATTCTCACATGTCGACCATCTATTTATAAGCAATGATGTAAAAGATTAAGCATGACATCGCAATAGAGGCCAGGGTCGGCCGACTTTCAGGGCTCTAAGATGCCTTCGGAGAACGCCCAAGAGACTCTGCGGTACTGTTTCTTTAATGAAAACATCTCATTTGATAAAAACTGAGGTCATAACATATGAGTGCTGCTCTCGCGAGCAAAAGACCCACCCACTTTCAACCCGATTACGTGAAATCTGCGGGAATAAAAATGTATAAATCTAAAACTTCTGCATCTGAACATCCCATCTCCATACTATTCCAAGATGGGATTTTCCAAGAAATTTGCGGGAGTCTTCGATTCAAAAATATTTCGAACCTCGCACTCGACGGCCAAGCAAGATACGCATGAGGCGAGTAGGACCAACGTGGTTCTGAAAGATGGCTCTGCTGACCACCCCACAGCAGTCTATACAGCTTCGACCGACTCAGATAAATTAAGTCTGGAACAGAAAAATGAAGAAGAAATTCAGGCTCATCCAGATTCAGTAACTCCGGATGCCGAACCCGGTGTGCAAAAGGCCGAAGCTATCGCTCTTGTATGGCCCAAATTCGCTGTCTACGCCACCATCGGCTGGATATGGGTGGCATTTTTTATGCTTGCTCTCCAACAGGGAACCACCACGCTATTTAATGCTGCTGCGTATGCAGAATTCTCCAGCTCTCCGCAGATTACAACAGCTGCTATTCTTGCTACAATAATAGGAGGTGTCTTGAAGCTCATAATCGCCAAGCTATTAAATCTTTGGGGTCGTGCCGAAGGATTTTTTTTCTTTGTCGTTGTTTATCTCATCGGCATGATTGTGCTCGCGAGTTGTCACGGCCCTGGTGGGTACGCAGCCGGCTATGTGCTTTACTGGATAGGCTATGATGCGATATACCTTATTATGGATGTGTTTGTAGCAGATACAACTGGTCTTCGTAATCGGGCTTTTGCCTTTGCTTTTGTGGGGACTCCATTTATATGTACAGCTTTCACAGCTCCCCTCTTAGGTGCTGCCTTTCTCGATCACAGCACATGGCGTTGGGGCTATGGGTCCTTCGTCATAATAATGTTCTTTATATTCATGCCATTGGTGGTAGTTTTCAAGTTTTATCAAATGAAGGCTGAAAAAATGGGAATTTTGCAGAGAGAACGGTCAGGGCGTACTGTTGTACAGTCAGTTATGTTCTATTTCCATGAGTTTGACGTTATTGGGGCAATTCTGCTCTCGGCTGCATTCGTGCTTTTCCTACTTCCCTTCTCTCTTGAGTCATATGGGAAGGCAGAGTATTCTTCGGCCACCTTTATTGCTATGGTCGTTATCGGCGTAGTTCTTTTCCCCATATTTGCTATCTGGGAAAAGTTCTTTGCACCCGTCCAGTTCGTTCGATGGGAGCTTTTCAAGAAACCAACAGTGCTTGGTGCATGTTCTCTTGCTGCTGTTCTTTACTATTCTTTCTATGCATGGGATGTATACTTCTATTCTTTCGTTATGGTGGTATACGATCTTAATTATAGTTACGCGACGTACATGACGGAAATTTACAATGTAGGTTCGTGCTTCTGGGGTGTTGTATTCGGATTATACGTGCGACAAACAAAGCATTTCAAGCATGCCTGCCTCTTCTTCGCTCTACCACTTATGATTCTTGGTGCAGGGCTCATGATCTATTTCCGGGGCAATGACCATGGGATCGGCTATCTTATCATGTGCCAGATCTTTATTGCTTTCGCTGGTGGACAGCTCGTCATCGGCGAGGATATGGCTGTCATGGCCTCAGCTGATCATGATGGGGTACCCATGATGCTCTCGTTGATCTCTCTCTCTGCTAACATCGGGGGAGCGATTGGTTACGCTGTGACTGCGGCGATTTATACTAATACATTCCCCGAAGTGCTACGTCAAAACCTTCCTGCGGCTGAGAAAGCTAATTACGAGACCATATACCTCGATGGCTACTTATCCCAGTTGACTTATCCGGTGGGCAGCGCCGTCCGAAATGCCATAGATATTGCGTGGGGGGAGTCTCAGAAATACGAAGCTATTTCGGCTACTGCAGTTCTTGCCCTTGCCATCCCTGCCATTGCTGTCTGGAAAAATTATGATGTGTCTCGGAAACAAAACAAGGGCACGTTGATTTGAAGTCGAGGCTGAGAATAACTTGACGGGACCGCGCTGGTCAAACCACCACGCGCCTTTTCTAAGATATGCCAGGTAGGTGGATAAGCCGTCTCATTGGAGGCGTGGATTTATTTCTCGATCCTGAATCGATATGCTGTTGATTGTGCCTTTTGAAATTCCGACTTCGGCTATTGGATATTACTGTAACGGCCCTCTATATAGAAATTTTATGACTTTAACGATAAGCTCAAGTTTAGAGCCGCTTCTGTCCAGGAAACGGGCTCTTTCCAAATCTTTCTGTCTTTCTCTTTGATTCCTCGTATTTCTAGGACATAAGTTAGATCACACCCAAGCTTGAGCTGAGAAACCCCGCGCTGATCATACCTGCAAGTCATTTGAGGCTTGGTATTCCGAGCATACGAACTTACCTCATTGTGATTCAAATGGTTTGGCCAAAGATCCGCCTAGCCGAGGAGCGGTATGGAGAGGCATTCTATACTTAACCATCATAAATTCATGAAGTCTGTGGGCACTCTCTAGGAGAGCAATCGCCAGAGTATAGCTGAAAGTTCTGCCGATCCCGCTTGGTCTGTCAGTAGTCTTTAGACAATGTAATTGGTTGAGACAGAAGACATTAAAACACATCACTATATTAACTTTCGCGGCGATTAGCTTCCGAGAGGGCCAGATAAGGTGGTGTGCAAGAATGCTGCTCTGCCGTTCAAAGCGCGGAAGGCTGGAGATAATTGCTCACCTTTACATAAATCAACTGGTACCAATGGAATATTCAGTCCTTATTCTGCAATGAAAAAGCGAACGCGAAATGGGTTCGGCGCAGTAAGCCGGTCGTAAAGTCTGATGATAAGAGTAGAAGATTACCGAATGGGTTACCAATAAGTCAACGGCTTTCGTGGATTATTAACATCGTGCCAAAGAGAGCAGTCTTGAGGAGGAAATCTCTAACGGCTGCCGTTAGAGATTAGGTAGACACTAGCATAGTAAAAATTAGAAGATAATGACCCATTTTGTTAGAATTTACTAAGGACCGAGGGGAATCGACGAATGCAGCTCGCGCTATCGTAACTAGTAGAGCTGTCCTTAGCAGCAGTAAACGCCGTGTGTTCCGACATGAGCTCCGCGTCCATTAATAAACGGGCTATGTCAACGCTTGTATGCATCCCAGCTGCTTAATTGGCACGCTACATATACATACTGGATCGCTGCTGATGTGATGTCAAGCTTTCTTTGGTTGAACAAGTCTCTTTCTGGAGTTCCTGACTACTCGCTCTTATTTAGCCAGAGTCGAGCATATTTCTCGTGAAAGGCTGGTGACGTTTCCTATATATATATATAACTTGATTAGGTATATGGCCAGACTCCTATAAATAATAGCCAGAGCATGTATAGCATGCGAGAGATTCAGTGTGCTAGCCATCGCTTCTCTGGCCTGAGCAAATATGACGACGAAGCGTATTTTGATGTCTATCAATGGGCTGCGCTAGTCACAGAGCTCTCACGGCGTTCAAACATTTCTGGTACAGCTATCCGTCCGATCTGTCGCACAAGCAAACATGTAATAACAATAAGCAAGCAAGTAAGCAAGTAAGTAAGTAAGTAAGTAAGTAAAGTTATGTATGTTTAATGAGCAAGCTGGCCAATCTCGCTAAAAGCTATCATGATCTGGACCAGAAAACCTAATGAATGCATATCGGATGCAGCTCTCACCGTTTTGCTAGGCACACTCGATAAACCCAGTCTGAAATAAGTTGTCCTCAGAAATGTGGCAGCTAACCATAAGAGATTTAACAATATCAAACAACCAGAGACTTATTGAAGATCAAAGCGGTCAAGCATCATCACATGGTGCCAAGCTTTGACAAAGTCATTCGCGAAACGCTGTTGCCCGCCTTTACCTCCGTATACCTCACACACTGCACGGAGTTGAGTATCGTGCCCGAGTATCAAATCGACTCTTGTTGCTTTCCAAAGAAGAGAGCCAGTTTCGCGATCCCTGCCCTCGAATCGAGTCTTAGCATCATCGATAGGAGTCCATTCTGTATCCATAGTTAGAAGATTCACAAAAAAGTCATTCGTCAAAGCTCCTTTGTTGTGTGTGAATACTCCCAATGAAGAATCATCCCAGTTGAGGCCCATAACTCGCATGCCACCAATCAGCGCGACTAGTTGTGGAGTAGTCAAACCTAATAGTTTAGCACGGTCAATAAGAAAAGCTTCAGCAGGTACCTTGGTAGGAATATTGTCAGCTTCGAAGTTCCTGAATCCATCCATGACTGGATGAAGCCACTCAAAAGTCTCAACATCTGTGTCCTCCTGGAGCGCATCAGTCCGACCAGGGACAAAGGGCACTTCAACATCCACTCCAGCTTTCTTGGCTGCCACTTCGACGGCTGCTGTCCCGGCAAGAACTATAATATCAGCCAGCGATATCCGCTTGTCATCGCTTTGCGCTTTGTTGAACGCATTGCGGATAGACTCCAAAGATTCAAGAACCTTGCTTAGCGCTTCTGGTTGATTGACCTCCCATTCCTTTTGAGGTTGTAGCTGAATACGCGCACCGTTAGCACCACCTCGCTTGTCTGAAACTCGATGAGTTGAAGCAGATGCCCACGCTGCTTTAGCAAATAGAGCAGGTTCCAAACCACTCGTGTGAATAATCTGATGTTTCAGCTCTGCCACATCTTCACTGTTCACCAAAGTATGATCTACAACCGGTAGTGGGTCCTGCCAAATGAAATCCTCACGAGGTACTTCAGGGCCAACATAACGGGATTTGGGACCCATATCGCGATGCGTTAATTTGAACCATGCTTTCGCAAAGGCCTCCGTGAATACCTCCAATGGGCTATCTCGGAACTTGCGCAGACATTTGTTGAACTCGGGGTCTGTCTTCAGTGCAATGTCGGATGTCATCATCATTAGAGGGTGTTTAGCTCCGGAAACGTGCGCGTCCGGCGTTGTAAGATCCTCTCTACGAACCTTGGGTGTCCATTGATTGGCACCAGCGGGGCTTTGTCCCCGCTCCCACTCCAAGTCCAGCAGATTGATAAGATACTCCTTATCCCATTGAATGGGATGTTGGACCCACGAGCCCTCGATACCGTTTGTAATTGTGAATTTACCGTTCCCTGTGCCAGCAGAATTGATCCAACCAAGCCCCATGTGCTCGATGGATGTCTCAGCTGGAGCGGGCCCAACGTACTCTTTAGAGACTGCACCATGACTCTTTCCGAACGTGTGACCTCCAGCAATTAATGCAACAGTTTCTTCATCACTCATGGCCATTCGGCTAAATGTTATACGGACTTCCTTTGCTGATCCTACTGGATCTGGATTGCCACCCGGTCCCTCGGGGTTAACATAGATAAGTGCCTGCTCGGCATTAGCTTGTGGATTTTCAAGATCATAGTAATTGGCTTCAGGTGTTCCCGCCCAGCGGTCACGGCCAAGATAGGTGGTTTCCGATCCCCAATTGGTCTCATTGTCATCTTCCCACGCATCAACACGCCCACCGCTAAAGCCTAACAGTTTGACACCCATGTCTTCGAAAGCAACATTCCCAGCTAATACTAATAAATCTGCCCAACTAAGAGCATCGCCGTATTTTTGCTTAACAGGCCAGAGTAGGCGTCGCGTCTTGTCAGTATTTCCGTTGTCAAGCCAGCTGTTAATTGGCAAAAAGCGCTGCAGACTGTGACCCGCGCCGCCGCGCCCATCCGATATACGGTAGGTACCGGCACCATGCCAAGCCGTTCGAATCATTTGAGGCCCGTAGTGACCGTAATCTGCGGGCCACCAGCTCTGCGAAGTGCGCATCCACTTGTGTAGATCAGCTTTTAGTTGGGCATAATCAATTTTACTGAACGCCTCTTTGTAGTCGAAGTCTGATCCATAAGGATTCGAAAGAGGAGAAGGTCTGCCTAATACTTCTGTGCGAAGCCGATTTGGATACCAGTCCTCCAACGTCGAACCAGTAGCTTCGGCGCCACCGATTCGAGTACCTCCAAATGGACATTTAGCAAATGTGCCAGCAGAATTGTGAATAACAGGGCACGCGACTCCAGTCTTAGCTGGAATATCTCTCGGTACCATGGGATTGATATGAAAGTTTGATGGGATGAAGTAGCACTCACTTTACGTAGCGAGTAAGCAGAGCAATGCGACCGTAGCCGCCTTTTCTATCCTCAGCAATGAGTGCCCTAACCTTAAAGAATATACCCATCCTAGCGAGCAAAGTTGGTGAGCGTTTCGAGCAATACCAAAGGCCGATCCTGGAAACAGTAGTGAAAATGAATAAAAAATTAATACATCTCACTGCGAAACATACTACTATCGTCCTTGTGTGTTTACACACTGGACACCTTTTGCTCGTTGGTAAAGAGCTAGCAACATGCACAAGGGTTAGGTGAGCTAGTGTTAACGTTGCGTGATGACAGTGAGGGAATGCCTGGATGCGGATTCGTGGAGAGGGGAGTGATGTACTTGACACGTTACATTTAATAGCTGCAGACCCTTTTCAGGACCCTCAATATGGAAGTCAATAAGTTGACTCCTAGATATATGATAGAAGAAGCAGTGCGGCCTACAGTCCAGCATGAGTTGAAACTATTCTCGCAACAGTCAAGACTAATCTGACCTCCACGCCATACTATATAGAATTTGAGCAGGCTTCAGCACAGTATGACTAACAGGACATTATTCTTCGCGCGATATGCGTTACTGTGGTGGCAGTGTTGGATATTAAGAGCAAGCAAATCGCGAAATACATTGATATAAACACGTAGTAGGTTTTCAATAGTCAATTTGCGAAGTGTTAATTTTAGTACAGCGAGAGAGGCTGAAAGGAGTTGTGTGTAACCAGGCATTAACTGGAGAGCTCAATATCATGAGTAATATAATTGTATACCAACATAAATACTTACACTAAATCTCACAAGTTCTTCGTACCAGAGAAACTCGTGCACTACCTTTGAAGTCTAAATTAAGAGCGCGTAAGATCAATGATGGATCTCGGTGTCTATACGGAATGACATTTCGCAAGTGAACATGGTGCGTGCATGCCCCTTGTCACGAATGGTCGCAGATAAGATATTCCTTAGAAGGGGCACTTAAAGATCGTCGGTCCGTCCAGTCTCACCGATAATAAACCATGATTCGTAGAAAAGATGCCAAGAATCGAACCCGAAGGGTTACAGAGCCATGGTTTTCACCTTCTCAGCGTCGACATTTTGGCCCTCACTGCCAGACTGCTCGATTGCATCGTCATATTCAACGACGCCTTCGAAACCTTCGACACTGCGAATATATAGCCATCTTGCCCCGCCAAACCAGGAACCAAGTCCCAGCACAACTACAATGCCAAATGCCACAATCGTGTAATTCATGTTGTTCCCGGTAACTGGCATCTCCGTGGGAAAGAAGAAAAAGACGCTGCAGAAAGTTAGATAGACCACGGCGGGAATATGGCAGATTGTCGTCCATTTGCCAAGGTTATAGAAACCTGCCGGTTTCGAGTTCGGCCGAATCATATAAACCACAATCGGCATCAAGTATGAGATATACAAGCCCGCCGAAGATGCATCCAAGACTGTGTAGAACGCCGTGGAAGAACCGAAGAGAATGGCTACGAATCCTGCTTGGAAGCCTACGCACGTCAGAATAGCAAATACAGGGACTCCAAGGGTAGGAGAAACGTACATCAGCCACTCATTGAGACCCACAGGAAACCCACCATCTCTTGCAAGTGCGTAAATCGAGCGAGCGCCTTCCGTGATTAGTGCATTTGTGGACAGAGCCTCGCAACAAACCACGAGAGCATTCAGTGCAAGAGCTCCTTGCTTTCCCACGGCTTGGTGGAACACTTCTAACAAGGGAAACCCAGTGATAGTGTCTGCAACAGCTTCGAGATCGGTAATTGTAAAGAGCATAACGAGAATGAATGCGAATCCAGTGAATGTACCAATTACAATCGACATCACAATGGCACGAGGAGCATCGCGGCTCGCGTGTTGCAACTCTTCGCTCATATGCGCTGGTGCGTCGTAGCAGCACATTCCATATGCTGCTTGCATGCATCCCAGAATCACAGCCATGCCCAGATTATTCCAACCAGAGTCATTGATACTTGTTGTGAATACAAAGTCCGCAGTCTGATAATGGGGTGACGCACATGCTAAGCAAGCGACAACGCAAGTAACAAAGCAGGCCAGAGACCAGTACAAAGCAAAACTCGATAAGTAATGCAAAATTTTGTTGCCGAAAATATTGACTACGGCGAAAAGAGCAAGGAAAGCATAGAATATTAGACACACCTTCCAATTTGACGGTTCAAAACTCTCATCCTTAGAATTTAGGGTCGCCATGGCAGCAGTCATGTAGCCTAATTGCGGGCTTGCTCCCATACAAACCAGGCCCGCAAGCTGCGCCCATGCACAAACATAGGAAGTTCCTCTTCCCCACCATGTGCCCTTTGTTAAAAGCATGCACCACGAGTACTGCCCTCCAGACACGGGAAATGCTGAGCAGAGATCTGCCATAGATAGACCGACAAAGAAGGTAAGGACACAGGCACCAATCCAGCCATATACTAGTGCGACCGGTCCACCATTGAGCATCGTTTCAGATAGGGAGCCTGCGATGGCAGTCCAACATGTCAAAATTGAGTAAGAAAATCCGATCATCGAAACAAGCCCGAAGCTGCGACGCAACTCCTGTTTGTAGCCAATGTTGGCAAGAAGCTCCTGGTCGCCCATTCCACGGACGAAGGAGGCGACACTAGCCTCGTCTCCCGTTTCTTCTAGGAGTGCCATTTTCAGTGTCTTCTAAGAATGCTGGTAATTTCCGGTTAGTACAAAACACAGGTGCATAGTCTTATATTTCACTACTACATATGTATTAGATAAGGTAAAGGCGCGTGTCACTAATCTTCGGCATTCGATTGGACGAGAGGGGGGTCAGCTTTTCGGACTGTGCAAGTCTAGAAAAATTAGATACGGCACCGACAGAAGAGCCTGATAGTAATCTTATGGCGTTGTCTGTGCTAACGAAGTCCAAACTCTATGGTAACCTCTTCGCAAAAATCCATTTTTGCAAAAGAGTAGAATTTCTTATCAGGATCTGCACGCGCTCCCGCGCGATACATTAGATCTTCATCAGATGAGCGAAATCCCAGAACCAGCTGGAAAGTAGGTGCGATATCTGTCTTCTGTCGATGCATAATCGATGAACCGAGTTCCGCACTTAATTCCCGACAATAAAGGCTAATCCAATAAGCGCTCATCTTGCTCTAAAGACTTTTCATAGAATACGCTAGGCAATTTTCTTGCTGAATCCCAAGTCACTCTATATAACTATTCGCCTTGAATATCCCAAGGTCATTCCATAATTTGGATTCACATATTACTGATAGAGACGAATCATGCTTTTTTGTACTCGAGTTTCACATAAGAAATGCCAATAAAACGCCCGCTACTCATGGTAAAAATCACGTCCTGCTAAAAAAGTCTAATAGATGGCGTATGCTCATAGAGTCGACTCCTGGCTCGCTACTTGATATGACGTTGACTTATTAATTTTGCTAAGATAAATGAGATATGAAACTGAAACTAGCTAGTAGTTCTAGTAGATGGGTGGAAGCGAAGCTGCATCTTCGAAGAGACCGCGTACCGTATAGTCAATAAATTCCTTGAGCTCCTCACTGAATTCCATCATTGCCTTCTTATCGTCAAGGTTGATCTTTCGACGCAACAACTCTTCCCTTTGGATTCGGCAGCGGTCCTCAGCTATCTTCAGCCGGTATGTGAGCCATTGCAAACCGATTTCCGACCTATCCGAGAGGTAGTGAAGACCATGGATTTTCGTATAATCTGGGAGCATCGGGTCTGCCGGCCGGAAGCTCGTGACCATCGCAATACGCTCAATACAGTTTTCTGCCCTGAGCGCCGAATGTCTTATCCTAGAGCCTTGCATTAAGACCACTTTGCCCATCACCGGGCCCGGTACGACTGACACGTTGCCGTCCTTGGTTTGCACAGCTGTTTCACCTCCTTTCATTCCAGTTGTATCGGAGAGCATGAGCACAGCTACAAAAGGCGTAGAATCCAAGTGCCAATCGTCCACAGGCCGGTCGTCGTATTCACTTTTCTCTAAAGGGTCGGAACCGGCTGCCAGGGGAGCGGTTGGGATTTTATCCAAATCACGAATCCCTTCACGACCCTTGGGACCAAGTTGAATGTTAGTACTAGCAATCTCGTAGTCCATAACTGGAATCAGATCTAGCCCAGCGATCTCTGAGATTGCAGCAAGCACCTTAGGGTGAGTCCAGGCATCATGCGTGAACTTAGAGTATCGAGGAGCATATCCGCGCGCAACACAAGGCGAACGCTTGGCGCTGTAAATGCAATTCTCCTGTACAGGAGCAGAGAGTAAGTCTTGGCGCATCAAGTGTATGGCGTCCTCAGTAAATACTCGGAATGGAGCTGTAGCAGCCACTTCGCATACACCATCCCGCTGATTGTCGTAACCAAAGTCTGAAAGTTTTTTAGTCCACTCAGGCTTTTCGATTTTCAAGTGCTTAGCAGGATCGAATTGTACTGTGGTAGGCATATACTTCCACTTTTGAGAGCCGTTCTTCAAGGAACTCGGAGTGTCTGAGTTCGACGAGACAAGAGAGGGGAGAACAGAAGCAACAGCCATCTTGAATTAGTTTGTTAACAGAATAAATTCGTTCAGCGTATCTGACGGTTGAGTTGAGTTATGGAAATTATACTCCGGGGCTCTCTTCTTCCTCTTTATATGTCATCTAGCGCCTGATAGCTGGTCGATCGCTGGCACCTTTCGAACTCAGTTGAGCGCCTTTTTTGCGCTCTTCGGAAGCCATTCGACGCAGTTTGGAGGGATTTTCTTCGGAGTTTGGACGGAGTTTGGAAGGCATTCGGCCGATAGCATGTGATGATCCTTTGGGGTTGGAAGAGAGACGATCATTGCAGATGAATCATCAGGCGATAAGGCTTTAAGTTAGACATTTCGTGTCTATAGATGCTAACGTCAATAATATTATGCACGGGGGATAAGTATACGGTAACGCAATCGTATATGTAAACGAAATTTCTAACTCTTAGGTGTAAAAGTCAAATTGTAATGACTGGGGTAAGCTGCCTTGTATTCCAGATAAAATATCGGCATTCCAAAGGAGCTGCCAATCCACATCGTCCTGATTATCTTGTTTTGGAAGAGGATCGAGCGAGGGATCTAAACTAGGCAGCGCAGATTCAATATTCGAGGTGGAATCATCGGACTCACCTGCCATCTGTTCTCCTCCTTCACCTAGGTCAGGTTGAAGGTCCTGTTGAGATTCAGACTCGGAACACCCAATAGAACATTCGGAAATATTGACTTTGTAAATTGCCTCCATCTGAATACAAACAGTCCGCAAGTGTCTACAGTACTCGCGGTTACTAGCGGGAGGGAAACTCTCGAGCATATCTGTTGCAGTTCGTAGGACTCCAATCACATCCCCTGGTGCGAACTTTGTAACGGATACGGCTCCTACTAATAAGAGCTTAGCCAAGAAGACGGAAGCATGAAGTAATCGACAAACCCACTCTATTGGCGCGTGCCTCTTGTTCAAGTTGAGATCTGAAGAGGCCTCGTGGTCGACAATATAGATTGCAGCTTCTGTAGCCGCTTCAAGAAACCTCTTTGACTCATTGATGCTCGTCAGCCTTTGAGTAGAGAGATTCCGGTGTTGCCAAGGCATCAGGCATAGTGAGAAAATGTAGAGCTGACAGTGGCTGAACTCAAACATGATCACTCTGTGCTCCCACTCCGATGACCTGCAAATCTCATTGTACAAGACTTTCCAATTCTCCATAATCCTATACAGCATACCGAGAATATGTAAATGCTGGCCACTCTGTACTAGTTGATGGGCGCTCATGCGGCTTCCATATAACGACTTGTTCGCCAAATGCAGTAGTTTCACTTCGTCAAGCCGAGCGCGCATTGCTAAGGACCCTTTCAGAGAACGCAGCGCCTCCGGAGTGAACGCATCCTCACTCTCGAGAGCAGCAAGTTGGTCAAACGTAGGATGTAATCCCAAACGGCAAGCGAGGAGCTGATCAGCAAATTGTAGAGTGATGAATGTTCCTATATCATGCTCGAGAAACTGTGTGTACTGGGCCAAACGAGCTGCCTGTCCCAGAAGTGGCCAGCAAAATCGTGCGTGTGACTCAAGGACCCCTCCTCCGCCTATATTTTGATCATCTGCATATTTATCTCCTGTAGCACTGCTGCCACTAAACAACATAATACCTGGAAGCCACTCAGATAGGATTACTATCGCGTGTACCATCGACTGGACTTGACTATTTGGACATCTCCACATCAGATTACTTATCGTCTGTTCAGTGTGAGCCCATAAGCGCTCATGTAGTTCACGATGTTGAGGACCTTCTTTGACCCTAGCACCGAGAGTGCAAATTACAGCTAGTAGAGCAGGTTGGCCCACTAGGCAAGATACTTTGCTATAATCTTCAGGAAAATTAATACATGCGTAAAATGCAAAAATTTCGCTGAAAAAAGCTGAGACATATTCAAAAACTTCGTGCTCACTGAGTATGCCTTGCGAAACAAGGGGGGTCTCACTTACAAGAAGATCAGGCTGTGGGGCAGAACTTGCATCTTTATGATCAGAAGGAGTATTGCCCTCCACTCTAAGCAACGAGGAATGTTTTACTCGCGGAGATATCAAGCCATTTTTGCGCACTATTTCATCCGTAGCATCAGCTAGCATCATTAAGGCATCATCGTGAGGATAGTCAGCCTCTCTATGCACCGTCCAGTCTGAGGTGGTAAGAGCATCTTTCGGTGTGAAAATAGAATCTGGTTTCACTGCGAGTTGCAGTTGGCGATTTCGTCTAGCTCTTCCCAGCGCAACGTTGCGATTGCCTCCTCTTCTTTCTACAGTCCTGACTCGGCAGATGAGACCAAGATCAACGCAACGGTGGCATGATGTGAGTCCTGGGGAATCAAACACACACCGTGCCTTTCGATTCTTACAATTAAAACATGCACGATGTCCTTTTCTCCCGGAGGGAATGACGGGTTCGGATCTCAAGCCAGAAGGGGTGCTCATGCGCAATTATATTGATTCAATCACCTTCCACTGAAATAGACTCTCTGCCTGGTTATATTCTCGAGAGGATTACGGGCTGTCGGCATAACCGCTGCCAAGCTGTCAGCTCTCTATAAGCTTTTTGGCCTAGCTTTTTGGATGAACCAGAGAAATTCACTTCTTATTAGTAAAGGTTGGTTATTAGCTATCGAATTCCGCGATTGCTGATAACAAGACGCGCAGAGCTGGACATGGAGCGATATTGGTAGCCCCCAAGACGTATTGGAAACCAGCGAGTTCGGCGGAGCCTGTACAGTAGAAAATTATTATTTCCTTATTATAAGCACAAATGTCCCAGAACTTTGTGTCCTGCTTTGATAAGAGATACCTCTTTCCTAGTTCTCAACATGTAAGAGTAGTAGAATTAGCTTAACGCACATCAAAATCTGCAAAGCCGTGTGAAACATTACCTTCTGGCGAGTTTTGCTCAACTACCAACATGATACTTAAGCTGATTTTTACAGTATCTTGAAACATCACGGAAGGCTTTCTACGAAACAATGACGTTATAGTCTCTTGGCATCTTGAAACTGCCAGTAGCCTCTATTACACGAGCGCAAAACATAGACAGTTGCTATACCCTGGTTCTTTCTGAGATGAATCTGGTGGCATAATCATATTTTTACACGGCTACTATAAAATTGTCCTTGGCTACTGCGTTTTGTCCGGATAACAGAGCAGACACAAGTGGTGTCAAAATACTGGAAACAACCTATCTTTTTCTTAGCTGAAGACTTAATTTTTTAAACAAGATGCGGGACACATTGCCAAAAAATACGCTATCATTACCATGAGCATCCCATATTAAAAATTATCTCAGTGTCGCATATGACGAAAGTTGTACCTGAACTCTCAACCATAGCCGAACCTGGCTCGAGATAGGGAGTTTAGATATCGCCCTTTGGTGTCGTAGCACATCCAACGACGGATTGCCATGCATTCAACTTCGGTGCATTGTTGGGAGCTGCATAGCACACACGTTACCGCGACACGTAGAATGAGGCGGGGTTATTCGGAAAAGCAAAATGATCTCCAGCAATGCATGCCCTGTCAAAGGGAATCTAGGTGGAGCTGGCTTGGAGGATATCCCGTTAGAAGATGGACTAGCTGATATAAGCAGAGGAATTAGTGTTTATAGTGCCAATCTTTTTTATTCCTTTGGATGCAGGCAGATGCCTTCATCTCGATGTTGTGATTCTTCGCGAACGACGAACAAGAAGGGGGAGCGAGAATTTGTAGTTTACGAGCGAGCCGATATTGATTGGACGTAAGTGGCTGTGAAGAGAAGCGAGTTAATTCTAAGGAAAGTAGCAGTTTTGTCTATAAAACACGATAAATCAGAAATTGAGCGAGTTTCGTATACTACCTCGTCTCTATGTCAATCTTACTTGACGTTCAGCACACAGCAAGAACTGAGCGATAAGTAGAAACTTTCGTCATTATTAGTTTGAAACACTCGTCCCATCGAAAGTGGTTATTACAATACCCACAACGCTCGGTAATGACGTCGAAATGTTGAGCAAATATACTGCCCAGTAAAGCAATATAAGGGACTCTGTAATATAATCATACATTTGCAATACAGGTGAATGGTTGTGCCTGGTTCGTGGCATAAGTCGCAATGGCTTGCTCAATGGCAGAATAGGAGCACAGGCCACAAGTGACTAGGGAGGCCAGGAAAAGCAGGAAGACTGCCACCTTAACCAGAGTGCGCACTGATCCGCCTTCTGTAGCAGCACGTTTCCAACGCGACCAATTACGGAGATAAGAGTCACCTCTCGTCACTGTCAGGGTAGAACTATCAAATTCATCTCCAAGACCTGCATCCTGGCGCCACATCAGGCTGAAAAGGAACAGGAATGGGAAAGTATACGAAAAGTTCAGGATGCAGAACGCACCGATGATGCTCACCAAAACACTTATAGAAGGAATCGCTGTCCCCAAAACGTATGCAATTCCCCAGTAAACTACCACAAAAATTGCCCAGATGACCATACCTTTTTTAGTGGTCAGTTTCGGGAAACCGAAATCAGACACCAAGAATCCCTGATATATGACCTTGATCCCAACATTACCGTAAAGAATTGCAGCGATCATGCCAGAAACTACGTTCAGCACATTGCTCGCGGTCTGCAGCCCGGTGGAGATAATACCCATATTAGCTTGTACATAGGAGAACTGGCCATCATAAGAGTACACAAACAACCCAAAGAACAAGTAGACCACTAAAATCAGACACTGGGCGCCAAGCATACCTTTCCAGAAGTCCATGGGTCGTTCTAGCTCAGCCATAACTTCGCAGAAAATTGTTGCACCTCCCCACGCAAATACCATGTTATTCATACCGGCGATGCGGTCTGCCAGATCCCCGCCTGCAATGGCAGCTTTAGCAATTGGTAGGGGTTCCTGGGTCAAAGGATTAAAGTAAGGCTCAGTGTAGCCATAATTTGCTGAAAAGACGCCATAGTCCGGTCCGCTAATAGCGGCGCCTACCATCGTGATAATGCAAATAGCAATATTCATCCAGACAGAGAAGTTTGCGATATGAGCAAAACGAGACAAGGAGCGTATTTGTCCGACTACCATTGCGAGCAGGCCCCACACCAAAATGCCGACTGTAAAACAGAGATGATTTTTACCAGTGTTCGTGACTTGCATTTGTGCCACAGAGGATGCAGTTGATAAAAGAAGAAGACCGCAATTCATGATCATCTGTACGAACTGAAGAGCTCCGAAAGGGTATCGAAACCAGGGAGCAACAGCACGAGAGGCGAGGTCAGAAAAAGTACGAATGGGGAAGTTATTAGAGTCGACTTTGCAAAAGCAGTAGTTGAGGAGATATCCACCAAAGGCAGCCATGGCGCCAAAGAGGACGTAAAGAATGACGCCAGGGACATAACCCATCTGAGCGATGGCATATGGCGCATTTGAAGGACCCAAAATATCTGTAGTGATTAAGAAAAATACAGAATAGGCCTTCGCGAGACGGAGCATACGCTGAGAGTCTAGTTTTTCAACTGAGAGATTGCAATTAGGGTCAGTATGGATTTGCTGCATTTGAGTCTCATAGAGACCGTCAATATCCCTTGACTCCTCATACTTTCTCTGAATGCCAGCATAGTATGTATAAGCTTGTAAGGGAAGTTTGTGCGTGTGCTTGTCGTTCTCCCTCGACAGTACCTCACCCTCTTGTTTGACTTCGACGTCTCGAACTTTCTCGGACTCATCATACGCTTTAGAAGCGTGGGGCGTTAGCCCATAGCTTGCCATAGGAACTAGAGACATCTCAAGCAAAAACCGATCGCAGAGGACGATCGCAAGAACAGAAGCTTATAAGGTACTAAATGCGAAAATCTGTGCGACTTGATACAGCTTAGCTTATCTTGACATTTGGTGCCGTACCACGGTTAATAATCTGAAATAACGCTTAGTCGAGATATTGATGCCTAGTGTAGGATTCGTGCCCTAGTTCACTAGCATGAACTCAGATCTGGAAAAGTAAAGCAATCTCCGCGGAAAGACCCATAATATAGCAATAGTATTTTCCGAATCACTGCAGTCGCAGCTGTGACCTTGATATTGAGGCTTCTACCCCGCAAGATTCCATAGAGTCCCGCTCTCGTACGTTTATGTATGCAGGTATGAGGGTTTTCACTATTCTGCCGCTAGCACAACGGGTGTTCGAGACGCAAGAGTACCAGGCAAGGGCCAGTAATTCTCAGCGTAAAGAGAACTAAGGCAACAAGGCTTCGTGCACAGAGTAGATGTTCCTGTTCACCGCATCAAATCTTCATACGGCTCTATTTCAAACCCCAACCCAACCAAGTATCGAAGCATCTGCGCAGTTTAGTCACCTGAAAATATCTTGGCAGACTTGCAGCACCCACCGATGTGATAAGTAACCATCGTATTGGACAGTTCTTGTAGAAGAGATAAGCCGCGATAGGAGCGTCCCAGAAGATATCTTCAGGGTTAAATCATGTAAGTAGCATGAATAGAGGGTAAATTTTAATTATTATAAGATCACATGGTCGCCTTTCGAGGTTTCACGGCGTGTGAATAGCCGTAATGAACTGGCGGAAGCCTATATATAGGTTGAATTCCTTAAGATCAGTAGACGTCTCTAACAGGAAATTTTTCAGTGGGGGAGGGGGCCCAGTAGAATGCTTAAGCGAGATAGCTTTCAAACCTTACCCTATACTCAACAGCGTGCATCGCACAAGAATGACGATCTTGATGAAGTCCAAGCTAAATATATGTGACATTCGAGACTCCAGGAATATAGTCTGAAAATTCCCTCAGACTGCAAGGCTGTGCTTTTCAACGCGACTTCTATCCGATCTCGACTAGCCGCGCTGAGGTCTCTTTCTCTGGAAGAGATATAGAGAGCTGAGATCTACTACTGATTGTAAACATTCGATAATTATAACATTTCCTTGCACACCGAGATCCTCTTTTTCCTTGAATGTTGAGGCCCGTATTCTCACTCCCCGGAGAATAGGTGTCGGCGCATGTCGTCTTAGGCGCCCGGCGGTGGAAGCCTCACTCATCACTGAATTATGCCAATCTGTGCTGAAAATTGACAGGTCTTATTAAAGTCGCTAACCCTAATTTCTCCATCACAAAAGCTCATGCGAACTCCTACTTCTCCCGTCAGATCGAACCGCACTCTGAGATTTACATGTAGAAGAGGCAAAAAAAGCGACCGAGTTCGGATGACTACTACTTTTCATCCCAGGCCTCAATCCCGTACCAGCGAGAAGTACGTATTTGGGTGACAAAGATCTGTTATGTCTAAGGGGAGCTTGGAATGAGGATCGCAGTTTTTTGTGGCTCTTCGGCAGGGAACGAAAAATTATTCCAGGAAAGTGCACGAAAATTTGGAGAATTTCTAGCTGAAAATCAAATTGGACTCGTTTACGGTGGCGGCGACCTTGGTCTGATGGGAGCGGTTGCAGATGGCGCTTTGGCTCGCGGTGGAGAGGTGTATGGAGTAATCCCACGGGCCCTTGTAGACAAAGAGCTAGGGCATAGGGGATTGACCAAATTGGAAGTCGTCTCGTCCATGCATGCTCGAAAGGAGCGTATGGCAGAGCTGGCCGACGCATTTGTCGCACTTCCAGGTGGCCCTGGCACTCTGGGGGAAATATTGGAACAGTGGACATGGGCCCAGATTGGAATTCACCGGAAGCCGTGCGCTTTATTGAATCTAGAAAATTATTACGATCCGCTCATTGATATGGCAAATAAGATGGTCAGCTTCGGATTCATGCGCCCGGAATTTAAGGATATGCTAATAATCAGCACAAACCCTGCAGAGATTGTGGAACGCATACATAACTACGTTCCCCCATCTGATAAATGGGGTCATTGACAAACTGATAACGCCTTGACTCAGTTCACATCAGTGTGAATAGACTGTCCTCGTACGATGACCGAAAATTTGTCCTTGCTGGTGATCTCATGAACAATCGCGCCATAGCGAGCGTGAGAGCTATATTTTCCCCACCAAGGCCAGAGTCCTCTCGAGCTGTTCCATTAAGCAAGCTAGTAGAGACACTTATCAGCAAATAGAGGCGTCATTTTAGCAGAGGCACCCCTTGCATTCATATTCACTTACTTGAGAAACGGAACAGGTTTTTTCCAGTTCTGTCACGATAGAACTGTTAACTAGCACATAAAATACTAAAACATTCGTCGCCTCGCGTAAAATATTTGCTTGCACGAAACACAGTATGGGAGGTATGTACTTAAATACTGCAAGTTTTGCCTGCTTTGAGCGCATTGAGACAAACTTGGTGACTATGCCTTATTGTGCTTATCAGCTTGTATTATAAGCATCCTCAAATGAACTTGGCCACGTCTTCGTCACTCGGTCCTGATGGAGGATCAGATGCTGCCAGATTGCATTGCCAAAAAGCTCTGTTCTCCTCAGGGTGCAACGCACCTGTCACTGAGTGTATAACACCTCTGTTATGGAATATCACAAGGTCGTTGGGCTTCCAGCTATGAGCATAGACGTACTTTGAAGCAATACCTGGTCGCTGTAATTCGTAAACAAGACTCCGAACGGTTTCAATGTCGGTTATATGTGCACCATCGGGGTACATTGCGCCTTCTCTAGGTTCTTTAACTGGATCGATGTAGAGCTCCTGCACACAAGAAGGATGGATCTGTAGATGGAGCTCACCATTGACCGGGTTCTTGAATATGGCAGGGTAGATTTTTACATCTGATTCATCATATTCTGGTAATTCCTTAGCTTCAAGTCCTTCAGAAACCATTCCCAGTCCAACGGAGTTGGATTTCGCCGGCGTGATCCATATATAAGGGTGCGGCGCGTATTTCACGCGCATGCGTACTGCCAATGACTTGTATTCTTCTGGCAGTATGTCAAACATAACTTTACCTGAGACAAAAGCAGTTGCTCCTCGGTCGACTGTCATCGAGTCATCAGATCCATCGTCGTATCTGAGTTCTTGAGGACTTCCATGAGGTACTGTGAGACCGTAGAGGGTTGTCGCCCGCGGTGGTTCTAGGCGGAATAGAGCAGCATCCATATGCCAACGGTAGAAACGTGTGATGCCCTTGGCATGATCGTCCATAGAAACGGGATCCTTATGGAAATTTTGGTTTGAGGGGTGCTTCAGCTTTACTGGAGGGTCTAGGCCGCCAATTACACGATCCTCGATAGCTTCTCCATTACCAATTAGCTGTACTTGTGGTTGTATCGGCAAAGTTCGAAGGTCAGGATGCAAAATTGACTTCGCCTTGCCTACCCTTCCTTCCTCTCCGGCTCCGTGACCGTATGTGTCAGAGCTTTTGTCAAATGCTCGCGTCAGGTCATACTGGCCTCTAGGAGTCATATGAGAATCTGGGAACACCAGCACAGAGTGTCTGTAGAGAAGTTTCTCCACTTCAGAGAACTCCTCGTCAGATAAATTGTTAGGGTCAATTCCCTCAATAATTCTGCCAAACTGAGCAGCCTTCAGAGCAGAATCATGGTATTCTGCATATTCCACTGGTCGCGAAGTCAAGGGCATCTGGGAATTGGGTATTTTTTTATCGGCTGCTGTGTCTAATATATATGTATTGTATATTTATGACTAATCAGATAAGAGATAGCTCAATGCTTGAGCGAGGGGACCACGAAAATTACATCATGTACTCAGGATTAGGGTACGTCATATCTGTCAGGTAATGAGCTGATGTAATAAAAAAGGAACAGTTCGTCATAGCGTTGCATCAGCGTTCACAGTATTCGTGGATTACCCCAGTGGCTCAATTATGGCTGAATTTACCAATGGCCACGGTGTTAAAGAGATCAGACCTAAGAATGTGACAGCTTCTCATATTTCTCTTCATATTGAGGTACACATGGCGCACGCCACAAGTTGCCTTTGGCCGTTCCATGAATAGTGCCTACTGTCACAACCATCCAAAGTAACACTACAGTGAGTGAAAAAATTGTCCCAAGAACTCTAAAAAACCGGCTGTTCAGCTCTTCACCTAGCGTAACCGTAGCTACGGCATAGACACCGATTGGGAATGTAAATGCCCACCAGCCCATATTGAATGGGAATTCAGAGGTGCTAATGCTAGCAACTGCAAAAAATAGCCACACAAGACCATAACCCCAAATCATCAGAACAATTACGAGTGACATGCTGTATATAACTTCACCATCAAAAAACTGGAACGTGTTCACCATTGGGAATATCTTCTTGCAGTCTTTTCCAAGCTGCAAAATTGCAAAGCTACCTTGACCGATGGGGCCAAGTGGCAGGAATACTGAAACTATCACCTCTCTCGGTGGTAGCCGACAGGTAGTTAGACGCTGAAAGTACATCACAAGAATAACCATAGCCAGGGGAAACCCGCTTCCCAAGAGAACATATGAGGTTATAAGAGTCCATGTGGCGTGCTGAGGATTTGGCAGCACTTCGGCAACTATTCCACCAGACGCTGCTGCAACGATGGTGGACACAATGGGGAGTAACCAGACAGCCGTCATATTTGACAAGTCTCTGTTGTTGAATTGCATAAGAAAGGGCAGCCACACACAAATCGAGGCCGAAAGAGCAACATCAATCCACCATAACGCCCAAGCAAAATTAGCTGCCCATGGTCCCCACGCAGGGACACAGACGAAGACTACCATATTTATGAGCGTTGCCAAGCCCATAGGTACTGCGCCAACAAAGAAGGATTGAGCAGGATGACGGATCATGGGCATAAATATTCCTGGGAACATGATATACCGACATAACGAGATACACAAGAAAGACACATACAACAGTATATTTGCGCAGAATATTACGACTGCAATCCACCGTAACCAGTTGCCATTGTAAGGAAGGTTGTGAAGTAATATGGATGCGATCCCTGTGCCCATAGTCACTGTAAACCAGGAGGGCGCAAAATTGAGTACTGCTCCTCTCCACCCCTGTTTATATTTCTCTGGAAAAGAGCGGAAAGCTCCTCCAGGACTAACTGATGACGCGCACTGCGCTTCCAAGTCATCGCACGATTCGACATCCTGAGTCCTCTCAGATTGCGCAGGCAAACTCATTCGGCCTTCTCTTAAAAAAGGCGATGTATCACTCCTAAATGCGTCAGCCTCTGTTGTAGTTTTTCTGTATTACAACCGCCAAACTCTGCTGCTCTATTATATAAGAAGTCCCCGCACTCGATCAGATCTGATATGGGTAATGAAGAAAGTAAGAGTGCTCCGAGACTCCTGTCGAGGTCAGCGGACAGTGTAAATTAGTGAAATACTATTATATCGAGTGATAACTTCGGCTCATCAGTTTTTTCGCGAAGGTGCAAATACAGCCTCATAGGTGGAATTATGAGGTCCGCACGCTAAATCTCTTGTGGAATGATTACACAAGAGTTTTAGTCAAAACGGCTCAAAGCGTAAGCGTCACGTAGGGTGTTGGCTATTTGGGCAACAATACGGGTGTGTCTATAGCGATTATTTTGCTCCAACTTACGCTTAGTCTGGGTGGGGTATTAAGTCGATAAGTACTTTAACAATACAGGAAACTGAGCTCAAGTTGCTGATATATTTGAACAGTAGCACCTTCACGTATAATCATGTTTCCGTGTTTGGATTATTAGATGTTTTTCGAGGTAAGACATGCCGTGATCAAATGCCAGGACAGATTCAATTTTCCAACGATCGCGGCGCTGCAACACAGAATTGTTTCTCACAGATGCTACCTAAAGCACTTTACCATGCAAACCTACATGGTAAATTGCAGCTGAGGTCTAGATATCTTGTACGGTGTATCTCATGACTTGGCATGGTTCGGCTCGGAGCCTCGAAGCATCAATCTCGAAAAATTTTCAATATCAACATTCCCTCCCGACAGTATGATCCCAACTCTCTTGCCTTTCAGTTTTTGTGCCTCTTGCAAGGCGGCAGCCACCCCTAGACAACCGGAGGGCTCAACGATGATCTTCATGCGCTCGGCTAAAAAGCGCATCGCGGCCACCAGTGCATCATCGTCGACTGTAACTATTTCGTGAAGATGTGATCTCATTATGTGAAAGGTCGTTTCCTCAACAGAATTCGTCTGGACGCCGTCAGCGATTGTCCTTGGAACTTCAATCTGGACTATATGTCCTGCCTCTAGTGACCGTTTAGCATCGTCACCTGTTGCCGGTTCAACGCCAAATACTTGACAATTGGGTGAAAGCGCTGATGAAACTATAGCAGTCCCTGAAGCTAGCCCGCCGCCACCCACCGGGACAAATATAGCATCGAGGTGGCCGACATCCTCTAGTAGCTCTAAAGCAGCAGTTCCTTGACCTGCAATTATGTCTGGGTGGTCTACTGGCGGTATCAAGGTTGCATCGCGCTCCTCTGCTATGCGTTGAGAAAGTTCTTCCCGTTTTTCACGGAGCCTATCGTACGTAATAATCTCAGCTCCGTAGCTCTTTGTAGCTGCGAGCTTCATAGCTGGCGCATCAGACGGCATAACGATTATAGCCGGAATTCCTGCATCACGCGCGGCACAGGCTATAGCCTGTCCATGATTGCCGGAGGAATAAGCCAAAACAGGACGCTCAGATTGGGCTTGCGAGAGATTCAAAATGGCATTAGCTGCTCCCCGGAATTTAAAAGCACCAACTTTCTGGAAATTCTCCGCTTTGAAGTATACTGACATCCCTGTAAGGTCATCAAAAGTTTTTGACGTGAGGACAGGTGTCCGTCGAGCATACCCTTTTAGACGTTGAGCAGCGTCAGCTATATCAGGGAAGCTCGGCACAGATTTTTCCATAATTTATTTAAAATTCATAGCTTCAGCGCTTATATGTGGGCCGTTTACTATGACTCTTCAATCTAATCAATACATGAGTCATGACGCATCATCTTGTATATTGGCTGACATGCCCAAAGAAAACATAAATACTTCCGTTTGTCAGTAGGACCTTACCCTGAATGTTACTGCAGACGCTGAAGATCAAGACTGTCAAAACGAAGTCGAGAAAAAGAAATATCACTGGCTAGTTTTCGGGTTTAGGAACTTAAAACGGCACAGCGTACTACGAACACTTGTTCTGATCCGTAATGCACAAACAAAAATTCTTGAAGAAAGCTTTTCTGCAGTCGCTGAAGGTATATTGACTGGTCACGCGACTCGTGTTTGTAACCCGGTTAAATTTATCCAAGCATGTGATATAGCGTTATCTACATTACTAACACATGCCGATCTAGTCTTAGCGGTCTATCGTGAGCGTCCAATGTTAGTTAGCCACTATTCGTAGTGTCTGTGTAAGCGTTTTTCCACGCCAGGTTTGCGTATAGTACTGACGACTCAGTGTAATGTCTCGCCCTAATTTGCTGATAGTTATCGCTGATCAAGTGAACGGGCGGCTTTTTGAGCGGGGCCCGGCTCCTTTTTTGCACATGCCAAACATGAGACCGTGGTTCAGTTCAGCTATTAATTTTTCACAGTGCTATACGGGAAGTCCGCTATGTGCGCCGGCGAGATCAGCACTAATGACGGGCCAACTTCCCTCGGCAACAGGCGTTTATGATAATGCAGCTGAGTTTCCTTCGAGCCTGCCGACGTTTGCTCACCATCTGCGGAGGGCAGGCTATCTGACTGCTTTATCAGGGAAGATGCACTTTGTGGGTCCTGATCAGCTCCATGGTTTCGAGCAACGGCTGACTACGGACGTCTATCCTGCTGATTTTGGTTGGACTCCCGACTACAGGAAGCCGGGAGAGCGCGTCGATTGGTGGTATCACAACTTGACTTCTGTTACACATGCTGGCATAGGAGAAACAAGTAACCAGTTAGAATACGACGATGAGGTAGCTTTTTTTGCCGAGCAAAAGCTTTTCGATTTTGCTCGCGGCAAAGATGGAAGGCCCTGGTGCCTGACTGTGAGCTTCTCACACCCCCATGATCCTTACGTGGCCAGAAAACGCTTTTGGGATCTCTATGAGGATTGTACTTCGCTGTCACCAACTGTACCTGCTGTTCCGTACGAGAAGCTAGATCGCCACTCACAGCGGCTTCTGGATGCGTGTGACTACAAAGCATTTGACATTACGGATACTGACGTTCAGAAAGCGCGGCGGGCGTATTTTGCGAACCTTTCTTATATTGACGAAAAATTCGGCGCTCTCCTTGATATTCTTAACAGAACGAATATGCGTAAGGACACAGTTGTCATCTTTCTTTCAGACCACGGTGACATGCTAGGCGAGCGAGGATTATGGTTTAAGATGAGCCCCTTTGATGGATCTTCAAGGGTGCCTCTTGCTATACAAGTACCAGGAGGAGCTGCTAGGAATGTGGAAACTCCGGTTTCGATGCTGGACTTTAACTCCACACTCGCTGATCTAGTTGGCATGGATCTTCAGGAAGTTTCTCCCTGGACTCATGGAGAGTCTCTTCTTCCTATTATGAAGGGAGGTTCTAACCACGGTCCCGTCTTAATGGAGTATGCAGGCGAAGGGACGGAAGCCCCTTTGGTGACAATTCGAGATGGGAAGTACAAATTTAATTGGTGCGAATTAGATCCACCTCAGCTTTTCGATCTACACGCAGATCCTGATGAGCTCTGTAATCTTGCTGACCACTCCGAGCACGCGGAAACTGTAGCCCACTTCTTAGGACGGGTTCGTAAACGTTGGGATTTAGAGGCTTTTGACCGTGGCGTTCGCGAAAGTCAAGCACGAAGACTTGTGGTATATGATGCCTTACGTCGTGGCAATTATTACCCGTGGGATTACCAACCCCTGGTTGCAGCAAGCGAGCGCTATATGCGCAATCATATGGACTTGAATGTCCTGGAAAAAGAGCAGCGCTATTCCCCTGGAGATTAGCTTCCAAAAATAATGATAGCTGCTGCATGAATTTTGAATACGTCATAAGAGCTGAGGCTTAGAATGTAATGCGTAATGATATAGAACGTATGCGTATACATATTCGCAGCTGGCACCAAAAACTTTTCAGCCGAAACGCATGTTCAGAGATAAGTCTAGATAGCTTTGATATCAGGTTAGTCTATAGTGAGAGCTAATGCAGGAATTGGGAATTTTGAGGCATGACTTTATCTAATATGAGAATCTGAAATCCAGGCGCTTATTACCCTCGTCAGTTGTGTGTAGAGTGTAGTCAAGCTGCTCATCAGCACTCATACTGTTCCACTTACAATCTCGGGACTTATTTTTCAGAACATAGTAATATCTTGCGAGGATCGTGACAACAATTGCTGCAATACATATGGCAAAGTCTTGTTGCAGCCCCCGTTTATAAAATGGGGCGTCATCCTTTCTAAACAAGTTTGATCCAATAATCGTAGCTGACTGGGAAAACATATTGACCAAGGCTGCTGAAACTGACCTCGTTCTCACGCTGTTTGAGTTTTCAGAAGTCCACGCGATAGTGATAGGCCACGAGGGTGGGTAACTGAGAGCGAAGAAGAGGACTATATAACTTGGCCACACTGTAACTTGGTATTCAGGCCACCATCTCATTGCCACCAGACACGGAAGTAGCCAGAGTGGCGGAATCGTTAGGAACCACCCAAACTGTTTGAATCTTCGAGCCCCATGGCTCACTGATACCATAGTAATGATTTGAAAGGCTGCGTATGGGACCTGCAGCAAGTTATTGATTGCTGTAGAGAAGTGCTCTCCTTTTAAGAGGATCGATGCATATTTTGCCAAGGGCGTGGCGATAATGTCGATAGAAAGTCGCGTGACGTATAAAGGCCAGAGATCGTAATCCAATAAGGACTTCCAGAGCATGAGTAGATCAATTGGCTGGCGGTTGTTTAATGTGCCTTTACTTGGATCATCGCGAATAACCCGATTAACCATAATTTTTTCTTCACGTTCAGTGAACCACCCACTACGGCGGAACCAGGTTTTAGTCTGAACCACTGAAGCTGGCATTTTAAAAAAAGAGAACAGGCCAATAACTAAGGTTATGAGACCCTCGATCAAAAAAATCCACTGCCATCCCCGCATTCCGTGTGCATCATGCAGAGTGAAAATCGCCGCTGACAGCAGTCCGGTTACGGCTTGTGTGAAAGGATTGGCAATGTAAAACCAAGCAAAACGCACGGAAAGCTCGTTGTTTTTATAGAAGTAAGACATCCAAAGACTGACGTCGGGTATGAACCCTCCCTCCAGGGCGCCAATGAGTCCTCTGGTGGCTAGGAATTGGCCCCGTGTTGACATCTTGCACTGGGTGATTGATACAATGCTCCATAGAGTCAGCTGCATTGGAATCCAGCGGTCAGGACCGAGCCACTTGGAGACTAATTGGGACGGCAACTCTGCTCCTAGAAAGCATACAAGGTTGACAGTATTACCAAGGTTGTAATCATTCGTAGTGAGTTTCAAGTCCTCCAAGAGGGTCCCCGCTGTGGCATTAGCCATGTTGTATCGATCAATATTTAGCCCAACAAACATAATAAAAGCCCAAAATGTAACATACCAATCTGTTTTCCTGATGATCTTCTTTTCCTCAGGAGTCTGCCACGTGAATTCGGGATCTACGTGATGACGAGATTCGTACTTTACATCTTCATAGATATCTATCCAGTGTTTGGCGGTATCTGGATTTTCGAAAGCGTGGCCTATTATGGGTTTTCCGGGCCCCTCGCTTCCGCTGTTTGAAGTTGCGCTAACAGTATCAAGAGAAGAACTCCTGAACTTGGTTAAGCCCTTAAGGCTATCGAAACGATCGATGAAACCCATGCTCTCGCTCGATACAGGCAATTGTGGGGGCTCAAAATAATTTAACGGTTGATATTTATTTACTGATAGCTCAGAATTAATCGCGCACTGACGTGATTTCACATCGCATACTGACGTGATTTCACGCTAGGTTGCACTACATCGAAGAAATGTAGGAATAGGCAAAGATAATGGTTTTTCTGAAGATTTTACGTGCCATTCGTAGAATCTTAATAGTTCGTATGTCATTGTACGACAGTGGCTCCTCATTAGTGGTGGCGCCTTATAGTGAGGATATCACGTTCTCCCAGCATTTGTCCGACTGTGCTTAAACCGCTGTTGATAATTGAAACATGATAATTTTTTTGCGTATCCAGAGATTTTACCTCATTCTGTAAAGATCAAGTCGGAAAGAGCTTTTCATTGATTCAGTCAGATTCGTGACGAAAGAGCGCTGCAATGAGCGGTTATATCTTAAACTTGACGATGCGCTTGACACTCCAGGACTGGATGGAACAAAAGACAGAATTTGACCACTCAATCATATCTGTCTGAATAGGTTTCCAGCATGCGACCAATCGAGCACATGCTGATATTGTGTGAGCCGTTGGCTTTTTACATACTACTCGAATTAAACCTCTTACACTCGTTAGATGACAAATCATCTCTAAAGAGGAGGGAAGTAGTGGGTAGTGTGGCAGCTTGTCCTAATGTCAACGCTTTTTAGTATACGCCGTCTTACAGTCACTAGCACAGAACAATACCGAAAAATCCTTCTCTCAGCTCTGAATCATGCGCCAGAAGCTTTTCACACCATATACGCAGACGATGTGCTGCGATCATCAGAGCTGCTTGGCGAAAAAATGGCTTCGGCCATAATATTTGGTGCTTACCTGCATGGAGATATCATAGGGATGATTGGGTTTGAGAAAGACAAGTGCAAAGAACGTTCACACAAAGGTGTTGTGTGGGGGCTCTATGTTGAGCCGGAGCATCGCTGTAGAGGCGCAGGTGCTGCTCTGATGGCAGCACTAATCGAAACAGCGCAGGAAAACGTTCAGCAGCTTACGCTCTGTGTAAATAAGACTAATGAACGGGCTGTGAGCTTGTGTAAACGATTTGGCTATGAAGTATATGGAGTAGAGCCACGATCTGTCAAATGCCAATCTGGATACGCCGACGAGCTGTTAATGGTTCTTATGCTGCCTCTGAGCCAAGCCCCCGCTCAAAAATAATATCACGGATAGAAACCAATTGCTTTTGTGGATATCTGCCGACTTGTCATTAGTCTTGGAGCCTAACTTTCCAGATTTTTTCGTATCAGTTTGGTCTGATCGACAAGTCAACTTGCTCGAAATATATCTTAGTGCCATAATCTGGTTCATTGGAATCACCAGAAGTTTCTCAGCGTCATTATAGTTAGCTAAGTTGCCAGTCTCAAAGCTCGATATTGAACCATAGAAGCGTAGAAAGAACCAAATCGCAGCAATTCTCCTATTCCAGGGAAAATTATTCTTGAGATGATGCCCGCTCACCGCTTGGAGTGCAATGAAATCATGGTGACCACTGTGAGAGTTTCTCACTGATACTCTATTCAACCGCCTTCCCAAAACCTTTACAGCAGGGTAAGGTGCACAACTAAGCGATAAGACTAATAACAAGTCTTCATCTGACTGAGCTAATCAAGATTTATCCCGTGACGGATGTCCCACATAGCCAAATCTCAGCCGGTAGAAAACAATATTATGCAGTAGGCTGATACTAAACTATCAAATCTGCGGGAATTTGGATTTGCTAAGGAGGCAGGATGGCTGCAGGGCCCTGGGTGTATAGTTCGTCTGCGCATGTAGTCATCAGGGCTGTGGGAAGAGCGTGCAGGGGGGAGTGACTGGTCCTAGGACTCAAGTTAACAGGAAATAGCATGGGCTCATATTATCATTTGTACCCCAAATATATGCTCTCCGCCAGGACTTATCTGGGCTCATATAATCAAGCTCCTGTATCACTAGAGGGGTAATAATATTTTTACCCCACAATGGGCTCAAATCTCACAAGCTATACATACAGGAAACTTGAGTAATTCAGTATCTTTCAGCAAACGCGAAATTATAATTATGGTAGACATCGGATCCTAGCTGTTAACCAACGTGCTGAAAGTAGGAGAAGAAACCTGCCACTTCCATAATAACCATTGTCAAGTAAGGACGGCGGTGCTATCTTTTAGATCGTGAATCTGATATGCTATTGCTGCAATATCTCTCTATCCGCATCTTAAACTTTGAGAAAAAGGTCGTAAGGAGCCTCCTTTTGAAATTGAGAGTATGCATAACTAGTGTAATGTCGAATAAGGAGGCTGATGCCGTGTGACAAAATCCCACTCAAGCCTCTTGCGTGACATATGACAATGATTAAGAGCTTGGCCAGTGCACGCTCAAGTTAAGTAATATATTGTTCCAAGCGGCCCTGGAAGAGGTGCGTTTCAGGACTTCTCCGCGTCGACGGTCCGAGCGAGCTGGCCGCTTAACTACGATTAGGATACTCGCAAAATTTCGGGTGTAGGGTGCCATTACTGGCACGTAAAAGTATATATAAATACGTACGGTTCTATGCGTGCTTCAGTTGGTTGAGCTGATTGTTTCGTTACCGTAGGGGAAGGGATTCCACCAGCTTCGTTCTGGAAGTGGAAGTGTCAGGGGTTAGGGTATACTGCTCATCGTCCCTCGAACGCAAATACGAGGTTGTAAATCTTACTTAATCGTCAACACACTTGCCGCTATTCCGAATTTCCGAAAATGCGGGAAAAAGATATATATACTCGTAGATGCCCAGTCAAGAGTTCAATTGCTAGGAAATATTCAAAGGCATGACTGAATCCGAGTTAGGGAGTATATCGGATACGTCAGGTGCTAAAGTGATTTCTGGCGGTGGATCTTTGTATCCATCGCCTTCACCGTCTCCTGCTCCCTCTTTGACGTCTTCTTCGCGGTCAATGTCGGCTGACGAAAAACAAAGCTCTAAACTCAAGTCTAGAAAGCACCCAGATCATATTGAACAAGGTATATTCACAGGGTTATTCCGGCCGAAGCGAGAGAGATTTGACCCTGGCGAGCCGCCAAATGGTGGGTGGTTAGCTTGGAGCCAGAGTCTCGCAATGCTCCTCAACAACTTTGCTTCCTGGGGTGTCGTGAATATGTTTGGCGTGTATGAGGAAGTGCTACGAGCGCCAGGTGGACTCCTAGCTAACGAGTCATCAAGTAGAGTTGCCTGGATCGGCTCGCTTGCTGCTGCTCTTACCATGGCCTCAAACTTCTTCTTTGGGTTTCTCTGCGATGCTGGGTATCAACGAGAGCTAGCACTTATTGGTGCGTTTGTAATGTGTTTGTGCGGTGAGATGTTGTCACTGTGCTCTACATATGCTGAATTCATGATTGTACAAGGGCTAATAACGGGAATCACTTCTTCCTGTGTATTCCTTTCTTCAATGACTCTTGTCGCTCCCATGTTTTCTACAAAGCGGCCCTTTGCGATATCGTTAGGTACTACGGGATCAGCTATCGGTGGTGTTGTTTTCTCCATTCTTGCTCGCGCATTTATGAAAGCACTTAATTTCAGATGGTCGTCGCGTATTATTGGATTCATTTGCCTTGCACTCTCATTGACGGCCTTCACAATGATGAGAAGGCGATTACCACCAGCTACTAGGTCGGGCGTCCTCGCGTGGGAGGCTTTTACAGAGCCTGCATTTGTCTCATATGGGATAGGAATTCTCGCCACCATGGCCTCCCTCTACAGTTTCATGTTTCAGTTCCAGGCGTACTGTGTGAGTCTTGATGATAAAGAGGAGGTGTACCACTATATGTCGGCGATCATAAATGCAGGTGCAGTACTGGGGAGAAGTTTCCCAGGGATCTTGGCAGATTGGTATGGTCCTATCAATGTTTCGCTTGTATCTACCTTGTGCTCACTTATTATTACTTGGTGCTGGTTTGCTGCACATACCCGCGGGTCCCTTATAACAATCGCCCTATTATTCGGCATTGTATCCGCACCAGCATTATCGATGCCTGGTCCCGTGACCGCCAAATTGACGAAAGACCCTACTAGACTTGGAATTCGTATGAGCGTCACTCAGCTTTTTGCTGGTGTTGGTGTCATATTGGGGGCTCCTTTTAACGGCATGATCGCCCAGTACCATGGATGGACATTCGTGAAACTATACGCTGGATGTCTCTATGTGTTGGCTTTGGTGACAATGCTTATTTGCCGTCAGATTCATGCGAAGAATAAATTGTGGGCCGCTGTTTGAGTGTCATGGCTCGGAGCATCTTTAGTTGCCATATATTAATTGACCCTATCTTTAATCGATCGAGCGCGCACCTTTAGCTCTTTCAAAGGCTCAGAGCAACTACTTTCGAGCTTAGCCTGAGCGAGCTGAGAAGAAAAAACAGGTGAATTGTAACTCGAACTGAGGCAATCAGTAGGAGGATCCAGAAGAGCATAATATCCGACATCAAGCAAAATGTGTCGTTCGGAAAATAGACGAGATACAAACGCTCGGCTCTAGCAGGCAGTATAATGATCAAACGGTGACTAGACGAGACGGTATAAGATTAATTTAACTTCGTGAATTTACCACTAGAAAGATATGCAAAGGGCCTCATATGCACACACCTACTCTTCATCTATGATACGTTCAGGGGTGTCGTCTAGGTCGTATGTATTCTGCTCATTCATAGGAATTGAGCAATCCAAACTTTTAGACTGCGCCAAGGCCAACGCACAAAAAGGAATAATGCACGACAGCGTAGCCAAAAGCTCGAAAGATCCCTTTAGACTTGTTACGCGCGCCATCAAGCCAATACCAGCTGGACCAAGCAAGCTACCTATGTACCCAGTGGCAGTTACTGCAGCAATAGCGTGACCAGGAGGCATTTCGGATTGATTGCCAGACAACCGAACGTTTATTGGAAAGACATTTGCCATACCAAACCCAACGAATGAGAAGCCACATAGAGCGAGCCAGACCCAAGGCGCAATAAGAACAAGCAACATCCCAAGAACTGTGAGTACTCCACCCGAAATCAGCGCTCTAAAGGTCCCAAGCTTCAAAACAATGTAGTCGCCTGCTAGTCGTACAATCGTCATCGAAACTGAGAAAACCATATAAGGGAGGCCGCTTTTGTGACTTGGTAGCAACTCGGTCGCGGACACAAACAACGCACCCCAATCCATCATTGCACCCTCCAACAGAAAAGAAGTCGTGCTCATTAGGGCCAGTACTAGCACTATTCCTCGGGGGAGAACAAAGAGTGGAGACTGATTTTCAGTTTTGTCATTACGGGATTGACGATGCGAGAGACACGGATACATCACTGCGACCAAAGCCAGAACAATCAAGGACGCCATTGAAGCTGCTGTTACCGGGGCCAACCTGGTTGAGGCCAGAACGGTGGTCATAAACGCAGCCCCGAGGAAACCACCAATGCTGCAGAGACCATGAAACCTTGACATTAAATTCTCTTCGAGTAGATGTTCCACATCAACAGCATTTGTGTTGATTGCAACATTCAAGCAGCCACCAGAACACCCTGAGAATAATAAGGCAAGTCCCAAACAAAATCCATTCGAAAGCCAAGATAGTAACGGCAGTGCGACTGCCATGCCAATAGAACCTGCAAGTATCAAGAGTCTTGGTGTATAATTTGCACAAACAGATCCTGAGAAAGACATGCTGATTATCGCGCCCATAGCTCCGCATAAGAATAATGCGCCCATTGTGCTTGCATCTATCTGTAGCCTTTCTTTAGCGTAAGGTATCAATGGTGCCCAGCATGAGCCGCAGAACCCGATTATGAAAAACGAGAGCTCCGTGCCTATCCGAATTCTCAAGTTTCCTGAAGATTGTTTCCCCATATCTGAAGATAACCGGAAAAAAACTATGGATAAAATCTGAATAAGAGAATCTTGGTTTCCCGTTGTGCCATCTCGATGATTAAAGTCGCGAGATATCGATCTCGATTGCGAGCACGTCAGCTGATTCATATTTATGTTACCGTACGCATACGCAGGTAATTCTAATCTGGCAATGTTGGTAAAGTCTTAGTAAGTAAAATTGATATCGTTGATTGAAGCAACCCGTCCTAATCTCTTTTTGACACTTGTCAAATAGCAACTGAACCCAGGAAGAAGAAAAAGATAAAGAAAACGAAGGCAAATACATTAAATCATTCCCAATGCAGCTAATTGTCGAGAAGAGCATATCAACGGGCCTGGTAGCACAAGGCAAAGGATTGGGTGATAACCATGGGTCCGAGATTCGCCAGGTCACGGAGCTCTACACGAACTATTTTCGTGACCAGGGTCTCGAAAAAGTCTCAATTGAACGTATCGTCCATGAATGTAGAGATGCATTGGAGAGCTGGTATCCTGAACTGCTACTCGAACTCGAAGCAATTGCTAAGAGCTCAGGGGTGTCGCTAGATGCTATTATGACAGTCACAGCCCGGACGGAGATACTGGCTGCACTTGATAATAAAGACAAAGGCGAGTGTTCGACAGCTGTACTTCTTCCCGCTGGTGGAGGACCACCGGAATCAATTCAGACATGGGATTGGCACGATTTCCTGACTCCGTTCGGGCTCCTGTGGACTTATGAGTCAAGCACTGGGCTTCAGGTCAAAACCTTCACAGAATTTGGTGCACCAGCAAAAATAGGCATCAACAGTGCTGGTATTGGAGTTCACTTCAACATTTTGAAGCATAAGCTTGACGGTGGTGTAGGCGGTGTTCCAGTTCATGCCGTAGCACGACGTATTCTTGACCAAGCAACTAGCATCGAAGAAGCCGTATCGATTGCAAAGAGTGCCAAGGTTAGCGCCTCTACTGCTATAACTGTTATCTCGCCCGCGCCAGATGCTGTCACGATCGAGCTGAGCCCGGCTGGCGTTGAGGTTGTTATACCGTGGCCTGCCGGTGACCATCGAGTACTGCTGCATACCAATCACTTTCTTCACGAGTCTTTCTCACGGGGCGAGGCCTTCCCATCGTTTACAGAGAGTTGTCAGCGCTTGGAATACCTTGGCTCTCAAGCTCCTGACTGGGATGCAGCCGAGCCAATATCTCGGGCCCTCGAATTTTGCGGCCCTTCTGGTGGCAAGGCTCCAATATGCGCAACACCTGATCTGGAAAAACCTCTCAGCCAGCAGTGGAAGACTCTAGTCACTGTCACGTTAGATGCAAAGTCACGTAAACTCCAATGCGGGCCGGGAAATCCTGTGGAGTTTGCCGAAAGCTCGCCAATAGTGCTGTAATTACTTAGCTGAAAGCAAGAGAATTCGAAACTATAAATAGAAAATTATTCATATAAACACGTCAAATCTTATCCACCGAGGACTATAATTTGAGATTTTACTGTTAAAGTGGTATGATCTGCAGCTCTCTTATACGCCTTACCCATGCAACTTCCCCACATGTCAACCTTGGGATAAGTCATACTGCGGGGTGGAGATAAATAACCATCATAGGGTCAGCAGGGATTAGCTTCAGTACAAAAATGCCTACAGTAAATCATATTACAGTGATCGGAGCAGGCCAGATGGGCGCGGGAATTGCGTATGTTTCTGCTGTAGAGGCCGGAATTCCTACTACCTTAGTAGATAACAGTTCTGAGGCACTTTTTCTTGCCGAGAAGCTTATTGAGAAGCTATTGGCAAAAGAACTGGAGCGCGAAAATATGACAGCAGAGGAAGTCCAAACGCATCGCGCGCTCATTAAGACCAGCACTGATCTTGCGGCAAGTGTTAAAAACACTGACTTCGTTATTGAGGCTGTACCCGAAAATCTCGACCTCAAACTAAAAATTTTCGGACAGTTAGCTGATCTGGCGCCCAAGAATGCGATATTAGCTACAAATACAAGTAGTCTGAGCATTACCCGTATTGCCAGCGGCGCTAAAAAGGCGGCGGATAGAGTCATTGGTGTACACTTTTTCATTCCCGTGCCGAAAATGCCAGGTGTCGAGATCATCCGAGGTCTTTTGACTAGCGATTCTATTCATGAAGCAGCCATTGAGGTCGTTAACCGAATGAACAAAATGCCGAGCACAGTTATTGACTCTCCGGGCTTTATCGTTAATAGGATTCTTGCACCATATCTCGGCGAAGCTATTTACTGCTTGGAGACGGGACTGGCCAGCGCCGAAGATATCGACAATATCATGATGACAGCGTGTGGAATGCCAGTAGGTCCTTTGAGACTTGCCGATTTCATTGGGTTGGACACAATTGCCGCAGTGAATGGTATAATTAGGGACGACACAGGAGAAAGTCGGTACCGAAAGTCTGTGCTAGTTAAAAAACTAATTGACTCAGGTCATTTAGGCGTAAAGACAGGCCGTGGGTTCTACGATTATCGCTCGAAGCTTTAGAACATAAAGTTATTTTTTTTTTTAAAAGTCATTATTCAAGAAACGTTACAAGAATCGCGCCGCCCGTTGATTTCATCTGGAAATACACCGCCAGTTTCATTCAGGAAATCTTCAACCAAATCAGGTGACTCTGTCACGCGATGGTGTCTTTCCATGATATCAGCCAGCACTTCCCACAACACCTTGATAGGGCTTTGCATGTCAGTCAGAGGCCACGCCTTCATCGAATAATCGTCGAGGTGAGATCTCAGTATTTTCAGATCTCCAGCTGTGGTAGAATGCGTAGGATGTACCAATTGCTTGTAGAGTAAAGCGCTCAATGCCGCAGTGACACCAACGCTGTGCACATGAGAGCAAGAACCTGTTACGCGGTGTCCATCGTGAGCAAGACGCAACATATCCAATGCACTCTCTCGAACTTTCTGCAAAGAATCTTGAACAGCGGGGTCAAAACCCATAGGTGAAAAGGCGCGCGTAGAATGAATTGCTAATCGCATATGGTGGTATTTCAGCTCCATACTGCTTCGTCGAGCCCAGGTAGCAAATTCCGCGAATGTCATGGGCGACATTATCGGACCTTCAGTGATTGGCAGGTTGTCATGCCAACTCTCTAGTTCTTGATCTAACTCAAATACATCGGACTCGACCGGTATAGCAGTAGCGAACACACGATGATAAACTTTGGTGTAGATCTCATCAATCTTGTTGGCAACGGCTTGGCCCCCTGATGGCGGCGGCTGGGAAAGCATAATGGCAGCACTGAAGTGCATACTCTCCAAAAGTCTCCAGAGAGCACGGCGGCGTCCATGCGTCGCTGACGGCAAATCGACTGCTTCTGCCATCCTCCTAATAGGTGGCAAAAACTGTGGGAGTCCAGGGACGGTCGAGAACGCGTTGACAACCCAGAGGTTGAGCAAGAGAATGCGAATCATGGCAAAACAAGGAACGTTAAACCGTGTAGATACCAATATACCGATAGATGCTTGGATAGCGGCCCTGTTCTGATGTTGAATAAACTCAGCTGATCTTTTACCCTCCGAAACTTTCATTGCGGTACCAATGCCTACCAATGCGGCATTCACACCATTAATGATAGTACTTGACGCAAACCCGTCCCAACCATAATCAGCGTCGACCTCCTCCGGTAGCAGCAGAAGATGAAGCCATTCCACACCTGGAAGCTGTGTATAATAGGCTTTGCATTCATCAATATAATCAGGATCAAGGGTCTCGCGAGTCCGGATCATACGCACAGTTATGTCAACCTGGAGCCTCCACATGCGGTTAGAAGCTAGTAGCAGACGAGAGTTGAGTTCCGGGTCACCTAACTGTCGACTAAGAATCGCAATATCTGTGTTCGAGAGTATTGAGGACACGACTCCGGAAGTGTATACAGTACCAATGTCCTGCGCAGAGTCCATGTGGCATTTGAGTAAACACAGTCGGTCATTGAAGTCAGATGTGGGTCGAGAGCCGTCAGATTTTTTGTGAGAGCGTGGTGCGATCTCAGAGGTCTCTGGTTTTTCTGTATGCTTAGTAGCCGCGATGGCGTTATTGTCGGTGGCAGCTAAAAGTGCTGTAATATTCTTGAGAGATTCTTCAATTCGATTCAAACGAGAAGTTATGGCGCCAAACCTAGTCTCAGTAGACGACTGACGGGTTGATGGCGAGTATGAGCACGGTGAGTCTCGTGCGCTGCAGTAGGAGCACTGAGGCCGCGCTCCATCACATCGGATCTTTCGTCTACGGCATTGCTCACACGCCACAGTTGTTCTGTCAGGCTTCTTCCCACCGTTTTCTTTGGGCATAATTTGTAGAGAAACCGCGAAGATCCCAATAAATACCCCTCTATGCCCGTTAGATAGCCTGCGTCATGTTTTGCTAACGTTGTTTAATCATTTTATCCCAAGTCTAAAATCATCTTACGCTGCCACAAGTCTACATATGCTTGGTCATGCTCTTATAATAAAATCGGGTTGGGGTTTCTCGGTTCGGTCTTTCTAACCGTTCAAGTCTCGAGGGGAATGGACCGTTAAGCACGGCTCGGTTTGTTGAACCGTCTAGGGTTCAAATGGTGACGCGACGTTAAGGGATCCAGAGGCGAAATGAGAGGCCATGTAGTTTTCAAAATTTATTTTGCATGGAATACTGAACTAGAATAAGACAAACTAGAAGTCAGAAGAACTCCTTCTTCATATGCTGATATCTCTGAACGGTCAATACTGAATCACTTTCTGTTTATGCCATAATGCTGCGTAAATCGTAGTCTCTGTCTTTTCATATTTGTAATCTTGAATGTCGTCTAAATAAATAGTCCAGTATTACCGCTCGAATGGGACAAATATCGATATATCAACGTAGTCTTTCTATCGATATACAGAGAAACTTATCGTGGAATGAGTGACTCAAGCTCAAGCGAAAAAGGACCTGAGCCATATGTACCCTCTGTTTTCTCTCAAGAGGATCGAGAGCAGCAGGATCTGGTTGCCACAACTGAAGAATTGGAGCGTAGTCTGACCAGGACATCGAGTATCAAGACTCCTGGATCTGATGAATACGCAGTCACTAAGGAAGGATTTTTAACAGTACCATTGAGCTCGCCTCGTCATCCTTGGTCTTGGTCAGTACCGTATAGAATCTTCAGCACATGCGTATATGGCATTACAACATGTGGTGTTCAGATGACCACCAGTTATATTACAGGTGGAATCCCGCAACTCGCGGAGCATTTTCATGTGGGTACTGAGGTAGCAGTGTTCGCATTTAGCGTTTTCATACTGGGGAATATGGTGGGCGCCGTACTTCTGACGCCCTTGAGTGAGACATATGGACGCAAAGCAGCCATATTTGGGACTAATTTCATATGCGGATATATTATTTGCCAAACAGCTAATGTCGACAGTATTGCAGCTTTCACGATCTACCGTTTTATAGCGGGTGTGTTCGGAGGATGTCCTCTAGCTGCTGGACCGAGCGCCATGGCCGATGTATGGTCTCCTGCTGTACGAGTTGTAGCCATGATGCTTTATGGTGCCATGATCATCTTAGGTAGCACTTCATCTCCCGTTTTTGAAGCTTTGCTCGTGACAAACGACCCTGGATACGGCTTGCAGTGGGGTGCTTGGTTTACGGGTATTTTCCAGATGGCGTGGTCTATTTTTGGTTTTCTGACCGTTAGAGAGTCGTTTGTACTGCTAATTGAGCAGAACATAGCGGTAGATTTGAAGCTGACAACTGAGAGGTGGAACGTGCACTGTCTTCTTGACAGGTGGCGGATAACTCCTCGTGACTTCCTATTAACCCATGTTATGCGCCCTATAAAGCTGTTTTTCATGCCAACCATGTTGTGCTACAATACACTCTCCTCGTTTGTGTATGGTCTCTATTTCCTCCTCATTTCGACTGTGCCAGAACAATTTGAGCTGATTCACAAGTTTGAGCTGGCTCCTGCTAACGCAACGCTTTTTTCGCTTTTAGTTGGCTGGGTCTGCGGTGGCTTCATAATGCTCGGAGTAAGTATAAACATGGGCAAATATGCCAAGCGAATGCAGCGGCCTCCTCCGCCAGAGATGGTACTACCCGCGATGATGGGGGGCATTCCCATATTAAGTGCAGGATGCTTTTTGTATGGATGGGGTTTTTATAGATTCGTACATTGGATTGTACCATGTGTTGGGCTGTGGATGGTTGGCATAGGGTTCTGTCTTGTGTTTGGTACCAGCTTAATCTACATTGTGCTGTGTTACACCACACCTCGTGCTTCATACGCAGCCAGTGCTATAGGTGCGAATATGGTGCTTCGGTCTGCACTAGGCGGTAGCTTCCCACTCTTTGCATCACAGATGTACCATACACTCGATGTGCACTGGGCCAGTTCCTTGCTCGGATTTTTGCTAGCAGCCGCTACTCCAATACCTTTCATTTTCTACTTTTACGGTGCTAAGATCCGGGCAGGAGATAGCATGCGGAGAGAAATGGAGGCAATTTGAGAGACAAGAAACTGATAAGCTCTGGCAGCTATGGGTTTCCCTTTCTCATGAAATTGACAACTACTCGAAAAAGAATGCGAATAGTTTTACCTCCAATATGGCGCAATAGAATACCCCGAGCGTGTACGAAGAACGTATGACATTCACGAACTAATGAACTCGCGTGAACCCTCAGAGGCAAATTAATAGAGTAACTCTGGTCAGCGAGCTCGCAAGATGAATAATAGATCCGCGGGGCTTGGATTTTATTTTTAGTGTTGCCCATGGATAGTAATGACTCTAGTGAAGATCTTTTCGTCGAAAATTGAGAGCGTTTTGCTCTGTCGACAGGAGCATGTCGTTACTACCCACTCTTCATAAGAAGTTTAATGGAAAGACTGTACGATACTGATACAAGCCATGGCCTGATAGCTGATATGCAAGGCAAGTTACGTGATATGTGTACATCTCTGTATTAAGGCCGTTATCACCAGTTCCCCCCAGCTTTTGCGCTGTTGATGACCCCTGGTTACTAACACATGCGACTTTAGCGATCTGTATGTTGAAGCTTGCTGGGTCTATACTTCCTCACGTTAGCCTTAGTTCTAACGCTTGGAGCATAGCTCCCGCAGCATGGTTGGCAAAAGCACCAAACTATAATACACCGTGGATGAATGTGGAAGGAGTGAGTCCTGACAACGTGAAGTGGCTGATTGAAGCACCTAATCGGCAGCCTGAAGATCCCGTTATTCTGTATTTACACGGTGGGGGATATGCGCTCGGAGCTTTCCCTATAATGGCCCATATGCTTCTCACTATATGGCGGAAAGTGGGCTGCGAACGTCTGTCAATCGTGTGGCTCGATTACACACTCACCGATGTTGCAGGCTTTCCTCAACAATTGTGCGAGACCGTGGCGGTCCACAATGTTCTGCAGAGATCATGCTCGAACATTATGATGCTAGGAGACTCTGCAGGTGGTCATCTTATTCTTAATGTCTTCAGGCACGCATTTGTAGAGCCCTACGACGGAGTGGCTCTTGTTGAGGGACGCGAGAATGTCAAAGCGGTCATTTTAATAAGTCCGTGGGTCAACATTGGAGCATCTTCTAATGAATGGTCTTCGGCTTTCTGCCGGGATCTGAAAAAGCTGCAAAGCCCTGAATTGAATCCCAGTAGGGATCCCATCAATTGGAGCGGAATCCTGCCAGCGAATTTATTCATTGGTTACGGAGAGAACGAATCATCTCGCAAATCCATAGAGGACTGGGTTAAGTTAGCTAGTGCTGAGGGGTCTGTTTTCATAGAACGCCGAGGTGGCCACGATAGCCTTGCTACGCGCAGTTCTATGAGCATTATGATGAAGCCTGTAGTAGAGTTCATCCGTAATGCTATAAAAGTGGCATAAATAGAGAGTAAGGATAGATCTAATGCCTGATACAATTTGCACCACCCCCGACGATTGTTATATCTCTCTTCTTCTTAAAATTGCGGATAACGCCTACTACGTCCATAAGATTGCGTGGTGATGCTGACATATGATTAATCGACCTTGGAGCGGTGATATTTGATAACGTGCGATTAGTGAGAATAGGAATCGTATTCTCGACTTTACGTGCACATTGAGTACCATGAAAGTACCAAGCTTTACTTTGAACACAGGCAACAAAATTCCGGCTCTAGCCTTTGGCATAGGTACGAAGTGGTCAAATCGTGGCGACAAGATTGACACAGATGTGGTCGCCGCGCTGAAGACAGCCTATAAGCATGGATTCCGTCATTTTGACGGTGCAGAGTGTTATAACACCGAATTGGAACTAGGCCAGGCAATCAGGGATATAAATCGTGACGAGTTATTCATTACGACAAAGCTGACCCCTAAAGCAGGGACTGATGTGCAAGCCCATTTCGATGAGTCGCTGAGGAAGATCGGTATAGAGAGTGTAGATCTCTATCTCTTGCATGCTCCATTCGACAACGACATAAAGGCACAGTGGAAGGAAGCTGAGAAGATATATAGATCTGGCCGTGCTAAGGCTATAGGAGTGTCGAACTTCCGACCGAAGGATTTGGCCGAAATTCTTTCCATCGCCGAAGTGAAGCCGGCTGTCAACCAAATAGAGTATCACGCATACCTTCAAAACCAAAGTCCTGATATCGTTGAGATTAGCAAAAAGCATGGGATACTTGTGACAGCTTATGGTCCTCTCACACCCATTGTGCGTGCGCAGGGTAAAGGGCCGCTAGACCCAGTTTTGGAATCTTTGGCGGCTAAATATTCCAAAGACCCGGGACAGATACTACTACGCTGGGTGTATGAAAATGGCATTCTCCCAATCACGACTTCCTCCAAGCCTGAAAGAGTCCAGCAGGCGCTCGAAATATTTGACTTCGAACTCAGCAAAGAGGACGTCGCAAAGATAACTGAAACCGGGGGGAAGTTCGAATATCGCGCTTTCTGGACTGACAAAGAGTGGAACAATTAGTTGATTATACGTAGCTTTTATGTATATCGCATATCCGGCGTATCCTTTTTCTGACATTCAAACATTCACAGCACTCCAGATTATCATCTGCTATTGTTAGCTTCATGGCTACAAAGTTACTCCTCCAGTATCAACATATTCAACGATTCGGAAGACTAGTCCAAATTAAAAAATAAGGTGCAGAATCACTCGTCATCGCTAAACTTCGGTGGGATGGGTGCGATGTAGTTGCGATAGTATGCGGTATCTACGGGAGGGGCTCGCGAGTACAAGTTACGAAGATCGAGATGTTGGGGTCCTAGCTCATCCAAATTTTTGACGCCGATTAAGATCATGTCACGCTTCATTTCGTCCTGTAAGATCTGAATCAGTTTCCGAACACCCTCCTCCCCGTAGCAGGCATTGGCATAAAGGAATGGTCGACCAAGTCCCACACCTCTGGCGCCAAGAGCTATGGCTTTAAGGATGTCCGATCCGCGACGTATACCGCCATCGACGTAAATTTCAATCTTCGAGTCTAGGCCCTTCTCCCGCAGTAGAGGCATAGCGTCCGCCAGAATTTCTATCGGGGCTCGAGAGAAATCTAGCTGCCTGCCACCATGGTTAGAGATCACTACAGCCTTGAATCCATTTTCTGCCGCTTTGACAATATCGTCCACGGACTGTACACCCTTGAGTCCAACTGGAGCATTCGAAAGGTTTTTATAATTTAGCACATCGTCCCAAGAAATGGGAGCCAATTGCGTATCTTTAATTGCAGCAGACAGGTTGCGGAAAGTGGAGTCATTTCCATTTACAGTAGCGCGATGCTTCAGATCTCGCTCACGCTTCGGCAGCACAGGGCAATCTACGGTGAGGAAAATCGCAGCAATATTTTTTTTCATGGCCGCATCGATATCAAGAATTGCCTGAGACTTGACGAGAGGAATTATTTGAGACCACTGGATCTGGCCCTCTATCTGACCTGCAATGTCATTGAAAGGATATGAGGCCTGGTTTGCAATCATCTGAATCACATTTTCCTTGCCACAGCCGCGAGCAATTGATAACTCCCCATCCGGATGACCAAGTTTAGCCATGGCTGCGGCAGAGCAGTAGAATGGGGCATTTGCCCTCTTGCCAAGCATTTCGCGGCTAATGTCGGCATCGGTGACCTCCATCAGCACGCGAGGCTTGAAGAAGATCCGCGAATAAGCATTGTGGTTTTCTCGAAGTGACATTTCATCATTGGAGCCTGTGGAATAGTAATTCCAAGCAGTAGGAGCCATTATTTTATGTGCGATGTACTCGAAGTCACTGACATTGAAGATCTGAGATATGTCGGGCTTATTTTCGATGTAGCTCTGACGCTCGGGGTCAACAGTGTCAAATATATCTGCGGCTTTCTCCATCTCACCCAGTAAGGGGCCGAGGTAGTTTTCAGGCTCCAAAAATTTCTCCAGGAACGTAGGAGGATGAATACCGTTGAAGGGAATTGATGCATCTTTGCCAGCGTAGGCTTCGATAATGGCGGCACCCCCCGGGTGCTTGGATACAAAATCGGTTAAGTCGTAAACAACACCATTTAATGCCATCCAAATTCCAGTTTCTAATGAGTTATGGGCTCGAAGCTCATCGGGCGTCACGCCTTCCTGAACTTCGAGAACTGTGATAGAGGGTGTAATTACTGCTGGTTCCTCTGTCTCTGTTAATGCCACAGCAGTTCCTAAGGAAAATGAGGCCAGAATTACCGCTGTCACCGCTACGCGAGTTGCGGTGTTCTTACCATACAGCGAGGATAGTCGTCCGGCTAGCTTCGAATTTGTCGCCGTGCTCGAATTTCGAGTCAATATGGATCGAAAGTGCTTTTGCCGAAGCCGAACAGAGGGATTCCTCACGGAAGACCGCAATAGCGTCGAGGCGCGAATACAGATCATTTCTTCAGTCTCTAATTAGCCAGTAAAGCTCTCGTTATTCCCCACTCACTAATCGGTCACTGATTGTTAAGACGGCTGTCGTCGTCGACGCGGACAACCCTAAGCCTATTTACATATCGGCGTGATGAGGGTGACATGTCCGGTCATAAGACATCAATTTATCCATTTCTGCAACATAACTAGAAAATAAAAACGTAAATCGACAAGAGTGCTCATTTCAATCTGTCTGCAGGCTGGAAGCTTAGGATATATAGTGTGTCACAGCAACGCTGTCCTGGCCGTAAAAGACTACGGAGTATTTACTTGTGTTTAATTAGCAAAATTTGGCATGTTACAGGTGTAGGATATTCTTTTGTGGAGTCAAACTCTACATCTTGCGCGCTGTACAGATATTATTACAGATCTCCAGGGTCATGAGAATGATAAAAATGCCACATTCCAATCATTACTTGAGGCTACGGAGCCTGGAAGTGATGCTGTGGACTTCATGAGCGTCGAAAGCAACAGTTCCCGGCCCAAATCAGCCATAGGTACTTCTTCTATCTCGGGGCGTGTTTTACGGAGCTCCCACTGGGTTGTCCATAGCACCTTGAGACCTCGCTCTGCAGCTACACTGGAAGTCATTGTATAGAATGAGTCGAGTCCTAATACCCAAACCGCTAGGTCGCCCATCGACAGTGTGTACGTCGCATGGGAGTCGACTAGTTCGCGGAACATGGCCGCAAAATAGGCTTCTGGGCGAGTTGGGTGCTTGCTGGAAACAAGGTCCCATTTCCACAATTTAGGAGGTACGTGATGTGGACACGGATGACAATCTTTTTCATCAACTAGAATGTACGTATCGCCAACCCATCCTTTTCCTGGCTCTGCCTCGAATTTAGGGTCAACCAGTGGCACATGATCGTGTCCAGGTCCGTGTGGTTTATGACAATGCCACATATCCATGAGCTCTGCCCAATGCTCACTGGGTAGTTCTTTCCACTTGATATCCGAAGTCTGCACTATCACCTTTTGACATATTCTGCAGGTCAGGGCCTGATGCGAGGCCAGTTCCAACAAGCCAAGTGGTACGGGTTGATCTTGTAGTTGCAGGTTTTTTGCTGCTGGAAAACGAATGCTGGTCTCTTTGGTTTGGACCTGTACTGTTGTCGTAGGTACATTTGCTGGCAAGTGAAGTCGCCGCGGCCCAATAGCGACCGATGTGCCTTCAACTATTGCTTTGGTGGGAAAGTCGTCGTCCGTTTCCAGTATCAAAGTACATTTCCCGATTCGGGGGAGGTATTCTGCGAAGTATTTCATCCCCTGATCATCTTTCCTTTCGCCAGCCGCCTTAGAGATGTATGTATAATAGACGCAGCTCAACGCGAACGCTGATGACAAGTCGAAGCCTTAAGTTCGAGACGTTGCTGGCGACGTCAATATAATAGTGGAGGAGAGGTCTTCTCGCAGGAATTCACGTTTTCGTGGCGACGTCTATTTTTGATCCAGCCACTTTGCGCGAGGTTGCAACGCCGCTTAATTATTTCTATCAAGAGTGTTGAAGGGCCTGACCACAAGGATTTAATTGTACATGCCGTTCCGAGCAATCAACACGTATGAAGAGGAACTAGAGCAACAAGAGCAGCGCCACTCTGTCGAACAGCGACTTGAAGAGGCTGTCAGGCTCTTTCGACGCATACTGACAGCACAGGCCCAGCATAGTCCAGACACGCGTAGGCTGTATTCCGAACTGTTCGAGCTAATTCCGGATGCGAGCTTTGGCGTAGTTAGTGGAGCTGATGTACCACCTGCGGCGCGTCGCCTCAGGGCTATGGCTGCGAAGAACTGGGTCCAGTGGCTTCTCGACACGTCGCACTCAGTGTCCGCTTCCGAAGTCGTAGAGCTGATAGTAGAGGCACTGGAACTCACAGAAGGACGAGATGCGGGTGTACTAGAGTTAACAGCACGCATAGTGTGGGCGGCAAATTGGCCTCGCCTAGCCCGACTAGCTCTTGAGGAGCTGGTAGGAACCATTCCGCAGGGACAAGGGACCGGACCGCTAAGTGTTCTCGCCAAGGCACGATCAGAGAACTCAGCATCATTGCTTGGTCCTCGTGATAGACGACTTCTCGATGGGTTGGAGTTTATTATCGCGTACATTGAGGGTCGTGAGCAGAGTAAATCAGTGCCATCTTGGCTAGCTCTAAACACCAACATCACGATGTTGGAGGTAGAAAGCCCACAAAAGCTCTTGATACCTATAGAGAGGACCTGGTCAGCTATAGTTCGCGCTCTTGATGCAGCCTACGAGGAATATGAGCTCACTGGTAAAGCTTTCGTTTCGTTCAGCGAACCACACGACCTGGTCTCTTCGGATTCTTCTCTCGATTATTTGGGACCGGCTCAGACCGCAGCAGAAAATTCTGTAGTCATGGAAGAAGCGACAGGCTTGCCTTGTCTTGAACTCAATGAAATTAAGGAAGGTGAGAATACTGTTTACCTTGAGTCCGCTGCTACAAGAGGAGCCGAGTTACAGAATAGTGCCAGTCCCAGCCTCCACCCCCATGAGAATGCCAATTATAACGAAGTCTGCGAGGATGCTGGCAACATGGAAGCCGCTACATACGAAATTGCAGTAGAAGAGACGGCTGAGGCTGCAGGTGTAGCTACAGGACAGATCAGAGAACAGGCCTCCGGAAAAGCTACCAGTGCGATAACAGATGAAGCTACCGTAGAGGAGACTTTAGCAGTGGCTACAAGACAGAATACAGCAGACTCTGCCGAAGAAGCTAAAGAAGAAATTACAGAAATGATCACGGAAGGGCTCTCAGAAGGTGGCGATCGAAAGCGACCCGTACGTGATACAGGTGCCGAGCGGGGCACAAAGCGTGCAAGGTCTGAGGGCCCTGAGGTTCCTATTGAACTAATCGGTATCGAAAATACATTTGCAGAGCAAGTCTCTGCGTATACTGCAGTCGCTGGGGTCCATTTTACACCGGTGACATCAGAATCAGGCGCCTGGATAGCTCGAATCAGCAATTGGGACGATAGATGCGAGCGAGAGTTTGCAGCCTGGCCCCCTCCAGAGATGGTCGAAAATGTCGATGTAGTTGCGCTGCTTGAACACGCTGTCATGCCTCCGAGCCCGGTATCCTCCACTACAGACTCTGACGTCGAGTTTGACGTTGATAGAGGAATCACCGACTTTATATGTACCGTTCAGGGTCAACACATCTCCGTTGCGCGACTGAAGCTTGCATGTGTGATACTCGAGCGAGATGACCAGCCAACTGGGCGGACATGTACGGACGCAGTGCTAGGTGCAGACGCGCTGTTATGGTCGATCCGCACCCGACTCCCACGCGTATACGTAGAGCGGATGTTTGAGCTGTGGGCTGATGCCTCTCTGGCTCAGTCACACGATGGTACTGCAGCAAATTCAGCAATTACTGCAGAAATATGCCGTGATCGCTGGCGAGATGAGATTACTACTGGAGGGATTCCAGAGGAGCTGCAACCACGTCATGCTTGGGTGGCTGCTTTGATCGACCAGCGCACCCTGCCAGCTGGAACAGCTGTCGAACGCTTTGAGGAGATTGCACAGCTGATAGGATCGCGACATATTGCCCTTAATCTCGTCAAGATTCCTGATGTAACCCACGCCGCGGCTCTTACCCAGATTGCGCGCTGGCGCGCGGCGGCTGTCTTTGAGCGTGTGTTTGCAGAGCCGAATCCAGATACTATCCTCGAAATTCTTATTGGAAAAACTGCAGAGTCTGAGATCTCCACATTTGTAGCCGGTTCTTCCACAGACTTCCGGCTACGGCTGTGGCTGTTACTGTGGAATACAGAAGTGGCGGCCCAGAACCTGACTGGAGCTAGGCGTGCAGCCCTCGGAATTGCAACCGCAGCGCGAAGCTTGAGTCCTGTCCGACAGCTTGCTGTTCTCGAATTTGTGTCGACAGAGCTTGTCAAATTAGTTGGCTTTACAGGCGAGCTATTCTTCAACGGTGGTCCAGTGACGGGTCCATCAACTGAAGAAGCTATGACTGAGATGGCTGATCTTATCGCATGTTTGCAGATTGTGGAACAAGTTACTCTCTTTGAAGAAGCTACTCTTGCTAACCTCATTAAGAGTCCAGACCATCCCGGGTGGCAACAGAGCCATGGTCGTCTTGGTGATCTCATTGCTAAATGGTGGGCTATAACCTACGCGTACTTACGAGCTGCATTACCTGAAGCAACAACAGAGACGACGGCAGACTTTTTGAGTATCATTCATGAACGACTTGGTCGTGCGGGCGTCTGTAATAGCGCTAGCGGCCTAGTAGTACGCCTTCACTTGTCAGAGATTATTAGATGGAAATGGCCCGGTTCCGAGCTTGATTTGAATCAATGTTTACACTGTAGATATGGTCTGGTAGCCGGGCCAGGCGTCGCGACACATGCTCCACCAGCACTAGATGCTCAGGATGCACCAGAAGAGATCGCCGCCATTGCGCCCGTTCTGGCAGTAATTGTCCTAGCTAAGCGTAGCCCGGGGGTTGCACTGCTACGAACGGACCTTCGGTCGGTTCTCGAGCAATTTTCAGCAGCAGTTGGAGGAGCACCCACTAATGCCGTTGTTGAAAGCATGCTTGAACAGCCCGTCACCACAAGCTGGCTTGTGAGGGCATGGACGGGTCGCCTAGTAATTCCAGGGAAGGCTGGCTCCGTCCAAGACCTTGGAGACTTCTGGTATATTTGGGCTGTGGCCCAACTTGGTCAGTGTCGTGCTCGCCGACGGACTATAGGGGATATAGACATTGACGGCGCTGTTGCACCTGCTCTCGCAGATCTTCTTCTGCAGCCGCGGCGCGTTGAATCGTGGCTTTGTCTTAGCCAGATGCTCGAGATGCGATGGGAACTTCATGCTCAGCTTGCGGGCAGCAGCGATGGGGGGCCTGCAGCTAATGCCGAAATTCTTCGCGCAGCAAACGCGTGTCAGCAGGCTCTCATAGCTGCCGGAATGGCGTTAAGTTTGCTTCTGAGTACTGATTTAAAATTGGGGAACAACCTCTGTGGCGGTGATAACGATGTCGCCGCTGCCGTATTGGCCCAGTTCGGTCGTATGCTTGCCTTCATGGCGCTGCCTCCATTGCAGGGGCTTGGGTTTTTCGATAACGCACCGCAAAGGTTTGTACTTCAGCGATCTGGTGATTCTCTTGCCCTCCAGCGACCAGTGCCAAATTCAGGCCTTGTACTGAAATTAGCCACGCGGGCACTACGAAAGTCAGACCCGTATCTTGCTGCTCACACAGCACTGCGACTTCGTCAGCCCAAAGTCGCACTGAGACTAGCATTGTGCGCCTTGCCAGACGTGGACGCGGCCGTGTTTGCTCTCCAGATTGTGGTGACCGCGGAGCTTGACTACAGTTATGCTGCTGTGCGGGAAATCGCGGTGGCTCTCAAGCTTACAGGCGCCGCAGAGAGCGTACTCAGCGAAGCGAGGCCAGAGAATAAATCTGCTGTTCACGCCGCCGTCGCAGTCTTAGAAGCATTACTCGCCAAAACAAAGTGGCTGCATAGACCACGCTATATTTTGGCAAGATATTTCCAAGAACAGAAGAATCCTGCGAAGGCCGCTGCTGAGATTGGAGAACTATTTTCTTTGCGGTCTGGAGAACCTTTGAGAATTTGGCGCACCGACGGCGAATGGCCAGGTCTTCGCGGAGTGTACATGCTCGAGTATTGGATGTGCTACGCAGACTTGCTATTAGAGCTTCGTGATGAGGTTTCTCTGGGCCGCTTGGCGCATCGATTTAGGAGATTCACGGCTGAGGTGCCGAACCACCTGCGAGGATGGGAGCACACCATGTCATGTTGCATTGATCTAGCGCGCTCTCTCCTCGGTCTTCCTGCCAAGTACGCAGAGAGACTGCTGCCAACCATCCCAGCTGACTTTAAAGAGTCACTAGGGGTGCTGGATCGGGATAGTCCATGGCTGCCAGCAGTCGCCTGGGCCCTTGAGCTGCGGCGGTTGAACAACGGCTATGGGGCTACGGCGGGCATAGACGATCTTGTTGTTGCCTTATTTTTGCGGATGTGGTCGGAGGGAGCTTTGCCAAAGACTCAAACTCCACCGCAGCCAGAACCTGGTCTCACCGGCCCAGCTGCTGCTAGTGAGGATCGAAACGCGTCGCCAGGAGACGCAACATTACCTAGTTCTGAGCATGCGTCAAGGGCTGCTACTCCCGCTCTTGTACCTACAACGCTTCCGGTGGCAGAAAGTACTACTAAATTACCCTCATCTACTTCTGAGCCTCGGACAAAACCAGCCGCAGTGACGGCAACAGCATCAACAACAGCCGTGGATGATAAGAAGAAGGAAACACGTAAAAGGGTCTCGCGCAAGGAAATCTTGCAGGCTGCACAGCACATGGTGCGCCCTGTCATAACCCAACTGAACAAGCAGGATGATCTCGGAATTCCAGCAGCTGTTCGTCGCACTGTCGCAGCAGCCGTCTCTTCTGGAGTTGCAGCAGGCCTCACGCCGCTTCCTGTGACATCCGGATCCAAGGTTATTGGGACTCCTTCTGGGGCTACTCGAAGCAGCACGCCTAGCACCACCCACTAAAACTCAGTCTATAAACCTAATCACTTGCATCACTATATTCAGACAGTATATTTAACTCACGGCCGTGTATAGTGTGGATGACTGAATTAGAAGATAGAAACAACTCAAATAACTTAGCATAAAATGCTACCATAATGCAAAATAATAAAATACAGATGAAAAGCCCCAAATCAATTATCTATTGCAGCTGCTGACCTTGATACGCCCCATTTCTCGCGATCGCGCCCATCTTTCAGCTGCTGGATGTTCTCAGGCAGTACTTCCTTTGTAACTGCCTGGCGGATATTTTCATCATGTAAAGCAGCATCAGCTAGCTTCTGAGCTGGAGATTTGAGATCTGTAGCACTAAGGCCAACAAATTCGGCCGGGGTAAGGTCACCGTTGGCAAGGCGATCGACAAATGCCGTTCCAGAATTGCGAAGGGCAACAAACAACTGACGGAAATGGGAGCGGTAAGCTGCTGCATTACCCGTGGCTCCATGAGCATCGTAGAGTGCCTCCTCAACGCTTGTGGCAATGCTGGGTCGATCCCCTAGAAGCTCTACTAGCTTCTCTCGAGTAGCCGTTCGTAGTTCTTCGGTTTGGTTTGCTACGATTGGTGTCAATTGCTTTCCGAGCTGTTTCTTGAGTTGCTTGCGCTTTCGCACTTGCGCTCGCTCGCTGGCGTTCATTGCTTTTCGGCAGATATGTACACAGTGGTCAGCAGGTCGGTCGGCGAAGATTTACATAATGCGATCAATTAACCCAGATAGTTCCCGCCCTGACATATGCATGCGCCGCCCTCCATTTTAGTAACACAGGCGGCAGGTACGATTTACGCTTCGCTACTAGCGGCTAGAAATATACGAGGCAGGCTATTCAACACGACAGTGCGCTCCATGTAACCTAATCTACCTTTATGGATGCATATATTTTTCGCACAAGAATGTTACAGACGATAGCCCCGACGCTGCCGAGGGCTAAGAACACGAGGAAGGATCCTACGAGAGAATAAAACACATACAGCAGTCGTCCCGTGACGAAGTGCAGCTTCACGTATTTCACAAGATACCAAAGTGAGTACAGGAAAATGAAACAGGCTGGCGACCCAGCTACACAGAAGCTTCGCCAATGCCAGCGATGATTCTCACCCGAAAGCGTCAGGTACAAGCTGAGCGCCGAACAAGCAGCACTGAGGCAGACCATGGCCAAAATTGACGCAAACAAGAACCCAAACATGTAGTAGATACGTCCAAACCAGATTGTGGACAAAATAGACTGCAGCTGCAGGGCCACAGCCAAGAACGGGATGACACCACCAACCAGCATAGCGCCCGGGGTGGTCACATACCACTTCTCGGGAGGAACTTGCCGCGGAATTTGATTCACCCTTATGGGTGGTTGCTCTGGTGCTTTTCTCAAGGCCATAAAGCCCGCGGCAAGTGACATGGGGACACTGATAAGACCCCATATAGCGACCAGTGCTACCATGTTCCCAAGAGGTACAGCGCCGGACGCATTGGCTAGTACCAGAAGCATATTAAGGCACACAAATAGGGTGAAAACTAATGCTGGGAGCACGCTTGGCGTCAATAGTAGATTCAGCTTCCAGTGGTCGCCCCCCCAAGTCTTGTATGTTTTGGCGCTCGCATAGCCACCAAGCGCACCCAGCACTGTGTTCAAAAGCAAAAACATTGTGGGAAAAGCACCTCGATTAGCTGGCGAAAGGAATCCAAGCATTGCTAAGGTCAGTGTTACGATAGCTGTCATGAGCATCTGAAGACCAGATCCTACGGCTATCGCATACGCCTGAACATGCTTGGGAGCCCGGAAGACATCGCCGCTCACCATCTTCCATCCGTTATCATCGGGAATGTCTTCAGAGCCGAGATCGAGTTCATTGTAGTGGGCAATGTCACGACGAAGCAGGCGAGTGAGTGTCAGCCAAGCGATAGCAACCAGCAGGAATACCACTAACGTCGTGTTAGCAAGAGCAACCCAGTTGATTTTGGAGTCCGACGAACGCAAATACCGGTCCCAACGAGTTGCCCATGGTATATCGGACTGCTTCCACGTTACCGAGTACGTGAAAGGAACCGTGACGTCTGCAACCGAGTCGGACTTCAGCTTGATAGTGTCCTCACTATCGCATTGGCCTGGTGAGAGATTATTTCGGCTTGCAGGAATCACAGATGCACCGACGACGCGGTAACCACCTGAAGAAGGATGGTGGTATTCGACAATAAAGTCGTAGTGATTGTATAACTCCACCACATCGTAATCTTCATGCTGGTCTGCCACCTCACCTAGCGGGAAACCAGGAATAGGATAGATTTCGTCCGATGAGGGCATTATTCCGCTCACTGGTAGCGCATCCAGTAACCAGTGCTGGTTGTATCCAAGGACGACTCTGCGAGCAACAAACTCAGAGTCCTGTGGTGTATATGTTTGCTGGCAAACGTGTTGACATTGGACATCCTCGAGCATATTGAGTTTGAACGGCGAGTTGTAAATGCGGTCACCAAACAAAATCGCTCCAAGAGAACCTCCCTGAGGGCGCTTGCCTTTCTCGGGCTCGCAGAACTTGAAATGAGGGTGATAGTAGTCAAAGCCCAATAAAGAGCTCTCGTTACTGCCACCCTGGGAAGTCAGTCGGTTGACTAGAAGTGGAACTTCATCTCCCTGCTGATACTCCGTAGGCGCTATTCCAGGAAGATACCATGCTGCCACAGGACTCGCGGCTAACAGCCACGGGAGCCACTTCAGCATGTGCAGGGATGTTGGTTTGTCAACTGATCGTCCTAGTATGTGTTGGCGGGAGTGTCATGGAATCGAATCGAGTATTGAGTATAATTAGAAAGCGGCTGAGTTGAGGTCCTGAATGGTGAGCAGGTTCATATATACGATTTGGGCTAAAGCGCATGGTGTAGTGACGCGGGTAGATGTGACCGTGAGGGTAGCGCCTGCCATACTGGCTCTATACATTCTCTTGTCGGCTCACACGGAAGCAAAGCTCATTTCATGTTTGGTTTCATCAGATTATTTCGTTTTCTGGAAGTATTGGCTCCAAAATAATAGACTTTTTTAGTGCTAGTCGAAACTCAGACAACCATGACAATTGCATTGTGTGTGCCCTCTTCTGTTTTTCAGTTTATGTCTGATTGCTTCCGGAATGCATGGGGCTAACATGATTAGTGCGAGCCGTTGTCAAGTTGGTAGATCAGGGCGAGATCAGAGCTCTTCCCTGCTCAGACAAGAACAGAAGATCCTCTGACGACAATGGAAGTTATATTAAGACTAGAACTCAAGAAAACTGAAAACAAGTGGCATTACCTGCAAATGCAGCTCAGACGTGATCCGCCTCTCACATAGTGAACATTCAATTACCCTCTTTCTTTAGTCCCTATCTGTATTAAAAAAATATATCCAAAAATTATATCGCGGAAAAATCGAGGCGAAGCCCAAGAGCATCTCCACTGCGACGAGTCACGTGATAGCCATTTGTGCAGCGCGGATCCAAACTACGCATAGCTGGGCGATCCACGTGACCTAAATAACGGCATGGACGTAGTCGTTGCCGGCATCAGGCCCTCAGTCTTAGTCGTCCGTGGCTCCAATGTGGCTGAGGATAACTGGACAACAGCGCAGAAGGCGCTAGCAGCCGTTGAGCGGCAACACCTTCGCGTGACTGTACGGTACGATGGCGGCTCTGCGAGCAAAACTCTTGACGACTATGGCATCTGCCTCGGCCTCCTGCCGACGTCCGACATTATACCAGCATATCATGGCGATTTTCAGAGCTGGCTCGCGGAATTTCTAGCACAAGTTCCTTGTCCCGCCCTGGCAGATCCTGTTGCCGCCTGCATCGTCGTTGCCCCTGGGCGAGACGCGATCGAAGCTGTACAGACAGCCTTGCGGAGTTTGACTATAAATATGCTTGTATTTGTCTGGGTATTAGAAGTGGAAGATGCGCCCCATGAACCTCTGAACCTGTCATCTTCTAATATATCTACAGACTCTCTGGCAGTCTCCAAAGATCTTGGGGCTGCCCCTAGTCTTGGTTCAGAGCCCGAGTTACATGATAGAGCCGAGAATGATATCGATCCGGCGAAAATGCGTGGTGAAGGCTATCTTCCAGAAAAAGCGACTGCTGTAGAGAGCTTAGAGCTAGTTCGCGCGCAATTTGGTGTCCACTGCGGTCTGCTGCCAGCTGATAATGCGGAAGCAACGAAAGAGGCCGTGCGAAATATGGTCAATGCCTCTGTAGTTCCGTACATGGAGCAGTGTGTAGATGCGTGGATACATCCATCACAGGCAGAAAAGCGAGGATTAGGCTCACGGCTATTGGGCTTCTCGCGCCGGTTGGTTAGCAGTGCGGGTGGCCCGCCAAGACCAGAATATGACGTTGTTGGCAGCGTCGTTGCGACTATACAGCCACGACTCAGCTTGAAAGTGCTAGATGTAGATGTCGAGGCGCAATTTCGTCGACTGGCCGGTATGGCGCTATTCTTACGGAACTCAGCGCTAGCCGCTTCGGCATATGATTGGCTTCGCAGGCAGCAGGAGCAGCCCTGGGCACGAATGGCTGCTTCACAGGAGCTTGCAGTGGTGTCGGCCTTATTAGCGGGCACCACGCAACCGCGTGCGCTAGAGCCCCTTGTAGATGCAGCGGTTTACACCTATCTCAACCGCAGCGGCCGGGCTATTGATGCTCTTCGGTGCGCTCTAGTATCAGCTGAGCTGCTGGTAGCGCGCCAGCCTGCTGATGGTGTTATAGCGGCAAAGTGGCTGGGTAAAATAATTGATGCTCCGGCGCTGGCGCCGGCAGATCGCGTAGTGATGCAACGAATCAGTCATGCATACGAGCAGCGTGGGTGGAAGCGAAAGGCCGAATTATGGACGCTGGTCGCAGCCCGTGGTCCCCCTATCTCTACTCATAAGGTATTGTAGTCAACTAAATCTCGGCATCCTTCAATTGTTCCAACAGTCACTAGCCATAATAAGCACTTGGAGTCAAAGCTATGTCACCAAAAACCAGAAACAAAGATAAATTTGACATAAGGGATCGTGCAGCAATGCATTTTCCCTAAAGATTAAATATTGACGGCTCGCACGATCCACAGTATTTTTGGCTACCGCCTAATGATCATCAGAGCGGGCGAAAGGGCATTACTAACATCAGGCGAATGCGGGTGGCCTCAAAATTTGTCGGAGGTCGTCCGCCCAGCGCTTCCGCCGGTCGCCTGGGATCTCGGCCATGGTTGCAAGTGATGAATGGGCCTAACGGAGAGCCCTGGCCTCGGTACAAATGCGTCGGTACACAAGTAAGCTGCATAGAATCATCTCGCATACATGATTTTATACAAAATGCGGGCTCTCCCAACCCGGAGGAGACGTGGAGAAGACTTGTGGCCAGTCCATACTCACCCAGCTCAGAGCCTGTGGAGAACTCAGGCATTAAATTGATGCCAGTCTTCGAGAAGTTTTCCCGGATGCCTCAGGAGCCCCTTACTCGATGCTGGGATCCTGTTTCAGCTCCAGAGGCGCCGGCATGGGCATGGCTGCTGCCCCAATTAATGAAGGAAATAGGGGAGAGGAGATTCGATGAGGCGCTGGCCATTCTGAAAGCGTGGGATTCACATTTTAGCCGTGGTGTTTGGCGGGTGAGTGTTCACATGGGTGCAACGGCATTGATCTTGTCTAATCCGCAGCGCGCAATCGAAGTTCTAGAAGGAATTAAGGAACTACGACTGCATTGGAAGGCTGTCAAAGTGCTCAAACGTAGCCCTGAGGTCGTGAACGCGCTTATAGATTCTCAAGCACAAATGGGCGTTAGAGGAATGTCCAGTCTTTTGCGCGCAGTCTGGACTCGAAGCGACGCCGGAGCTGCTGCGGTTACCCGTGCAGCCCGTGTCACGCTGTTACCGCCTCGACTGTATCCATGGATTGTCAAGCAGCTCTCCACAGTCGGCGATGCGAGCACGCTGGACATCATTTTCGACCAATTCCTGCCGCGTCTCGGTCCACAGCGTGGACTCCGAGGCGTAGTTTTACACTCGCTGGTTGTGAGACTGCTAGGGGATAATAATGTGCACTCGGTTGCCCCTGTGCTGGATGCTTGGCATGGTATGGTTCCAGAACGTACGTGGATGACCCTATTTAGATATTTTCGTCTTCGAGGGCGACCAGACAAGGCAGAGGAGACCATGCGCCTCGCGTTAGACCAATATCAGAACGTTACTACTCCCTTTATTGGGGAGTGGCTTTCGTTTGTCGCCCAGTACTATGGCCCATCCATGGTGGTTCAAAGCTTAGTGACAGCCGTGCCAAGCATGGAACCAGTACTGGACAAGTTGGGAATTTTAAATTGGATTTCTTCTCAACATCGAGGAGCATTTGACGATGTTCGACCGCCGGTTACGGTCACTGAAGCTCAAGTTCGTCGGAAACCACAAGACGTCATGGATGAGGCATGGCTTTCCACGACGTACCGCTCAATACTCAGTCGCATAGAGAGCCCCAGCGAGGCTGTGGAGCTTTGGGAGGCGTATAGAAATTGGACTATTGCTACGAAATCAGAGCCAACGATGGCGGTCGCTGATCAGTTCGTACTGAGACTGACACTGCTACATTCAAATGAAGCTGTAGTTACTGCTGAGCGCATATTTTTGGACGCGCTGGAACTACCTGTCTCCATTCCCGCTAACGGGAGACACAATGCACGCTCACTTGAGGCGCTTTGCTATGCTCTCACCCATCCAGTGTATGGCGACGCTAAGCATGCTGCCCACTTGGCAGCCATAGCTTTCGACTCCGCGGGCATTCCAAGCCGTGGTCGTGCTGTAGAGCCTCTTCTTCGCAGCCTTAATGAAGAACAGCGCCAAGCATTTACTAAATGGGCATCTCAATATGGGGCTTTTGTGTCGAGTTCTAAGACTGACCCTGCCCTCGAACAACAGTCAGAGTCAGTTTCAAGCCTAAATTGAACGGCGCGTCCTTTTTGCATATAGGCTATGGATCATAGTTGTTGGGCAGCAAGTCCCAACATTAGAAGAGTCTGAGATTGCTCTCTGCTAACTACAGGCGCTTACTGCGAAATTGGCTTTTGTCTGTGCTTATTTATTAGTAGTCTCTATAGCTAACACGTTTCCTAGCTTACTCCAATATCATTCAAGAATTCTCGAAGTATGAAATGTGTTTTCGTAGATTATTATTTTCACTTTGCCGTAAATCTATCGTAGCACTCGATTAATCTTAGTGGTTGGGCATTTTGTGAATAGGTTCGAGCGATTCGAGCGGTTCGAGCGGTTCAAGCGCCCGTAACATGTGATGATCCCTGTCATTACATAGATTATAAAGCAAACAAGAGATATTGAGCCTTGTGGCTCGCATGGACGGGAGTCTGGACGTCGAGAGAGCCGAACTGGGTACAATAGGATCATGTTCAGCGCGAACAAGGACTAAGGAAGTGCCCAGCTTGGAGCGTCAGATCATTCTACAATCTCTAATTGCATTCAGCTCTCCGGATTCAATAAAAAGCCTGCAGACGACGCGGACAGCATCCTTTACCATTCTAGTACTGCTTGCAGGGCCAATTGGCCTACTTGGAAACTTAGCTAGCATTATTGCATTATGCGATCCATGGCGCAAGTTACCTGATGGATCAACAATTGCCGACAGCGGCTGGACCCTAGCTATTAACGCAGTGGCTCTTGGCATGGGCTGCCTTGCAAATTTTCTCCTTGGAATACACGCGTATCGCTTCGTATCAGCTTTGTGGGGCCTTTTTGGATCGTGCGTGCTCTATATGATCGCCGTATGTTTGTACATGGGCGCGCTAGGAAGGGCAGAAAGTCTGTTTAACTCAGAGTACCATCGTTCGGCTGGATATTGGCAAGCTGTTTGCGGGTCTGTTCTTTATTTTGTGGCATCCTTAATGTTGTGCATTCATCTTATCGAACGGCGATGGCAGGGTCTTCCGAAAGGTTGGGACCGAGATCGTCAACTCAAGAGACGCGGCCTCGCTCTTAAGGAGCATATATTGCAGTATTCTCAACTGCAAAGGCATTTAATGCTTCTTTTTGTGGCATATCTGGCCTGGATAGCTATGGGCGCTGCTGTATCAGCTCATGTGATTGGCATTTCTTACGCAAACGGAGCATATTATTGCATTGTAACGTGCCTCACGCTAGGCTATGGAGATATCGTTAGCCATGATGCGTTAGGGCGAGCCTTAACTATACCATATCTCTATGTTGGGCTAATTTTGGGAGCTTTCACGACGATCTTCCTGTTCCAAGCTTCATTTAGCAGTGCTAGACGGCAAGCAGTTTCAAACTATGTCGAACGAAAACGATTGAGCGCGTTCAAGAACATGAAGTTTGAAACTGAGCAGGATGCTTTTGACAATATGCGTAGTATTGTCCAGGCCAGTGAACTGCGCACATCAGTGTTCAGATCCACTCTCACTATTTCCTGGCTCTCCATTTTCTGGCTACTTGGGGCACTGGTTTTTAAGTACACCGAGGGATGGTCCTACTTCGACTCATTTTATATGTGTGCTACCTCGCTTGCCTCCGTGGGGTTCGGCGATTTTGTGCCTACGTCTACTGGCGGTCGTTCATTTTTCTTGCACTGGGCCTTACTTGCAGTTCCTACAATGACAACTGCTGTCTCCGACCTTGTATCTGTTTTCATGACCTCGTCGCTGATTGTATCTTGGCAAGAACGTCTACATAAACAACACAAAGATAGACCGTCTCTTTTTGAGGAGTATGTCGTTACAGATGCCAAACTCGAATCAGAAACGTGGCATCGTATGGTTGAGGTATCCCGCGACTCAGATACTACTCAATACTCTTTCGATGTTTGGCACGAGCTTATCTGTCTGCTGCTCAATGAGGAGCCAGAGCCATCGTTCTGGGTATCGGATGCTTCTCCTCTACGAATTCCCTTCCTAAACGAGAAAAAATTTATGTTACTGGCGTTTTTGCAGGTTCTACCTTACGACTCAGCAGGGTCTGGAAAGCCAAAGGATGCCGAACTCGATTGAATTTTTTATTCAGCTCGAATGAGATGCTAATGTTAATTTCTTTTACCAGTCATAACGCTAATAAATGTAGACTGTCGCATATTAAGTTGACTGTGACTTGTGGCGTCAACAGTGACGTCATGAGAAAATTAGCGAGAGGGCAGGCTTGAGCTACAAATCGTCGTCGTCCTCATCAGAATCGAGGATAATCCGTCTCCTCTGTGCTAACTGTCCCGCAGATTCCTCGTCCGAATCTCCCGTAAGATCCACAACTTCATGTGTTCTTCTCCGCGCTGTCTGTTGTTGTATGTGAGCAGTTTCGTTCTCTTCGTCACTGGAACCAGAGTTACCCTCAGAGTCATATCCCTCGTCTATTGAACCGTCGTCGATGAATGCCAGATCTTCTGAATCTGGCGCCTCGTCGAGATCAGCTCCTTCGGTATAACCTTCGCCCTCTTCAAACTCGTCAGAGTAGTCTGGATCAGCCTCCGGAAATTCGCGGCCACATCCAGAGCAGATGCCTTCTGCGATCTCGTGCGAGCACTGCGGGCAGCGATAGACAGATTCCTCTTCATCCCAAATCGCAGTGCCAAAGCTCAAATGATCGAAAAGCGTGCCATTAAGATTCGGTCGTTCAATTTTGGTGCTCTTTGCCGACTCGAACGAAACAACTATGCTATTAGCAAGTTGTCTTAGAGCAATTGCCGGTGCTGGCCTGCTCGTTATTCTTGCGCGGCAGGCTGGACACGAGAGCCTACCTTGCCGCATGCCAAACCAGTGCGACAAGCAGGGTCCGCAGAATGTATGCCCGCAGCTGACGGTCCAAGGGTCAAGCATTATATCATTGCATATTCCGCACTCCAAGATATCTCGTAAAAGTGATCCAGAATCTGCTAGTGCATCTCCAGGGGTCTGACTTGCGAAGTCCAGTATCTGTTCCATGAAGGTAACACAATCTCTGTTACGTAAGAGTAGATAGACCTCAATAGCGGCGGAATTTCCCAGCCCGAATGGTGAGGCCTATATTACTGTATTACGCGAAGCGTACTTATCGTCGCGTTTACGATCGGTTCGAGTAGACAGTTATATTCTATGCACTTTGAACACCAAGTCTAAAGTAAATAAAAGCCATATCGGTCGTGAATCCTATCTGTGTGATTGTATAGCCCATGAGGCCTCGTCCTCGGCTAGTGCTACACACCAATGAGATCAACAAAAGTTCAGCGATCTAGCATATGCCACTCCGCTTACAGCAAGATCCCTCATATTCAGACTAAACCTGAACTAATTTTCGCCACCTTCATTCCTTTAACTGATCTGCAAATACTTTCAATTTACTTATTGTTCGCTTTTAAGTGCGGGTAAGGGGGGGCTTACTGATGATGCGCTGCGGTAAACACATGTTCAGGGTAGAGCCGTGGGAAACACGAGGGAAAGTCCTTCCTGACTAAACCTAGGCCTTTCTTAAGAGTTCCTAAAAATACGGGCAGATGATTGAGCTGAGTCGCGATGAGATCGAGGCACGCATTCAAGCAGGAGAAGTACTGGTCATTCGCAAAGACCGTGTGCTGCGGCTGAATGCGTGGCTCGATCACCATCCCGGCGGCGACATAGCCATCAGGCACATGGTGGGTCGTAATGCTGCCGATGAGATCGACGTGTATCACGGCGCAGATGCACTTGAGACCATCCCCAAGTGGGAAATTGCGTCTGTGTGTGCAAAAGATCTCCCATGGAGAAATTTTGTGCCTCCAATTCAAGGTGGAAGATTCCGTTGTCGCGAAGAAATAGCAGCCGGAGGCAAGGAAATTTCGATCGAGGATGAGGTAGCTTCACAGCGTCGACTGAAGGCAGCTAGCGTCCTCAATCCGAGAATTACCTCCGCTGAAGCTAAGTGCATTGATGAGTATAACTCGGACCAATTACAAAAGGATCTCGAAAAGTATCCCTCTCTCGACAGCGAGACGCAGATCAAGATCCACGACGAGTTTCGTAGCCTTTGGCGAGAACTTGAAGCTGATGGCGCTTTCCAATGCAATTACTGGGGATATGTACGTGAAGCCACACGGATTTCCTCTCTTATACTGCTGTCTGCTTACACGTTCTATTATTATCGCAGTAATCTTTGGCTATTAGCGTTGTCGGGTACCTTCCTAGGTCTTGCTTGGCACCAGCTGGTGTTCATTGCCCACGATTCTGGACATCTGGGAATCACTCACAGTTACTTCATCGATACTCTAATTGGCACAACCATAGGTTCGTATATCGGTGGATTGAGCCTAGGTTGGTGGAAGCGGAATCACAACGTGCATCATCTCGTGACAAACGATCCCGTGCACGACCCTGATATCCAGCATCTCCCGTTCTTTGCCGTCTCAGCGTCACTTTTGGGATCTGTATATTCAACGTTCTACGAAAAAGTATTAACTTATGACTGTGTTGCTCGAGTTATGATTAAGGTGCAGCAGTACACATATTATCCAATCTTATGCTTTGGCCGCTTCAATTTGTATCGTCTTTCATGGGTCCATTTGCTATACGGATTAGGTCCTCGCAAGGGCAAAGCAGGATTCTTCCGCTGGTACGAACTCGCGGGCCTGACGTTCTTTATGTGGTGGTACTTCTACATCGTAGTTGGGAAGCTGCTCACCACCTGGAGTCAGCGCATCGTTTTTGTCATGGTCAGTCATATCGTCACCATGCCAGTCCATGTGCAGATTACGCTGTCGCACTTCGCTCAGTCAACCTCAGACCTGGGACCTGCAGAGTCTTTCCCGCAGCGCCAGATTCGTACAACGATGGATGTTGCATGCCCTGCATGGTTAGATTATATCCACGGCGGGCTGCAATTCCAAGCGATTCACCATCTTTTCCCACGCATGCCTAGGCACAACTTCCGCGGCGTTCAGCCCAAAGTTATAGCATTCTGCGAGCGCCTTGGTCTTCATTACACAATATACGGGTTCACTCGCGGCAACAAGTGCGTGATTGACCGCCTCGCTGACATCGCTGAACAAGCTGCTATTTTCAATGCATGTAACGACTTTTGCCGAAAGGAAGTCGTAGGGGAGTGACGAGATCATCAGAAAGGGAAAAGACAGCTTTCTATATTATCTATGCGTGTGTACCCTAGTAAATGTTTCAGAAACTACTCTCTTGCCGACGAGAGCCCGTCAGCATTTGTTATCTTCCTGGTCGCAGATTGGATCTTAGCGATAGGTTCAGGCTCGTTTCCAGCCACAGATTGTGGGTTGAATTCGGGCGACGATGGCGCTGAGTTGTCCGAATTGTCAATTTCTTCCAGCTCACGACGGAGGGCAAGGAGTTGTTTGTGGAACCGTTGGCCAAATACATCAATATAGTAGGTAGCACCATTATAAGAGGCTATGCCAAAGATGATGGTGAGGAATATTGAGCTTAGAATCTCGTTCCGGTACCAAAGCGGGCACGGAAGCATCGCGAGCATCTGGTAGGTAAACTGAATCATCGTGAATGCAATTACCGGTAGCGGTCCCGGTAGTCCATTGACAATCTTACCTATTCGCGCGTTAGCATGCTTGCGGCGCATGAACTCAAACGATGTTACTCGTCCAGCCTCAATCTCATCATGACGTCTTATCGTGATGAAGTAATGGTACAGAAACTGCCACAAGAAGTAGAATAACGTGGTCTTTGCCATAGCGTTGATACTGCGCCACGTTGCCAAGGAATTGGCAGCTGGAAATCTCTCCTGCTTGTACTCCCAATCGAGGCGGTGATGGATGCAGTGAAATACTGCTGGCGGAAGCATGTGAATAAACGTTGAAGTAGTTTTGTCAATCGAGTGGAGGACTAGCGAATTTCGCCACGTGACGACGGCAAAGCACAGAGTTCCGAACGAAAAACTGAAGCACGAGATCCATAGGGTAACTGACTGTGGCCATACCCAAACGTACAGGATGGCCAGTAGATTTGCAAAATAGCACAGGTCCGCAAGATAATATTGCATATTCTTCTGGTAGTATCGCCATACCCGAATCGGGATCAGAATCGCCAGCTCAGTAGTATACACAATGTGCACGTAGCGGGGGTACTGGCCAATTAAGAATCCGAAATAGAATATGTTCAGCAAAGAAAATGCGAACCAGCCCTTTTCCGTGCGCGAAACATTAACCTCAGTGCTAAGAGTCGTGTCGATCTTGTTCAGGCGCTCGTGAATCGTGCGACGCAGAGCAGCTACTGGCTTGCGCAGGTGCCGCTGTTTACCCTGCAAAGGTTCGACGACTTTATTTCGATACTTGCGTCGCACTGAGACAGAAAACGAAGTCAGTACGTCTACTAAACTAACGTCTTCTTCGGCCATGGATTGCTTAGTGGAAGGGCAAAGGTGGGAATTATATAGTAGAAAGGTTGAGCACATGCACACATTGCACGCGCAGATCTATATATTAGTAATCAGCATACTAAGTACCGCGCTCATAGGGGTAAACACTGATAAGCTGCAGCCTGAGCCAAGGCCAGAGACTAACTGTTTTCTGACGCTGAGGTGTTTCGAACGTATAGATTATAATGCTGATTTGCTTATGATTTTTTCTGTAATATATGATTGAATAGTGGCCCAGTTACCTCGTAAAGCCGGATGCAAATAAGCCTAACATCTATAAAAAATAATGGATTCAGACCCATACACACCTTTAATCACCGCTCCCCAACTAAGATGAGCTCCAATTGATGATTTCATGGGGACTCATCTCTGGCCTTGAGCTATGGCAGCTGTTCAGCTGCTGGACTACTCGTCTTCATAGTCTTTTTGAGCCCACAGCCAGATCCTCTTTGGCGCCACCGTCTGACTAACCAGCTAACTTACCAGATGAGCGGGTACGATCGCGCTCTGAGTGTGTTCAGCCCTGATGGACACGTTTTCCAGGTCGAATATGCACTCGAGGCAGTTAAGCGGGGAACATGCGCTGTTGGAGTAAAAGGGAGTAAGGTTGTTGTGCTTGGCGCCGAGCGGCGATCCACCCTCAAGCTGCAGGACCCGCGAACTACTCCCAGTAAATTGTGCCGAGTTGATGAGCATCTGACGCTTGCATTCGCTGGACTCAATGCTGATGCACGCGTTCTGCTTGATATGGCTCGTGTGGAGGCCCAGAGTCGCCGCCTGACGCTAGAGGATGCAGCTACCGTCGAATATATGACCCGCTACGTGGCTGGAGTACAGCAGCGGTATACTCAAAGCGGTGGTGTTCGGCCGTTTGGAATCTCTACCCTGATTGTGGGCTTTGACCCGCAATCCTCGACTCCGAAGTTGTATCACACAGAGCCGTCTGGAATCTATAGTGCATGGAAGGCCAATGCCATTGGACGCTCGTCCAAGACCGTGCGCGAACTACTAGAAAAACTATGGAAGCCGGATATGAGCGAAGAAGAGACCGTCAAACTCGCTATACAGGCACTTCTGGAGGTGGTGCAGACAGGCAACCGCAACATCGAGCTGGCTGTAATTCGGCCAGGCGAACCGATGCAAGTTCTGGAGGACGAGGTTGTTGACTCAGTAGTGGCACAGATTGAGAAAGAAAAGACTGAAGAGGAGGCACAGAAGCCGCGGCGACGTCAAGAGGCATAGTATTAGTACATCATGGGCGTAATAGAGTTAAGTTTTCCGGCTCAACTTGGTGGAGAACGGGGCCAATGCTTGATATTTGCAGGGTAAGCGTCGAGTGATATCAGCAGTGCTGAATATCGCTACTTGATCATTAGGGTAGATAAATACGCTCTATACAGCTTCAGCCAAAACGGCTAAATATGGCTAAAGGTGACCAGGAGCCTATATGCCTTTCGAGTGACCCTCTCCCCTCCATATCATACCGGAGGCGGGCAGTTACCTAATCAACAAGTATGGCGGACCGAAGGTTGACCCTAGAGGAGCTCAACCGGATTGTGCTGGAGTTCCTGCACAAAAAGGGTTATTCGAGGACAGAGGCTATGCTCCGTCTGGAGTCTAGCCGGTCCGCAACACCCGTGTCGGGCTCCGCTAACGGTGTTTCGACAGGTGAGATCGAGCCGTCAGCCACGGGCCCAGAACATTACGCTACAACGTATCAGATGCTCAAGGAATGGATAGAATCGAGTTTGGACATGTATCAACCCGAGTTGACGCAGATTCTTTACCCGCTTTTCGTGCTCATGTACCTAGAGCTTTTGCAAGAACCGCCTCTCGCCCGGGAATTCTTCGCTAGCTTTGCTGCAGATCACGAAGTATTACACGCTTCGGATCTAAGCACTCTGCAGGGTTTGCGGCTATCGGAGCATGTGTCTGAGAACGACTTAGCCAGCCGTTTTATGAAAGAGCGTTGGCCTTTGACGCTCAGTCCCACCGCGTTCGATCTTTTGATATACTGGCTTCATTCTGTCGAGTCCCAGGGAGGTGCCACCATTATTCAATTCATCAACCAACATTTCAAAGTTGCTGTTGTTCCTGGAACCCATCCTGGCACGCAAGAGGCTTCGCCCGAGGCCAACAGCGCTCCGCTTAAGCTTGGTCGCATGCCGCTCGACCCCGAATTGGCTAAAGAAGTTAAGGTGGTTCTCGAGTCACGACATCCCACTCTAGCCAAAGACTTCCCTCCAGCTCCTGAAGAGGACTCGCCCTCATTCGAAGCTATTCCGCGAGCCAAATTCCGACCTATCGATATCGAAGCTGAAGTTAAGAAAGTAGAGGATGCTCACAACCGCCTTGCTATTGACCCCGGGAATACCGCTGCCCTGCCGTCAGTATGCATGTATACTTTCCACAACACTTATGACGAGCTCAACTCGCTAACCTTCTCGGCTGACCTGAGTCTAGCTGCAGGCGGCTTTGCCGACTCATACGTTCAGCTGTGGGACTTGGAGCATCAAAAGTCAGAGAGGTTGATAGGACACTCTGGTCCCGTGTACGGAGCTAGCTTCAGCCCCGACAACCGTGTTCTGCTCAGCTGCAGCGCTGATACTACTGTGCGCTTGTGGTCTGTTGACACAAAAACCGCCCTTGTAGCCTACAGTGGGCATACAGAGCCAGTCTGGGACGTTGCGTTTGGACCTTTTGGACACTATTTCGCCACAGCGTCGCACGATCAAACAGCGCGTCTGTGGAGCGTTGACCATATCTACCCGCTGCGACACTTCGCAGGACACATGAGTGACGTCGACTGCCTCGAATGGCACCCTAATGGCACATATCTCGCCACGGGCTCAAGTGATAAAACCGCTCGACTTTGGGATGTTGCTAAGGGTAGCTGTGTGCGCGTGTTTATGGGCCATGCGGCTCCACTAACGGCGCTGGCAATGTCCCCAGACGGTCGCTATCTTGCTAGTGCTGCGGAAGACGCTGTTATTTGTCTCTGGGATCTAGGCAGCGGACGTAGGATCAAAACTATGCGTGGACATGGTCGTGCGCCGATTTGGTCTCTGTCTTTTTCGGCTGGCGGTGAGGTTCTTATTAGCGGCGGTGCCGATCAGAGCGTTCGCGTATGGGACGTGAAACGCGAGCAGCCGTCCGAGGGAAGCAGTCGTCGTGATGGATCAGCGACGCCAGATCATCTCGCAGTATTCCATACAAAGCGAACGCCTGTCTATACCGTCCAATGTACGCCGCGTAATCTGGTTGTTTCTGCAGGCGCATTCCTTGGTTAATCTTTTCCCCCCAGCATCCTGTAATAATAATCTGTCTACTACTCAGTCAAAACTATAAGTTTAAAAATTTCGTCTGAAACATCGGGTGAAGTCGCTACAAACAGCCGTCATGGCGCGTTGTTATGCGACGCTGAAATGCCTTCACTAGTACTCTTCCTGAACAATATAGAGTTGGACACACACGCAGCTTATAAGATTGATAAATTTGCAGATGTGCGACCGCCGGAAGTTGCTTTTATAATGACCATCGTAGAATTAAGAAGTGGACTAGACCACTTCTGCCACTTCTTCTCTCGCTGGGAGGAATCATAGGACATTTGAGCTGTCCAGCTCGTTCCATTTGCAGATACCGGCGCCTTAATGCCATTGATGTATACCTCCACAGGGCTAACGGGCTCGATTGTGCCCTTTATCGTCACAGTAACCGCGCCGGTGTCTTTGTTCTGCGTTTTGGACGATGTAGTAATAGCTAGCGCGGGCGCGGTAGCACCACAAGAATCTGTCAGTGGAATTATATCCGAGGCTAAAGCCGGAGTGCAAGGAGGGTGCTCGTGAAACCGCGATGCGGCTTCATACGCATATGCGTATTTGACGAGATTTGCATCGTCGTAACCTCGTCCCGCAAACGTCAGGCTGACCGGTACATGTATATCATCCATTAGCCCCATTGTAACCGATACGGTAGGAATTCCCAGATGCCGAATTGGTCTGTTTCCATTAGAGTACTTTACTCCATTCCTCCATGCAAGTTCAGACGAGTACAAGTCTATATCAGCATTGGCCGGGCCAACATCACCATTCGCGGGAAATATCACAGCGTCCAGTCGATTCGCATCCATCCATTTTTCCAGAGTTTCTCTGCGTGCCTCTTCCAGAGCCTTGAGCGCAGTGCCCATCCCCTCAATTTCATAGATGCATCCTGGCTTTTCACTACTTTTTGCGTATTCTACCATGTCTGCCCACCTCAGCTTGTTTGCAGACTCCGTGAACCCAGCGAGCGAGCCTGGCGCCAAGGGGAAGATGAGGTCAGGGTCTACAACACCCAACGTGTCAAGTCCAACTTGCGCATTTGCCGCCAAGAAGTCGTCCCAAGCATGAGCTACAAGATCCGACCGCTCTATGGACATCCATCCGTTAGGTAGACCATCGACAGTAACTAGTACACCCGCGGCTTGACCTTTTTCATATTCAGTGATGAGAGGGAAAGAATCCAACTCAACAACTTCCGCTCCGCACGCCTCCAGCACAAGTTTTGTCCTTTCCCACCGCTTAATGACCGATTGTCGAGTAAAAACTTGACTTGAGGCCTGAAGAGGCGGGTTCAAGCCATCAGCAACGGCACCAATATACATTCGGGGAACTCCCAAGCGTTTTCCTCGAAGAGCATCGGGACTGAGGTTGGCTTTTAGGCCCAAACCGTCTGGCAGAGTGGGGAGGCTCAAGAAAGGTTGTGCACGCCAAAAGTCTCCAAGTGCTGTTTTCCCCTGTAAAAGAACGTCAGTTACAGCGACTAAATCCTCAACTGAGCGAGTATGCGGCACAATGACATCGCATGTTGGGTAAAGAGGCCAAACACCGTTCATGGGTAATACCCCGCGAGAAGGCGTATATGCGACAACGGCGTTGTTGGAGGCAGGTGATCGTCCCGAGGATACTGTTTCCGACCCAAGCGAAAAGACACACATTGAGCTGGCCAATGCAACAGCGGACCCATTGGATGATCCGGACGCATAGCCCGCCGCTAAATAGTCCAAATTGTATGGGTTTTCAGCTCGCCCGTAGAGACCGCGCTGCATACCACCGTATGCCATGGGAGGCATGTTGGTGCGGCCAATGAGCACAGCACCTGCTCTCCTCAGAGTCTTCACTGCCTCAGAGTCGTTACTAGCCACTAGTGATTCAAATGCAGGCGAACCACTAGCTGCTGTCATTCCTTTAACCATAAAGTTATCCTTAACAAGAAAAGGAATTCCCTCTAGGATACTGCGGGGACCATTTCCAGTATATCGCTGGGCATCTGAAGCAGCGGCCTCCTCAAACACTTTCGGATTCAAGATAGGAATAGCACTGAGCTTATCACCATTGGCATCATATACAGCAACCCTAAGCAGAAATCTGAATACAAGGTCCACACTTGTTATCTGATTCTTCGACAATGCTCTCTGGATCTCTTCGATGGATGCATCTAAAATACTCAAATGGCTAGTCATACAGCTGCGAATCACCAGTTGACAACGTCTTTATTTGGGATTGGATTGCTAAGCTCATCCGCAGATCAAGATAAGGTCAATTGATCGACTGGCGGATTATGCAAAAGCTTGACTCTAACGCGCAGAGACCTGGAGGCTCGATAGCGAAGGTACCTGGAGTTACGGTTTTTAATAATATGTAAAATCATTTCTAGGGTAACTAGGCTCAAATTGACATATTTCTGTAGACTGAAAAGAGCTCCGGATATAATCAACTATATTTTGTGCGTACGTTTGCTTGTTTTCTTTTGACGTGTGGCATATAAGTTGGAACTCTGTTGTAGCATGAAGTTTTCCCGAATGCTCGTAATAGACAACTGACTGTTTCACAGGCCGCAATCAATACGACAATATCGTGATTGAAATTTATACTAAGCCTAACAATTTCCTCAAAAGCAGTCTTAAATTGATGTGTTGCGCGTAGTCTTCTTGCGGTGCTTTAGCGTCAATGTTGCTATTATTGTTTCAATTTGAGAACTGACAGCGCGGCACCCGGAGAAATCGCTGCTATCCGGCGGTATTTTGTAACGAGCATACGCGCTGCTATGTGATTGGAGCGTTGGCTGCGAATTCTGATCTTTGATGCAAAAAAGCACTAGGGACGCTATGAACTCACCACTGTATTTAATTATTGACAAACCAAAAGATATACATACAAGGAAGCCCGGTTGCTGTAATTCTCACTCCACGTTGGCACTACGCAGAAACGAAGAGTCACTCTAGATGATGTGATGACGAATTAAAGGTGAACAGAGAAACCTGAAAATGACTATATACGTTGGCGTGATTGGTGCTGGGCTAGTCGGCACGGCATTTCTTAAGCAACTGGCACCTATCGCCGAGTCACTTGGTGTGGCTGTCGTATTCGTTGCTCGCAGCAAGCAGACGGCGATTTCGAAGAGCTATTCACCGCTAAATACGAGCAGCCTCGAGTATTCTGAGGGTCCCTTGAGCGCCAAAACTGCTGCTGAGTTCCTTTCAAGCGCTCCGGGGAAGTCAGTTGTCGTAGACAATACTGCAGATGGCGCCCTAGCCTTGCAATATCCTGAGTTTGTTCGTCGTGGCATTGCAATCGTCACACCTAACAAGAAGGCTTTTGCCAGCTCGCTAGAACTTTGGAATGAGCTGCACGCCCCTGGTGCTGTAGTGTACCACGAGGCGACCGTAGGCGCTGGTCTCCCTGTACTATCGTCCCTAAAAGATCTCGTTATAACAGGGGATAAAGTCAAGAAGATCGAAGGAATCCTCAGTGGTTCGCTCTCGTTTATTTTTAATACATTCTCATCCTCGTCGCAAAATTTCAGCGAAATAGTCGCTATTGCGAAGCAGCGCGGCTATACGGAGCCTGATCCGCGCGACGATCTCAATGGAATGGACGCTGCTCGCAAAGTCACTATTTTAGCCCGACTAGCAGGTCTACAGCTCGAGGGCCCTGAAAGCTTCCCTGTAGAATCACTTGTTCCTGCTCAGCTCGAGTCAGCGAAGGACGGAGATGAATTCATGTCGAGGCTTTCTGAGTTTGATTCAGAATGGGAGAGTCGCAAGCAAGCTGCTGCGACTGACGGAGAGGTCTTGCGCTACGTTGGTAGCATTGATGTGGAGTCAGGCAAGGCTACTGTGGCTGTTAAGGCCTACCCTAAGAGCCACCCATTTGCATCTTTGACTGGTGCTGATAACGTCATAAGCTTCACGACAGAGCGCTACCCCTCGCCGCTCATTATCCAGGGAGCAGGTGCAGGCGATCAAGTCACAGCTATGGGTGTGTTGTCTGACCTTGTCAAGGTAGTCGATAAGCTATCGTAATTAGATACATCGGTCTGCTATAAAATACACAAACCACTTATCGAAAGTGGTTTCGGATATCGTCCACTACAAATAGTTCATAGATTGACAACCTAAAACATAAGACATGAACGCGAAAAAGTGGTTATGCTGCAGAGTCTAGAGAAGGAGATGGCGATAGCATTGGTGTCGACATGCTAGAATCCGAGGTTGGAGACTCACCAGCCAGTGCACGGTCCAAAAGTGTTCTCAACTCATCTCTATTAGCACACAGTGATGCAAATTCTTGTATAAGCTGTGATGCACCGGCACCGCCTCCATCGCTATATGATAGTCGTGAGAGATAAAGCGTATTAGGCGTAAGGGAAATGTCGTTGTTGGATGTGATCTGGGCAATAATCATTCCTGATCCGTGTACGTACTGTACATCTTGGGCTGGTAATGGCCCCCACGAGAACTCGATATCGAATTTCTGATTATGGAGATCGTTCAGGTTGGGCATATCGAGAACATAACCGTTTCTGCGCAACAGCCAGTGGTGGAACCAGCGCTTTTCTCTGCCCTCACTAGGAACGTCAATGTTGAGGCGAGCTGTCAAAACGGACTGGAACGGCGAGATTGCCTGTGATCGGCGCATTCCTCCTATGGGAACCTGAACAAATCGCAGCCCATAACGCGCGGCCACGCGAGCCAGCCCTGAAAAGAGGTCATCAACAAGGCGCGGAGTGGCATTTAACCACTCCACTTGGATATGAAATGCATTTTTAGGGTTCTGTAATCGATCAATATGCACCTGGATATGTTCTTTGCGCGGTGATAATCGTTTGGGATCGATGTCAATCCTTATGGCCTGGCTTAATGATATGCGACTCTTTCGGCGTTCATCTTTCGCAGGTTCCGTTTTTTGGCGTTCAGGGATGTTGTTCTCTGTTTGGGAATACGGCTGGCACAATGTATAAAAATAATGACCATCTCGGAACTGATGCCTGTCCTCAGGGTGGCGGAAGACTCCTCGCTCCATTAGCTGTCGACCGTATTCTACCGCCTCCTCTGGAGTCGAGATATCACTGAAAACGTTTAAGAGCCAAGCTACCAACTGGTATCCAAGGAAAACATCGTGGAAAACTTTCCAATGCCAGCGCTGATCTCTGAATGGGATACCCGCACGACTTCGTAGCTCCTTAACCAGCTCACTGGGCTCAATGGATTTGTTAAGACGATTGCGCTGTAGTGGAAGAGCCGTCTCCGCAGTGAGAGAATCAACAACTTTAGATAGCGCACCCGTGTAGAACAGCACCGGGAAGACTTCGTGGGTTTGACCGGTGTCTGCCCTATCAACCCGATGTCTCAGAAGACTATTTACAATGCGCGTGATTCCTTCGACTCGCGTCTCCTCCGTATTTAATGTCGTCGTAGTTTGGACAGGCTGAGGGAGCGAAACAGGAAGCAGTGAAAACCGAATCGCAACCAACTGATTCGATGAGCCGCTAAGAACATCATCGGAGTCAGCAAGCTGCTGGTCAAGCTGGCTCCAATTCCACTGTGGTGCCATCTGGTCTGAAATTAAGTTTTGGATGTTGACAGAGTGGTACTTTTCGTCAAATCGCGTCTGAACCATGATCTTATCGTGACGTGCAATCTTTGGTGGCAACTTGGTACTCATCCAAGAATATAATTGGACTTCAATCGAGCTTTCTTCTATTGCCAACCGATGTATAAGACCATACCGAACCAGATAAACGCGCGACCCCTGTGGGTGCTCTGGAGGAACAAATTGACAAACCCGGCCAGGCTGACCGCGCGCAAACGTTGCCTCAATTTGCTCAATTCCAGAGCCCACTGCTATTTGAAAGCCCATTTGTAGTCTTAATCCAATCATTTCCTCCACAAGAGCCGAAATCGATCCATCGTCTGCTACTACTTGATAGAACTGGAATTTGTACTCTGACCGGAATTGAGCGACAGATGGCGCTTCCTCAGTAGTCAATGGCAAAGAAGCTGGTGATTTGAGCGAGTGCCAGCTCACTACATTAAGACGGCGCCCAGCTGGATAAACATTGGCCCACCTGCCATAGGCTTTAAGTCGCGACGGGTGATCGACGACGGCTGGATTAGGAAGAGTACGCCACATTGGATCTATCTCGCAAGAGCTTCGTCCCTGGTTCTGCTGTGAGCTCTGTGATTGCTTCGATTCCTGCTGTTGGTGCGGAAGTGATGGTGTGGACGGCCTAGACGGTGGCGAAACACGTTTCAAGGTTGATCCAGGAGCATCAAGTTTCATATTACCGAGCTGAAGCGTATCCAAGCTTTCTGAAAGACTGGTGGGGGAAGTCGGTGTCTGTGGACTCTGAGATGAGGACTGCGTTGACGGCAGTCCTTCCGTGGACCGTTTCCGGAGTAAACCTGACAATACCGAGCGCGCACCGCCTGTTAAAACTCGAGGAAGTGGAGCATTGACTGGTACTAAAGATCCTGTCTCGCTCAATGATGGGAGTGCAGTGCTTTCAACAACCACGGGTCGTAAGTGGGCTCTCTGTGCTGGGATCTGAAGTTTGCGCATACGCTTGATTTCATCTAGACTCTTAAATACCCCAGCATCAAATCGTCGCATAAAATTAGAATCAAGTGTTTGAGGTTGAGGGGTGACTGATCTAAGAGTAAACCCGCGTGCCTCTGTTTCTACCACATTGGTGGTTTGTAGGTCGTATATACGACAGCGCGGAATCCATTGCTTAATGTACCGGTCAGGGCTGCTCCAGAATGAGACATTTATCCACGTCGGTACACACCATTGTTGCTCCATGGCCGGCGTGGATGCTAGGAAAAGAGGGGTGACGTGAAGAGGCGGCCGCGCGAGACAAACAAGCTCTGCGCCGATTTCCACGCTGAGAAGCATTTTTGATAAGTGATAAAGCTGTCCGAGATCACACTCAAATGTTCCAGGCCCTGGAGTGACTAGCAAGCACTGAGAAGTAGCTCTACACAAGTCCTTGTCGTCAAAATGCGAAGTCAAAAGAGTTGTTGCCAGCTCAAATGCTTCCAGAACATTGCCTCGGCGTGATGGAAGAATGGAGCCTATTAGTCGACCATCTTCTCCGACTAAGACATTCCGAGGAAACCGCGCGAACTCTTTACGAAGCATTTGCATAATGTCTGACCACCTCGAAACATGGACTTGATCAACGACTACACGATAGAAGTTGCGCACACGGCCGTTAGAAAAGAAGCCATCCCCGTTGTGTCCTTCATTTTCAATACTTGTGAATAGTATGATTGATGCCACGTGGTGGTCGCCTTGATCACGCCAGCGATGCATCATTTCGGGCAGGAAGCTGTTGACAAGCCGATGAAACATGATGTCACCAGTCTCGTCAAAGTTCCACATTTCGGAAGCCATTTGGATAAAAATTAACATCCGACTAGAGTCACTCCGGAAAATCACCCGCGTCTCAGTGCTAACATAGCCAGACGACACACGCCGCCCGCCCCGGTACATGAGATCTGCAGACAGCCTTACTAACCCATCTAAATACGCAACCCTCTGGCCAGTCCACACGCACTGGCCAGTGAGCAACTTGGCAATGCGGTATTCATCTGCACGGACCAAATAGAGTCCTTTGAAGTGGAGCTCGACTACATCGAGGTGGGTAGCCTTAGCCTCTTCACCTTGTAACAATTTTACCGACACGTGGGCACGAGGTGCCAAATCCAGTACTGACATTACTCCAGGACTGACACTTATTTGAGCAGCACTACTGGCTGGTTTCGGTACTACGACAAAGACCATGCTTCGGCCTTGGCTTGTCCGTAGCTCGGCAATGTCGCCGGCAACAGCCCCCGGAAGCAATGAGATATCCACAAGGACCTCTTCTTGAGAGCCAGCTGCGGTAGAGTCATGTGCCCATACTGTCAACGTCTCCATAATGGGCGAGAACAGCCCTACCTGCTAGTATTAGCTTCAATGCCGCGAGCGTAACTGGGTTTGTCAGTTGTGCCTAAACTGTCGAGAACAGAGGGAGACCAAACGGCCATCAACATTCATTAATCATTTGTATCTAAGTTACCTAATCTAAATTATGCATTATGGGCACATGTGGGAGGATGGAGTCGAATGTCTAAATGGATTTCAATAGCAGCTTATCAATCCCGCGTCGCGTCATTCTACTACGCACTACGCTGTGTGCGAAATGTCACCAATCAAATGCCCGCTGTGCGGTGTACAAACTACAATGGTGGGTGTACAGAAACATGCGGAATACGGGTGTCCACCGAAACCACAGAAGTTCAGCTTTTCATCCTCCTCTCCACCAGACCTACCAACTAACAAACTACCTCAAGCATCACCGAAGCCTGCGGACGCTGCCGAATTAGCATCATCACAAGACAGCATTACAGAACCGACCGGTGCCAAAAAGCCAGTATTATCGCTTAAGCGGTCACAATCGCCTACGCAATCTCAAAAAAAATCCAAGTTGCCTTTGGCGGAGAAATGCCGGCCCACCTCGTTCGCAGAGATGGTGGGACAGCCCCAGCTTGTGGGCCCACATGGCATCTTGAAGCAGCTCATATCTAAGGGTAGCGTGCCATCCATGATTCTTTGGGGCCCCAGTGGCGTGGGTAAGACAACTTTCGCGCGAATTATAGCTCGTGAAGTAGACGCACAGTTTGTCGAGCTTAGCGCTCCTCAGGCCTCTACAGCTGATATCCGCCGCGTAGTAGACGATGCAAAGAACCTGTGGCGTCTCGTTCGTCGGCGTACTATTTTATTTTTGGACGAGATCCACCGGTTCAACCGCGCGCAGCAAGACTCTCTTCTCCAAGCAGTTGAGCGAGGTGACATTGTGCTTGTAGGGGCTACTACAGAAAATCCTAGCTTCAAGGTTGCAGGGGCATTGCTCTCCCGAACTCGTGTTTTCACCCTCGAGACTCTGAGCGAAAAGGATCTAGGGATAATGGTGGATCGGGCGCTAGAAACTCTGGGTACCACCATACCTGCCGATGTAAGAGAGCTTATAACCACCAGTGCTCAGGGCGATGGGCGCGTTGCGTTGAACATGCTAGAAACAGCTCTGGGATTGGACGATTTGACCGATATCTCCGCTGTGAGAGCAGCTTTGCGAGCAACGACAATATATGACCAGAAGGGTGAGAAACACTACGACCTGATTTCAGCATTCCACAAGAGTGTACGCGGATCAGACGAGAATGCAGCTCTCTACTGGGTCGCACGTATGCTTGAAGGAGGAGAAGACCCGCTATACCTGAGTCGGCGTATGATTAGAATTGCAAGCGAGGATGTCGGTCTCGCCGATAACGAGTGTCTGCCGCTGGCGGTGGCAACTCACACTGCAGTTCAGCAGATCGGAATGCCTGAGTGTGACTGTATTCTCGCTCATTGCGCTGTTAGACTTGCGAGAGCCCCCAAGAGCGTCAGAGTATATAAAGCGTTGGGAAAGATCAAGGCTGATCTGCAGGCAGATCCAGCACTGGCGGCAGCGCCTGTCCCAATGCACCTGCGAAACGCGCCAACCAAGTTGATGAAACAACTGGGCTATGGCGACGGGTACAAATACAATCCTGATTATGATGGCCCTGTTGACCAGAGCTATCTTCCGGATAAGTTTCTGGACCGCAAATGGCTATCCTAAATTAAAACCCTAAAGTTATTGCGCTAATAGTTCGTGAACTCACATTAGGGAATTCTTCTACTTGATCAAAAGCTACTGCTTGTAAAAGAATTCAATTAGTCGTGCTTTAGCCTCGGCATACTCTTGCCGTACAGTAGCCATCAGATCAGCAATCGAATAGTCGCTAGAGTTGAGGAAATGGATTTCTTCGCAAGTGTTCTGGACCTTCGTTAGACCCAGCGATGCAGAAGAACCTTTGAGAAAGTGTCCTAAGCGCATCAATTTATCCATATCGTTCTTTGCCACTGCCTCATCCATCTCGAGGAATGTCGCCTCAGCCTGCTCAAAGTAGTTTTCGACAATTCCCTTACTGAACTCCCTTTCATTTTCATCATCGTCCATTTCAAGAATCTGTCCTAAAATGCTCCAATCTATGAGCTCGCTGCTGTCGGACGGCAACATTTTCACACTACTATTCCGGGCGGTCGTCCTCTTTGTAAGCGTGATTATATGCGTATGGCACCCGTCACTGACGATGAGTGTAGCCGTGCACGAACGAGTGCTGAAAATCTAGCAAAGAGACATACGATCAAATCTAGGATTCGCAAGTCATCTTGTCAAATCTGGCACTTTTATCCAAGTTTTTTATAAAAAAAAAAAAACACAACCAGAACTTTAAATTTTATTCACTATACTCATTTGACGATCAGAGCTAGTACCAAAGATAATTACCAGCCAATTTTAAGATAGCCACCCGGCCACAATTGAGTCTGGTACATTCGGATTGGACCACCAGCGAGGTTCAACCAGGTCCAGCCGACCCGATGGAGCTGCGTCAACAGCCTCGTTACCCAGAAACACGGGTGCCAAGGTAACAATAACAGTTTTACGAAGCGGTGCATCCAGAGACGTTCTTAGAACCTGAGCACCTCCTTCAACCATCAGTGACGCAAGTCCAAGGTCACCGAGGACAGACATGACATGCGGCCACGATTTGGTATCGTCAATGAGTACCACTTTGCCGCCAACTGCCTCGACAGCCCGCTTACGAGCTTCTGGCAGGCTTTCGCTGGTTGGGAAGCAGCGCGTTGATACGAGGACAATTGGTGGCCTAGTCTCACCCGTCGCGGCACTTTCCAAAAGTGCCCAGCTTCCAGTTTCTGCAGGCCAGCTAAAGGTGGAGTCGAGAACAACTGGTACCGGCGACTGCTGGGAGCCCGGGTACCGACAATTTAGTCGTGGATTATCAGCTACCACAGTTTCACGTCCCACGAGAATAGCTGCATGCCTAGAACGCAAGTAATGGGTCATTTTATGGCTGTAAGCACCACTCAGCTTGGTACGGAGGCCACGACGGGAGGCAATGCGGCTATCAATGCTCTGGGCCCATGTCACAGTAAGGTGAGGTGTACCTGGCGTTCTCGGTAGCCAAGGTTCAAGGAATGCTTCAACATCAGATGTGTCCACACGCATTTCTTCGGAGATCGTTGTGGATGCCGACATATTGCAAGTGTAACTTGACGTTAGCCGATTAATGCGTCAGCGAACCGCTTCCGCCGGCGTAGCTATAGAGGTGAGACCTCATGGACCGTAGCGGAGTAGAGGCAATATCTAAAAAATTCACGCCGGCTTTTTTCTGTCTCTCTCTTGTTAATTTAATATAAAATCGCTAAAAAAAAGGACCCCAGACTGCATACGAGCTACACACTGTGTCTCGCATCCGAGAGACGGCGAGAGTAGAAGTCAATATGACGTCAAAATCTCTGTTGCAGACAATTAATCTTATCTACACAGGAATAATCTGGAACACGCTTCTCACAGACTTTAGGCTAACGATTTAGTCGCGTCTTAAAGGATACGTCTGGCGCTGTGCACCCTCAGCGTCGATAACAACAATCTCAAGCTCGTCACCAACCTGTATTTGGCGCTCAGCAGCACCGGTGAAAGCATCCTTCACGAGCCTTATCGTTGTCTCACGGTCTAGTGGCGCCTGTTTCCGAGGCTCGCCAGTTGCAGGATCAATCTGGTTGGCATAACGGACTTGGTTATCAAGAAATGGGATAAGTAAAGCCGATGCATGTCCAGCTGCTCGGGATGCCTCTCTCTCGTAGCTTCCAATAGGGTCAAAGCTATACAGGCAGCCCTCGCCGTTCTCGATACCTATAAGGATTGGGTTCAAGTAATAGGGGAAAAACCGCTTGCTGTATAAGATCTGCATGATTGCTCGAGCACACGCGTGAGGTGCTAGTGCCTTACCGTGCTTGTGATGATACCATTTTATTTGCGTGCGGACGTCGTCGATGAGCTGCCTTGCATCGGCACTGAACCCGTTTGCCGCTAGTAGCATCCCGTCGCCCACATCGAAGATCTGGGTCTCGTACCGAGAATCGATGCTGTATCCTGTCGAGTGTCGAGTATCTCCCGCAAGAACTGCGAAATCTTTCCCTGCAATCGCTAGAGTTGAGCCACCGCTGCTGTCCCCATACGGGTTGAACTGGTGAGACATCTTAATACTTACTAATGGATGGTGGCGTGAGGTGGAATATGGGGTTGGCTATGGCAGCTTCTGATAGTTTGGGAGCGGTGTCGTGAGCGAAGACGGCAAGGACTTTTTATTTTAGTTTTATACAGCTTTTTCTTAAGGGGGTGCAGGTTCAATGTCTGTTACGGTCGCTATTTTGCAAACGCGACTTTCAACAACTGTTAGAATATACGCTTAATGTCGGATATGATATACGACTGAGCTTCACGACTGTTCCGTCAGCATCCCTTCGCTGTCATGGTAGACAACTGGATGACCCTGGGTATTTATGCACAAGATTTTGCAGTGACGGCATGCCCTTAAAGTATCTCTAGCAGAGCTGTGGTCAAAAAAAAAACGTTGAGCTCAGAGTGTACGAGATGCATGAGGACATACACTCTGAGAAGTATCATTATATGCGTCATTTCATATCTACATCTGTCATAGCAGCCACCGCCTCTGCGCGTGCCCACTCATCGACGGCTGCCAAAAGAGCATCAAGCTCGGGTCCCCCAGCCATTACTTCTGACAGATGCATGCTTGTCCAGCCCGCTCTATGATCGGTAACGCGGCCTTGTGGGTAGTTGTACGTTCTGATTCTGTCACTGCGATCTATTCCCGATACTTGAGCCGTGCGTTGGGCACGACCCTCCTGCTGTCTCTGGCGCTCCTGCATTTCTGCAAGGCGGGCTCGGAGTACGGTAAGTGCTTTAGCCCTATTTTTGTGCTGCGAGCGCTCGTCCTGGCACGTTACAATCATGCCAGTTGGCAAATGGACAATGCGCACTGCAGACTCTGTCGTGTTCACATGCTGCCCGCCCGACCCGGATGCCCGCATTACGTCAATCCGCAGATCATCTTGACTAATCTCGACGTCCTCGCCCGCCCCATCAGCGCCCAAATCTGGTAACACGACCACCGCAGCAGTGGAAGTGTGCACGCGTCCCTTTGCTTCTGTTGCCGGTACACGCTGTACACGATGAACTCCTCCCTCGTGGGATAGAAGCCCGTAAGCCCCTGGCTCGTCGATTTGTAGAATGGCCTCGGTAAGTCCGCCCTGAGGGTGCTCTGTGATACTTAAGATGCTGGCTGCCCAGCGATGATGCAGAGCAAAATTTTGATACATTCGGAGAAGGTCGGTGGCAAACAATGCTGCCTCGCTACCGCCGACACCTGGTCGGATCTCCAGTAAACAGGGTCGATCCCCAAACTTTGGCGGAGGTACTAGTGTATTCACAAGTTTGGACTCAAGGCTCGGGAGAACCTTCTTAATCTCTTCCAGCTCTTCAGTGGCGTCAGCACCGAGTTGGGGGTCAGAGGCGAGTTCTTGTAGTTCCGGAATTGCAGCCTCAGCTTTGCTAAACTCGCCCCAAGAATCGACAACTGCCTGCAGTTGTGAGATCTTACGTGCTCGTGCGTCGGAGAATCCAGACTCCGCATTTAACCGCTCATATTCAGCAACCAGAATCTTCGCGCGGTCTCGAAGCCCAGTATGTAGCCATCGTTTCGCTAACCCCTGAGCTATTCCTAACACAGCATATCGACTTTGATGAGATATGTGAAGACGTCGACTGGCACCATAGATTCTAAGTTTGGCTTCGCCAAGCCGGCCACTGAATATACGTCGAGCCCAAATTTTTGGCAGGTTGTGCTTAGCTAACGGCGGTGATCTGCCCACAAGCTGGTTCTGTGGCCGGAGCGAAATGAGCTGGAAGAAAGCATATGCCGAGCATCTTGATGCCCGCGATAAAATAGAGCATCAGCTAGTGCCTTACTTCGAAGAGTTTGAGGCCGCGGCACGTCGAGCGGCAGTTGCCGATGATGGACCCGCTGCAAGCAGTGATCGCGAGATGGAATTGGTAGCGCTGCTGCGAGTAAAGGTTAGAGAACTTGAAAATAAACTCAAGCTAACATCACGAGAACTCGAGAAAGCGCAGCAGCATCAGCGGAATATTGCCGAGGAGCAGCATTTACGGACACATGCAGTTGAAGGGTTGAATGACGAGATTATCGCATTAGAACTCCAGTTAGCGCTAAGTGAACAACGACTGGCTAAATACGAGTCTTGATTTATTACGGTGCGAGTTGGTTCGCTAATTGACCCTCTTGTTCGAAATATCTAACGTGCAGCACCAGGCACATATTACCAGCCGGGACCGTGATGTCATCATATAATGAAGCGGAAGGCGGCGGCTATCCTGGCCTGGAGGCTACTCAACGTCTTCGCTGTACGCACGTTTTTTCAACCAGATGAGTACTTTCAGTCCTGGGAGCCCGCGCTTGCACTTGTAGGAGGGCCTGGTTTCGTAACTTGGGAATGGGATGCTGGTATTCGCACCTGGCTCGTTCCTATACTATTTGCCGTCATTATTCGGGTCTCGACTGCGCTTGGTATAGACTACCTACTGCTGGGTCGTGTATTTATGGCAATAATTGCCACTTTGGCTGACTTGGGTACGGAAAATCTAGCCAAGAGGCTTGTTGGCCCCAGATACGCACACGCTGCACTGCTTTTGAGCTTAGGATCAGCATGGAATTGGTTCGTTGGACCTCGGCCCTTCTCAAATACCTTGGAAATGGCAGTTGTGGTCTGGGCGTTAACACGATGGCCATTTGACGTAGTTGATGCTGCTTCCAGCGAGGTCTCTTCTGTCAAGGTTGACTTCAGCGGACTGCGATGGGCATGCATGGCTGCGCAGATTTCGATTGCGCTACGTCCCAGTAATGGCCTTCTCTGGATGTTTCTCGGTTGCCGGTTGCTGTGGCAGCTACGGCGGCGTCCACGCGTGGCACTACGAGTTTTGGCCGTCGCAGCAGCTAGTAGCACCATTGTTCAGCTCCCACTAATACTGCTAGATGTTCACCTAGGCGGCCGCCTACCTCTTGTCGCTTTTCTCGAATACAACTTCGGACAGCGTGTTAGTGAAATATATGGTGTGATGCCCTGGCATTACTATCTGCTTCAATCTCTGCCGCTTTTACTTATAGCATACTTGCCTATTGCCCTTCTGGGTCTCTGGAGGCTTGGACCTTGGCATGTCATTGTCCAACTTTTGCTTGTTCATTTGATAGCGTTCTCTTGTGTGGCGCATAAGGAAACGCGGTTCGTATACTACCTGTTACCCTTGCTCCATTGTGCCGCGGCCACTGTAGCCCGGGGTATGCCTACTTGGGTGTGGACTGGTATGATTGCCATTAATCTAGCAGTGGCAAACTATCTTGGAACTTATCACCAGCGGGGCGTTGTGGACGTGGTTAACTGGGCCCGACACGCTGATCCGGGGTCAACATCATTTTTGATGCCGTGTCATTCCACGCCGTGGCAAGCGCATCTGCAGGTACCAGATGCGAAGTTTCTCACGTGTGATCCTCCATGGAACTGGTCTGCTGAGGGTTACATTGACGAAGCTGATCAGTTCTATGCGGACCCCACGGGCTTCCTTGCTGAACATCCCCAGTGGCTAACCCACACTGTTATTGTCTTTGAGGCACTGCTGCCACTGGAGATTCTAAGCGGCTACAAAGAACAAACACGATTTTTCAATTCTCATTTCCACGAGGACCCGCGCCGGCGCGGGGACGTAGTCGTGCTCCAACGGGTCTCATAAGCGCTTCTATTTTATCTACTCGAATGTTATATATGAAATCATGCTATTTATCCTTTGTCAATCTCTTCCGATTCCCACTTCTACTTTTGGAGCCTCTGTGGTAATATTAGGCGACTCAAGTTGCTCTATTTTCTCATAAATGAAAGTAGATTCATTAATTTCAGCGGAGGCGTCTACTGTACCGGGCTCTGTTGGAACAGGACCTGAAAACTGCTTAGTTGGTTCTGGTTCTGCAGGGGGTGAAGATGGCGAAGAAGGCTTTTGAGCCGAAGATGTTTGCGTCCAATCAACTGTTGAGATGCCGTTTTGTTCAAGAAACTCGTTAGCCTGAAGAAAATGCCGAGAGCCGAACCACCCTCGAGATGCAGACAGCGGACTAGGATGAACACTGCGAAGTACAAGATGCTGCTTTCCTGGGGCTACCTGAGCGACTCGTTTGGCTGCTGGTGATCCCCAAGCCATGATGACGACGTGGGGATTGCGACGCAGTACCTCCCGCACGACCTGCTCTGTAAATCGCTCCCATCCTCGGCCCGCATGCGAATTGGCCTGGTGTGCCGTTACTGTTAAGCAGGCATTGAGCAGTAAAACACCCTGCTCCGCCCACCCCACTAGAGATCCCGAGACAGGCGGCTTGAATCCGGGATAACATGTTGCTAGCTCCTTGAAAATATTTACAAGCGATGGCGGCGGCCGTGTAGGCGGTGCGACGCTAAATGCAAGGCCATGAGCTTGACCGACATTATGATAGGGATCCTGTCCAAGTATTATGACCTTGACATCTTCTAGGGCCGTATAACGCGACCAGCTGTAGATATCCTGCGGCGGCGGGAACACCTGTTTGTGCTGTTTGTTCAGCGCTTCCAAGAACCGCTTTAGTCCCAGAAAGTACGTCTTGGTAAACTCCGGCTCCAATGCGGCTTGCCACGACGGGCCCATTGTAGTTCGTTCCAGCACTAGCAACGCGTCCGTATCAGATGGAAGCCGACGGGTCTGAGACTGTGGGGGTGTCGTGACATCACTCGATTTTAACACTTTTCCTGCTGGTGCTCGGGACGATGCTTGAAAATAGTCGGTAATTGCTCGCTTCATCTTTGCTGTTGTAATGGCTAGAAGGATATGTCTCAACAGGTGTTCCTGAGGCAGACGCGCTTATTAGTCACGCGCTGCTAATTAGCGAGACGCGTCTCTCGCACCAGGTAGCTTGTCTACGTAAAAAGGGCAAGCTGGGGTGATGCGACCACGCAGAAGAATTGACGAAAATGCGCTAAGAAAGTTTGCTGATGCCTACAGCCATTCCCCCAGCTCATTATTGGGTGCCAGCAGCGCGAGTAATATCAGCACTGTAGAGAATACTGATAGCGAGGGCTCTCATAATGGTTCAAATGAAGCAGCGTATATTCCACCAAAGCGCAACGTTCCATCATCACCCTCACGGAATTCCCGTCAGGCTTATTCGCGAGGGCGCGATACCCAATATGCACCTACGAGGAAAGCATCGCCCATACCTGCTGCATCGTCAAATGAGCGACACGCGACGCGGAGGAGCTCCACAGAACCAAAGCCGCAGAGTTTTCATCGAACAGATACAATGCCAGCGCCAGTGCATACACAAGGAACGTCACAGGAATTAGAGCCTGCCGCGGGCCATGGGCATAAACTCGACGGCAAGGACGAAGCACGGAAGAGGGATACAGTCTTAGAGGGATTTGGCTCAGGTCCACCGTTTATAGTGTCACGACCTCATCATCCGGTGGAGTCTCATCGCAGCGCAACTTGGCTGATATTGTCAATTGGATTGGCGCTATTGGTCGTGACAGCATTAGGCTGTGAGCGACTTGTGGCTAGCCGCACTTCGTTGAGACCTGCCACAACCACACCCCCTGCTTCACAGCGTGACATCGATTATTTTCCTGCTAAGAGATTGGAGCTTCTTGAGTCGCGTGTTGACGAACTCGGGCAGCAGATCTCGCGAGTGCGAGAACGCGTTACGGCACGTAACCTTGCATACAGCGCACGGCTTTTGCCTGATCGTACGTCGACACCCTCTGTGGGATATACCGATATATTGTATTCAATTTTTGGATTGTCATGGCCACGAGATATGACAGCACGGGTGCTTCTAGACTCAGACAGTACATCGTGCTGGCCTGTGAGCCAGCATGCCACCGTGGGGCTCGAGTTTGATGGCACGGTGCTGCCTGATGTGATTAATCTTGAGTCATTACATCCTGCGAAGTATTGGATCATGGCTGCACACGCGAGCTTGTGCCATTCGTGGTCCGTTGCTGCCAGAACTCAAGAGAGTTCAGCTAAAGCGGCTGAATTGATCGAACCTCCCTCGTGGTGGCGTCCTAGTGACCATGACTGCTGGTCTCTTGTCGGCCAAGGGGTCTCGAAAAGTACCTCAGATACTGGTAAACCTGCCTCTCTTAATCTTGAGAAGATAGGGAATAATGCTGAGAGTTTCAGACTTGTAATATTAATCGAAACTGGCGGGCGCGACTGCTTCCGCCATCTGCATATCTCTCCTAGTCCGGATACGTGAACAAAGTTGTATTTATACATTGCATCATTTATTGCCTTAATAGGCAGTTGCTTCCTTTTCTTATTTATTTCTTCAGCGTATTCAAGTGTAATTTAAATGTTTATGAGTAAAGAGTGAATTAGTGAGATAAATTAGATGCGGGAAAAGAAAAGAGTGTGACGCTCAGTAAATTATCTGAAAAGGGCTGATCGATTCCATTAGAGGTATTGAAAATTGTGGGGTGCAAATAGCTCTGATCGAGCGCGCTTGATTGCCATGACAGCAGTTTCAAGCGCATGGAGTCTCTCGTCTGGCCTCAGCTCATCTGAAGAAAGCGATCCTAAAGATGAGACTGACGAGGAGGTAGACATCGAAGAGGGGCTACGCCACGCGTTGGCGGCAGCCAACTCAAGCTCAAGTTCAGCAACACGATCTATAGCCTGTGCGGCAGTGTTCGACAGTTGCCTCAACTGGTATTCAAGATCTTCGATCTGTTCCTGATCCGAGGGATGTTGCAATGGTGTTTTGAAGCATCTGTGCAGTTCACAAATATCTGGGGAGTCTGAGACCGGCGGCGTGGTTCAGTACGCGAGGTTCTAATAGGTATGCACACTCAGCCGTGAATGCGGGGATCTTACTTTATAAATTAATTGGCGATCGGCACATATACCTCCGTCCCATTCATCAACTGCAATTTGCCCTAACCCGCGTTTCTACGCGTCGGCGGGACATGGGTCAGCAAGCCCCTGCCTTGCCTGTACAGAAACTGTGTGACACGACAGTAGCTAAGAGCAGCTACAATACAAATATACACTGTAGAAAAATTACTCGACGTACACTAGATCTGGGTGAATTCTACAATATCTGCCTGAAGTCAAATTTTTCAGAGATTTTCAAGACTGAAAACATAAAGTTTACCTATCTTGTAGGCCGTAATTGCTTAGGTACCACAGAGACCATCCGGATCACAGAATTACCATGTATGGATAAGAACTGAATAGCCACTACTGCAGCTTTATTTTGTTTAATATTAGATGTCTTGTCCCGTGTGCAGTAAGATGATGGTATCATTTCTTATTGTTAGTGTCAGTCACAGCGTGGCCAGATAGAAGTGTCTTAAAAGAACATGTGAATCCACGGTTCCAATCCACTGATAACAATGTGATGATGTGCATACAATTAAAACACCTGGTACTTTGAAATTTCTAGCCAGTATGTCGTACTGTGCTGAAAGCAAAACCTGGGCCATTGTGCAGGCTGTACGAAGAAATCGCGCTCGAAACAATACAAATGTCATGAATGGCAACCCAACTGAAGCAATTTTAGATTTCTCGGTCCGAGAAACATATGCTTGCTGGGGTAGCGGTGACTATTTTTATGTATACGTACTGATCCTAATTTCAGGGCCTATGTGTTTTGAATGAACCCTTCAACTAAGCTCTTAGTAACACTGGCTATGGATCAAGAGAACGCGGGCCACCGTCAAAGCGAGGGCTCTGCACCGCAACGTTCACGGCGTGTTCTCGCGGCGCGGCCAGTGAATCAACGTCCACTATCACGAGATCGCTCTGATAAGCTAGGAACGCTTAAAGCTCGATCCCCAGCCCCACCCCATGCAGGCATATCAAAGCGGGCGACCTCTGGTGTTCGCCTAGCTAGCCGGACGGGCAGCTTCACCGTAGCCACGGCCAAGACTCCCAAGTCAACGAAAATGATCAAACCGCATAGTTTCTTCTCTACGGAGAAGAGGTTTCCAGATCCAGATGAACTCGGCACAATTCACGCTCCGCCCCCGGACCTTGAGGAGTCATTCAATATATCAATTGACTCTGTTACACAAATTGATGCGATGAGACCAGTATTGTACTCTAGAGAAGCTATGATGAGTGCGCAGGCTGCACGCACGTTGAGTTTGGATGACTTACCCGAACTACCGGTTGAGTAAGAGGTAACCTCGCACTCTGACTTTGCATTTTGTGACGTCATCATTAGTCTATATTCATATTTATTTTCCATTTTGTCATTATTTCTATATATTCTTTAGGCATTAAAATTACTAGACGTGATCCAAGACTAAGAGGAAGATCCCCCCAATAACGCAGCATATGCAAGATACCAGCTTCGGGATGCCCCTCCATCAAGCCATTCCGATGAGAAGTCTGACTGTGCAAAGAACTGATAGGACTCTTCCGGGTCGTAGAGAGCTTGATTGGCTCGTAAAATTCCCAGCCAACCAGAATCTAGCGTGGTAACAACTGTCTCTAGAAGGGAATTCCACTCTTGTTCCACAAATGCCTGCTGTCGTGTTAAGACAGAGGCACCAGTGAGTGGGATCATGTGAATGCCTTGTATGTACTCAATATTGGTACCGAAATAAGTTGTATGGTCCAACTTATTCTCGAAAGTGATACCGGCGACTCGATTGGCAATGTAGTTCGACGGCTGTACTTCATTGTCCGATTGATAATAGAAATACATATCCATAGAGCGGCGCATAATTGCAAGCATGAGGTCACCGCGCGCTTCCATTTCTTTGTCACCTGTAACTTTTCCCCAGAGCTTCATGCCGTAGGCAAAGTTGTAATCCTCAGATGTAGACTCTTCGTTCTTGCCGTCCCCGCTAACAAACAAACCTGCAGCCCATGAATGACCAGAGTACCAATCAAACATCCGTGATACTGGGAAGTAAGGGTCTTCGGAGCTCGGGTTCGCCACGTCGCGTATAAGTGACGTTACAAACGGCTCAGCCTTCTGTAACCAAGTACCATTGCCAACTTTTTCGTCGAGATATGCTATGACAGCCGCAGCATGCACATAATAGCCATAATGGAAGTGGTGATCGTTGTAAAATGGTGCACCGTAGTCATCCAGAGGAGAACCACCGACCGCATTGGCTGCTGAAGAAGTGACACCTTTGCACAACGTATCATAGATGAATGGCGTAGGCTGCTCATTGATAAGCCACGGTTCTAGTGCTTCTTGCAGTCGGGTAAGGCCATCCAATGTGACGTTGTCATTGTCCAAAATCTCACTGGCCACCAATAATATGTAGGCAAACTTGTCAAATGACTTACCTGCTGTATACGTCGAGGTAGTATTCGTTTGGCCAATCATATCTTCGGCAATTTCGTCGTTGACAGTAGAAGCAATTACTTTCAGAGCGTCTGCACTTACCGAGGTACCCTCTTTATTAGGCACGAGCCACTGTAAGTCGGTGTTTAGCGACTCAGTCATCTCCAGCGTATCTGAGAGAACGCCCGTCAAGGAGTTCTTGGTTGGAGAATAAAGTGTACCGTTTGTCACTGCCTGTTGTGTCGAAGAACTGAAGCTACTAACGTGATGTGGGAGTGCATATACGAGAGGTGAGCCGCTTGAGCTAGATCCCGAAGTACTGTACTTGATCCGATAGGTAGCGGTAGAGCCATCGCTTGTTTCTCCTCCCAATACCGCTCCGGTGACATGCAATCCAGCTGCCATGTCAAGATAAGAATCGCCACTGGGGGGAATAACACCTACTTGGAGTACAAGGCTACCAGTGCTTGTAGTAGAACCGACAATGTTATAGTCGGAGTCGACATTCAACTTGAAGTTGGTAGGCGCTCCACTCACATATATATTCCATTTCTCGGAGTTGAAAAGAGTCGCCGTATATTTCAGAACATCCCCATGAGGGCTCGGGGAAGCAACAAGCTGCTGTACGCCGAGTTGCGAGAATAGTTGGGGAGTGGTGCCATCAGAATATAATCCAGATACCATGCCCATTCCTAGGACAATGGGCAGACTAAGATTCGCATCTCCGCTCGTTAAAGTCACATCCACACTAAAAGGACCCATGTTCGATACACCGAAGCTCATGGTACTAGCTTCAAATTCGGCAGCGCTTAGAATAAATGATCCGAGCATGAGTGGGTTGGTGTAATACTCAGCAGCGCCCGTTGAGTCGTCAGAACCAAAAACGCGCTGTGAACTATTAGTATATGATACCCCAAGACCATAGAGATCATTCTCTGTAGACCAGAATAATCCATAGGGCTGTGCAAACATTGTTAAATTCTGTCCTTCTAGGAATGCATTGGCGTAGAATTTGTTCGTTTGAACAGGATTGTCTAGGTCCACTCCATCTGGCATGTCAAATGGGATTTTCTCACGAGAAAACATTGTAGGAGGCTCAGTGGTTGCAACAGGATCGAAAATACCACCGGCAGTATAGTAGCCCACTGATGATGCACTAGACGTACTGGAAGAGCCGGATGATTGCCCAGGTGATGTACTGGAAGTCGAGCTCGACAGAATGCTGGAGGACGGGCCAGATTGAGTCTCTGATGTTCCAGAGCTAGTTGTGATTGAGCTGGTTTCAGACGAGAGAGAAGTAGTCAAGCTGGTACCTAGTGATGTAGCCTCAGACGTGACAGCTACAGATGTTGGGAGTGATTCAGGAGAAGTAGTCGCTGATTGAACGGCAGATGAGCCTGTTGAAGATGGCACAGATAGCCCACCTGTCGAAGAATATAAGGAGGACGTCGATGCGGAGACCACCGTGTAGCCATTTGTATACGTCTCGGGATTAATAGTATTCGAGAGCGATGTTGTGGAATAGCTGTCTGTTTGTTGAACAGGCGCTGACTTTGTTGATACTGATGTTGTAATGATAGTACCTGTCGCCAATGTAGTGGGAATTGTAACTGCTTCGAAGATAGTAGTCGCTTCGGTCACGGTTCCTCTAATAGTGGTTGGCTCTGGGGTTCTCGTTTCATAAACCGTGACAGCAGGTGGTGTGTATACAGCATTTACTGTCACAATGCGAGCAGCAGCGCCCGCTGTTAGTGCTGTTAAAACGAATGAATAGCGCATCTGAAGAAAGCGCAGCCTGCTTGCGTCTCAAAAGTATGAAATAGAGGCTGAACAAATGCGGTAACGTCCGTGCGCCTAGCTTCTGCAGACTACTCAAAATGGGAAGATGAAGTCGCTTTTAAAAATAATAAAGTGGCTGGTGACCACAAAGGAGGCGCTGTGGAGTACCACTTGGTAGCGTTTGTTACATAACGCAATGGCGGGCGGCTGTGACTGGGGTAAGGGTACCAGTGTCGATCTTGCTTATAGAGTTGTTGACCCAGCCCCCGATGTTTACGACATGAGGCATTTTCCTTGCGGTTCCAGAGTACTACCGAACCCCCCAGCTTAAACACGCGATGCGAGATTTATTTACGCAATGAGCTCGAGAAAGAGACGTATGGACTGAAGTGTCAAGTCGCTGATGATGCGCAACGTGGACGCTTTATTGACGCACCATGCCCTCGAATTTTCAATCTTTAGTCCATGTGCTCGATTTCGTATAAATTACAATATAATTGATTAACCAACGCCTGGTAGTGAAATTAAGGCGAACTAAGAGTGCAAATATAAATAGGCAGTGGTTAATGACTGTTATTGTTGACATACTCGCCAACAGTCTTGATGAGAGTTTGAAAGTCTACTGGTTCCGGCTCAGGTTCAGGTTCTGGTTCCGGCTCCAGTTCGGGTTCTGGATGAGAGAGATGGGTCGATGGAGCCATCTGCGGCACACTTGGTAAGGTCACTGATCCAGCAGTGATAGCAGCTTGAATAGAGTCCACGGTTGCCTTTCCATGGGATAAAAGAGACGCTGGTATGCGCGTAGGCGGCGGGAGAGGGGGGAAACCAGGGAGACCGGAAAACTCTGTTCGGTCAGGCTCAATGCTATTGTCAGTGGCATGCTGAATTGAATGATCCTTATTTGAGTCGGTAGGCGCTGGTGTTGACTCAACGGTTGTTGCCTCGTCCGTGGGCTGTACATTGTGCGGGGCGGTCATGGGAGTAGCGGTGGTAGAATTGCTAGCATTCGGTACCGCTGGTTGCACAGGGGCGGAGACATGGCTAGGCAGCGAGGGCGCAACGTCTGAGGAAGCTGGAGTTTCTGTTCGTGCCGTCGCAGCGTCGTCACCTTCTCCGGAAGACGGCGTCGGTTGGACACCTGCAGATGCGGTCTGAGGAGAACGCTGTCTCCGCTGTGCCGTTCTCCGATTAGCACTCCGTCGAGATTCGTAGTCCCCAGTAACGTATTGGAAAACAGCAGGTATCGGTACTCCAAGCCTAACAAAGAACATCTTGAGGTTACGAGCCTTGTCCTTCAATTGTACTTGAGTTCTGTCCTTAAGTACTTCTGAGATCGTTCCTCCAGGGCCATAAAGCTCAAGAATCTGTGCCCAGTAAGGGCCCTGAACTCTATCCATTCCCTTAAGCAGAGCCTCCTCCTCTTCTTGCGACCAGTTACGGCGCGTAGTATAAGCAGAGCTACGAGTACGCACAATATCGGTGCCCTCAGCTGACCGTCTCGCTTCTTCATAGGCTCGAAGAGCATCTGAAGGCGCATCCCCGGCAGCAGCGGCTGCCTCTGCAGCACGTCGCCTCGTTTCTCCAGTGGGTCTAGGAGCACGCCTAGGCTCCTCTTCCTTCCTCTCGGTCGGCACCGACTTGTCGGGCGAAGATTGCGGTTTTTGAGGTCCTGTAGTTACATTCGCAGGTTGTTGTCGCGGTTGGTTAGAAGGTGGCGATGGTGCCATTGCTCCTGTTATTGGGGTGGCAGTTTTGACTTCAGATGCTTGAGCATCAGGAACTGGGGTATATTTGCGTACTTCTGGTCTGCTCGAAGCAGGACCAGGTGCACCAGTATTAGCATTATCGTCAGGCTTAGTCCGCTGAGTATCAGCTACGTTCAGTGCAGGATGTGGATTCGCCGCAGCCACAGCATTTTGACGCTTGTGAACGTACTCGGACATTTCACGCAAGAATGGAACCCAGTGATAGCGCTTCGCAAGATCTACCTGACTGGTCTCTTCAGCTATAGCGGCACGCCGCCTATCGCAACGTGCCACAAAATCCGCCTCGCCAGGAGCTAAATGAGTACGATTGCCCAGCATTCTCATAATCTTTGCTTCAAGATCATCCGGGAACAGGGCAGACAGCGCTCGTTCACGATCTGCCTGCCGTGGGAGTTGTGCCATCGCGGATATGTATGCCTGCGTCTTCAACTCGAGATAAAGTTGACCATGGCTTTTACGCAAACGACTGCCTTCGGAAACAAATGCAGGAATAAACCAGGCATCGAGATCCCAAAAGCCAATTTGAACAACACCGAAAACGGCTGCACAAAAAGTGGCTAAATTTGCTCTTTGTAACACAACCCTCGCTTCCCGCGTGGAAGGAACGCCTGGAATAAAATATGTGAGGAAAGGCATATCTGCGATTTTTGTGGTCTTGTACAATTTCTTCAAATCCTCAAAAGTGTCTAATACAGTGCGGAATGTTCGCCCTCGCAAACTTTGGGGTTGAGTTACAGCCACAAGTGTATCTTGATAGTAGTGGCTGCTCAAAAAGTCTAGAACTTGTCCAGCTAATGAATCTAGCAACGACAAGCATTTTCTTCGAGTTTCCAGGACGGCTACGTTGGCCGGGTCGCGTTCGTCGTCATTTTCAGGCGTAGGCGACGGTGGTGCCGCCGCCTCGAGCTCCGCAACTAGAGTAGCCACATAATCATCGCTATTGTCCTTGACCTCATGCTCTTGGAGACGAGAATTCCCAGTTAATTTAGGAACATTAGCTCCTGAATCTGCTGTCGTCTTGTTCGTAACATTCTCCTTATTCGTCTCTGCAGACCCTTCCGGATGTGTCTGCTCCACCGCAGAGGAGATATTAGCTGTATCAGGAAGGATTTTATGACCTGAGCTTAAGCTCTCTACTGTGTTGGTTCCTGCAGAGCCTTCGGCCGTAGCGTTAATACCACCTGCTACTTCAGAGGACTCAACATCACCCGTCTCAGCGGATTGAGAGTTTGATTCGGCTGGTAGTACTGCATTCGGATCCGAAGAGGGGTTCAAACTGTCCGATTGATCACGAATACTGTTCTTTCCCGCATCAATATCTGCCGCAGATGCATCAGTTGTATTCGTATCCGGGTCCCTTGGCCCTAGAAAGTCCGCGAACGTGTCCATCTGTCCCAATGATGCCAAGGCGCCTTGAAGCTGCTCCTCAATCAACATTGTATCATGTCTAGCGTCGTCCTGGCCCGCGCCAGGATCACTGCTTGCACTGGCTTGACCAAGCTGCGAAACGAGCGCGTCTAAGTCGAGATCGGTAGCTACAGCCGTACGCTTTGACTCGCTATTACCATCGCCAGAACCATTATCATTGTCATGTGGGCGCTTTGACCCTATCGCAACGTCCATGTAGCCGCTCAATTGCCCGCTCTGTGCAGCGGCGATGAATTGTGCACCAGCTTGGAATGCATGACAAAGATTTTTCGCTATATGTTTTATGCGTAAGTGATAAATATATCACCTCTGATTAGTGACTCTTGGTCTCCAGCCACCTAATATCCACGCCTGGGCTTAAACAAGGCTAGTGGCACACGGCGATGTACTATGTTAAGAGAGCACTGTACGGTCCGGATCCGCGCGAGCAAAAGCGTAAAGTAGATGCGGAGATCAGACGGAACAAGCGCCAGATTGATAGACAACTAGCCCAGTTGCGCTCTTCCGAGACAAAATCGAAAGCTATGGCGCGGCAATGTGCTCAGCGTGGCGACAATACTAGTGCGAGGCTACTAGCTCGCGAATTGGTTAGTACGGCTCGCCACCGTGAACGCCTGCACCGGTCAAAGGCACAACTAGATTCAATTCAGATGCAGGTAGGCGACGCATTTGCCTTACAGAAGCTCCAGGGGTCGATGGAGAAAAGTTCTAGCGTAATGCGAGAAGTTAACCAGCTGGTTCGACTACCGGAGCTAGTTGGCACCATGCAAGCGCTCGGGCAAGAGCTAACGAAGGCGGGTATAATTGATGAAATGGTGACCGACACACTGGAGACCCTGGATGAGACTGAAGATTTGGAGTCGGACGAGCTAGAAGAATCACAGATTCAGCGTGTGCTCGATGAAATTCTGGTGAAGGATACAGTGAAGAGACCGCCTGCGACAAGGGTATCTCAACCACCTGTGGCGGCACCTGTACGTGAACCAGTCGCGCAGGAACAGGATCTAGAAGATCCAGCAGCAATCGATGACATGCGTGAGAGACTGCGAGCACTGCAGAGCTAACTAGGTAATATTTATTTCTATCACTTTAACTGTTAATAACCCTAGTTACGCTGCCGACGCTGCGGGATTAGTAGTACACGTGAGGCATGACTAACTGCGTGGGGATGGAGCTGCCCGCCGAGTACGCGGCATTGGACCTTTCTGGTCGTCTGCGGTACGTCGACGACCTCAAGCACGATGTGATGCAATTGCAATACATGTTGAGCAAGCAGCGCGAGCAGGCTCCTCGCAATCCATTGCTTAATTCAGCTCAGGGCACGGTACAGGCCATCCAACCGCTCAAGTTCAAGCAACGGCAAACACTGAAGGGACACAAGGGGAAGATTCTTAATTTGAGGACTTTCACGCAAGGGTCTCGAAGTGTGACATCATTGGCTACTATGGGGCAGGATGGTTTTGTTGTCCTCTGGGATGCGGCTACAGGACTGAAGTTTGAGGCGTTTGCCGTGTCTCGCGGCAATATGTCCAGCATGGGTGTCAGCCCTACCGGCAGAATTGTGACAACTGGAGGATTGGCATGTACCATAGATGTTTTTGCTACTACTGTCGAACTCAATGATGCTCTAGGAGATCCTCTAAAGCCGTTCCGATTTACTTCTGATGAGCTGGGTCGGTCTTCTTCTCGACCGACAATGGCTCTTGGTAAACAGTTTCGAATTACTCTAGGAGCAGTTCATGATGCAAATGTCAGTTCTCAAGCATTTTCCGACGACGGTCACCTCCTCTCTGGATCGGAGGACACGACAGTTGTGTTATGGGACATAGCTGCGAGTCGGCATTCGACAAGATTTACAGGTCATACAGGAGCTGTCTTGGATATCAGTACGACATCAGGAGATGTTTTTGCTACAACGGGCTCCGAGTCAGTCCTTAAAGTTTGGGACAAGCGTACCGGCACTGCTTCATTGCAGTACGGTGGTCGGCCAAAGTCTCCTTTCGAGCACCTTCAATTTTTCCCCGATATGTGTACAATCGCTGCTTCTGATGGATACGGTATGGCCATGTTTGATACTCGCACCAATGGACTCTTGCAATACTTACCGTCACCTGGTGGGTATCTATCCACATTTGCGCTTTCTAAATCAGGACGAGTGGCTGTACATGGTTTTGAAGACGGTCGCTTAGAAGCCATTGATACGTTACGTGGTGAGTATTTCGCTAAAGTTGGTGCCCATCGTGATCACATCTCCGGCGTTGGAATTGTCAACAATACTGTTTACTCTTCCTCTTGGGATGGAACAGTAAGAGAATGGCTCTTGGTCTAGGAAACATTATATTAGCAATGTGAATTAGTTATGATGATTTTTTTACTCCGTTCATTATCCGGGCAAGCTCAAGTCGCTGAGCTCCGATCTTGAGGTCGTAGATGCGTATATGGGTTTGAGCGATATATCTGTAGGAAATTTAGTCTGATTGCTACTTCATATGAGCGTAGAAAAAAAAGCATTTGAGTATTTGGATGGAAGATTATCTCACTTAACTACGTTGGTGCTTCTGTGGTGCTCCTTAGCGTCTTATAATGCACAATTACTCTACACGTAGGTTGAGAACACCATCTTTGCGTGAAATATTTATTGCAATCAAATCAGCATCATTCTTTTTACCCTGGTATAAACTTGGCTCTAGATTGTCTCAGTGCGGGATGTATGACGAAATTGACGCGGGAATTGTGCATACCAAGGACATGAATTACTGAATGATTGAGGGCGTGCGTCCACAATTGGCGGGTGGGCACGTGAGCGCTTACATAACACATATCGGCTTTCTTATATCCACGCTGACAGAAGAATTTCATTTTCTCAGGAATACTTAGACAACATGACCATCACGCTGTTTACACGTTCCGTGTGCTTGTGGGCATATGGTTCTGAGGCGATAATCAAGGCCCTTGATCTTGATGTAGACGTTCAGTTGGTAGAGAAAGATGCGACTCTGTTCAATAAAGTGACACCAGAGAACGCCCACTTTACCCCGGCACTTTATGACTCCGAGACCGGTGTTACCATTACCCAGTCTTTGGCTGTGAACGCCTACCTGATAGCTCTAGCCGAGAAGCAGGGTAAGAGTATCCACGGCCTGCTCGGCTCGAAGCCCGAGCATAAGTACGAAGCCCTGCAGTGGGAGTGCTTCATTGGCGGTGATATTGGCTCCGTTCTTTTCCGCGGCCTTATAAAGCCTAAGTACGCTGGTACTGGTGTTCCGACCAAGGAGCAGCGTAAGGAGGCTGAGGATTCGGCCGAACGTGCAGTTAGTATTTTAGAGGACCACCTCACCAAGCACACTTATTTGGTGGGCGAGCAGATCACTGTACCGGATATTTACGGCGCTGCACTCATTGGAACCATTATCAACTCTGTTCTCACTCCTGACTGGCGCAAGGCTCATCCTGCTATTATTCGTTGGGTGTCGACGATCGCTAAAGGCAAGTATTTCCACGGTAGGTTCGGTAAAACTGCAGTTAAGTTCGAACTTCCTCCTTACGACCCAATTGCTCGCTTCTACGCTCCTCCCAAAGCTCCCGCGAAGGAGGTAAAGAAAGAGGCACCTAAGGCCGAGCCCAAGCCTGTTCCCCCCAAGAAGCCCCAGCATCCTCTTGCTGCTCTCGGCCCCTCTTCCATTCCGCTTGACGACTTTGTGCGCTTGTATGCCAACAACGATACTCGCAAGGAAGCACTACCATATTTCTGGAATGAGTTTTATAACAATGACGAGTGGTCGCTTTGGAAGGTGGATTACAAGTACAATGACGAGCTCAAACTAACGTTTATGTCTAACAACTTGGTCAGCGGCTTCTTCGCCCGCCTTAGCGCCTCGGATAAGTATATCTTTGGTGCAATGGTGGTGTATGGCGAGAACAACAATAACGGAATTCAGGGTGCTTTCGTGATTCGTGGCAAGGAGTTCATGCCCGCCTTTGACGTAGCGCCGGACTGGGAATCTTTCGAGTTTACTCGCCTCGATGCTTCGAATCCCAAGGACCGCGAATTTGTTGGCGATCTCTGGGCGTGGGACAAGCCGCTGCTCATTGACGGCAAAGAACGCGAGATTGTTGACGGTGAGGTCTTCAAATAGAGTATCTATCAATAGTAATTACAGAGTTCAAAGTAAGGTTGACAGCTTTTGGCTAATTTAGTAGGTGGGGAGCAAAGGTGACGACGTCGTGCGCCCACCTCACAGATTTGATTTATTACCCCGCGCATACTCAGAGTGCTGAGTGAGCGGCAGCAATCTCGCGGAATTGGTTCCGGCCAAGTAAGTAATCCGCACCAATGAGCATCACAATTGAGTGGGACGATGGAAATCTACACGAGAATGTCTCGGTTGCTGGTGAGTTCACAGACTGGCAACCCGCACCTCTAGGCTTGGCTCACGATTCTAAATCGTGCTATGCTGCTGTATTTGAACATGCTGTTCCAGGGAAGTCGTACATGTATAAATTTATTGTGGACGGTAACTGGTCGCTTTCGCCCAAGATTGAGACAACTACTGACACAGTTGGTAATGAAAATCACGTAGCAGTTGCATTGTCACCGTCTGAGTATCGAGCAAGCGAAGAAGTGGAGGAGGTTCAAGCTCCTAAGCCTGCTGATAGCCCTGTTAGTACTATGTCAAAAGAAGCATCACCTTTCGTGGCGAAGGATTCGACCTCAGTACTACCAGATACTGTACGCGAAGACCTTCCTGAAGCAATACCAATGTCAGAGGCTACACCAGATATTGAGGCTAAACTAGGTGCGGCTAAAAGGACAGAGCAAGAAGAAGCTGATGAGATGACCCCCGTTCCAGCTTCTGAGTCACCTCAGACCAACACAGAAATCCCAGAGCGCAAAGGCGGTCTTAGCGGGCGTGGTCTACTTGCAATTGCCGTTTTATTTGTATTCGCCTATTACATTATGTAAGAGTAATATGCGGAGTCTGTGTAGATCACACGCGGGCCCTGGCAACTGCACATAGCACCGCATATATTCAGGCCATATATATATACATATACATATATAAATAAGTAACGCTAGCATAAAGGTGAAAAATTATAACCGCTTTCCTCAAAGTCGAAGATTCAACTTACAGTGGGGGTCGAAGCAATGCAGGTGGAAGTGGGAGGTTTGTGAGTCGGGAAAATTCTAGCAGCCTCGCATTTGAAAGGGTGTGCTGTTTCAACGCTGGAGGAGCTGGCTCTCTTAGGATTTCAGGGTCCCATGTGTATTTAAGTTTCTTTTGAACTTTGGGTATGCGTGCGGGTGTGGGCGTCGGTTTCGATATTACGTCTGTCTGCTCTTTCACTTGAGTTTCGTTTTTCACTTCATTCTCCTCTTCAAGAGAGGATGGCTGTGGAGGTGTCGGGTCAGGCAGGGCCTTAGGCAACTTTAGAACTACCATTAATCTCGGTCGTTTTCCAGAGATCTTTTCGACAAGTCCGCGTACATCTATGTCCACCGAATGATCCACACAGGTGCACTTGTTTGACTTCAATCCAATATTTAGCCATCCTTCCGTAGCAAAATTTACCGATTCAGCCACGTTGTATCCGTAGTTGAACCCTGCATGGTACCCATATGGAAATGTGAGAATAAACTCATGCTGGCGGTGTACAATTCGACTCACCGGAACCCCATGGGCTTCCAATACGGATGGGGATACCAGAAATGTCTTATGCCGCAAGAACTCAGCACATTTATGTGAATCTTCTGGAAACAATCCTGCAAGAACATTGTAGAACCGCTTGTGAGCATGCTGAGGTACAGTGTACCATTGTTTCGGTGCGCCAAAATGAATATAATTAATAGACGGTAGATCCATATCTTCAAGATGCCAAGCGAAGGTAGCCCTCCACATACCACAGTAAAGATACGCACTGTTCACGCCTGGAACTTTGGCATTAAGATTCCGCAGTGGAGAATCCAGGTCTGCAACGTTCCACTCCTGGAAGTCCGGCGGAAATAGAGAGCCAGGAACGTCAGCTCCGTACACAGCTGCCGACTGGACCCCCCCTGAAGCAACCGACAAACCCCTCCAGTAAGATTGCTCTAGCTCGGCACAATTGTGGTCAGTGAACTCAGAGTCATCCACATTGCATACGTCGGTACAGCTCACTCTCGCTGCTATGTGGCCGCGTTTACCGCCTCTGAGATGAGGCTGGTACTGGGGCTGTTCACACAGACGCATCCACTCCTTAATGGAGTAGCCGCGTCTTTTTTCATGATTGTTGACAACATATACTCCTCTGCCGCCCTCGGGTGTCTGTGCAATTGGCTTCTGTACTTTGGTATGAGCCACAGTAGCCGGATCGAGCTGAGGCAGCTTGCTCAGCCATTCAGAAGGTGGAATCACCTTTACAATGCCATACTCCATGCCAATATTCTCAATGGACTTTACAAAACTCCGAAAATCGTGGAAGGTCTCATAGTCCGGCCGGAAAACTGGAATTCCGCCGCTTAACTTGAACTCCGTCATGGGGATGAGGTCTGACGACTCGGATCTGTTTTAGGAGCAGTGCAGCGTTCTTGCCGTTTTTTAACTGCTCTGAAATTTTGTCCGAGAAGCAGTATCGCACTTCCTTGTATCCTCGTAAGAGCGCCTATTCTTTAGCAGCGGTCAGACAACGTTCTTACGTACGCGGAGCCAGGGCGGCCCTGGAAATGGTCGAGGCAGAGGCTCCAAGGTGTCCGCTCTGTGGATTGAATTTGACATTCTTCAATGTAATTCAGCGCGAGCAGCATGGCGATGCATGCTTAGATCGTCTCGAACAAGAAGCTGGGGATGCGCCACAAGACAATCCGCGAAGAATTACCAAGACCAGTCGAGAAGAGGTACTTCCTATCAAGATTGAAGAGAACTCTACTTATGAGAGCTCTCTTAATTCAGAAATCGAACTGATATCACTACCAGAACGAGCGCTGAGCATAGAAAATCCACCGAATGCAACTAATGAAACATTGAAATTTGGGGCCCAGGTCTCCGGTTCACCAGATATGAAGTTAACAACGATGGCTTCCGCCCATAATAACTTCGACAAGGCTTCAATTTCTGGTGAGAATTCGGTGATTCTTAGATCTAGCGACTCGTTTGACGTCGTTGGCAATTCAATAGCTGAAGAGCCACGGACTAAAGCGCCGAAATGGGAAACCCCCAGTCTTCTCAGTCTTCAATCATCTTCAGCACCTGCAGCCGCCCCTGAGCATACAATTTCATCAACCAGTACGTCAGCGCCCTCCAAGAAACGGGAGCCTTCGCAGAGTGAGGGAGGCAACGATCGTCGCCGGCGCACGATGCCCTTCTACAAAGTCTTAGAATTTGGGACTGGTAAGGTCGCTGTTGATGCTTTCTCATACGGCGCTATTGATGGAGTGAATGCATATTTTCTAACTCATTTCCATTCTGACCATTATGGCGGGCTCACAAAGAACTGGCGCCATGGTCCAATATACTGTAGTCCAGCGACAGCTAGACTTGTGCATTTAAAACTAGGGGTACCACTCGAGATGCTCCGTGAAATTTCCATCGGCATAGAGAACAAGGTCAACATAGATGGTCTTGATGTTGTATTTCTCGATGCAAATCATTGCCCGGGAGCAGTCGTTATTCTTTTTGACACGCACACGCTACATACCGGCGATTTCAGAGCAAGCAAGGAACTGCTGGGACAGATCAAGCGACTCACACCCCGTTTAGAGAGATTGTATCTGGATACGACATATCTTGACCCCAATCGACTTTTTCCAAGCCAGCAATTAGTTGTAAAGACGTGTGCCAGCTTAGCTACTGGGGCTCAAGCGGAACGGGGACCTCGGTCTTGGTTCACAAAGCCACGTCCTCAAAGAGTTCTGGTGATGGTTGGAACATATACTATCGGCAAGGAACGATTAGCAATAGAGATTGCTCATGCTCTCAAGTCCAAGATCTGGGCAACCACCCAAAAGAGGCGCATCTTAGCAGCTTTGGGAGAACCTGAGCTAGACAGTTTATTAGATGTGAACGATGGTTTAGAATGTCAGGTTCATCTAGCCCCCATGCGTGATCTTTCAATCGCGAAGCTGGAAGAAAAATGGAAGTTCTTACAAAAGCACTATACTCAATTGATAGCATTCGTTCCTACAGGATGGACGTGGTCCAAATCGGAAGCCGCGAAAGATTTCACCGAGGCGTCCTTACTACGTAGGGCGGTAACTCGTGGCCCCATCAGAATTTTGAAAGTTCCGTACAGCGAGCATTCCAGCTTCAGCGAGCTCGAAGAGTTTTGCCGCGGTATTGCCACCTCGCATCTCATAGCAACAGTCCCATCACCGAACCTGCACATATTGAATGACTGGGAGACACTATAGAAAGGCTACAGGCTACAAGCCATAGCCTTCCTTGGCATATATGAATAGACACGCCGTGAGCGCGCGATTATATAATTTATTTACTACTGATCGGTAGGAAGCATGGTAAGTATTGACAGAATTGAACGAACAAAAGAGAACATTGTTAGCTCGTTTCCAGCGGAAAGCTTGGTGAATTATCAGGATCCAGTACAGCGTGCTGAATTGGGCAATCTTCTGGCTGCGATTCCCACTGCTACTCAAGACTCGGCTGACCCGCTGGCAATACATTTAGCTTATATCGACGCATTAAGAGGATGTTTGCCGCGATCCTGGGAGATAATGAATGCTTTTGATGCGTGCACACGAGAATTCAGCACTACCAGCAAGTACCGACAGGACATTAGACTGCTACGAGTGTGGCTAGAGTATATCAGCTTTTCGTCCGCACCTCTTGAGCAGTTTGCATGGATGTTCTCTGCTGGCGTCGGCACAGAGAGGGCATTATTTTACGAAGAATGGTCTGCTGTATATGAGCATTCTGGTTCTATCGCGAAGGCACGCTTGGTGTTGCAACGTGGCATTGAGCTACACGCTAAGCCTACCGAAAATCTTGAGGCCGCAATCGCTGAGTTAGATCAACGAGCATCATCCAACCAAGTTATATCTTCACAGTTATTGTCCTCATCTCCCTCTTCGTTGGCAGCACGAACTGATAGCCGTAAGTGCGCCGGCCCTATCAAAGACTCCCGCCCGCCTAAAAGATTTAAAGTTTTTGAAGACGCTGGGGCTTCTCGGGATGAGGCAATAATCCAGGCTTGTGAGCACAGGAGTGGGATCGATTCAAATGAAAGAGTAACGGCTCCGCCGCCACAAATAAGAGCTGCTCGGAAGGAGAATAGGGCTCCAGCAAGGTCTATTATTCCCACGGCAATAAGCCCTGCCTCCCAGTCAACATCATTGACGAATCGAAATGAGGCTACCACTCTTCAGCGGTTGGTATCAGTCTATCATGATCCTCAACCATCCTCATCAGCGCTTGACACAGTTGCCATAGACGAGAAAAGTAATGCTATCCTATCCGAAATGCCGACTGCAGGGAAAGGCGAAAGGCTGATGATCAGACTGCCAGACAAAACGCACAGTATCGAGGAGTTGATGCTGGAGGCTCGAGGATGGAACCATCGTTCCTTAGATCGATGCAGTAAGGTGCTAGTGCAGGGGCCGAAAGCCGATGATCGCCCCTCAGAGACTACAGAAATTTTGGCACCTTTATTTTTCGACAATCAGCACGCACAAGTTACAGAGAAAATATTTGAAACGACCAATGTGACGGACAAGACTGAGCAGCTTTAAGTTATACTTATATTAGCTCTAATGCCCAAATAGGGTCTTCAAAAACCAACCAAGTAAAGATTATATAATCTTGTGTACAAACAAGATGGATATCGGCCAGCTGTTAAACAACGCTATCGATGGCAGCGTTGATGCGCGTATACGCTACGAAGCTACCGCGCAGTTGGAGGCTGCGGCGCGTGACCATTATGCCGAATATCTAAGAATGCTGGCCCAGGCGCTAGCAGATGAGTCGAACCCAGTTCAGGTGCGAATGCTAGCAGCGATCGAGATCAAGAACCAGTTAACGAGCAAAGACCTACGTGCAAGGCGACAACAGAGTGACAGATGGCTCCGGGAGGCACCTGTAGACCTGCGTGCTGAAATCAAGAGCACTGCTGTGGCATCGTTGGCCGTTGCGCAAGAAGCTGTTGGCGGCGCTGCAGCTGTGCTAGTGGCCACTATTGCTGGTATAGAACTGCCTTTAGGGTCTTGGCCGGAGCTGACGCCGCTATTGGTTGAGTCTACTCGCCCCCAGCAGCCAGTTCCTGTGAAGCGCTCGAGTTTGCTTGCCATCGGGTACATCTGCGAAGGTGCGGACCCTCAGGATCTAGGCCTAGTGGCACAAATGGACGGTATGTTGACGGCAATAGTGCAGGGAGCGGCTGCTTCTGAGCCGTCAGTTGACGTGCGAACTCAGGCTATCAATGCCCTTGTGAACTCGCTTGGATTTATCAAGCGGAACTTCGAGAACGAGGGAGAGCGGAATTATATCATGCAGGTAGTGTGCGAGGCTACTACTACAGATAGCGAAGAGCTCCAGAGCGCTGCATTTGCTGCACTGAGTCGGATCATGTCGCTGTACTATCAGTTTATGGTGCCGTATATGGAACAAGCTCTATTTGCGCTCACCGTTCAAGGAATGCAATCGCAGTATGAAGGTGTAGCTAGCCTGGCTATCGAGTTCTGGAGCACCGTGTGTGAAGAAGAGCTTCCTGACCTGGGTGAGAGTTTCAACTTTGCTCAGCGCGCTCTGCCAGTTATTCTACCACAGCTTTTGAAGCTGTTGATGAAGGAAGACGAAGATGATGATGATTGGACACCGGCCATGGCGGCTGGCGCCTGTTTGCAACTACTCTCTCAAGTGACGGGTGATGCCATCGTTCAGCCTGCCGTTGAGTTCGTTGCGGCGAATATTCAAGCGCCAGAATGGCAGCGCCGCGAGGCTGCTGTCATGGCATTTGGCTCAATTCTTGTCGGCCCCGACCAGGCTACTTTGCATCAACTTATTGCCCAGGCATTTGAATTGTTGTTAGGACTCATGGGCGATCAGCATGTGGCTGTGAAGGACACTGTGGCCTGGTGCGTCGGCCGCATTGCCGAGCACCTTGTCGAATCACTGCAGCCACAGCAACTCGAAGCTATGCTCTCTGCAGTACTTCGTGGTCTTCGCGATCACCCCAAAGTCCGAACTCACTGCTGCTGGACAGTGATGTCTATGGTGTTGGTTGACGTAGTTCCAGAGCAATATTTTGGTGAGCTTGTTCAGACTCTGGTGGTCACCAGTGACCGGCCAGATAACGAGTTCAGTGCTCGAACTTCTGCCTATGAGGCGCTGTCCACGCTGGTCATGGCTGCGCCGGACCCTCAAATCCCGCTTTCCGTGTCGGGCATTGCTATACAAAGACTCCAGGGAACGCTTGTGCTACAGCAACAAATTGTTAGTACTGAGGACCGTCAGAATGTTGAGGAGCTGCAGATTAATCTTTTAGGAGTACTGACCAGTGTTATCCGTCGCGCATCAAGCGAAGACGTGAGCCGCGCGGCAGATGAGCTCATGACCCTGCTGGGCCATTTGCTGCAGTCAAAGCTCCCGAACTCGCTAATTGAGGATGATGTTTACATCTCTATTGGTGCTATTGCCCAAACTATTGGACCAGCGTTTGCACCGTACGTGCGGCCATTAACGTCGTTCGTCGTGCCAGCAATAAAGGAAAGCGTGGCCGCCGTTGGCCTAGTGGCCGACATGGCTAATGCACTTGGAGCTGAATTCGCTGAATACGTGCCGATATATCTTGCCGAATGCATCCAAATATACCAAGACGTACTACTACCTCTCCGAGCTGCCGTTGTGTCTTGCATTGGTGACCTTGCAGCAGCCACTGGTGCCGTGGGCGCTTTCGACCAATACTTGGAACATGCTGAGAGGGTGCTAGTAGATGCAGCTGCCACTCCTGTGGATGAATCCGGACCTGTAGAGGCAATTGAACAAGTTGCTACATTGTGGGAGGCTGTGCTTGATGCTCATGTTGGCGTGGTTGCCGGATTCCATGATGCGCCAGCAAAACTGGCTCCTTACATATTATCCCTTTTCCAGTTCCTCGAACAGCTTGCCTCAGACAATTTGGTGGTAATCAAGGGCGAGTCATTTTGGCGGACGGCCGCTGGTCTTGTTGGTGACGTTGTCTCTATGTACCCTGGAGGAGAGTTTGCTGCGCTTTTCTCTCAACCGTGGCTTTCTAAATTTGTTCGACATGCTCGTGACCCGCAGTATGGAACGCGAACGCAGGAGGCTTACCGATGGGCAGCTGCCCAACTTCGGCCTTACCGAAGCATGTAGATATACCTTAGAACTAGCTTAGAATCCCGATTCGAAACTCCATTATATAAATGAGAAGTAGTAACAGTGCGTGAAAGGAATCTAGCTAAATATATCTATGATGCCATCCCAGTTATGTGCCTTACGTCTAACCCAATAATTTCGGGATCCTTTATGGAGCACATAGTAGCCATGAGAGTTGCTGCTTTTGGCGAAAAATTGCGGCTCCCATTGACGATTTGCGGCTTCGAATTCGTGACGTCGATCTCTCTGATTTTGTTCTAGCTCTGCCTTGAACTTCTCTGAGTCGTCTATATTTTGCTCTTCCATAGCTTTGATATCAAGTCGCAGCCGTGAATCAGTGGGGGGAAGCGCGCCTCGCTCCAATTCGGTTGTCTCATTGAGTCCCGCAGAGTACTTCAAGAAACCGTAGTGGTGGTTAGGTTCCGCAACGAGGGCAGGGGCTCTCCAAACTACTCTCTTCGAAGCCTGATCCTCAATCTCCGTGGTCCACTTTCCAGCAAAAACAGCGCTACCGCTAACAATTCGTATCTCTTCAGTACGTCCTGAAAACATGCCGCCACTCTTGAATTCGATTGTCGCGTTAGTTCCTGTTGAGGATTCAACTATAGTCGTCCCATTGGGCTCAACGTACCGCTCACCAGCGAGAATATTTCGGAGAAATAATTCAGGCAGTAAAAACGTTACATTCTCGTCATCAGGGAAAGAAACTTGAATGGGGCCAGTATCAAGTATTTGCACTGATTTAGCCCACATCTTCTGGATTGGCCGCGCCGTAAAATGGACCGTCCATTTAGGCGACTCGGCTTGCGTTGCAATCACCAGAGGCTTGTGTACAACTTTTTCCGCCACAAATCGGAGCCCTGCATCCTCTCTCACCATCTCATACGTCTCACCCAGCAGAGGCGTGAATGGCTTGCGAATTGCTCGCTCTTTACTTAGATTCGTAGACACGAAGCTTATAGCAAAAAGGGCCACATACATTTGTCGCAAATGAGATCCTCGAGGATGATCACTTGCAATGTCGAGCATTTTCGAATCGCAGTACATTTCAGCTATACGCTCACACACTGTCAAGGGCTCGTTTGCGGCAGCGGGAACTGACATCGAACCTCCATTTCCACTAGCCTTCTTGACCATATTCAGCAAACTAGGCACGTTCCACGTGGGACTCGCAATCTGAGTTCTTCTGTGAACAGGATCATGAGGTAACGGATAGAGGGAAGTTTCTGCCTCACTGAGGACAAATTCTGTCTCCGCGAGGGTCTTTGTCGTGGAAGAGTCTTGTAGAGATGAGAGTGCAGAAAGCCCAGAAGAAGAAGACGAAGAGGACGTGGCTGAGGATGGCAGAGTCGGAGAAGACAGAATATCGCTGTCTGGACCCCGCATAGATTCTGGAAGTTGATTGGGCCTCTGTGGGCGCTGAGGCACATAGCATACAGCCCCATGCTCTGTTTCCTCTATATCAGAATCATCTGAGAAGGCCGCATCACTTGAGTTATCATCATCTGTGTCGTCCATGAGAACGTCAACCAAGGATGCAGCCATTGTTCCAGCAAGAGGACCGGCCTCAGAGTTGGGGCTATTTCGGCGTGATGCCGACGCATGTCCCGCTACGCTCGTACTTGCGCCAAGTGTTGCTCCAGCTATTGCCACTGCAATGGCACCAATTAAAGTGCCAGTAAAAATTCCAGCCAGGATGCCCGCGATAGCACCTATTAAAGCGCCCCGAGACCCAATGGCCTCCAAATCCACAGAAGGTCTCTTTGTCAGTGCTGAGAGGTGAGAAACAGCTGATTTTTTATCCACTTCGCCATTAGAATCGGACATGATGGCATTTTCATCGTTGCTATCTGCAGCGTTGTCATCTTTAGACGCTCCTCCAGTTTGCGCCTTCTGGAGTTTGGAGATAATATCTTTCAGTCTGGTTCCTGAGTCGAATGGTATTGTCGGGAGTAAATCTCTCAATTCAGATATAGCATGATGCACAGCCTCCCAGTCGCCCGCGATGGCTGTCAGCGTACTTGTCCTTTCTAGCGACGGCTCCTGCTTCTCATCAGATACAGAGCTAGTATCAAATGACGCAGGTGTTTCTTGTTCACGTTGCTCGGCTGCGACCACTTCCCCACGACCGGCATCTTGCAAGCTGCGGAGAGCTTTGCTCCATTCGAAAAATGCTTGGGTATCAAGAGCGCGCAGTGACCATTTCTCAACACCAGAATCCACAGTGATCTCACGGTGAATCGGCGATGATACAGTAACATCTGCAATCTTAACAGGCATTACTCCCCGCAAGAAAGATGACTTCTGGTTCAGGTAGTAGTTAAGTAGACCTAGTCGCATGTCCAGCGAAAAGTAGCGCCTGGCATAGCCCTGAAAATTCTTGCGACGCTTCTTCTGAAGAAAACCGGTAAGAAACCTACCATCGGTGGATAAAACCGGTGCCGACATCACCTGAGAAACTGTAGATGACCGTGGCCGTACAGCTTGATGCGATGTTACCTTCCGTACACTGCCACCGTCGTCATCTTCTGATACCCTCGGTATATCTGATGGATCCCTTATATGGAATGTACATTCAATCGTTTTCGCTTTCGACTTAGAAAATCGATTGTCGAATACAAAGGCCAGCAGCGCGTGTTGCTTTCGCTCTACTGGGACTACTGTCCCTTCTAGAGTCGTGTTTCCATGTATCCTCCTTAAATCTTGGTCACTAACAGCAGTCAATCCACTAGCATTCAGTCGCTCATGAAGTGTCCCGTGAGCGCTCGCCAGTACATGAGCAACGCCCGGTTCCGTGGCCGTGCGCTCGAAGACGCCAAAATTGACGCTCCTCCGAAGAGGTACAACCTTGTAGTGTAAGGAAGAACCGGCCGGTACGTCAACCCATTGGATCACGAAATCTTTGGAGTGGACTTCAACCAGCATTGCCGCCCGATCTCCTCGGTCACTCAACCAGAGGCAGTTGTTAGTACCCTACCCACTCCGAGTTATTAGTGAGCCGCCGTCGGGTGGATTGTACAGGTAATGTTGCTCACGTGCTGAATCGGGCATGCAAATATTAAGTATCATTAGATAGAAAGAATACATATGCTAACTAGATTTTTTAACTAACTAGCTCTAGATAGCTAATAATTGGACAGCGGAGCATTTAAGAGGCACAAATTCGTCCTAATCTCAACGATCGGCTGAAAAAACTCCGCGATCCGCATAGTCGCTTAGTGGCACCGGACCGCCCACACTACCCCTCATCTAACGCTCAGAGAGTTTATCTCGAATCTCGCTCAATTTGACTCCGGATACCTCCAGCTTTTTCGATACAGCTTTCAGCCTTCGTTTAAGCTGCGTAACCCTTTCCATCGCACTGGTATCGACTGGCTCCGTCTCGGCAACAACTCGATTTAATCCGACGTCCAGGGAGTCCAACCACGCCAATATTTGCGTCTGCGTGTCGTCCAATGCAGATAACCGCCCCTGAATTGCCGACAGATGACGGCTCACAGTTTCCTGTGCAAGCCGGTCCATGGCAGATACAGGGCGAAAAGAAGAGAGGGTTTTGGAAGGAAGCACTAGGTGTAAGCAGATGAGGTTCTATCGTTGAGTAGAAGCAGTCAGTGAAAGAGACCTCCGCGGATGGGGGCTATTCAGCCTTGGCTTCTCTTCAAACTTGCTTATCAATTCGCCGCTATGCAAAAGCTCTATATATGTAGCTATGGAAGATTCTCATCGAGCTCCGTGTCCGCCTCTATTTCTATGGGCTGTTTGCAACCCATTAGCTGCGCCAAGAAAACATTGAGGGCCACCTTGATTGATTGATTGAAAGCGTGGCTGCAAACAATGCAGCATGTTGAATACAGTGATCACGTGCTGCCACATTATCTAGATGCCGTTTGCTCCCTCATTCGAGTCAACGTAACAGCTAATTTGTGATTTTGTATTCCGTACCGTGTTAAATGTCATGTAAATGCCAGATTTGCACAGAACTGCCCCCAACCTCAGTTTCGGGCAACACTTACATTAATCTGCMCCTCCAAGGTTGTATTGGAACTTATGCATGCATATAAGTCACTGCTACGAATACCTGCCACAAGTTTCTGTATTTAACACAACTAATACATTCAGTATTCTTTGAATATCGCCAGTATTGTGCACCAAATACTTGTGCGAAGCTCAAAGTTGCCATCACCTGGTGCAGAAAATCGCAAGTAGGTCTGCTGTTTTACTCACGTACGAAAAGCTAAGACACTGGAATTTCAATTCGCCCATCGCGGCAGTTTTTCTTTTTTATCTCAGTTACCGGTTGATGTCTCGGCTTTGGTCGGATTATCTTCCTCTACGCGTGTTCACTTACAGTTTGTTCATCATCCTAATAGTCGCCAGGAAAAATTTTGGCTCTTTCAGGACCAAAGACACATAGATGCATATGCTAATTAAACCGGTAAGGTGAAGCTCTGGCCCTTCCACACCTTGTTGTGATATACATAGAAAAAGTCAGAATACAGAGCTGCTTGGATCAAGCCACCTCCGACGCTAACCCAGTCAGACCCCTTGCCAAATATTGCCTTGTAAACCCAGTTCAGGAGGTACAAAACACGGTATATACCGAGGGCAAAGATGTAGTGCGTTGTCATAGTTTCAGCCTTGCCTGTGCGCTGGATCATGAATAATTGGGGCAGGATTGCGAAGCTTTCCAACCAAATACTGAAAGCCCAAAGAACTTCAAGCAAAGTAAACTTGAGGTGGAACAGAAGGGCCAGAACTGCAGACAGTCCCACTAGATATTGTACTTTGAAAGTATCCACCATAGCTGGACTTCGAGTTGGGCGGAACTTATTCGTCATGAGCCAGAGTACATAACCAGTAGAACCAAGATAGATGAGCTTGAACACTGTATTATAGAGTGACGCAAACGGGCGTACTAGCAAGTCAAGGTAACGTGTTACATAGACAATCATGTACAGTATCTGCATTTTCAGGCTAAGCCCAGCCACGCTTCGCGACGTATGGATCTTATGAAGCAGCAAGTAGATGCTGAAAACATGGACCAGGTCGGCAACAATCCGAAAGAGATTGTACATCCCGGAAGGCTGGTGACGAGAGAAGTGGTTGACGGTATAACTGCTGACACGTACCACACAACCAACGACTAAGCGGCTTCTGCAAGTACAAAGACGATTAATTTCTTACGCATAAACGGTTAACGCCGATGAACCCTAGGGCGTTTGGCAGCTCTTTCCATCTTCTGCTCATATTCAGCTTCAATTGAGGCAAGTCTCTCATGCTCACGCGCTCCACGTGATTTTTCGCGTTCCACCCATTGCAGCCACTCTTTCTCAGGATCTAATCCGTCTCTATCGTCTACGACATGAACTGTCTGCGTAGGCTTGTGAACTGTCTGTTGAAACCTGGCCAAAGTATCAATCTTACGCTGCGATTGGTCTAATTGAGGAACAAGTGCTTTTTTTGGCCGTCGGAAAATGGGCTTCCTATGGAACTCCTCCTCAGAGTCCTGAGAGTCTTCCGAGTCCTCGGATTCTGTACAGTTAGCTAGCTCTTTCGCGACAGCAGCATTACTCTCTCCATGCATTTTACAGAGATCGCCTTGTTCCTTTTTTTTACAAGGCGTGAGCCCCATCCACCCTAGGATACAAACGCTGTGCTCTCAGGGCACTCAAGTTTGCTGAGCTAGTCTGTTGTAAGTTTGCAGATCCTTGGATGAGTCTGACTATACAGAAATGGCAGAGCTACAAGCGCAGTACAACGCATTCAAGGGGCAGCTGCAGCAACTCGCACAGAAAATTAGTGAATTGGAGACTGAAAGCGATGAGCACAAATTGGTTATAGACACTCTCAAGCCCCTGAGCCCGGATCGCAGGTGTCTGAGGATGGTGGGCACAGTGCTCGTGGACCGCACAGTGGAAGATGTTATTCCAGCCCTAGAAACTACAAAAGAAGGATTAGACAAGGCCGTGACGATACTGAGAGAGGATTTGGTCAAGACGCAAAACGATCTTGAAGCTTGGAAGAAGGAACATAATGTCAAAGTCGTCTCCGGGTAAGTGACGAGAACGAAGGTGAGTATACGTAGTGGTAGATATATTTCAAAGAAGATCATATTAGCGCGCTATGTGCAGCTAGTCACGTTAATGTTACCAGACCAGTACCACTGGACACCTGAATCCAAGTGGGGAACAACCTCGCACAGCCACTTGGACACGTCGCTTGAAGATTGCGGCTCTATTTTCGCGTGTACACGCAATTTGTCGCGATTCAGAACATTGGCAAGAAGCTCAGGGTCAAGCGTGGGCCATTCGGTTAGTGGGTTGGTCGTGGTTGCCGCTGCTTCGACTATAAACCCTGTTCTTTCTGCTGGCCCTACATTAACACCAAAAAGGCCTTGTCGAATTAGAAAATCATTCACGTAACTCTTGAAAGACTTCGCCACTGATGCACTAACTTCACTATTGCCGACACTGTCCTCGCCGATGTACACTGCCTCCACGGCGCCAGCGGGCCGCTCAGATATAACACCTCGCAGATCATTCAGGTCGCTTAGAGCTTGAGACTCATTATGCATACGTATGCCGAGTGCAATCTTTAGGTCGAGGTCTAAGTCGTGTACTGCCTGCAGTATAAAGTCTGAAACATAGCAATCGGTTGAGGCAAGACGCACATGCCTCGTCACGCGAGAAAGCTCACTGATGGTCTTGTATACTTCTCTTTGCGTGGGACATTCATTATACGAAGGGAAGTTAATTCCCCAGAAGCGTTCCGTATTAGGCTTTGCCAGAATAGCGAATAGCTCTGGGTCCTGAGAGTCTAACTTTTCCCAACGTATATCCCTCCGAGGTATACTATCGGTCGACCGCGGGAGCCTTGGATAAAATTCATCAGTGTCGACTTCATTTCTTGTCACTGCAAGGTATATCGTTCCTGCTAAAGATACGCTCGCAACGATTGACAGCGCACAGATTACTGCGCATAGTATAGTCTTTGTACGGTTCCAACGTACCTCTGCGTCATGAAGCAGACTCGATGTAGCATGTGAGGGTATGCTTACCATTGAAGCTGCAGTTTCCTTGTCTGCAATTGTGCCAGCTGAGGAGCTTGATTGCGATTGACCATCCTCTTCTTTGGCGCCCGCAACGGGCTTGCCAAACCACCCAAGCAGCCGCAGAGAACGACTTGGAGGCCTAGATGGTCTGGGAACTGTTGCGATGGAATCTCCAAGGTGAAATTCATCTGGTTGCCCAAATTCAAAGTGAATTGCGGGATCCTTGTCGCCATGGATATCAATTCCCGATGCTCGCTGCTGAGGAGGGGCGCTCGACAACGACCATTTCCTTGCAGCTGGATAGCTGTGCGCTGTACTTGCTGTGGACTCTCGTCTTGTCACATATACAGGTGAATTCCTTTTTGAATCGGTATCAACAAGAAGATCATCAGACCTATCGACAGCGGGTGCCGAGTGGACAGAGGCGCTTTCACTGCAGAAATTAAAATTTGATGCAGCACTTTGCCGTTTCATTGTCAATTACCACAACAGCTACTAAAGAAGAACATATATTGCGAAATGTATGAAAATCTGCATTAAGCACGAAATTCATGCGAGCATAATTACACACTGTTGTCGCGAGAGCTGTTGCACGGATACTCACCTGCAGCTATTAATGGGTCCGCTAGCGTTTAGTTCTATATATATAGCCCGATGATAAGTATATGGTCGTCACGTCAGTTATTTGCGCTCCAGAAAAGCCCTTTTTGCTCAGGTTTGCCGCTGTCTCAGAGTGCACTTGTCGTCCATCGTCCCTGGTCAGGGTCAAGTGTCTAAAAAAAAGCTGACGGAGAGATAATATGTAGAAGCATATTGCTCTGTAGCGTCTCTAAGAATTGCTGCCCCATTTTGTTTACTTCGACTTTCAAATCTATGTATAACGATGCGTTCTAGAGACTGAAACATAATTGACGCATAAACATTACAAACCAGAATGCAGGTGAAATTGTCTAGTCTCGCAGACAGCTCACTTCGGACACGGCACGACAAGTGCCAAAAAGAAAGCTAAACTTAAAGTGTTCTTATAAGTACATTGTTCAATTCTATCCAGATATGCATGCACTTATCGGACACAGATATCCCATATTTCGCGTCACAAGTAAACAAACCCGGAGTATAATACAGAACACGGTCGAACATTGAAGCGGGTGTGCATCTTCATTTTTCAATTCAATGAGGAAGTTTTACAGATACACAAATAAGGAATGAATATCCAACCATGTATATTCTTACGGACGAGAGAGTGTATGAAAGCTGATGTCAGTGCAGAGCTGAGAGTCATTGAAACTGCTAGATTTTTATTACTGAAGGTATGCCAGCGTCATATTTGAGACGAGCCTCGCAGAATACTAGCGCACGATCTTAACATAAAGTTGCTTTACAGACTTAAAATAACGGTTGACTAGTGAGAATAAGGGTCAAGTTCTCCAAGAAGAATCGCATGCGCGAGAAGAAAACTGGTACTCAAAGCCGAATCCTCCGGACGCCTCGCTTGAGACGTTTCAACGCAATCTGTGAGCACAGTCTTGTCCTAGCAAGATAACCTCGAATCTGTGGGCTTGCCTATCAGAATTATTTATATTAGCGTGGTAAATTAACTGCTATTCCATTTATGAGGTATAGCGTGCTTGAGCTAATCACCACATTCATCACCGTGGTATTGAAAAATAATTTTATGTAGGCCGAAGTATCTGTGCTGATTTTATTGAGAAGTTCTAATTAATTAATTCCCCATACGTTCTCATTGTTCCTCATATATCCTCACTTTCGCGTCGGCTGAATTCTTTGGACGCGCGTCTTTGTAAGCACATTCCAGTAAACAATCCAGCAGCATGGAAGCGATGCGGTGGGTGTGGGTCACTGACGCTACTCATGGCTTCGTGAAAGCGCAGCTGATTGACGAGGAAGGAGACTCATGCAAAGTCAAAGTTCCCGGTAGTGGGATCAGGGAGATTGACCCAGACGACGCGCAGAAAGTCAATCCTCCACAGTTCGATCGAGCTGAAGACATAGCAGAGCTCACATACCTTAACGAACCGAGCGTTGTGCACAACTTGTGCGAGCGCTATGCTCATGACGAGATTTACACGTATTCTGGGTTGTTTCTAGTGGCTGTGAACCCATACCAAACACTGGACCTCTATGGGCCCGACGCAGCTTCAACATACCACAATGCGCCCGCTAAGCGAGATGCGGTACCACCTCATATATTTGCTGTTGCAGAGCATGCGTATCGCAAAATGGGTCTATCAAAGCATAGCCAGTCCATTCTCGTTACTGGCGAGAGTGGGGCAGGGAAAACCGAGACAACAAAGAAGGTCATACAATACCTCTCGTCAGTAACTGCAAGCCACGGGCGACGGAGTGGGTCCAACTCACCTATAGATGAACGCATTCTTCAGACAAATCCTGTACTTGAGGCCTTTGGTAATGCTCAGACGATCCGTAACCCAAACTCATCGCGATTTGGAAAGTTCATTCGCATCAAATTTAACAAGGGAAAGATCTGCGGCGCGCAAATAGAGTGGTACCTCTTGGAAAAATCGCGAGTAGTGACCCAAGCTGCCAATGAGCGCAACTACCATGTATTCTATCAGCTGGTTCGTGGTGCATCACCAGCGCTCAGAAAGCGCCTTGAACTGACTAGTTCCGATCCTAAAGATTATGCATTTTTGTCTGGCGTGGATACCATTTCTGGTGTTGATGATAAGGAACAGTTTGAAAACTTGCTTCGCGCCTTTCAAGTTCTAGATTTTGCTCAAGAAACAGTGGACAATATTTTCGAAATCATAGCCGCTGTGCTTCACCTCGGCCAGATAAAAGTTGGGGCATCTTCAGCCGATCAAGGGCGCTTTACTAACCCCGCAGAGGTAGAGCGCGCAGCTCGTCTTCTTGGCGTACCGGCGGCAGAGCTCGAACGGTCGATTCTTAGACCACGCGTTCAAGCAGGTCGAGAACTCGTCACTCAGTCAAGAACAGCATTTCAAGCTCAATTCTCGTTGGGAGCACTTGCCAAAGCACTTTATGAGCGGCTGTTTGGTTATCTGGTGAGCTCGCTTAACGAAGGCTTACTTGCAACATCTGGCAGTAAAACCAACAAATACGAGGCATTTATAGGTGTTTTGGACATTGCCGGGTTTGAAATATTCGAAGTTAATAGCTTTGAGCAGCTTTGTATCAACTACACTAATGAAAAGCTGCAGCAATTTTTCAATCACCACATGTTCGTACTGGAACAGGCTGAGTACGTCCAAGAGCAGATAGACTGGGAATACTTGGATTATGGCGCAGACTTGCAGCCCACAATTGATCTGATTGAGAGTCGCGCCCCTGCTGAAATTGGCATTTTTGCCAGTCTAGATGAAGAATGCGTCATGCCTCAAGCTACGGACCAATCGTTCACAGAAAAGCTTTCACGCAGGTGGAAGGATAAAAACTCGAAATTCGGTGTCAACAAATTGGGAGAGGGGTTTTTGGTTCGTCATTATGCTACTGATGTCGAATATTCTACCGACGGCTGGCTCGACAAGAACCGCGATCCACTCAGTGAAGCTATTGCAGCGGTTATGTCAACATCTTCCAAGAGTGTCGTTGCCCATATATTTCCCAGCCAGATTGCCAAGAAGAATGGAAAGCCTCAAAGCGTGGTCCAGAGGCACCGCGAACAACTCGTTGATCTCATGACGGAACTCGACGCTACACAACCTCACTTTGTAAGATGTATTCTGCCAAATCAGCATCGCAGGCCACAAGAGTTCGATAACCTATTGGTTTTAGAACAGCTACGCTGCAATGGAGTGTTAGAAGGGATTCGCATAGCACGCGCAGGCTATCCAAACCGACTTGAATTTTCCGAGTTCTGCTCACGTTACGCTCCGCTTGCTGGAGAGCCGCTCACGGGCTCCACTCAGCGGGCATGCTCGGCCGTTTTGAGCAAGCTCCAGCTGGACCCCAGTGTGTACAAGGTGGGCTTAAGCAAAGTTTTATTCCGTAATGGTGTTCTTGCCGACCTCGAAGATCGACTCGATAAGATGATAGCATCACAGACCTTGGAGGTTCAGCGAATCGCTCGTGGTGCGCTTGTGCGTCGTCATTTCAGACGCGCACTGCGACGAAAAGCAGCTTCAGCGACTCTAGCTATAGCAGTCTCACGATCTGGAGAAATGGCCGATGATTCTTGGTGGAAACTTTGGACTGCTCAACGAGTTTTGTTGGAATCGCAGGATCACAGTGTACATAAAGATGTACGCATCGCGAAGCTGGAGGCAAATTTGAGGTCACTCCGCGGTGAGCTGGATTCAACCCGAAGAAAACATCAAGTTGCGTCGGAGGCATCCGAAAAAGAGCTCGAAAAGATACATCGCGAGGCAGAAGAAGCACGCGGTGAGCTCACTACTTTGAGAGAATCTGCTGATGCCAGTGCGCAAGAGTCGATCACTAATGCTAGCGCAGCTGCGGAAGCTCAAGATGAGCTAAATAAACTGAGAACAAAGACAGACGAGCTGGGCGCTGAATACAACGCCCAGAACAACAAGCTCTCCGCGCTAACTAGCTCACATGATGCCCTTCTGAAAGAACATGAAGCTCTGCGCTCTGATTACCGGAGTCAAGTTGATGCAAATGAAGTTCAACAGCGTGAACTGTCACAACTGAAGGATTCGTTCGCAAAAGATTTGGAAACTTCTCGCTCGGCCCTCGAGTCGGAGATTTCCTCAGTCCGTGAAGCAACTAGCAAAGAACTGACTGAATTAGCTGCCATGAAAACAAAACTTGAAAACTCCAACAAATCATTGCGAGAGGAGCTTGAGGAGATAACCAGCCGACACCAAAAGGAGCTGAGCGATAAATCTGATATGGTTAAAAATGCTGGTCTTATTGAATCTGAGCTGAAAGCGAAGTTGGCTGATTCCGACAGACTACACCAGCAAGAGCTTGCGAGGACCGCCACAAAGGCTCAGGGCATGTTTGAGAAGAAGCTGGAGGTATTAAACGAAATACTGAAAGAGGAAAGAGAGAAGCACGAAGCAACATTATCTGACTTGCAGGCTAAGCTCAGCGATGCGGCCAGCAGCATGGAACAGCAGCATGAAGTCGAATCATTAAAGGAGCAACTAGCTAAGTCCGTGGCTGAACACCTTGATCTCGAGAAGAAATACGAGCCGCTAAAGAGTGACTATGACACTCTGAAAGATTTGCATCGAGGCTTGCTTGGAACGCACAAGGAGCTAGTAGCTAAACACGAAGAGCTTAAGCATGCATCACAAGCTCCGTCAGCTGAACTAGAAGCCGTCAAAGCGGATCTAAGCTCGTCTCAGCAGCAATGTAATAAACTTGCCGCGTCAGCTGAAGCGAGTTCAAAGAAGCGCGATGAGGTCGAAAAATCACTCGCAGCATCTATGAAAGAGCTTAATGATACCAAAGAGTTGCTAACAAGCTCTAAACAGGCGGTAGAAAGTAAAGAGAGGGCGCTGACAACCTCTAGAAAGGAGCTGAACGAAGCCAAATCGGTGTTGGAGGCGTCTCAGAAAGACTTGATCGAAGTTAAGGCTTCGTTGACGTCTACTCAAAAGAGTCTGAAGGAGACTCTCGCTATCTCACAGGCAGCTCAGGCCGAGTCAAAAGCGACCAAAACCGCGCTGAGTGCTGCAGAAGCCCGCATAGGGGATCTTACAGCGTCGATTACAGCGTCGGCAGGATCTGATGAGAAGCTCGTTGAGGCAAAATCGGCACTCAAGTCATCTGAGGAGAAGTTGAGGCAGACTATAATGCTACTTGAAGCTTCTGAAGCCCAAAATGGGGAACTTAAAGAGATCGCAGCAACTTCAACTCAGACTTCGAAGTTGGAGATTGAGGAGCTCAAGGCTTCTGTGACCTCCTCTCGAGCTGCGGAAAATAGTTTCAAATTGAAGATGGCTGCGATTGAGACATCTCATAACGCCAAGCTAGCCGAAGTTCAGGCACGGCTTGATAAGGCAAATCAGGAGCTGAAAAATCTTCGCGACACTAACCCCAGTGATGCTGCGGAGCAGCTTGTTGAAGCGCGCCAGGAGTTGGCGCAAGCGCGTGCTCAGATTAAGGACCTCAAATCTGATCGGTCAAGTCAGGAGCGTGAGGTAGCGCAGGCCACGCTCTTACGCAAAAAGATGGAACGATTAGAGCGAGAAAAGTCGCAGTTAGTGGATGAGCGCTCCCGGATGATGTTTAGTGTGGAGGACCTTCGTGGGCACAATCGCGAAATGGATGTAGTACGAGCTAAAGCAGCCGAGGCAACAAAACTACAATCCGAAATTCGAGTTTTGAAGCTGCGCGCGGTCAAGGCCGAGCGAGACCGTGATGCTATGGAGAGCCGTTTAGAGTCTACGCCACCTTTATCATCCGAAAGTCTAGACAGAAAACTTCGGGCTGCGGAACTCGCCAAGGTGCAGCTACAAACGCAGGTCCAGCATCTTCTCACTCAAGTTTCTGACTTGCAGCGCCAACAACAGGCTGGTACACACCGGAGACTCCCGAGCATGCCTCAGGAGGCAGACCTGGATCTGGTAGTGCGCAAGCGCGATGTCCCTTCAGCTCTCAAGGAGATATCGAACGACCGTCGTGTGTCTCAATCTGCAAGAGATGCTGCTGCGGATGCAGTAAAGCGTCAAGATCTTACTGAGTCGCTTGAAATATACCGAAAACGCGCTGATCACGCACACGCCGAGCTTGAGAAGGCAGAAGTTGTAGTGGCAGCAGCTGTTCGAAACGAAGATCAAGCGCAACAGCAGGTTAAGCTATTGCGCAAGCAGCTTGAGGAGCAAGGCACGTTGCACAGCGCCGAACTCAAGCACCTCACTGAGGAGGCTGTGGCTGCGCGGAAGCAAGCTGCTGACTTCGAGCTAGAACTGAGTGTTAGTCGGGAAAATGCTAGTTTCACCGCCGAATTGGAGTCTCAGGTCAGATCTCTCAGCAGTATGGTTCGAGAAATGCAAGCTGAGCGCGAGCGTGACGCCAATGAGCGTCTGCGGCTCGAACGCAGATTGAGCGATGCTGTAGATCTAAGTGATCGGCCGCGGCGCCTGGCAGAGCAAGTGACAGCAGCTCAGCGTGAAACTCAGAATCAGCTCAGGGTGACTGAAGAGCTCCGTTGGAAGATGTCACGCCAAGACAGGCTTGTTGCGCAGTTGAAGGGTACCCTTGCTGATAGCGACAAGCGAGAGAATCAGCTACGTGAGTCCATTGAGCGGCTTCAGGCTGCAGATGCAGCGAAGGATGTCCAAATGCGACGTTTATCGCGAGAAATTACACAAGCTCGACAGCATGCTCTTCTCCTTGAAAAAGAACTTGACGCGAGAAGGCCAACAAGATCAGCCTTTGTTTAATAGATGAACTGTAACTATTTACAACCTAACAACAATCTTACAACCTGAAACATCCTTGTGTACAAGTTCCAGTGCGCCTGGTAGAGCATCGAGCCCAGTACCAACCACGCGGATAGGCAGGGACTCGATTACACCCTCATGGACAACCTTGATAATAGATTGAACGAGCTCCGGTACAATTTCACCGAGTCCAGAAGGCCGAGAGAGGATAGCAGTTCCGAACTGCTTTCCCTTCTGCACATGGAAGTAAGCCAAAGGAACTTGCACGTTGACATTGGATGGTGGGGGACTGGATAAGTTAGGACGAAGTGATAGATTCAGCGCAACAGGCTTATCCTTTGCGAGACTCTCGAGCACTTCGGGAACATTGTCGCCAAGCGATATGGTATCATATGCGTAAATTATACCCTCACTTCCTGCGATCTTGGGGGCCCGTTCAACTCAGTCAGCGTCATGGTAGTCAACGAGGTTGCTGATCCCGACGTCTTCAAGCAGCGAAGCATGCTTCTTAGATGCTACTGAAATAACATAGTAACCAATATATTTGCAAACCTGGGCGGCTCCGTAAATGAGGGCCCAACCACTGCGCGAATTCTGAACAATTGGCGTCTTCTCACAGAATCCGAATGCTAGGACCGCTGTATATAAGCCAACTGGTATTGAAGAAGCTGTTTCGTGCGACCTAAGCTCAGCCCAATATTAAGAAAATTGACACCATTTAGAGCAATTGTAGTAAGTAGTGTGATTATTCCCTTTACTTTATGCACGTCTAGTCCATTTTATTAACATTCTCTGGTCGCGATAAGGTGCAATTTGAAATCGGGGAGACCAAGAAAGTCGATGTGAGTGGTCGCAATTTGTGGAGAATTAGTAACATCACCTATGGAGATGACATACACCTACCGCTACAAATTCACTGAAATTAGCGCGTAGCTTACAGTAAAAGCATGACCCAAGAGCTCCAAGTGACACCAAAAGAAAAGCAGCGACAGAAGCTAGGGTATATACATTCGGATAAATAAAATGGAGATGCTCCATGATAGCAAAGTCGAATCCAATCATAAAGTGTTTCCTGTCGCAGCGTGGCGAGTAAATTGCGATCGCTTAAATGAGCTCTACAATGATGATACAATTATACCCTAGCCACGTCTGGCCTTTTCCCGGCAGAGGGACTAAGTGTGGGTTGAAATTCTCCCGTCTGTGATGTCTGCGCAGGGGTAGATGGCGTCGCGACTTGCGGTCCTGGTGCTGGTATATCACCAAGTAATGTTCGCAGATATGTCTCCACCTTGAATGTCGCTCCGAAGTCAGCGGGAGTCCACCCGTCTGCGTTTGGGGTTGAACCATCAGCTCCCCGGTCAACAAGAGTTCTGATAATCTTTACATGTCCTCTGGCAGCTGCCACATGTAGAGGGCGCGTTCCAGATGCGTCGGATACGTCTATATCAGCGCCAAAATCTAGAAGCAGATTGACGCATGGATCGTGGCCATTTTCGACTGCTACCATGAGTGCCGTTTTGTATGCTGAATTACGCCAATTGAGCGATCTTTGAATATGTTGTGCCAAGTAATGCAGTGCCTGTTCGTTGTTCTGAGATGCAGCTAAATGAAGCGCGGTTGACCTATCATGGCTCAACGACACATGATGTCGGTCATGACCTAAAGAGATCAACAGTTGGCAAATATGATAGTGTCCATAAAATGCTGCATAGTGTAGACTCGTCCAACCATTGCTGGGATCTGGGTTCGTGAGCAGGGCAGGATGTCGCTCACATATGAGACGTACAATTGCGATGCTGTTGTGAATTATAGCTTCCCGAAGACGAACGCTACGGTCCTCGAGACCAATCGCTCCAGAATGAGCCACCGACATGTGCCTACGTCTCAAGACAAAGACTGTTATATGGACAATGTGAAACTATCGACTAGCTGGGCCGATCTTTGGCGGTGAGACCCTGCGCCGCCGAGGTCAGCTGAGTCATTGGTTGTATCTCGCGAGGTGGCTAGTTTATGATTAGCTTTTCTCACGTCATCATGCATGTTCAGCCGCCCCTCCTCTCCTTAGTTCGGTGGCACGATGATTCGTAAATCTGAGACGTCATGTGCTATATTTAGACAGAGGTTGTTTCATTGATTATGATTCCGTATCGTCTCAGAGTCTCTAATGAGCTGAGTAGCTTAAAATAATAGCATGAATAGAAAAAACAATAATTTTGTCTCTCAATTCACTATGCATTAAAACCATCGAATAGAGCGAGTGGGGTCCGGGCATGTGAATGCCGTAAGCTGAAAAAACAGACGCTGCTTAACGCTGGGCTAATGAAGGTTCTGGCGCTCGTGGTAGCATGGTTCTCGCTTCTTTGCGGGGTGCATGCTAGCCAGCAATTAGAAGCTAATGCTCTGGTTCCTTGCGAGGGCATGACTAGCATCACGACGACCAATTTTAGCGTGCAGTTTGATCGTGCCAGTAAGAAAATCACGTATGATGCTAGCGTGAACGTGAACTTTGGCGGCTACGTGTATGCTGTGGTTGAGTTATGGGTCTATGGACTTCGTGTCCTCAACACAACTCTTGATCCCTGCACCAGCAGTGGCTTGATTCAACTTTGCCCGCTATCAGCTGGCAAGATTGAGATTCAAGGTGACACGCATCTTGGCGAGAGTATCACCAAGCATATTCCAGGCATTGCGTACACAGTTCCTGATATTGATGCTTATGCTATTGTGAAGATTCGTGACCGTACAAAAGCGGACTTCGGCAAGCTTGTCGCGTGTCTTCGGATTGAAGCGTCGAACAAAAAGAGCGTGGAGCAAACATCAGTGAAATGGGTGACAGCATGTATCGCCGGCGCATTCCTTTTATTGTCGAGCGTCATGACGTACTTCTCTTCATCGGCCACAGCCCAACATGTGGGTGCCGCGTCGTTCCTTATGTTCAGCTATTTCCAGTCCATGGTTATTCTGGACATGGAGGCAGTCGAGCGTGTGCCTCCCATAGCTTCTAGCTGGGCTGAAAATATTGCTTGGAGTGTGGGTCTTGTCTATACGTCTTTCATGCAAAAGATTTTCCGCTGGTACGTCCAGGCTACAGGGGGCACTCCCCAAACTTACAAAATTTACAGGACAAAGGAAGTGCTAGCTCAGCGCCTGAAGCGGTCTTTGGGCGAAGTACCGGATATAACAGCCGACACTTTGAAACGCGTATCACCGAAGGTAACTGAGTATATCGAATGGTCGCGCAACGCGGCTCAAGAAGCTGCGTTGTCCTTCGTGGGATCAGCAGCATGGGCTGCGGACAAAGCATCGCATGCATTCACCAAGCGCTATAACGCCGCTGCTCAGGAGATGTATGCGGATAGCACGGATGTATTGGTTGTTTACCGCGGAATCAAGCGAGTTGCTTGGGACATGGGAATTGAGGAGACTAGTGCAGTTCTTACTACCTTCACGATTTTTGTCTTCATCTGTGTATGCATTGCTGTGGTATTTATGATTCTGTCTGGCATTATGTTTTTTTTCCGCAATCGTCCGCAGCCATTTTGGGCCCCGAGACTGCCGCAGATCCTTCGTGGCACCCTTTTACGGCTTCTGTACGTTGCTTTCCCTTCCATTATGGTCTTCTCGATGTGGGAATGGGTTCAGCAGGATTCTGCTGGAGTAATTGTGATCAGCGTAGTAGTATTTGTTCTCACGCTTGCTGTTTTGCTGCTCAATATGTGGCGCGTTCTCATCATCGCACTCCACTCGCAGCGTCAATATGGTACCCGTGAATTCCTGCTTTACGGTGACGAGCACACCCTCACCAAATTTGGATGGCTTTACACTAACTTCGACTCGCGATTCTTCTATTTTGGCGCAATTTATATGGTTTACAACTTTGTAAAGGCGCTATTTATCGCCTTTGCACAGTCATCTGGTCAGACTCAAGGACTAGCGCTGTTTATCATTGAGTTGATCATGCTTGGGCTAGTCTGCTGGGCAAAGCCTTTCTTATCACGTGCTATTTCTATCATCAACATCGTAACACATGTGATTATGAGTTTGAACGCAATGTTCTTCCTGTTTTTCTCTAACCTCATGTATCAGCCGCTCATTGTGAACGGGGTCATGGGCGTTGTTTTCTTTGTTCTCAATGCTGCCTACACTTGCGTATTGCTTATCTACACCTGCGTCTATCTGATTCTTTGCTTCACTGGTCGCAATTCACATGCTGCAGTAAACAAAGATCATGAAGTAAACGATGATCGCCTTTCCTTCATTGAGGAGAAGCCGGGGACTGGTCTTAGAGGCGCAACCGACGAATTGACTGCACTCGGCGAGGCTTCACGGGCCGATCATGAGCCTGGCACGACTGATGCTCCTAGTTGGTTCGACAAAGTAGGCTCGGAGCCGCTTGTCAATCCATTTGAGCCACCTCAGGCTCCAGGGGCTCTCAGGCAGTCCATGATGTCTCAGTCTGAGGACCGGACACGGTCGCTGTCTTCCCAATCTACCACGCTACCGGGAACTACGAATCTCAATACGGGGCTTTTGGGTCATAGATTTACAGATTCGCAGACCAACTTCGTGAGCGGCACATCTGAGGAACCCCCTATGATCGATAGTGACAAGAGCAACGGACGAGGCAAAGCCAGAAAGTGGCTGCCATTTTAGTGTTAAATTAGAAACATTGCATATTTACCTCAACATTTCAAGGTTCGGAGAGAGCGTGATCCAAGGCATCATACTCCCACGGCAGCCACCTTTCGTCAATTCGTACGTGAGCAAGCGCGTTTACGATAACGTTGGCGGCGTGCCACGGCTTAAATCGATCACTAGGTGTGTAGACATAGTTCTCCATTGGGTCTACTCCGCTTAATGGCAAGGGCAGCATTGGCGTGTGCATTGTGGGAATGTACTTCACATATCTTTTCTTTTCCAAAATTCCAAATGACTCTGCTTGATTTGAAGCGATTAGTGGCTGATGTGGCTTTGACTCTTCGCATGAATCCTCAGATCCGCATCGAAACAGACCACCGACAATAGTTCCTGGTGCGAAAATGGGCATCTGTCGTTCCACAAAACGCCTACCACGGGCAGCCACGAAACACTCGCCTTCTGTCAGACACCATGGCTCTCTCCACATGAAATTGGCATCCCGTGTAGTAGCAAATATCTGCGATTCTGCAATCGAGCCTGAACGGCACCATACAATGTGCCAATGGTGTAGAAAGGGCAAGCCGTAGGAAACTCGACGATATATGCGAATTCCAGTATAACCTGTGATCCCAGCCGGATTGGCTAGATTGCACAAACGATTCCCGAACAATCCTGCCGCTATGTGTAGCAGTGCTATCCAAAGGAGAGTCATACTTATTGGATTATGGTCGTCAGCTTCATGTTATCTTCAAGCCCCCAGACCTGCCGCGACAGTAGTCAAGGCTAGATAATGACACTTCAATTCGATAAAGATCTAATAAATATGCTAGTATCATTATGCTAGTATTAATTATGCTGTCTTATTCCCACACCCGTTATTCTCGATTTCCACCTCAGCTGTCACGCGCTTCCGGCTGGGGTCATGATTTTCCTGGGCCACATACGAGCCGAAGTTGGAAGATTCCCAGAGATCAATAGACTCCTGTAAGATATTAGCATCTATCCAGATATCATATTCTATCATCAGGAGTAGCGCGAGCTCCAATTGACAGAGCACTGGTTTTGCGAGCCCTGCCGTCGTGGCATAACGGCTCATTGGATATAGAACATCCTCAATAAGTTTGGCGGACACCACAAAGGCGGCACCAAATAAGCGATAGACATTTAGACGGGTGACTGGAATGGCCTGTTGCTCAACTGCAAGTTTGTAAATAAGATGTCCTGCTGTAAGATACGTCGCAGGGCTAGAGCTACAGTACCGCTTGTGACGTTCCAAGTATTGTGCTATGGTCAGATTTGGAGCGCTCTTTAGCCAAAAGCTGCGGTAGAGCTTAGCTGGGTCCACAGTGCGAGCCTCATCCACGGCATCAGCAGCATCGACCTCAGAGTTTTCAATTGCAGATTCATCATCGCTAGTACATATACCAGATATCGCCTTTGAGGGTGTGAGTAGCCTAACCACCTTCGCAGCGTCTTCCAGCGCTTCCTCGTAGCTTGGCCTCCGATCAGATCGTCGTGGCCGGAGGCTGTCGTGAACATTCATCAACCCTTCTAGCATATTACACACAGCTAACAGCGCCTCATCCTCCGAGATTTGACTAATTTGCACCATGTCGAACTTCTTGCAGACACCCTTTCGCTCAGCGTCCAGGTAAAAAGCGTTGCTTTAGTCGCAGCTCAACGCTCCCGGATCTCCCCACAGGTTTATGTAATCACATATACACAGCGTGAGATCATTTGGACCCTCTCACTGATACACTTAGACGGACTTTTCAACTGGGCTCACTGAATTTCTAATATCCACTTGCAGGTTGAGTTATAGTACGTATTATACACTAGTCTCAGTTTAGTAGATGCGGTACGACGGACCCATGGTGGACTTGATCACAAGGGATCCCACGTTCTGCCAGTGCTTCTTCAGCAGCGAAACGAGGAAGTTGGAAGCCAACATGATGTGCGTGACAATCTGGTCCTCCTCCATCTCGACGTGACCAACGGCCACAGCCAGGCACAGAACCTTCTTCAGCTGGAACTTGATAGTCGACTTGACCTCAGTGATCTTGGCACCCAAGTCCTCACCGTGGGAGACCGGCAGAGGGAACTTACCAGCCTTAGACAGACCAGGACCAAGCAAACGCGGAACCTGCTTGATCAATACCTCGGAGGCAATGAAAGCGTTGTACTTCTTAGCCAGCTTCTTGATCAACTTCTTGTTCTTGTTTAGCTTCTTCAAGTCATCAACGCTCATGGCGTCGACACCCTGACTCTTAGCACGGTCGATATCCACCGCGTCACCAAACACACAGATAGTCATGTTGGGGCGGGGAACAGCGGGCAGCTTGATGGAACCAGAGAAACGCTTGTCACGCTGGGGGTCGTAGTTCTTGAGACCAATCTGAAGTTCGACGGTCTCAAGGAAGTTACGCTTCTTCTCCTGCGAGTGGATTAGGACCTTGCGGACCTCCTCGCGAACGCCGGCGCTCGTGATTTTCGACATTGTCTTCCAAGCTAGTTGGTGCTACGAGCGTTCCGTGAAATTAATTATTCTCGTGTCCAGCATTTCAACACACCAGGTTCGCTGAGTAACACGCTCTAAGCCCTATGCCCGGTGAGAAGTGCTTACGTCTCAGTAATCTACATTCCAAGTACAAAGTTACGCATATCGCCTCTGCCCGTAGCTGGTGCCGGGCGGCGTTTCGTAGGAGACCACTGGATGAATGAGAGTATGGAACGCGCTCTGTAAAGGGGCAAGCTCAGAGAGGTGGCTCGCTAGACAGGCGCGTGATCAATTTACACGCCAAGCGCGCGTGGATAACTATAAATCACGCGCTGCATACAAACTCAAGGAAATCAATGCAAAGTATCACATATTCAAACCTGGTCAAACTGTGGTGGATCTAGGGTTTGCGCCTGGAGCTTGGAGCCAGGTCGCTTTGGAGTGTACCAGACCAGGAGGCCGTGTAATTGGCGTTGATATGCTACTGGTGGACCCCCCACCAGGAGTTTCTGTGATTCAGGGTAATTTTTTGAGCGCCGGAGTCCAAGCAGAAGTCCGGCGAATGCTAAGTAGGGCCCCTTTGGAGAGGGCCCAGTTTCCTTTACAACCGCAATCGAGCACACAAACCGTGTCTGAGGGTGGTGTAAAGTCAAATGTGCGTCGTCGTGAGGCGAAAGCAGACATTGTTTTAAGTGATATGTGCGTTATATGGCCCCAAGTGGGCGGATTTTGGCTGAACAGTATTAACACCCCCTATAACAGGCTTCAGAGTACAAGTGGACTAGTGGTCAAAGACCACGCCGAAAGCATGGCTCTCTGCGACGCGGCTCTAATGTTTAGTTTAGAGTCTCTTCGTAAGGGGGGCAGCTTTGTGTGCAAATTTTATACCGGTAGCGATGACCACATTCTAGAGGAGCGTCTTAAACGTGTCTTTAAACGTGTGTTCCGCGTTAAACCGTCAGCGACCCGTAAAGAATCGCGAGAGGCCTACTTCGTTGGACTAAAGAAAACCGACGTTCCAGCTGCCGAGGCTTTTCCTGAGTTAAATGAATCTAGCTAAATGTTTGCATATAAGACACCTTAACGATATATTGCGTCGGCCATGCGTATCACCTGTCCGATTTCTGCGGTATCGTGGACGCGGACTATGTCACATGCGTGAGTTGCTAGCGAGGTGACCACCGCTGCGGTACCGGGTCCTCGAAGCTTGGGATCTTTCTGATCTGAGTACTCGCCAATAAAGCGCTTGCGACTAGGGCCAACGAGCCATGCTAGGCCCTTGAAACTGGGGTTACTCTTCATTTCTCCAAATCGTTGAATGAGTGAAAGATCGTCAGCTGCTTTCTTCGCAAACCCGAGCCCCGGATCAGCTATTAGCTGAAAGTCGAAAATACCCGCTTTTCGAGCATCAGCAATGCGATCTGCTAGCTCGGCACTAACATCTCCTACGATGTCTTCATATCTTGCAAGCTGGTTCATTGTGGAGGGATCTCCTCGAGCATGTGAGGCAACATATAGGGCCCCACTATCGACGACAGTAGAGAAAATTTTCGGATCAAGTCCCCCGGCAAAAACGTCATTGACAATATCAGCGCCCGCACGAATAGCCTCGTGAGCCACTGCGCTCGAGAAGGTATCAACAGCGATAGCAGCGCCCGCTGCGGAAGCAACGGGCCGCAAAAGCTCAATGACAGGCAATATCCGGCTCAGCTCTTCGTCGGGGCTCACCATCTTAGCGCCAGGACGCGTAGATTGGCCGCCAATATCTAAAATGCTTGCACCAGCTGCGAGATGAAGCTCAGCGAGTTTGACCGCACCTTCTTGAGAAAGCCGCCCACCATCGCTAAAGCTATCAGGTGTGGCATTCAAAACCGCCATCATTAGAGTGCGGTCGCGCCTGAGCACGGTGGATGGAGTCGCTAAAACAGGAGTAGCGCCCTCAGATGACGCTAGGGCATCTAAAAGTGCACCGATAGGCTCAAGTGTCACTGGGTGCTGTACACATACATCAGAAAGAGGACGTAAAACAAATTCACGATCACGAATTCCTATATGCGGGATCGTTAGTTCGGAAGTGTGCCACTCTATATTGTCCCAGAACAAGATGTCAAGATCCAACGGTCGGGGCCCATTTTCGATCAGCTTTACACGTTGAAAAACGCTATATTCGATCTCTTTCACAGCCTTTAATAATTCTGGGGGTGTCAAATGGGTTTTACACCGAAAAACAGCGTTGAGAAACCGCGGCTGGTCCACCACGAATGCTGGCTCTGTTTCGTACAGCTGCGAAGTTGCCTCGACTTTGATCTCTCGCTTCTCCAGCTCCGCAATGGCTTTCCTTATATTCCCAAGTCGATCTCCCAAATTGGTACCGACTCCTAAATAGGTGGTTACGTCGTCCACAGCTCCGGCATTCACAGAAGGTTGCGATGAGGTCGCGCGGGCGGCCTCATGATACTCGTCATCAGCATCCATTGCTAAAAATCCAGACGCTGCCTCCATCTCCTTTCTCAGCTCAGTTGTATTTTCTTTCGAACGACTTACTTCAACTCCGGCGGCGTCGGCAAGCGCGATAGCACTGGGTTTGCGAACGGTTAGCTTGAGCTCAGCGTCCCTATGCTGTAACAACGAGGCAGCAAGAGCATTGGCGAATGATTCCAATGTCCCCCAGCGAGACTTTTCAGTGAATTCTGCAATGTCGTCCACGGCTTCCTGTGCGTCCATCGGTTTCGATGTCGTGAACGCCGCATCTATAAGTACGTCTTGCTTGTAAATGCGCTCAGCTGCATTGATCCCAACTATAGTTGGAATACGGATCCCACATAGCTTTAGCGTAGCCAAATCGGGTGACTTGGTATCAAGTCCAATTTCTAGCGCTGCTGCGCGTCGCAAGGCACTGGCGCTGGTCAACCCTATCTTCACAGTGAGATTAGGTCCTATATACTGTTGTATCTCTTTAGCAGCTGCCCAGGCAAGTGCTACAGGATCACGATGAGTTTGTGCTTCAAGCTTTCCACGTGTGTGTGTTGCAAGAGCGTCATAGTTAAGCGACCGCTGCAAATCGTCAGACAGCCCAACGTTAGCGATCATCGGCCCCGCGCGCACTTTAATATTCAGAAGCCAACTCTGGGTTTGAGGTCTTCGCCATGCTTCACCGCCAGCCACGGCCCGAATCGCCAGATTTGAGACAAAAACAAAGTCTCGCATTAAGAACCCGCGGTCGCACGGGATGACTCAAGAAGGACATGAATGAGCGCGGATGTCTACTGATTCCGTGGGGATGCGCGATTTTGACCTACATCTACGATCCGAATGAATATCTATAGTTGAAAGTAATTGTACATTTACATGTAAATTCTAATTCCGTTGCATGGGGAGTGTACTGAAGCGTCGGCAATGATTCCACGCTGTTCAGAGATTTGCAATCGTACGAAGTGTATAATTATGAACTAATGTGCTACAATTTTGGTCATTGTATATGATAATGGCATGCCCATCTCTGGCTATGGTGGAAACCGAAACTGAAAGCTAGCCAAAAAAAAAAGGAAAGTAGTCTCTTGAAAGTCATAAAATATAAATAATGGTGGAATTTAGAAGCGATCTGGCATAACTACAGGTGCAAGCAGCGACCATCCGTACAGTCCATAACATATCCACGATGATACGATTTTCACCCATGCCGCGAAGTATGTTCGGCCGACAGGGACAAAGTCGTCCGTTGGATCTTTATCGACGTTCATAGTGAGGAGTGTGGCAGTGTACTGCGTCGCAAGTAAGAACACAATGTGGAACAGTACATACGAGTAACCCTCATCGTCCTCCCAAGCACTATCATCAAGAGCCGATTCCGGTAGTGTGCCATCGTTGATTGCTTGCTGCAAAGCACGCTGGCGTAGTGCCTGGTCCTCCGGATCTATAGATGACGTGGAACGCGATGCCGCCCGCATGGTAGTATAAGCAATGGCTAGGAACGAGAATATAGCTCCCAGCACGATGGATAACGTCCTTGTTCCCTTCGACCGAACCAGAGGATTACAATGGCGGTCATCTGGTTCAGCGGATACGGCAGACATTGTCAAATAGGTGCAATAGAGGCCGACCATTGCACTTTGAGCAAGTCCAGCGCGGGAATTGGATTCCTGAATAGTCGGGTGAATGCTTAGCACGCTGGTGATAACAAGGCCAATGAGGTTTAGAGTAATAGCAGCCTGGTTCATGTTGCAGCCGCTATCGGCAAAGAACCACAGCATGATACCAGTAAGAACGAACGCACCCACATACATGGAAAGCGTGGATCCTACAAGCACGTACTTCCAGCCACCTCCTTCCTCGTCCTCGGATTCCTCCATGTGCTCCAAACATAAAGCTGCCCACGAGTGAGCGGCATCCACCAACAGGACAAGACCAATAAATACAAAGATGAAGCTCAGCAGCGGTGCTCCCCAGTTACCCCACGCGACCCACACACCTGCAGGAATGAACAAGAAATTGACGACGATTCCTGTGAGCCATACTAACAGCTTCATACGCCACCAACTATTTTGCAAGGTGCCAGGCCTACCGCCGGGCGTCGACTCGACGTAGCCAAGAAGGCCAGCCATAAGCAGATGTAGGCCGCCGAGGGCGCAGCAGATTCGAATGACAGCTACGAATCCAGTGCACTCATCGCCACCACATGCATATCTCAAGATATCCAGCTTGGATACGGCCCAGTCGGATAAACTGAGCCAAGCCAGCAACGAGTTCAGCAGAAATAGTAGGGCGTACAGGAAGCGAGCGCCTACCGCACTTGAAATGCTTCCTGTTGCAGAACACAGAACGCTTGACACACTAGCACCAAAGCAAGAGGCGACAGCATTGCCAGCAAGCTGCACTGGGAGTGATAATACGGCTCCCATTGCGCTCACAGGTTGGATAGATGCGGTTGGTCCCAGTAATGACCACGACCTGACAAACCCCAGGCACTACAATCCACCCAACCCCATATGCTCAGGCGGGGATATATCAAAGGCTTTCAGAGGAACCTGGTCAGCCGTGCGGCAAACCTCCAGGCACAGACTCGGAATGCATCCACAGATGTCGATGTAGCCATTGTTGGTGGTGGACCAGCTGGTCTATCACTGGCTGCGTCACTTAAGCATCACCCAGCAACAGCTGGCCTCAGCGTGGTTGTTATTGACGGTCAGCCGCTCAGTAAACTGAGGGAATGGGCGCCTAAGGGCTTGGAGAATCGAGTAAGTTCTCTTACTCCCTCATCAGTCCGTCATCTTAAGGATATTGGGGCCTGGCGCTTCATTCGTACCGATCGCGTATGTGCTTACGACGAGATGCGTGTGTGGGATGGCGTCAGTGGAGCTGCCATAGATTTCGATTCGTTTGCGACTGGTGGAGAGGTTGCCACAATGTGCGAAAATTCAAATCTACAGCAGGCCCTGCTACAGGTACTTGACACTACCGACACCCAAATCCTCGAAGCGCGGCCAGAGTTGAAACGAGCCTCAAATGGGTGGCCGACGCTGAAGGCTGGCGAGACGACATTCAATGCCAGGTTGGTGGTCGGTGCTGACGGTCAACAAAGCCCAGTCCGGCAGTTCGCTGGTATCCAGACAAGAGGTTGGGACTATGGTAGAAACGCTGTGGTGGCCACGCTTGAGCTCGAATACGACGACCTGCGGAAATGTGCGTTCCAAAGATTTTTGGTTACCGGCCCCATTGCAGTTCTGCCGCTACCGGAAAATTTTGCCACTATGGTCTGGAGTACGCTACCCTCACGTGCATCGTGGCTCAAGGCGCTCGCGCCCGAAGCAATGGCGGTAATGATCAACGCGGCGCTGAGACTCGATCAGGTTGATATCGACTACGTCCAGACGCACCTCGATCCCACTGACTCTGTTGGAATCATCGACGAGTTGCAATGGCGACTTGAGCGGTTGGAGGCTGACCCCGCCACTCCATTGGACCCTGATGCAGTGCCAGTTCCTGTGGTCAGCGTACAGCCGGGGAGCGTGGCCGCCTTCCCGCTACGAATGCGTCACGTTGACTCCTACATAGGCGACCGAGTTGCACTTGTCGGCGACGCTGCCCATGCAACGCACCCTCTTGCTGGGCAGGGATTAAACATGGGCCAACGCGATGCCACGGCATTGACCGAGGCAATCGCTAAAGCAGCCGAGCGTGGTCTTGATATCGGCTCGCCTTTGGCGCTTGAGCCATACCCGCGTGCAGTTTATGCCTCGAACCACATGACAATCGGTGCCGCCGACAAGCTGCATAAACTCTACAGCACAGATGCTTGGCCGGCTGTGGCTTTGAGGACAGCCGGACTTTCTTTGCTCAATTCAAGCTCGGGAATCAAGTCGCTTCTAATGCAGCAGGCCAGCAAATAACCGTAATCATTTCTCGAACGAAGAGTAAAATAAGTGTATATACAGTTTTAGCTCCAGCATGACTATCTCTTCCTCTCTCCATCATATATATGTACAGCGTTTGTTCTATTGTTTTTTTTTTCTCTCGCGGCTGGGGTTTTATGCAGAGCTAAAATGCCAAAGTAATGCTGGATGCCAGTAGAACTAGACCAATATCATTAGCGGGCGAAATTCTGCACAGTCACTCCTAACTTGTTATGTACGGAGCCGGTGGTCTGAACCTTTGTTATGCGTTACTAGGTCAACCTGCGGAGGTAGTTGGTAAGCGACCTGTCGCTAGAATGGACGTTGGGTTCAAGACGGGATGGAAGCTGCCAAAAAAATCGCGTAACACAAAGGCTGTGCTCACCGAGGAGCAACGCCGAGCGGCTGAGCTACCTCCAGGTGTACCTACGTTTCTGAACATAGACGCTCCTCCGAGTCTCCTTCCGGCAAAGCATTGGTGCGATATCACTGGGTTAGAGGGACCCTACAGGACTGCAGGCGGTCTGAGATTCCATGATAAAGATGTGTATGAAATTGTGCGGAGCCTTGGTCCAGGTATCGACCAGGAATATCTTAAGGTACGAAGTGCTCATCTAGTACTTCGATAGCGTCAGATGCCGCTCCCTTGCATACAGCCTAATCGCTCTCTCCCCCAGATGGTGTCTCCTAGCATGTGTCTATTATATCAAAAATAAACTCCAAAATATATTCTCTGTATCATCAGCACGAAGCTTATGTGGCGTTGACGTCAATAGGGAACCTCGCAGCGAAGGGGGTCTAACTCGAAATTATTCAACAGCCATTCGGCCAGTTGTGAATACCAAAAAAAACGCGGATTTCACGTAGAGGCGTCCAGCAGCTAACATGTTGCTAAATATGATGATTACTTTTCTTATTTGCCCGATGGGTTTCTCGATAAATATATAAATAGTGTCAGGGGGACCTCAGTCCTCTCTCTTTACCCATCCCTAGCAGTCCCAAAAAAAGTAGAGTGTGCATGACGGCGACGGAAAATCTGGCCGAAGTTCAGTGTATGGGTCTTCGCCAAGGCCCATTTTGTGCAGCGGTATCATCGATGCGGCAACCTTATAAGTCACGTATAGCAAGCAGAGCACAAACCGCCGGGCAACGGATGCCTCGTCGACGATAGTTTCTGTAATGGAATGGCTGCTCACTATCGAAGAATGATCGAGAGAATTGGGCGCAGCATCGTCGTCGACGCTCCAGTCAAGTCTTCGCCTGGAACTGGAGCTGCTGGAGCTAGAACTGCGGCTCATCATTCTTTTCCGGACTCGTGTGTAGGTGAGACTGTGGATGCCGATGCCACTGCCCGCAGGAGCTCGGATACGCGGAACCGGTCGTGGTCTCCATGGGAGAACAAGTGGTACCGGTGTAGGACCTGATATTGCCTGTACCTGCTTGAGCAGTTCGCACCATTCAGCATGACGCTCGTCCAGGGCTTGACGTGCTTCCAGCACCTGTCTCTCTTTATGAGCCAGCGCTTCCAGAATATCCTGAAAACCTGCTACCTCAGCAGCAACAATTGCAGAAGGCTGCTGAAGTACTGCTGGTGAGTTACTGAGTCCCACAGCAGGGCTAGACGAGCCCACAGACTCGCCCGGCGTCGGAGGGGCTCCGCAGAAGGCCCCAAATTCAGAGCCAAATACACCCAGACCGACTCTGGGGAACTCTACACTATTGTGGTCCTCAGATGATGACGGAGATGTCGGGATCAGAGACACTGATAAGCCTTTACGATGTCGTCTCTCTTTACGACCGGGCCCGTCAGTCATCGTTTTCTTAACCGAAAACGTCCCAAACGGAGGCCGTTGCTGAGGCTCCGGACTGAGCGGCCTTAGCTCAAGTCTGTCGAGAGACTGTGCGCTCATTGATCGATATTTACGAGTTGGACGGGGTTGTTTAGACGTCGCCGATATTGGTTCACTAGACCCCCGCTGAGCATCCGTAGACGTCCTAGTTACAGACGGCGAATTGGGTGACGGCGGCCTCACAAGCGGTGGCGAGAAAGGACCGGCATAGTACTCCAAATCCATGTGGAGGGTACTACTCTCTTACCGGAGCTTGGAAGTGGGAAATGTTTACACGATGACTCAGCGATCGCCTGTACAGGTTTAACGCCTTCACGCACCCGGGCGTCGTACAACGCTGGTGACAAATGCTCATGCCAGAGCTTCCAGGGTTAGGGCCTGATATGAGGCCCAAACAAAATTACCTGCTGGATGTTATCTGCAACGCAGCCCGATTATGACTGAGGGAGGCATGATCCCCCGCCCAGGCAGATAAACTCTTCGGAAGCCCCGGAGCTGACTCGCAGTTTAAAAGTCTCCATAATATAAATTTGAATCGATAGTAAATACGTGTGTACGTTGAAATAACGAGTCTATGTACATTGGGGTGAGAAGCATCCAAAAGCTTAGAATTCTTGATCGAACTTAATTGTTGCTTGCTCGTGTTGAGTAACTGGAAGTGTCGAGTTACATGTGGTCGTCTCATCATATCAAACCTTTAGCAGCGGGTTCTAGCTTGGTTCGCGTGGATCATGATTTTGTGCTATTTGAGTCGGCGTCGGTCGTCTCGCAAACCTCGTAGTCGTAAGCCCAGACTTCAAAAGTATGGTTCAGTTGTTTGCGTGCATGGAGCTTATACCTCTCGATAGCGCCACCTCCGAGCTCAGCCAATATCAGTCGCGCAATTCGAGAGTGCACGAGCGCCATGCTACACATTACGCATGGGTCTTGACGAGCATACACCCACGCATCAGTACAGAGGTATCGGCCGTCTTCTGGATTGGACCGTATCATATTCGCAATCTCCTCAATCGCGCGCATGATGCTATGTCCAAGTGGATTCTGGGGGTCCGAATCCGTTGCCATAGTAACTCTGTCTTTTCCCATGACAACGGTGGTTATTGGACTGCACTCTCCTCTTGGCATCGCCAGAATATTACTGATTTCTGCAGACATCTCCTTCTCTTCAGCCTCGGACAGGCGGGGCACTACAGCCGCTGGATTGCCTCGCCAAATGACTGGCCACACCTGTTGGGACCATTCCATGGCTTCAGCCTTTGAGCGAGCTGCGTGGCGGGAAGCAACCGCCTCCAGAAGCTCCAGATCGAACTCAGCAACTATCCTTGCTGCGATAGCACGGTCCACTGTCTCTTGGGAACACACGAGTACCCGAGCCACGCCGGGGTTACTCGGTGCTGGGACGATGCGGCGAATATGGGCCATTTCCACGCGGTCGCGCGGAAGGGACTCTCGTAGAACCAATACGAGCTGCGAAATCTGCCGTCGCGGACACTCGACGTACCACACGGGTACCTCGACAAGGCCCGGCGGGCCCTCACCGGGGACCCACTTAAACATGCTGACACGAACAAGGTGAGCGTTGGTCGAGTGATGAAAAATACACATGAGCGAGCGTCTTCCTACGTAAACCGATCGCCACTGCGACGACCAAGAGCAGAGTTGCCAGCGCCCTGGTACTTAGAAACTCTCGTTGTTGGTTCCACCACTTCTCCAACGAAAGATCCCGGAGGGGCCCGAGCTTCGTAGTTGTCTTGAAGGCGAGTAGAGTAGGTGTAAACCTTGTAGCTTATGGCCGTCGCCACAATTACAAAAGTAATTCGGCGCCATGCGCGATTGATACGAGCCAATGGAGAGCCTGGGGCATGTTGAAATCCGACCATGACGCTAACGATAAAGTTAGATGATTACCGCAATATGGTCACACGAATAATTAAGTAAGCGGTCCAAGGCACTCTTGCAAATGCGGAGGTACGAGACAGCTGATCCTTTACGGCGAGGCTCTCGACGGCCGGCCGCAGGACCGCAGAGGAGAACGCAGGCTGGTCCTGCAGGTCTCCCGACCCAAGCACCCCAGGAAGGAGCTCGAGCCGTACGTACAGACAGCCGGCCACGCTCGCTTCCCAATGGTGTGGCGATGGCTCTACCGGGGCACCAGTCGTCTTCATCCACATTTACACAGCCTCATTCATCTTTGCAGCAGCAATCTTCCCAAGAGGGCACTTTTCGCGAGTTCTCGCTGCGTTGCATCGACCAAGACGAGTACGACTCTGTACGACATCACATGCTGAGATTTCACTCACGCAAGCCAGTGGATCCGAGCACACAGTTTGTACAGCCCATAAGAATGCATCGCAAGGATCCGCGCCAGCTTCAGATCATGCCTGGGTCCGGCATGGGCGATGAGAGTGGTGAGGGAACGCCAGGCCCGGGAGATGAATCGACGGAATCCAATGCCGACGGGACAAATACCCGGAAGCGTGGCACTATGCGCAAGCGTAAGACTCATCAGGTACAAGGTGGTGACAAAAATGAGGCAGCACGTCAGCTCCGCTATGAAGAACACTATCCGTGGGTTATGGAGGATTTCGAGGGTCGGCACGCATATGCATCATCGTATGAAGCTGCCCAAAGCGACACATATGCCATTCTAGTGAGCGATGGTGCAAATTCGTTCAAATTCGTCCCTATCGAGAAGTGGTATAAGATGACGCCTTCGGCACGATATGCAACTTTGTCAACCGAGGATGCAGAAAGCCGCATGGAAATGTCTCACTCGTCGCGTGACCGCTGGCTTATGGCACATTTGCAGCCAAGAGGGATGTCCGATCAGCTTGTGCACGAGCCTGGCGGAGGTTATGGCAGCCTGAGAACGGTGGTGGGTGCCGAGGAGAAGCCCAAGTTCTCACTGGATGAGGAGATGGATTATAATGACGACGAACTGTTTGATGACGATGAGGGTGCGCCGATTATGGACGGCCCTGAGGAGGATGTGCGCGAGGCTGAGGAGCGTATCCGACACGAACAACGGCAAGCGAACCAGCTCATCGGCGAGGAGGATGCCGACCTTGCTGATTTGTTTGGCAGCGAAAGTGGAGAGGGTAACGTAGATAAACAAGGGCGGAAAGTTCGCAAGTACCTTCGTGCCCTTGAGAAAAACCAGAACTATGACAGCGACGATGATGCGAACCCGTACGCGTCCGAGTCGTCATCCAACTCTGATGACGACACCGCTGCTGCGGCTGAATTTGGCGCTGGTGGCGCCGCAGGTGCCGATGCTGATGCTTTGCGCCGACAATTGCAGCTCTCCAATTTCCGGTCCCGTATTACCACAGCTGGTCTACCTCACGGAATGGTCGTTGCGCATTTGCCGACGGAGCTTTTGAAGAAGTTCCAGCTGGGAGACTGGAACGTGGGCGTGAAACCGGCGCCTCGTACTGCGGAGTCCGAATCTGCAGCGAGATCATCGTCGCGTGCCGTCTCGACAGCTAGCGGCAGCCCTGAAAATAGCTCCGAAGGAGCTTCACCTGAAGGCCCACTACCTCCCGATCTTCTCACCGAAGACGACATTCGCACGCTTATTGTTGACGGCGAATCAACAGTCAAAGACCTAATTACTGCCCTGAGAGACAAACTCCGCGCGCGGCCGGACGAGAATCGCAAGCGTCTCAGATCAATCTTGATGAAACTCGCACACACGCAAAATGGCCGTTTGTATCTCCGGCGCTAACTTTATTCCCATAAAGAGCAAGAGCAATTCAAAGGAAACTAGTTCATAGACAAAAAATATTTTTGAAATTTTTAGTTTTTGACAAGATCCACTTAACACGTTCGCTATATAATTATACCTCATTTTGCACTCTTGGGCCTCTAGTCTCTCTCCAATTAGACCTATAGTATTCTTGTCAGGCATCCGCTAAGTTTTCTCACTGCTGCATAGGAGGAATCTAGAGGTAACTAGCAATACCATCACTAAGCAATAATTCATAGGCGCCTAGAAAGGTCCTGGTTTCAGCATTCTCACGAACCTGGACCGATAACTTGCGCCTCGAGCAAGCGCAGGACAATACATATTACTAGTGTTCAGACTGTTCATCACATCAGAGAGCAGGTTTGTATTGGGCACCGGCAAGAAGAGTCTGCGACATATATTGAATACATGTATACATAGAATACACACGAAACAAGCACATATACAGGGAATCACATCTAGATAGACATTTCTGAATGCCAGTAATGCACCAAGTCTATGAAATAGGGAAGATCTATAAGAGTCTCATCGGGGCTATTCGTCTGAAGCGCTAGGGTCCAATCCTTACGCTATATTCTTCAACCTGCAGTCATATTTGTTTCCAGGTCAGCGGCAATATTTGAGCATTGCAAAAAAAAATATTTAGAAAACTTTGAACGTACTACTTCCGTAACTATTGAACTGTTTCCACTTATGCTAATACAAAAGATGTCGCACATCCGGCCCAGATGCGCCTAGCTTCTGGTATAAGCCATGGGGGCGGGCAATTGCCATGCTCGCCCCATCCCCAAGTAATTACAGTGTCTTCGGTAGCAGCAATAGAGTGCTCGCTTCCAGATGCATATAGCCTAGGAGTACTCCCTTCACCATTGAGCTGGCCATGACTATTGTTTCCGGCCATGACTAGTCTTCCTGATGAGGTTCGAGCAGCCGCGAAAGACCATCCGGCCCAAACGCTAACAGCAGGACCAAGCATTTCAAGTCTTGGGACGCGTTTACCAATGGGAATCAGAGTACCGTCGTCGCTCACTATGAGGCTGAAATTCCTTCCACAAGCAATGTCAGTTCCTGTTGTGAATATACGCCGTGCCTCTCCATTAGAGCCATCTTGGGGGCTAACAACACCTACCTTATCCATCGCCCACACTTCACCATCTTCGTACAATACAAGCACGTGCTTGAGGCCAGCTGCAAGCTTTAAGATTGGGCGGGCGGGTATGCGTGCCTCTTGCGTAAGCTGACCGCCCGCCAACGTCCATAGCCTTCCTGCGACGTCGCCTAGCACAGAAAAATCCCAACCACTGCAGCAATGGGTGAACCGAATTTTGACAGTGTGGTCTTTGGGATGAATTTGAGTGAACTGGTCTCCGAATCCCAAGCCCGTGCCGTAGGCGTTTCCAGAAGATGTAACTAGTACAGTGTGATTCCCCCCACCACTCAGGTTCACTATGTCCGAAAACGACAAAGGAACGCGAGTCCATTTGTCCGTATCTTCTTCATGTCCCAAGCCGAGCTGTCCACGCCCATTGCTTCCACACGCCCACAGTCCAGGCTCGAGTTTCATTTCTCAGCTCAGCATAGATCGTTTACATTAGTCATCTCAACTGGCCTGTGAGAGACCACGGAGATAATGTTTGTTGCCCGCCAGACTCGTGTATCAGCTCAACCTGTGCTGCGCAAAGTGCAGAAGCACTCAGTTAGAATGGCACACGGCGTATCATATGGTCCCGAAGTGTCGTTCGTGCCCTACGTCAAATGGATTGCCGGAACCTCCGCGATCGTGGGTTTAATCACTTACGACCGGTTCTTCAGTAATGGCACCATCTCGAAATGGGTCACTCCGTCCAAGCCAACTGCAGACGAGATTGCAAAGCAGCGCGAACGGTTTGTAGACCAGCAGCTCACTGAACAGGACCGTGCTATTACCCTGCTCTGGCCCACGAAGCGCTCAGTCTCTGTAGAGAATTTCAGCCCCCACCCAGTGCCTGAGGGTGCAAGCCGCGCGGCGCACACGTCTGACGTCCTTGATGTTGAGAAACTCGAGGCCCGCCGGGGACGGACTCAAGTATTTAAATAAGACATAGTGTTTAGACTGCTTATATTGGCTTTCTCAGACATGCTGCTGGGCCGGCAAGCGACGTCATTTCCGCGGGTTGTAGGTCTAAGGCTGATTGTTATAAAATTACAACCCGCTAGCTAAAATTACAATTCAGTGACAGCAACGAGACTTAAGAAGAGAATAAGACGAGCAACAATCTATGGAAGGCTCCCTCGATATTGCTATAAGTTGTGACCCGTAGTGTCTCGAAGCGAATCCGGGAACATGGAAGTTTCCACATCACCCGAGCCTCCTTGGCCGACATCGAGCAGGTACCGAAGAGAGGTGTACCAAACAAAGTGTCTGTTGCGGGTCGGGCAGGTGATGCGGACATCGCGCTCCGGGCCTTGAATTACAATTGTCTTGTAATAGAGTCCAGTCGGACTAGGATTACAGTCCTTGACTTCCTGGACGCCCAGAATCCTTAATGTCCGCGGCGTACCCACGCGACCGCCTAGGACAGCTGGGTTCTCTCGCTGCCAATAAAGCGTCATTGAGTAAGGGTGCAGCCAGAAGTACCGCTTGTGCCTGTGGCCCTCGCCGTCGAGACTGAAGCCAGCTATATACTTCCACAATATTTCCCCGACAAGCAGCTGCGACACATTAGCCTTGTAAACTTCTGTATTGCCAGGAGTAGACAAGTTAAAGCTTGATAGGGTTGACATCGATCCGAGCTGGCGCGAGCGCTGAAGACTGGACATGTCGCCGACATGTGAGTGTGATCGCGAGTCAGCAGGCTTTATGCCATTGTTCTTACCTCTGGTTGATTGAGGAGGTTGGGGTGGCGGCATGCGAGCACGGTCGAGCTGCTCTTTTATGTTTGTTGCTTTGACCTCAGTGGAGTCTGAAGCTTCTAAGCCGCGGGCGCCACCGGGCCCATCTTCATATTTGTGATTCTGGCCGTGTATTGGATCTGAACCGGTCCTGATTTCAGACTCATCCCGTAGTTCTGGCTTTGGTGCATCATGGTCATTTATCTGTTCATTTTCAGGTTTGAATTCAGACTGAGATTCGGGCCACAATTCAAGTGGTGCATCGGGCCCGGGCTTATTTACAGTCGTGGATACCTCTGCAGCATTCGCGTCTCGATTCGGCTGCACAGTAGACTCAGCAGGGGGGTTCTCTACAGCCACAACGTCGCTTTTCTTGCTGCTGTCAGGATGTCGAGTCTGGCTGGCTGAACCCCGGAAAAGGGACCTGGAAAAATTCAGTGTCTTTTCCCCAGATGCCTGCAAACTCGAAGGCGGCTTCTCGGCTAGCTTGTGCGTAGTATGTTGACTTGCAGTGTCGTCTTTAGCGGTGGCAATCACAGGAGACGTATTTATAGAAGTTGAGGTATCGGATTTTGTCTGCGAATCAACCGAATTTCCACTTCCATTTCCCTCGGATGTCGAAACAGCCGAGCCCAGCTTATCAAGATCCGTATCGACATTCGAGCTTCGCGGTCTCTCCATAATATCGCGCGAGTGGTCGGGGTGTTGTTCTTCCTGTCCTGAAGGAGCTACCAAGCCAAGGGATTTCCCGCGCTGGATGATATCTGCATCGGTAGGAGGATCAACGAGGCCTGCTAAACGTGCTTCAGCAAGAATCTGGGATTTGCTAGGTTTCTCAACAAGACCCAGTTTTGCCGCATGCTGTTTGATCTCATCATCGCTGAGAGGCACAACCAGTCCCATTTTCATAGCACGTTGTTTGATATCAGCATCACTTGGAGGCCGGATCCAGCCTTGCGATTGGGCCACTTCAGCGACACGACCGGACTCGACCATGCCCTTTGCTCTAGCCGCCGCAATGATATCAGCCTCTTTGGGCTTATCGACTAGTCCTAGTGCTTTTGCCTTATTTTTGATTGCCTCGTCTTTAAGAGGGTGTATTAGACCAAGCTTCTGAGCACGCTGTATAACGGCAGCATCGGCAAGTGGCTCAATAAGACCAAGTGCCAAGGCTTTCTTCTTGATTGTCGCATCGTCGAGAGGCTTTATCATACCCAGGTTTGCAGCCCTTTCCCTGATTTCGCCATCGCTGGCTGGCTCTACCATACCAAGAGAAAACGCTTCGCGCCGGATGTCTTGTTCGCTCAAAGGCTCTTCCAAGCCCAGTTTAGATGCCTGCTGTTTGATGTCAGAATCGGTGGGAGGCTTGATAAGGCCAAGCAGCAGGGCCCTACGCTGAATCTCCGCATCAGATAGTGGCTCAATCAGCGAAAGGTCAAGTGCTCTCCGTTTAATTTCAGCATCACTGAGTGGCTCGACCATACCCATGTCCTGGGCACGTTGTTTAATCTCGGCACTTGTGGGCGGCTCGACAAGACCAAGTTGTAAAGCCCGCTTTCTAATTTCCTGATCAGTCAAGGGCTCTATGAGACCAAGCTTCAACGCCTTAGTCCTAATCTCAGCGTCGCTTAAGGGGCTTTCCAAGCCAAGTTTTCCTGCACGCTGCCGGATTTCCTCGTCCGTCTCGGGTTCTGCTAGTCCAAGATTCTGAGCCTTTATCTTCAGCTCATCGTCTGAGAGAGGATGCTGAAGGCCTAATGTGACTGCTTTCTGAATGATTTCTTCTTTTGACAGGGGCTCAGCGAGCCCATGCGACCTGGCGACGTCGTCCACGCGCGAAGCTTCCACCATACCAAGAGCAGTGGCTCTTTCAACAATCTCATCATCTGTTGGAGGTTCAACTAGTCCTTTGGCCTTACCGGCCGCCAGGATTTGTGTATCATTCGGTGGGTTAACGAGACCCAAATGACGCGCCTTAACAAGCAGCTCAGAGTCGCTCATAGGCTCAACCAGGCCGATATCTAGAGCCTTAGCTCGCACTTCAGCTGATGGAATGTAGCCCAGCTCACGAGCTTTAGTTTCAACGAGTTTCAGTGACGCATCGGGAGATGCACTAGAATCATCAAGCGATTGCTTTGACGGATCGACAAGTTGCAGACCTACCCGCATCGCCATAGCCTCAACGTCGGCTCTAGTGGGCTTTTCAGCAATTCGGCGAAGAGCGTCAAGATAGGTGGCGGGGACAGCCTTGAAGTCACCGGCATCTGCGTCTGCAGCAGCAGTGAATCCCGGGGATGCATCTTTTCGACTGACCTGCGACTTGCGTATAGGAGTGCTGGGTAATGATGAGGTATTGGACGATCCCGAGGAGCCCGACTTGTGGGGAGACCCACGCCGTAGCGACTGCCACTCCTCGGAGGGAACTGCCACTAGATCAAACATTTTCGCCGCCCGGATAATATCAGTTTTAGTAGGCTCATAAACCTTTTGAGAAGCCAAAAGACGACGCCACTCTTCGCGAGGAACCCTTTCGTAGCCTAAAGACTGATATACGGACTCACGTTTCGATGAAGACTTTTCTGACCTCACAGGAGAGCTAGTGCCCTGCTGCTCGTCACGAATTCTCTGCTCATGTAGAGCACGGCGCTCGGAGACAGTGAGAGACGACGGATCTCTGCGCTCTGCGCGATGGGCGAGGTTCAGTAGCGCCTGGTGATCCTCTGAAGAGATAATTACCTTGCCATTTTCAGTGGCCCAGGTGTCTACGGAATCCTCATTCGGCTTATTGCCGGTCTCTTCCGAAGCTCTGGTCCGTAATTCCTGAATTTGCCTTTGCTCGTCATCGGTGATCATGGTGAGGCCATGAAGCTTAGCGAGTCTTGACAAGGTAGCTGGATCAGGCTTTTCAAGAGCGTCTTTCTCAGCTTGATCCATGAGGGCAAAGCCATGCTCACCTGCAAGCTCTTCTAAGCTCTTCTGCTGAGGCTGCGTCTCGGCGGCAGTCTGAATAGCGCTGTAGGCAGCTTCTTGCTGCGCCTGTTCAAATGCGTCTACGGTCATCACAGTCAAGCCCTGTGTAGCTGCTACAGCTGCAAGGTCTCGCATGGTCGGGGAATGCACACGGCGCTCGAGCTCAGCTAATTCTTCCCGGCTTATAAGGGGTGAGACGAGATGGCTGTGAATACGTTCGACATCTGCCTTTGAAAGAAGGCACAGCACTTCTCCCATTTCAGGATGGACTCCTCGCTCTACTAAACCCGCGTCAGGGAGTATGTTGGTGTCCATCAGCTCAGAGAGAGCTGAAACTGGTACCAATGTCGATCCATTGCGTGTAGCAAGCTCATTAATCTTCTGGGTATCGTCGGGTGCCAGCACCTCCAACCCTTGCTTGTGAGCAAGCTCATGCAGATCAGTCGAGCTCTCCCCCATGTGCTGAACAGCAATATCCTGCAGTACGTGGGCACCTGGAGTAGGTGATCGCGAATTCGCAGTCTCCTTAGGCGCAGCATTATAATCTGATACCGGAGGCTGGTGAGATGGAACAATCATATGTCCCGTTTTCATCGCCTTTTCCTCAAGCCATTGCAAAGGCGGGCGATGCCACATATCTACTGGAACTACCTTCAGCTGTCTCTCATTCGCCAATGCATCAAGGTCCGGATTGCGAAGTTGGCAAAGCTCATCCGAACTTACCATCTTGTGATTGAGCACCCCAGCCAATTCGTCAAGCGACTCAATGCTGGGGTTGACAAGGCTTTCGTACTCTTCTATGGGGATAAGTCGGTGGTGGATTTCGTTAGCCCGCGATAGTAAGGTAGCCTTATTAGGCCGACTAATAGCGGCATATTCGTCAGTCGTCAAAACACGGGCGTCATATTTCTCCTGGAGGTGTTTTTTGATTGACTCGAGGTTAGAGTCTTGATTTATAGCCACGGGCCATTGTCCAGGAGCAACCCCTGCTTCTTCGGCAACGGCCTGCGATTCTGGTATCAAGCGGAAGCCTCGACTCGCAGCCTCTTGTTCAAGCTCTTCTATACTGACGTAGTCGTCCGACAATGGGAACTCGGCAGCCGCTTCGGTTACATCAGAGGTCGCGTCGCTAATGTCGCTGTCGTCTTCGGTTTGTGGGGTATCTGAACCAGCTGAGGGACGCCAAGAGAGGCGTCGAGATTTACCTCTTGAATCTGAGGGTCGAGTACTGTGTCCAATATTCTCCTCATCCGCACTGTTTCCAGTCTCAACGCGTCGTTTCAATTCCAGCTTTTCTGATCGTTCACGTTGAATGGTAGCTCTGGCCTGCTGAAGCTGCCGCTGCAAACGAGAGAATAGAGCATTCCTAGAGTCCACATCTAGCAAAGCGCTAGGAATCTCTGTGTCTTGAGGCAAATCCGCGGAGCCAGCCGCGACCGTGGGTGTTTCATTGGGATCAAAAGACTCGTCTCCCAGCGTATCCTGCTTTGCTTCTACGGCTTCCGCCCGCTGGCTGAGTATACGGTTTTKCTTCCTAAGTGTATCGCGCTCATCTTCTAGTACTCGCACTTTGTCGAGAATATCGGCAAAGTCTTGTTCATGTACCTCTTCTTGACGCCTCTGAGTCTCTGTGTGGGCGGCGTGCTGTTTTTGAGAAAGGCTCAAAGCATCTTCAAGCTCAATTTGGCGAGCCCTGAGATCGTCGTTAGCCTCTTGTTCAGCATCTCGACCGTCTCGTGTCTGTTTCAGTTCGGCTTCAAGCTTGACGAGCTTAGCTGCAAGGACATCACGAGCTTCCTTCTCATTCTGAAGTTCTATCTGAAGATTCCAAGCTGCCTCATCAGCTGCTGCTTTTTGAGCTGCAAGTTGCTGCGCGTCCAGACCACCAATCGCCGCTCTTCGCGCGGACATAAGTCAGAGGTCAGGTCCACTTGAAAAAAACTTAGCAACAAATACTTGGAATCCGGGTTGAGAAAGTTTGAGATTTCCAGCCGCGAGAAACTCAAGCCACAGCTGTGGATTTACAGAACGTAAGTAATTTCTGTACTAGGAGATAATAACAATACGCGGGACCTGCCTATTGTGTTTATCGTATTGTGATTAGTCACCGGTTCCTAGTCACGTGAGACCGTTGACACTATACGACTGCAGCACAGTAAGAGCCATTTGGGAAGGAATTGGAAAACAAGGCGCACAAATAACGAGTGTAATCGATAAATTAAGCAAAATAAAAACAATCTACTATTAAGACATGCAGTGGATTAATGAAAGTGTAGGTGATGCTAAGTAGTTTCTCACATCATGAACGTCGTTGATCGAGAGTATCTAGTTCGTGATTCTCTTGTTCGTCCATGTGAGCCAGGGCAGCCTTGGCTGGAGGCTGCAATTCATCGTCGTTAGCATATGGCGGTGGAACGTGCGCAAAATACTGTCCATTAACGTCATAATAACCGGCGTCATTCTCGCCCAGCTCTGCATGGTAAGTGGGCACTGGATCCGCTTCTTCGTCATTGCGGCGCCGGTGGCGTCGGTTTGGATTTCTAGCCATTGCATTGTCGTAAGCCACTGCAGCAGATTGTGGCACCATCCATCTTGTTCCACTTATTGGAAAGCCCCTGCGTGCACGTCGCATTGACCAGTACCAAACCAAGACGAATGTCACGCAAACGACTACCAAGACAACAGCTAAGATTACCCAGCGGGTGTAGTCCGACCCACACGACCAGTAAAAGCATGCTGAGCTGTCGTCATCATTGTCGTTACTAGAAGACCCCGAAGACATTTCCACTCTGCCTACTGAGTTCTGACAACGATAACCCCGTTCTGGTATGAGGCTCAGGACTATTGATATCTGACTAATATGATCTAGAATTCTAGTAGGCTTAGGGAGCTGTATATAGACTGGAAGGCAGTAGTAGTAATAGCAAGTAGGATGGCTCTCGCTCGTCGACTGACCGTGATGCTTATAATATTTAGACCAAGAGAGAAGTGCAAGGACCGATTGTAGCTTTGTTATGTGAATATTCATGCAGATTCTATAAAAAGAAAGATTGTCTTACTGACTTCTGTCTGCGTAGTACGGCTTTTCAACATACGTGGGGGTCATACCCTCGTCCTGAGCTGTTGTCGCATAGTATTCGTACTGGGGGGCCATGTGTGGGGGGACTTCAGGATACTTCTGCTGATGTAGTTTGTACGGGTTGCTAAACATCCACGCGAAGCCTAGGATTGGAGCCATTCCTATTTGCATCCGCCGACGCGACATTGCCCAGCCAGAGAATATAATCAGAGCAACGAAAAAGAGTACCAGGCACGCAAGCATTACCCAGCGACCCCAAATATGCCACGAGTCTGTATACACGTAGTAGCAGTTGGTATTCCCATCATCGCAATGGATATTTGGATGAGCCATTTGACGGTCAAGAAGGAATGTACTTGAAATTAATATTAGAAACGGCAATTGTTCAGACGCGAAACACCCTAGCCCTGAGATGCACTTTCTCTGTAGCAACATGAGATACGGATAGGCCAGCCGTCTGGAAAAGCCGAACTTGTTCTCAGCTCGGTAGAGCTAGGTAAAAAGCTAATATCAGATGCTAAGATGCATTGTAATTTTTTTTATGATTGAAAGCACAAGCCCAGCCACCGCTAAGCCGCTAAGCCCACGTCTGTTATGTAAACTATTGATGATCAATATTTGCAAGCCAGTATTACAGTTATTCGATTATTACTGGCTCTGGGTCCAAATAACTCGCAATGAATGAAATATCAGATTAAATAATAAGTTCGCTCGATTATCTTTTTAGATTAGCTAGTCTCGCTATTGGGAGAGGGGAATTCTGTTTTCTGCGGAGATTCTGGTGATTCCAGTTGGTCTTCAGAATCGACATCGAGAGTTGACTTCGGTTCCTGCGGATCCTCTGCGGTTTCAGAACCCTCAATGTACTTTGAATGATGATATTGTTCTCGAATGATATCGACGTCCGTTGGGAACCATAATGCCTGTACAGCCTTCAGTGTCACAGCAGGTAGCATTGCACCAACCAAGCCCACTAGCGAAAATGCCCAGAAATTAAGAGACCCATATACCTCAGCTGCAGCATTGTAAAAGAAGTTTGATGCAATGAAAATAGTATATATGCCCGTCCAACCAAAGATCAGTCCATTCGAGAGCCATACAATGAATATAGATATCCAATCCCATCGATACTGCCTCAACAACACATAGAAGTTACAGCAGTATACTGAAACGTGGGCAGAAAATGCACCAACCATTTGTCGGTTGGCAATGTCTCGGCCGTTCATGGTGTAAAATCTAGAATTCCAGAAAATGAAGTAAGTGAAAAAGAATGATACCGCCGACTGGTAGAAACCGTCGAGCACATAGAGAACAAAAATCTTCACGGTGAAAGCTTGGCGCAATATACCTGTTTTGTAGAGCTGCGGATGCTTCATCAGAACTTCCGGGGGAAGATCTTGGTCAAGGATACCCAAGGCCACGACGGGGAATGAGGTGAACAACGAGTTGAATAGAGTAACATATGTGTAGTCAAAGTAATATGACTCGTCAAACTGTGTAAAGATAGAGTACCAGAACAACACGATTGTAAAAACGAAATTCTTGTAGAGAAGGTTGTTGGCCATTTCCGCTATACGGTGATAGCTATACCGCCCGTGGACAAGAATTAACCTTTTCAGGAAACGGAACTGACCAATAGCGTAGTCTGCAGACATTGCCGCTTGGCGCCCCTCGATACCTGCAATGCCAACGCCAATATCGGCAACTTGAATCATAGATACATCATTCGCACCGTCACCTACTGCCAACGTAGTGACATCAAATGTGGTCTTGATTGTAAACACAACTGCTGCTTTTTGTGCTGGAGAGACTCGGCAGCACAGCACAGATCGGCATTTCTTCCCTAAAAGTGCAAACTGAGCCTGTAGGTCAGGGCTAGACACAATAACGTCCAGCGTGGACCCATCTACAACCAAGGCGTGATAACCTGAAGCGGGTGAATGGTCGCGAGAAGCCTCCTTCATTGCTTCAGGTGAATATTCTGCCCCTACTCTCGTCAGGCATTCTGAAATTTGGGCAGGGTCCGTAATCGTCATAATCTCCATCTCAGAACTTAGTAGATTGCAAGCAAATCCAATTGAGATTGCTGTCTCTATTTTGTCACCAGTCAGTACCCAGAGCTTAATACCAGCCTGACCTAAAGTCTGGATAGTGTCTGGAACGCCGACCTGCAGCTGGTCCTCTATACCAGTACCACCGAGAAGTGTTAAGTTCGTTTCTAGTTCGCTGCTGACTTCATTGAGCAACCTCTCACGATCGGGAGAGGCTAATGCCGCCTTGTAAGACACCAACCACTGCTGTGCAAATGCAGGATCAACTTCACGATACGCCATTAGCAATACGCGGAGACCATCGGTGGCATAATCTTCCATTAAAACTTCAGTCTTTGAACAAGTTTCAGACGCTCTTGATTCGGGCGACAAGCGCTCAAGTATCACTGAGTCTGCGCCCTTGACAAGGACAAAAACCCTACCTGCTTCGTTGCGAACTAACACGGCCATTCGCTTTCGTGTCGATGTGAACGCTAGTAATGCCAACGTGTCAAATCGATGACGGGTTCCACGCATATCAATGACTTTAGAAGCTTTATCGGTTTGTACCAACGTGTATCCCAGATCACGAGCCGTAACAACGAGAGCACTCTCATCCGGTGATTCAGCGTTATGCTGTGCGGTTCCATCGTCTCCTATTTCAACTGTCACGGTATTACACAATGCGAGGCAAAGGCATACTTGCTCGAAAGCCTCTTGCTGTTCTAAGCCTGCACCGCCCGCAACATCATTAATGGCATCGGCAGATACCAGTTCTGTCTCAATGCCCTTTGGGATATACGGATTAATGTAGGTTTCCTTCATTTTTTCGCGCATGGCAGCACGCTCTAATTTGATCTCTCGGCTTGCTCGAGCGCGTTCAGCTTCTAGATCGCCATTTCGACGCTTGACAAGACCTGCCATGGATTCCGTGAATGCATAGCCGTACGATCGACCACCAACAGTCAGCTTGCGGAATATCATTTTGTTCTGCGTTAAAGTGCCGGTCTTGTCGCTGAAAATGTATTCAATCTGACCAAGGTCATCGCCGATGCCCCAGGACTTAGGTGTCGCAGGATAGTCAATGGTCTCGTCATACATATACACATCGCTCCAAATGAAAAATGCTTGAATCGTACGCACAATTTCAATTGAGATATACAGCGAGATCGGGATAATGTTCTGTAGCAGAATCATTGCAGCGAAGAAATCTACAAACCCAAGTAGTGACGTTGGCGACGCTGTCAGTCCAAATTCGAAGAATCTCCAAGAGTTATATTTGGAGTTGAATTTGAGTCCCTCAACAAGACCAGATATGAAACTGAGAACAAACAAGGATACGAAAGAGAAAACAACGAGCCAGTTCATATCACGAGTGATGCGCGAGCGCTTGGTAGGTGTTTCTCCAGCGTTGAGCATTATTTTAGTCTCTACACCTGTGTAAACAACATATCCGAGTACCCAGGCAGTATTGCGTACTGTCGAGCCTCGAGGAATGAAGTTAGCGGCGCTCAGAGCCTCCGGGTCACCTTTCGAAGTGTGAAGCGTCCAGCCAAATGATTGTAGCTGTGAATTTGCACCTTCCACTTCCAACCAGAACTGCGTGTCTAGAAAATCACGAGGACGTCTCAAATGCCGCGATGCTCGTACGGCCTGGCGAGGCTTCAGTGACGACTCGCCATCAAGCTCACGAGTGTCAATAAAACAGTCACCCTCCTTGTCACTGGTGCTAACAATAACAATATCGGCTGGGACACCGCGGTCGGCGTATACTTTAACAAAATCGCCAACCTTTACATTTTTCCAATAAGTTCGCTTGAACTTAGGCGGCTTCGGGGCCTTGGACCGGCTGCTCTCTAATGACGGACGAGCACTTCGCCGACTCTCTAAAGAAGGCCGAGTGGCAGCCTCCAGAGATGCCCTGGGCGTATTAAGTGAATCAACCTCGGTTTGCATTTTCTGTAGCGCAAACGGGTCTTCCCGCCGCCGCACCCAGAAGATAAACCTCCGTGTTAATCGCGTGCAGGCTTTTTTGAAACGTCTCCAGAGACCGACATTTCCAGAGGGTGAGTTAACGTTCGGAACATTTGCCAACACGGTAGTGGGGGTATTGTTTAGCTCCATATCTAACACCAGACGCCGATAGTCTTCGATGGCATCACGGATTGCGGTGATTGCTACGATAGCAATGATAGGCACACTGGCAAGGCCGGCATCATTAACACCGAAGATCTCGAACCCAGAGAGAATGGCAATCGCTAAGAAATAAATGTTAGCCAAATTTTGGAACTGAAAAAGGATGTTTTTCGGTAGAAAATTAAGGGGGGTATACTTGGTCGTGCGAACCTTATTAGAAGCATATACGGCTTTGGGGTAGCCACTTTTGGGATCAAGTTCCTCCTCTGGAACCTCCACGTTATGATAGAGGTGCCGAGGGTCCCTGTTAAGGTTTGTTTCCTTGAGATCAAAGAGCGATCGCACTCCGGGGATCCGCCTTAGGCCATTTAGCATAGCAGCCTTTATGGGCTCTTCACTGGCGGCGACCCGCTTGGACTCCGCCAATGCATTTTCTGTTGCCATCTCGTGGCAAGTTTCGACCAGTTCCCTTGCCAACAGAAGATACAGGTCAAGCCAGCACCGCTGAGTAAGCTGAAATTCAAGATATTAGCGCTCCGGTATGTAAGGCTGTCTTTTGCCCGGCAAGCTTATGGCGGATTTGACCTTCCGCCATAGAAATCGAGGGTAATATCACTTATATTTCAGTAAAATTCTATTCAATTCTGATTTTGATATGTACGACGCAGCAAATAGATTTCCCTGGTATATCTCTAAATAAAAGCGGAAAATATATATAATCATGGATTTGTGGTGAGGCTGAAAGAGGAAATGCCAAACGCTGTAGTAAGGATGGGTGGCGTAGTAAGGCTCCGAAATAGGTTTCGGGATATCCGAACTTATTTCTTCCGAGAGGCAACCAGGTCGATGGAATGTCCTCCTAATTTCGGACAGGTTGGAACTAATGTGTATCGAAGCTCATTTCCCAAGCCTGAACATTTTCCCTTCGTGCAAAGCCTTGGATTGAGGTCAATTTTGCTGCTGCTGCCTGAGCCCTACCCGGAGGTAAACATTGAGTTCTGTGAAAAAAATAATATTCAACTATACCAGATAGGTATGTCTGGGAATAAAGAGCCATTTGTACACATGGATCCCGAGAGACTAAAACAGGCCGTTGAGACTGTCATAGATCCGGCCAATCAACCTGTACTGATACATTGCAATCAAGGGAAACACCGTACAGGGTGCCTGGTTGGGTGTTTACGGAGGACACAGGGATGGTCTTTAGCGATGATATTTGAGGAATACAGGCGGTATGCGTACCCGAAAGTACGTGCATTAGACCAGCTTATAATTGAGCTGTACGCCCCCGAAGAAGAAGACAGACAACGCACAGAGTTTTTGTGGTCATAATTATCACAACTGGAGGATTACAATTTTTGGCGGTTAAATTTTATTAAATGCAAATATCTGTTGAAAATTCTATAGAAGCAGTCTTCGCACATCTGGTTCCACTGCTACAGCAACAGCTGCCACTGACCCTCCAGCCACGGAGAAGATCATTAAGTCGCGAACGGAGCTTACTGTGGGGATCCAAAATCTTACAGCTGCAGTGACCACACAAAACCAGCCTAAGACTTGCCATTTTGGAGTGCAGTCTGAGAGCCATTTAGCAGACCTTGTCCACTTTGTAACAAACCAAGCAGCCCAGGCAATGCGCAAAAGCATAGCAGTAAACTGAGCCCATACAAGACCAACGGATCCCATCCCCGCTACGTCGACAAAGGCATAAACAAGACCAACAAAAGCTACAGCTAAAACGGCCAAAGCAGCGCCCTGGTGTTTGAGATCGCCGACTCCTGCTACAGACTGCACAAATGCTTCAAGCGCCCCATTCCACGCCAGAATAGGGATATACCAAACATATGATGATAGCACTTGTCCAGCAGCGGAGCGAGTAGTCCACGACCCTGCAATGAGACCAAGAAGATAGGGCGCAGCAGCAGTCCCAAACCCTACAGCAACTAGACCAGCATATGAATAGACGCGGAGAGTTGTCGTAAGTGCTGCTATTGTGCTGCTACTCGCCTGTGATACCCGATTAGCTTGGCGAGGGGCAGGCGCAATTCGACGACTCAGACTTCTTCTTAGCGACTCACTCTCTGCGACCGGTACAACGGGGACCGGGGATGGTTGTACAGGAGATTTCAGTGGCTTGATGGACTGAGATGATTCTGGTTCAGTGTCTTGTCCATGAAGCGTACGGCTAAAGAAAGCACGCAAAGCCTCCTCGACAGGAAATAGTATCATGCGAGCTACTAGAGAGCCATAGTTTGACGCTAATGCATACTCACCTTGTTGCTCGAGTGTAGTGAGTAAACTGACGGCCACTTTGTCTCCTTCGGTCAGCAAATATTTGGTGAACTCCTGGAATTCCAGACCGCGCGCAAGCCGGGCCGTACGGCGATCAATCCAGGCAGAATTTGCCGCCATAGCAATTTTCTGCGGTAAAAGCGAAAAACTCGACCGTCGATGTTTATCAAATGCCCACATCCCATAAAATGTTGTTAGAGCCAAGGCGTGGGCCAGCTCTGCGCATGCAAATGCGACCGCAGGAGGACTATGAGTGAAAATCATAAGCCCTAATGCTACGAGACATCGAACGAAAGTACCTAGAGCCTCAGCCTTTCCTCGCATATCAAGCCTGAGCTCCAACTGCAAAAGAAGATATGCCGGCTCGCTGCATAACTCAACCACGGAGGCAATACCATAAACATATATGGCCGCTCGCGTAGTCTGGCTGTTATTAGACCCAGCTAAAATTCTTTGTCCGATCAAAATAATAGTAGTTAAGCTCATTCCAATTCCGAACGAGGCCCACCCCATATTGACCGCTTCCTGAAAGGTTCCGGACACACTACCAAATGCGGGACGATTGTCGGGGCGGTAACTGTCGGCATTCAAGCGGTCGGAACGCGTGTGTTGACGCTGTGATGCAATTCGGATGGCGTCGCGCGACAGCGCAAGAACTGTAGCGCCAAAAAAATCGAGCTGGGCTGCGTACCCGAGGTCGCGAGCGTCAACAAATCGAAGCAACAGCTGGTTCACAAAAAATGAGAGAAGTTTAGCAACAACTTGGGCCACAGCAAGAGATTTTGCGCCCCTAAAAATGCTTCCGCTAACCGGTTGGTTCTCGCCTGCCTCGGAAATGACGGACGTGGGTGTTGTAGCCTGCTGGGGGGAAGGGATAATGATTGTTGAAGAGCGCTTTCTGCCATGTCTCCTTACTGCAGGAGAGCCCACATACTCAGAACCGGTTGCATGCTCAGGTTTTGTTTCGACTGTTGGAAGTAGGACTGGAGACGCGGCCTCTTCCTTAGCCATCGCGTATAGTTTGTCAGGACTATAGGGGAGGAGGGACAATTAGATCCTGCCTCCTCCGACGCGAGCTTACTGTGACGATTAAGCTTTGGAGGGCCTCAGGTTGCGAAATTTACGGAAAAAAAAAAAGTTCAGCGCAGCTAGAGCTACCAAGTTCCGCTAATGTATTTACTTCTCCCACCATAGTTTAAATTCAGTGTGAGAATAGTGTGTAGGCTACTCTGAGGCTTACGCAGTTGAGCCAATGCCCCGCCCTCCGCTGCCACTTCCTCAAATCGGGCGCTCTTTTGACGCCCTAACAAAAGAGCTGGGCTATCAGATCCACTTCACTCACGTCGAACATCTCATAACTGATATTCTTGTTGTTGAATTTGATCGTGCACTTTTCCAAAGTCCGTGCATCAACCTCGACCTAGTCGACGGAGAGACAAGCAGAGTCCTTGAAACAAAGCTTGGATCTGCTAACTTTTGGAATTGTCCTCACGTATTGGAAGTCTCTTCTCAGTGGACTAAGTGGAACCAGCCGCTGCTGGAACTTCTCAGAGTCGCTGAGACAATTCCATCTGTGTTTGTCGTTATTATAACGGGCCGGACACGAGCAAATGAACCTATAATCCAACAGTTGCTGAAAGAAAATGGCATAAATAAGTGTGATTTGGTCGTGTATGGAGAACCGGATAGGCCAGTTCACTCGCGAAAGCTAGCACTAGTCGAGGCGCTTTGGCGGAAATTCAGCAACTCGGCGACATTTACTTGGTACGAAGGACGCCCAAGACACGCTGAAAGCCTGATAATATTTGTCAATAGGCTTAAGAAAACACCCTACGGTCGTGATGGCGCATTTACAGTTACAAAAGTTACCGCTCCCTTGCGACTTCTTCCTCCTCGTGTGGAGAGAAAACTAATAGAACACATGATATCGGCTTCAGCAGTCCCTCCACGAGCGCAAGTGGTAGTGACAACTTGGCGCTATCAGCTACAAGCGGAGTCTAAAGTCACCTTGGTGAGATGGGCTGTAGAGCTGTGTGAGTCTATTGGAATTGAGATCCGCCATATTGTTCGACCGGAAATATTAATTTGCAAAGGGCCTCTCCCATATTCGCTCAAGAACTCGGTGCGAACAGAACAATCGATTATTGTTTGGAAGGTCACAGGTTACGCAATTCGCGGGTCAAGCCTTGTAGTCTACCTTACCTCCAGCACACCATCTAAAGTAGCCGCCGAAGACTGCACAGATCACGGAGCTGCGAGTTCAATTGCCCGTGTTGCCAACGCGGAAGCTACCGAGTTTGTACCTGTAAGCTCAGGCCCGGAAGTTACTACGTTCACATACAGAGGGCGAAAGCTAATAGTTAGAGCAGGAAGCTCCTCCATGAGAACACAAAAAGCTACATTCTGATGTGATTGTATCATTTTATTTATTTTCATTAATTGCCTACTTTACGCCTTAAGAGTATATTTAGCCGCCACGCGGTCAAACAGCTCTTCCTTAGCCTTGATATCCGGCCATACCAAAGACGTGGGGGGAGCCTCGCCTTGTATAGCAGCTAAGGCAGTTGCAGTTGCCAATGCGTCGGAAGATCCACCAACGAGTGCCGGTTTGATAGACTCGGTTGCTTCAGGGAATCGACGTAGTTCTAGCTGGGCCACTGTCTCACCAAGGGCCGAACGAGGAGATGCCGCAAAAGAATTATTCTCCTCAAAAATGTAATATGCTTTCTGTGCAGAATCAGCATCGTCCTCAGCAGCTAGACATGTCCATGCTTCGGCTAAGTTGAACGCAACGTGGTCGTTGGCCCAATTTCGAGCAGCTTTAACTACTTGCTGCGCTTTAGAAACACTGCCCTCAGCCAAAAATATGTGAACCTGTAGTAGCATGCAGTCAAGAGAGTTGCTGGCTCCTTCCAAAAGCTGCAGCGCACTGCTATAAAGCCCCTCTCTAGCCTGAATAAGAGCCTTTATGTGCGTCTCGACAGGCCCTGACCCAATATCATTTGCTTTCTGAGCTGCTCCTGGTTCTCCAGCAACGTGTGCAGCGTATACAGCCAGAGCTTGAGAGATGGGATCTTTATCACTGCTCAGCTGAGCAGCGACCTCTCTTGCTTTACCCAACGCAATCTTCGAGCGAATCTGAAGCTGACGTGCACGGTCAGAATCAGCGCTACTTAAGGTGGATACATCTGCGGCCAGAACCTGCTCGTACAAGCCGGTGTAGAATGCGTGCTCCATGCTTGACTGACGTGTACGTTACTAATCGCAGAGGAGCTAAATCTATTACACAAAGTTGTGACATTTCTCAATTCGCAGCTCACTGAGAGCTCATAAACCAGAAATTAACACATGACATTTAAGCTGAGTGTTAACTTTTGGATAATGTACGTGATGTCAAAAAAAAAAAAGGAATGACCCGAGCGAGACTCGAACTCGCAACCTTGACAGCGTCTATGAGACAACAAATTAACACAAATGTAAATGTCACGTGATAACCTTTACACCATCGGGCCCAGCAATATCCCATTCGGCCACAAGCCGTAATATCGTGAATCATTCGGGCTAGTTAAGATATGTTGACCTGTACGGCAAAGTACATCGATAGCTCCAGGGCAGAAGTTGTTCAAACAGTATATAATGCTGGCAAACGTGTAGAGTCCTAAAATGATCCCAAAATAACGATTCTCGCGGGATCAACAGAAGGCTTGTGTGGCATCTGCTACCAGAATCCACGCCTAATGGGCGAAGATTTAGAGAAATCATGTACCAATAAATGCGTCCACAAGCCCCAGATCCCTGAAGTTATCTGCGAAAACTGTAATTTTACGGTCGTGTCAACGACCCTAGAAAAATTGACGTCAACCTCTACCTCCGAGATAGTACTTACTAAATATATCTGTGTCACTACTACGGTCCTCGAATATATTAAAGGCAAAAAGCGGCAATGCCGCGTCGGAAAGCGTGCGACCAATGCGTGGGAGCGAAATCTCGCTGTTCATTTACGTCTCCGTATGCTGAAAAATGCGTTAGATGTACAAAGTCAAGAGTCTTATGCAGTGGTGGCGACCGACCCTCCCAGAGAGAATATGACACTTCTTCGATTGAATGGCCCAGCTCTGGAAGCACAGAACGTCGACAATGGAACCCATCTTCATTTCCAGAGCATTTAATATTTCCAGAGGCCTGCGATCTATCTACGCCTCAACACAGCGAGTCTCCCGTTGGTACTTTGCCTACTATGCGCTTGGACAAAACACTATCGAACGCGAATGGTGCCTCAGTGCCAAGTTCAGACATACCAATTAACTCTTTTACAGGTCAGACTCCGGTTTCCAATGGTGTAGATAGTGAAAACCAGCTTTCATATCCCCTCTTTCACCCCGATGATATGAATCCCATCTTGCTGCACCTCCTAGCAGAACCCTTGAGATCGTTTTCAGAGTCCAGACCCGGAACTACGTTAGTCCAGCAAGCTGTCGATCGCGGTCTGTATACCCGTGCAGATGCTGACAATCTCTATATGAAACTTTCTAACTCCCTCCCTCTGCTTCCCCTTGATCTCCCCGACACGCTAGCCGAGCTTGATGCTGTCCGTCCAGATTTGGCTATCTCAATTATTACGGCCATGGCGACTATCGTTTCTCTGGATGAGACGCGTCAGGCTCAGCGACAAATGTTTGTCGATTTGTTTTTCAAACAGCTACTGGGCGACTATCCAGTTAGCGCTCCCAGCGCGCTAGCAGTCCTTTGCGCGTATGCACTCCCACCGGGTCAAAAAGGACTCTCTCGGTTGCTGGCTTTTGCGGACATCTCCTTGGTAGTGTCACGCGATCTTCGACGCGCTGGTAAGGAAGAAGAGAGATCTTTGTGCCAACGGCTCACAGCTTTGCTAGTCCTTCCATATGCCTTCATTGAGGAGTTCTCACCTCTCAGAGATCTGATAGATTCTCGTTTGATGCTCAGCGATAGCTTAGGCGAGGTCAAGCCTTTGTTGGATGCGGTTAGGCTTTGGGTCAAGGCGATCGCCAATACAGCGCATAGCTCCCTCGATGCTGCATTTGAAGAATTTGAAAGCGGAAAAAAGGCACTTGTCTCCTATGAAACATTGTTATGGAAGTGGTCCGCCTTGGAGCCAGCATTTGCGTTGGCTCGTCTTAAGCTGATGCGAACTCTCGTTATGCGGGTTTTGATGGAACCTGAACTTGATCAGACTGTCGCGGAGAAAGTCACTATGGTTCTTCGCGAAGCAAACATGGTCGGCGATCGTGCGACTCGGCTCGTGGCTAAGTTCGTTGCACCTGGATTCACCTACGAAAGCGTGATCGATGTTCTTCTTGTGATGCAAGCGTTGAGATTTGCCGCGTTCGCGCTGGGTACAAGCCTTGATGTATGCGCCATGGATACATTTAAACGTGTTTCATATAGATGGGAGCACATGGCCCACCGAAGCCATCTAGCCCAGCAAAATCAGACCATCTTGTCAAAGCCCAGGGAAATACTGGAATTCGAAATTGGTGTTAAAGATCCTCAGACAGGGCGTATCGCTGGTCCAGGGTCTATCGCTTCGTTTGATGTTTTCCATAAGGGAGTGCTACTAAATGAATATAATCGTGATATGCTGAGGGAGCTGATGAGAGATGTTATTGATACGGAGAGCTCCCAACACGAAACAGTTTTGACTCAACCATTGGGCCATATGCTCTCTCGTATTGTAAAAGACGAGGATTTGTACCACTGAAGACTACACCTGGGCAGCAACCTAGACCAAACACGAGCGATCAATTAAAACATTGCAGCGCGTAGAGGAGTTTTAGGAGAATCAGGAACACAGTACTGGACATGGCGAACGGGTTGAATATCCGTATGGGACATTTGTGGCTGGCGCGAGGGCCCAGAAAAGATTCGGCTCATTCTTTCCCATGCTTTTGTCGCGGGCGATGATAGAGCTGGGACAGGAACCTTTGAAGATTTCCCCTGCGAGGGTGAAGGCACGATATTTAACTTGGGAGGTAGGTTGCGCCTGTCTAGATGACCGGCCTTCTCTGCTTTATCAACCGCCAAGGTCTGGCTCTTGCGCGAAGAAATACAGCACGAAACATAATAAAGTGCGCCAATAGCAAACAGAATCCATACAGCCAATAATATTCCCGAAACAATAGCCTGCACTTTGATTTGGTTCAAGACGGTGGTCTGGATATTTTTCAGCGCCATACTTGTGGCTTTAGATGCTGCGCTACTGTTCGCAGTAAAGCTTGGTGCCGTTGAGTTGGACGTCTTGTTGCTTGTTATAAAGTCTAAAGGTACACGAGGAAGACTAACCTGAGCGCGGTTATGAATCCATGTCAGACCTTCTTCCACTCTTTGTACTTTTCGACCCAGCAAACAATCGACAACGGCAAGTAATGGTCTTTCCATAACAGTATCGTTAAACACAGATCTGATCTCATCATTCACCTTTGACATGAATGTGACAAGGGATGTGTTGACAGTCTGAGTCCCTGTCTCAACCCATCCGAGTATGTTGTGGTTTACATCGTACTCGACAGAGGCAATGTTGGCATTGGTAGCGCTCCTCCATTGCGTTAGCTCTCTTTCGATTGTGGCGGTCATGTTATGCTCTGCTGTTGCCATATCATGACCGACAATTGAGGCGCCCTTTGCAAACGCATGGTACACGATAAGCTCGAGAATGCTGACCGACATACCAGCAACTCCGAGCCCAAGAACATACAGAAGGGGTCGGTGACACAGGAACCTCACATACCAATGCCAGGCTTCGCGATGATGATCGCGGCGGATATTCTTTGTGATTAAATGCAGCAACTTTATTTCAATAGCGCTGGTTGTTGCTTGTGTAATTACACACATATTCTCTGTTGCCGCGTCATCTTTAAATGGGTTTTCTTTGCCTTGGTGGCCCTCATCGTATGTTCCACGAACGGCTGCCTGTTCCATCCGACGCCACTGCCGCAAGGTGCGGTGACAACTGTAACCGATTGCTACTAAGATGCACAATCCGCTCAATCCACATAGAAGGTCGGCTGTGAGAGCCACGGTGGACTTGAGCTCGTCAAAATCTCTGTGCAGACGAGGCATATTGCAAACGGTCAAGTTGGTCGAACTGATTGCTGGCACCTCCACGACATTGAATTCAGCATTTTTACTCACATTTATTGAAGTCATGCTTGCACGTATGGCTTGGAAGGGCTTGTTGATAACGTCTTCAACGGCATTGAGGGTATCATCATATGTAGGAATATTTGACCTGACGTAGTCCAGCTTAGCATCGATCGCAGATGGAATTGAGACATTTTGAAGTGCACTCACAGTCAGATTGACTTTCTTTAAATCTGTTGAACCTCCAGTCACGAATTCTGTGACGTCCTCTATCAAGCCCTCCGCGCCATTTATCAGATTCGTAAGCTTACCCAGGCCTTCTTGGATGTCAACAGTGGCATTTTGTATGGTGTTGTTTGCGAAAGAAATTACAGATTCAGTTGCATTTATAGCCTCCGAGGCTGCAATGTCAACTAGCGATATAGTTAGGCATGCATATGTTCCTACGGTCATCTCCAGGACAAAAAGTATTAAGTTCTGAACAAGCGTGACTGTGGTCACCAGAGCTCCCATCATTTCCTTGACAGAGTGCTCCACAGATGACGAGATGAGACGATTTCCTAACAACGCTGCTTCACGCGGTGCTTCGAGCGTAGCTTCAGCGACGCTCTGAGCTGTCTTGCAGCTGATCACTGCTAGGTTGCGCGCCAGTACAACTCCTTCCAAAATTGCTTTTTTCAGAATTTGAAGCTTTACAATATAAACGACGAGGGTGAGAAGTAATGGCGATAGTGCAGCTTGTGTTAGTCGCGCGCGCAGGCCAAGAAACGGCGTAATTCTTCCCGAGAAGTGGTCAATGAATAGGTGCGCGCCATTTCCTTTTCTCTCCATTTCGCACAGTGGGAGCTATAAAGTGTCGCTAGCATGGGCGGGAATTATAAACTTATTAACATAGCCTCTCCCGCCAATTTTTATTTCCTAGTTAGGGAACTTAGTAATGTGACGGCTCGTGTCAGCTCCGGAACAAGTCGCGCGATTTTGTAGCCAGGAAATTCGTGAGAGTGATAAGCTCTGCTCCGCCTGTATGGACGCCAAAATTTTATAGCTACAACTCAAGATGTGAAAACCGTTTCATGACAGGAACCTGCGACTAAAGCTTTGTTTATGTGGGACCTTTGTTCTTTGTTTTATCTGCTGCTGCTAGCTATCGATAACTCATTTTCGAGCACATGTATGATTACTGAGTTTTAATATCTAGGCGTGCCTAAGAAAAATATTTCTATACCGTATTCAAAATATGTTTCTACTTGATTGTAGCCCTAGATGTTGACAGCACGGGTATGAAAGTAGCTTGACGAGACTTTGGGTACACATCTGTCTATTCCAGCTACACATCTTTTTTAGCACACCTCAACAACTTGAGTAGCACAGGTGACATAAGATTATTTTTATGATGACCGACATTCATGTTCTTTATTCTTGGCTTGTGTATTGCATGTCACAATTTCCCCTCGGCTTTCTCGGATCTTGGTTTTCCATCTGGCCTGACTAAAATGTGGGGGAGGACGTTGTTAGGGGCCATTGTTGTAGGTCCGTTGTCGAAAATTCGTAAACGTCCGCTTACCAACCTACTAAATAAAAGAGGTTGTTTCCTATCCTTTTGACACCTGAAAAACGAATGGTGAATCAAGATAACATTGCACTCTATACCAACCCCGAGCATAATGTGTGGGTTGGTCCCTCGCCGCCTCCAAGCGAGCCCTCTCCTGACTCCGTTGTTGTGGCCATGAAGAAGATCGGCTTCTGCGGCTCTGACGTTCATTTTGCTCTTGAGGGCCGTGTTGGTGACTCGATGGTCGTACGAGGAGACCATATCTTAGGGCATGAGGGCGCTGGTATAGTCGTCAGCGTTGGATCAGCAGTTGAAGATTTGAAACCTGGCGACCGTGTAGCCATTGAACCTGGTGAGGCATGTGGTAAGTGCTCTAACTGCACACATGGTTTCTACAATGGGTGCCCCAAGGTTGAATTCAAGTCGACACCGCCTTATGCGGGTATAATGCAACGCTACATTGTTCATCCAGGCCGCTTGTGCCATAAAATTGGCGATATGTCGTACGAGGAAGGCGCATTGCTAGAGCCTGTATCGGTTGGTCTCGCTGGTATTAAACAGGCCGACTTACGGCTTGGCGATCCTGTATTCATTGCGGGTGCAGGTCCGATTGGCTTAGTGTGTGCGATTCTAGCCAGAGCTGCGGGTGCTTCGCCAATCGTCATCAGCGATATGGAGGCAGGCCGTCTCGAGTTTGCCAAGAAAGTAGTAAAGAACATCCGGACTGTTCAGGTGGAGCGTGGTATGAGCGCGCAGGATGTGGCTGCTAAGGTTATCTCAGCTGGTGACGACGTCCGCCCTCGCATTTGTCTTGAGTGCACAGGTGCTCAACCATCGATTCAGGCGGCTATCTACGCGTTGGATTTCCGAGGAATATGTGAGGTTATTGGTGTTGGCCATGATTTCGTTACTATTCCGTTCATGCACCAGAGCGTCAATGAGATTGAAATTCGAACTTTGTTCCGTTATGCGAACACTTGGCCGCGTGCAATCCGTCTAGTTAACGATGGCCACATCAATGTTAAGCCCCTTGTATCGCATGTTTTCCCTCTTGAAGAGGGCGTAAAAGCTTTCAATACTGCCAAAGACCGCTCCTCGGGAGCTATCAAGGTCATGGTGTCCCTAGATTAGAGCCATTGCCTGCGCACACATTTCATAGCTGGGCAGGAGGCACAGTAGAACATCAAGGAAGTATCAAAGCGTACGGCCTTAGTACTTTAAAATATGAGATGACTATATCCAATATCTCAAGCTTCAATTATTCATTAATCTCATCGAAACCTGCGATTAAACTTTAATAAGGGCTCATAAAAATTAGTGTATATTTGTATGACAGGAAGACCACGCTGTATCTAGCAGTAATCAAATGCCCGGCTCTTCAAAGCAACAGAACAGCTCTCGGGATATGTGGACGTCAAACTCTGCTAGTGATGCTTTTGAATGTCTGCGGGAGCCGCTTCCTCTTTATCAAGAGAACCAGCCTCTGCTCGCCTCCGTGCAGAGGGACTACGGAACACTCAGCAAAGACGTTCAACAGGGCCGCATAAAGGCACGTGATGTTCAATTAACCATATCTCTATCTTGAACTACATCCAGTTCAAATTTATGTAACTTATATCCACTACTGCTATAACGCCTCGTCCCAGATACGCGCGCGCTTATTAAGTCGGCAAGTCGTAAAGCTGGCTGCGTAAACTTTGGAGAACAACAAACCTCAAACCAAATCGGCAGTATGGAGTACGAGCGATCAGAGCCATTGTATGTCAGAGCAGACAGCTGTGTCCTGAAGCTGGTTCCTTCGATGGTTATCTCTGGCGGCAACACGGATTTCACTCCTTTAGCAGGACAATGGAGATTGAGACTCAACATGAAGGTGAATGGCCGTCCAGCAGGATTTGATCTCATAGAGAACCTACTGCGCAGCTTTTTAGAGTCCCAGTTTTGTTCTGATTGGTGTGAAGAGCTATCTCTGTTTGAGCAAAAGCCAGGAGGATTTGAGATTGTTTTCAATACTGGATTGATGGAATCTCAGAGTGGAGGCACAGTGGCCAAGAAGCGCCGCTACGTTCAGGGCGTCAACTTGAAGTTCGATGTGTATCACTCCGTGTTAAGTATGCCGGAGCTTCACGCCGAGCTGATACAGATCGTGGACTACTCCCTTGCAACTTGGATGAGCCAACTTCGTCAGATTGCGCCAGCCGTCTTCACCTGCAGATATAAGCAGGTCAAGGCCCTAGAACCAATTCTGCGACCTCTACAGCTCGGTCTCAATCTGGATACAACTCGGGCGCTGGAGCTCGCTGCTGAGTCGCTTCTTTGTCCCACGAGCACTGTCGAGGATACTAGCTGTTTGGAAGGCACGGGCCGAACTCGCCGCCGCAACGCCCGTCAAGCAGCCATTGACTCATTCACGATAGATCCTTTACTCGCTGCAAGACCTTGGAACGGACCTGAGGAGTTCTTTGCGACAACTCGCTATAAGTCCCGACAATTTATTGTCATTTCAGAGGAAGACGAAATTTGCACCCACACACCTGTCTTTTTGGAAGAATTTACGAAGCAGAAGACAGGCTCCGAAAACAAAGCTTCTCGAACGTTGGCACCCCCAGATACTAACATGCTATCACAACCGTCAATGCTCTCCACCTCTCAGCCTTATTCACAGCAGTATTCACAGCAGTTTTCACAGCAGCGCTCACAGAAATACTCACAGCAGCATTCGCAGCAGTACTCGCAACAGTATTCCCAACAGTATTCTCAACAATACTCGCAACAATACTCACAACCATTTTCGCAGCAGTATTCGCGTCAGTATTCACAGCAATACTCATAGCGATATTCACAGTCCTTTACGGAGTCATAATCACGCGTGTCATATTCTGCAAAATGATCGCAAGCCGGCATCGTAGACTTTGTCCCGTTCCCCAATAAGCTTAGAACTAGAATCAAATCAAATTTGCAGCACAATTTGTTACACAAAATACCCGTGACTTTCAGTTAGTTGCTGGATGCAAGCCACAGCGGTAACCCCAAGTACAACTCACCTCCCCCACATGATTACCCCAGCACCCCAAACGCTAGCAAACCCAGAGTAGCTAAAAGACCGGCACGTGCTAGCATAATCAAGTGGGTCAACCGAGTGCCAGGAATCCGCGGGGAGTCTGCGCGATGAATTCGCTTCGATATGTGACTTCGCAGGTTGACGCGCGGTTTGGGGGCCCGGCCGAGGATTCAGACGCTGGTAAGGAGAAATTGGATGACCAGCAGCCTGCTACTATAGAACCCCAGGGATCATTGCTACAGCTATTGGCGTCCATTGTATTGTTTTGGGAATGGAAAATGTTCCAGATTTTCAGCCAAGAACCAAATAGAGTTTACTCTCCACCTCCAAAGAGACCTCGTAAGCGCTCCATCTCTGGAGATAGCGCAGCGCTTATAAGAAGATCAATCTTGCTCCATGGCGCCACTCAGCAAGCGTCGACAAAAAAAACACTCGTTCTTGACCTAGATGAGACTCTAATACATTCAATGACGCGTGGAAGAACTGCAGTTTCGTGCAAGCACATGATAGAAGTCCAGCTTCCAGAGTCTGGGCTCAGCTGTGTATACTACGTCGCACGTCGACCTTATTGCCTCGAATTCTTAGACGCCGTGTCACGATGGTATAATTTGGTGGTATTTACTGCCTCTATAAAAGATTACGCCGACTCGGTTATCGACTGGCTTGAAGCCGATCTTGGCCGTTGCGTGATATCACGAAGGTTTTATCGCAACGACTGCATGCAAATATCTGACGGGTATGTCAAGGACCTCGGAATACTGGGGCTAGACCTTAGCTCCGTCATCTTAGTTGACAATTCGCCGATCAGCTTCTCCCTCCATCGGTATAATGGAATCGGAGTGGAGGGGTGGATTTCAGACCCCAGTGACCGCGTTCTCTTCAATATTATTCCCCTGCTTAACGCACTTCGCCAGACTACCGACGTACGTTCTGTTCTTTGCCTCCAAGGAGGCGAAAGTGCGATCAGACGCCGTATATCTAGCGTGAAAGAGGAGTAGGCGGAACCACGTAATTGCCAACCAGGTGGTGGTTTTTATCCAATGTACAGCTTAGCATACGAACATTACACGAAGACATAACTAGAAAACATAACTAGAAAACATAACTAGAAAACACGACTAGAAAACACGACTAGAAAACACGACTAGAAAACACGACTAGAAAACACGACTAGAAAACACGACTAGGAAACACGACTAGGAAACACGACTAGAAAACACGACTAGGCAACATAGAATATATTTGCTAGATATCATATCTAGCCAAGTTCAATATAGAGAGGGAAAAAACAGTACAGAGCCCAGATGCTAAGGTGGCCAGCACTGCATCAACATAAGTGGCTAAGTACACTGCAATGGAACGATAAATTAAATTTCGTCTTTCAAAATATTGACGCGAGGTCGCAGGGTAGACGCGACTGCGTATACTTTCATTTCATCCTCTCCAGCTTGTTCTTGGCGAGCAGCCAGCTGCTCTGAAAGATTTGCGATCTCTTCGGCCCGGCGCTGGAGCATGTATCGATCAAGAGTACGGATGTGTTGCAGCTTACGGTTTAGTCGCTTAAGCTCATTATTCTCTTGGTTCAGCGATTCTGCATTATGCGAAAGCTGGGAATACTCGTCTCGCATACTGGACAACCGCAGGTCACGCTCAGCCAGCTGCCGGCGGAGTGAGTCAACTACATTTTCCGACCCTACATCCGCTGGCTGCGAAACGAAAGCCTCTTCCGGGTTTGTTACTACCACAGCCCGACTGCTTCGCAGAGCCTGTATGTCGACCCATTGTTCTTGAGGTACACGTGCTCCAGCCCGCCAGAGGCTGAGTTCGCGTACGGCCGACGTCACGAAATCGAAACCGTTGGCATTTAAGCGTGGATTTGTTGTCAATTTAGAGGCACGGGATCCAAATCGAAGAGAAGAGAGTGTCTCATTTTGATGTAAACTAGCAGGCGAGCAGGTAATTATTAGAGACGTCTTAGCGCTGCCTCCTAGTGAGTCTTGTAGAATCCGCGTGAGCTTTGAGTCCCGATATGGGACATGCGACGACTTTGCTTCTAGAGCTTTGATCACATTTCCAAGAGCCGATAATGAAAGGTTGATATTCGACGCCTCTTCTAATTGCTTATCTCTTGCTCCTGTTTTGGCAGCCTTCTCGCTTCCTGCAAGATCCACTAGAAATAGTCGACCTCTTAGGCCGTCAGCACGATAGATTTCAAGGTCAAATATGGAGTGGGAACGGCTGGATCTCGCATTCATTGAGGTAACGCCTACTGACCGGTGAACGTTTCCTCGCTGCATAGCCTCATACACGTCGTTCGCACAAGTAACATTGAGCTCCGTCAAGCCCTTCACATAGGCCCCGCCGCTGATCTGGTCTCCCAGCCTCAAATCGTCATGTTCGGGCTTGAGAAGGTCTTTGATCTTATCGTTATAGATCTCCAAAAATGCCACGGTAAACCGGGCCTTGATTTTAGCGCTGAATACCTGTTCCACCATTCTCGGAATGGCTCCCTGTAACTCTCCACTGCGAGTTCCCATCATGGTGTGAGTCTTCCCAGATCCAGTTTGTCCGTAAGCGAGAACAGTGCCATTGTGCCCAGATAGGACAGCCTCTACTGTTGGTCTGATGCAAGCATCATAAATCTGGCTTTGTGTAGCTTGCTGGCCAAATACACGATCAAAATCAAATGTATTAACCCTGTCAGCTGACCGAACAACACACCGAGAATCATTCAAAACTTGAACCACTTCATCCGACCCTTTCTCTGCTTCTGACGCCGGTCGCACCCGCATCACAACACGGATTGCCTGACGCTCGGAAGTATCGCTTCCGGCGCTCATGTCCCCTTATTCCAATGTCCCAAATAACTTCCACTTAGCGGTATGTAGGAAGTGAACGCAAAAATATGATAAGGTAATCTGCGCGCTACCCTTGGTTTATGAGCGGATAATCTAGCATACGACTTCCCTTTACTTAATCGGACCGAGAACAGAATGTGGACTGCAATATGCACTTTATTTTTAGCACAAGCAAATAAAAAAATAGCTCCCGTAAAATTATGCGGCTTCGAAACTCCTTATGCTCCTCGCAAATGATACCTCGCTGCTTGTAGGCGAGAAATCTCGTTTTCGACCTGATTGAACCAGTATCCTAATACTAGACATGTTGCCGCGCCAGCTGCGGGAATACACCAAACGACAAGATCACTTCCTCTCGGCCAGAATTTTACAATGCCCTGAAGGGCTACAAGTGCAGCTAGCGTAGCAGAAGCTAAAGCTACCGGCCGCTTCGAATACTTGAGGGCATAGGCTGATCCTATTGACGATATCAGTCCCGACAAGCTTAATGTTGCATGCCTTCGAGCTATTTCCAACAGTAGAAACATTGGGGTTGGCACAAGGATCACAATCGCAAAAAGCGTGCGGAAGAACTGCTCCTGTTTGATGGCGTCAAGCTCGAGAGTGTCAATCACTTCCTGCTGGGCTTCTTCATCCAGAGGCAATCCATCATCCTCGATGTGACGACGTCGACGAGCCATTCGAGCTCCCAAATGGCTATCCGTGCTTCTTCTGTGTCCCGGTCACAACGCTCTTGCCTGCCGTTAACAGCAGCGTATTACTACAAAACTAATTCATACATCCTCCCTTCTTTCCTTGCCCAACACACTGCGTAAGCCACCTGATGAAATCGAAGCCAAAAAGAGTGTCAGTTTAGCTAAATTAGCCCGCATTGCACGAATTACAAGATAACTACTATTCTAAGGTACATGTGTAACGTAGACCACAAAGGGTTTATAATCGCTTTCACCCAAAGAGCTAAACTCTCCGACGTCGCTGTCCATCACGATACGACCCTTCGAGTCTCGCTGAACAGAGTTTCCGCCCAGATAACCGAACTCTTTGATTAAAGATCGCTCTGCTTTATCGTAAGAGGTTTCAGGGACGAAAGTGGCTGTGACATACGACGGAGGTAGACCATATCGCAGAACACTCTCCACAAACACCCGTATTACTTTCACATGGCCCCAGCCCTTAATTATATCTGTGTAAGTAGCAGAAGCAAGCTTCTCTACCTCAGATCGTAATCTCCGCTCCTCTGAGCGTGCCTCTGTAGCCTTTGATTCATTCGCGGCAGCCTCTTCAGCATTACCGACTTCGTACTCAAGCTCTCGAGGGGTCCAATGCTTCTCCCTAGCTTTTTGCTCAAATTCTTGCTGGTACTTTCTGAATAGTGTTACCGAGAAAAGCACAAAAGCGTTGTCTCCACTTATCTTATTAGCTGAGCGTGGCACTACCATTGGCGTCAGCGTCTCGTATTCGGCAAGGAATTCCTTAACTTGAGAGTTCGGAACAGCAAGCAAAATCGAAGCTAGGTACTCAGAGTTTGACACAACATCGCGAGGTCGAACAAGACTCTCGAGGCTCCGAACACTAAGGTCTCCAGTGTGCTTGCGGTCAAGTTGAGCAACAGTGGACCGAGCACCTTGCCAGGCTGTAACGCGTTCGCGGAGATCAGCATCAGCACTCAGGGCCTCTTGTCCTATCATTTCCAGCAATTTATGAATTGGACGATCGGGCCTGAACTTAGCGGTGTTCCATCCGAATTGTTGGAGATATTGCCATGCTGGAAGACCATCAACGGTCTCAGCCCCTTTGGTTTTAGCATCATCCTGGTTCCAGATGGACGAGATTGTTTCATGTACGCTGTTAATACTCTGCTGCAGCTGTGCATCTAGCTTAGCGACTTCTTCGCTATGCTGTACCAACGCATCCAGGGTGCCTATCTTAAGATCAGGAAGCGCGATCGATGCGACACCGTGCTTGGTACCAATATGCTGCTCAACCCATTGCTTTAGGCGAGCCTCTGGAGCTAGTATTGAGCTGCCATCGACGGCTGGCGCTGCCTTAGTAGGAAGAGACACCACCAGCAGCGAAGTCATAGCGCTTACAGGATAGCCTTAGCCGATGTCCTTACCTGTGCTTACTGCTTAGTCGTTTCGCTAGTCACGTGCTGCAGCCATCCTTGTAAAATACAGGCCAAGGGTCAGCTTAGCTGCGTTAGGCTCTTGCGGGGTTCTAATTTGATTTCAAAATGGGGAATTCGAACTGTTCGGTATCTTCGTCGACCCAAAGCTAGAGTGCCGACAACTGAGAGAAGCAGCAGCCCAACTCAAGCCGTTACCAATTTCGATTCTCAAGATGTCGATAAGCTTGCAGAGATAAATCCTTTCAGAGCCGTGCAGTTAGGTAAAGCCAGAAATTTCCCCGATGCTAAAATGGCGAGTCTGTATATAAAAGCCAGACAACCTTGGAGAGCCGAACAACTACTTACTGATCCAGTGCCAGCATCATTGTGCCGCAGTCTAGTTGCCTTGTATGCGGAGATTGGAGACCAAAGTAGTGTTGACAGGTGGCTTGCACGCTGGTCAGCTCTGAGACCTGAGGACGTGCGCTGGATTCACCATGAGCTAGCCCATCGCAATTTGAAGGTGCCATCCACAATACCACCGCCAGACGCTTTCGTTCCCGTTCCATGGCGAGCCAATAAAGAAATTCAAAAATTAATAGGTGCTGTCAACGAAATTCTCTCTCATCACCCGAGTTTGTTGGACTCGGAACCCGAGCTTCTCGCAGCATGGTCAGCTAGCATCACGAACCCTTCTTACAGTAACGTTGTTGCTGTAGCACACGCGCTCGCATGTTTGGGGATCAATACAAACAAACTAATTCGGATTGTTAATTTCAAGGACGCTCTCTGCCTCCTGAAACCAAATTTAGATCACAAAGATTATACTTTCCTGCTGAGAAAAGCGGAAACCACCGCTGATGTCGAGAGTTTGTTAGCCGTGACTCCAGACGACGTTGTCTATTCACCACACTTCCACACTCTAGTCGGATCCAAGCACCCTTGTGCCTTATTGGAGTTGGCTCTCCCACCGTCGACCTCTACTGAGATCGTCGTTCAGGCATATTGGCGCGCAATCCTTGCGGCCCCTCAGTTCCACATAAATGAGATTCTCGAATGGTTGCTGCCAATGACAGAAGAACTAGTCAGTAGTGTGGCCACTCTCAAACTCAGCTGCACGTTTTATATCCTGCAAGGCGACTGGGACACTGTGAAGCGACTGATGAGGGCATATATCTTGGATCGCAACCTCGTAGTGGATCCCCGTCTTGTTGCTGCTCTTCAAGAAGTTGCACACAAACGAACTGTTCCAAGTGGACGGTGGCATGAAAGACTAGGAAAGCCCCAAAAAGGAGGCAATCAAGCACACCTCGAAGAAGTTTTAAAACAAATTATGTCTAAATAGGGAATACCATTCTATGATACTCCAATTTTAACTTAGTATGTACTACTTTATCTTGTTGATGTGCGCAGAAATAGTCCTTCCTAGTTTCCAAGCATCGCGGTGTCGTAACCAGCTTCTTCCAGTGCGATGCGGAATTTAACATCCTCTTCAGCAACTGTTTCTTGAGACAGTTCAGGAATGAACATGGATAGCACAGCTGCTAGAGCACAGAGAGCGGAGGATACCCAAAAGAGAACCATTTGTCCTTCGTTCGAGTCGATGCCGCCGTAATGCTTAGCGATAGAAGGAAACACTTTGGTGCCTACAAATGCACCAATCTTACCAATTCCTGCAGCGAGGCCGTAATACCTACCGCGGAGAGCCGATGGTGCGGTCTTGGAGCAAATAAGACCAATGTTATCGCCGGGTCCGAACTCTCCGAAAGACATAAACACACCAAAAACAACTACAAAGCCAGCTATGCTCTCCTGTAGCTGCTTATAGCGACCTGCCATGGCAAATCCCATGATAGCCTGGCACATTGTGCCCACAGCTAATGTCAAACGAGGACCGAAATAGTCTGCTGAAAATGCGCCGAGAAAAGACCCAGGGATATAGAATACGTTGAACAATACGTTCCAGCCAAATGTCGTCTTTATATTTCCATCAGGCACAACTGACTTCAGGATAGTGGAAGAGTAAATGCCCCAGCTGTAAGAGAGGAAGTCATAAATGAACCAAATCAGACTCACGATAATAAATCGAGGAGCATAGCGTTTTATGATAAACCAATATGGTTGTTTTCCGCTGCGCAACGAATTCTTAACAAACTGTTTGCTCTCCTTGAACTTCAAGCGAAGATAGAGCAGTGAGAATGGAGCGACGGCACCCAAACCAAGTAGCACCCGCCAGACCGTACCTAGACCATGGGTTCCTGTTGTTGCTGGTACAGAGCAAATATACAAGAGAATCCAACCAACAAAAGCAGATACTACATAGCCAAAATCGATCATGAAGTTTGTGAAAAGGACGAACCAACGGTTGCGCGAGCCATTTGTGAGGGCTTGGCAAGCTTCTGCAGCAGCAACTGAGCCTGTAGGATACTCACCCCCGATTCCAACACCAAGGAGAGCGCGACATGTCGTCAACATAGCGAACATGCCTCCAGGATGGGTGGGCATACCAACGCCCCATGAACCAGCACTCAAAATCGAGAAAACGATGAGAATGAAGGTGCAAGAAAGCATTCCTGCCTTCCTTCCTACATGATCACTCAAAAATCCAAATCCCCACATTCCGACAACAGTCCCTACAAATGTTATCGAACTTACATTGCTCATGGCGTTTGACTGCGCGTACGCATCCGGGTAAAGTGTAGAGAGACATGTCGTAACAATACCCACTGAGTTATTGAGATACCCATCGCTAAATAGACCAGCCCCGGTAGCAATAACGCTCCAATACTTGCCAATACCAACGCTAGTATCATACTCACGCTCCCCCTCAAGCGAGCCCAACTTTTGGGTGGCTAACACTGAAGAATCGGATTGTTCTCCCGTGTAGTCTACGACTGTTGTGTCCTGGACCCCATCTTTATGATTTCCGCCATATTCGCCGTCTAAGCTCTCAGCTGGGCTCGGGAGCGTTTCGTTGCGGGGGTGACCTCCCATCCAACGTGGGATAGCCGTCTCGCGCCCAAGCATGGCGAAATACTCTGTCACAATTGATGGCATATCGAATTTCTATCAGCTGCAGTCAATTTTGATCAGTCGGTAAAAAATTTCAGATGTATTCGACACTATAAATGCACGTGCGTATATCACCTTAAATCTGCTTATGCGTCTTTTATTCCTGAGCACCACGTGCGATAAGAGCGGCCACGGCTCCAGTAATTATAATCACGTGCAATGGGTTTGGGTAATCAAAGAATTTTGCCCACTCCCCGCATTGACATATCTGAGTTCGGTGTGTCAGATTTCACGTCGAGTATTAAATTATGCCGCGAATGCATGTTATCTATATGAAGAGTAAGACTAGAGACTCCAACTGAAACGATTGTTGAAGCGAATATTCGAGGTAAATGTGGGCCTCGTGCTGCGACGATCTTAGTTATTACTGATCGACAATGGTCAAAGGTTGGGACGAAGTTCTCACAGCACAATCCGCAGATAAATTTCTCGCCTTATGAGCACTGAATAAATTGTATCGCCGTATTGTGTTTTTGAGAACCCTCAAACAACATTAGAAAGATCATATTTCAGCTCTTTATTGTCGACGGTGTGAGACAGAAGTGGGTGTAATATGAGCCTCATAGTGGTTTTCTGTTCTGCGAAACACCTCACGAGATGTAGGTGGAGCCTGCACTCCCGGCTGTCGCGCTGACGTAGCCATATTAGAGCGTCTAGGGAAGACGTTGAGGAAATAGGCTACTAAGGCCAATAAGGCACCTATCAAAAACCCAATACCAACTGCAAGCCCGACGGCTGGCAGCATTGGTACTACTATTGAGATCACCACCCAGCGTACTATCGACACGAGGCATAAGATGGGTCGCATTAGTTGAGCCATGATACGATAGCTGAGACTGAGACAAAAGTTGATAGCAACGCTAAAAGTAGCCCGAACCATCTGCAGCGCCTTCAGCAAGGCAAGCAAAGAGAGGTATATGCAGTAGACTATCACTGTAGTTATTAAAGCCAGAGCGGCTTTCGAAAGATTCCACAACCACATGCAGAAGTGAGTAGGCCATCGCCTCCTAGCGACTTGTAAAGCTGAAATGCGTAACTGTTTAGCTGTAAGCATGGCCCGCGGTTGTTGCATATGGCAGCCTCCCACACAGTACTTACATATCCATGTCATGTTAAGCATTCAGGTGAAGGTATTTATCGTCCTAGCCACAAAATAACGAGAGCATGTGCTTATTTATTTATACGAAATTGTATACCAGAGATTAAGCTCATTGATTTGAGACAATGACACAGTTCACAAAGGGTCGTTATAAGGCAAAAGTACTTATTCCGATGTAATCCATAAAGTTTACTAGAACTAGCGAAGTGAATTGTTAGAGCGTATAGCTCCGAGGCCAATTGCACTCTGCCCGCCAGTTCCAAGACCAGCGACAGGCATGCTTGGGTCTACGATAACCTGGCCGTTGTCGTCGCGAAAGGGCTCGTGAGGTTTAGCGCTGGTATCCATGAATTTGTTGAATTTCTCTGCAGCGCTCCTTATCGAGCTAGTAGATGTCTTAGGTGCAAGACCAGCATCCTCTGTGTCTTTAGGAGACTTTTTGAAGGGATTGAATTTATCGAGACCCATCAGGTAGATTTTGATAGATCACTTACAAGGTCACGAGGCTCACTTTATCTATTCCCTCAGGGGGCGAATATGTGTCAGCGTAAGTAATCGCACGGCACCACTTCTGGCTGATACCGTTGTCATACGATGGCTGTGTATAGGCATGTGAAATACAATTCCCCGTGAAGGGAGCGGTTAACGACAGGATGGCATATTGAAGCCGATAGTCATTGGGCCATATAGAAATTTTTGCTGTTACAATTGAACTTTGACTATAGGCGAATAGATTATAGCCGAGTGTATAACGCCTTTTAGGCACATGTACTCACGGCAGCGTGTATCTATCATCAGCCCGCATCGATTATATATATGACTGCAGGCGGCGATACGCCTGCATAGTTTGTTATGATCAGATATATTGGGATTCCCTTACACCGCCTAGAAAAATAATAACCTTGTCGCCACAGAACCATTTAGCAGAACCAACTCACATAGCGGGCCCACCTTGGTTCAATCATAAGCACACGACCGCGGGATATAAGACCAGCTCGTGATGTTCCATCTGGGCAGATACTCCACAGCTCACCGTAGGCCCACGCCTTACGTGAGGGTTTTTCCGGGATTGGGAGATCAGCTGTCTGCTCTATACCAGCCCGCAGGGCTACCACGCTCCCGTCAGCTGGTAAGGGAGCTACTTCCTGCATCTGCAGCGTAGCTGTAACTCCCAATTTGTGAGGCAAAGATTCAAATGCACAGGATGCCAAGCATTCGTCAAGAAGACTAGTACAGACGCCGTCTTGGATAGATCCTCTGACATGTGGCCCTAGCCGATAGAGCGCAACGATTCTATCATCCCTTCGCATGATTAAAGGACCATCCTCTATCAGCCCCTTATCACGCAGTACCCCTGCGGGCCACATCTGTCGTCGATGAAACTCTGGTGAGCTTCCGGGAATTTCGCGATAACCCTCAGTTTCGAGGCGGTGCGTGTAAGGCAGTCGCCTCAAGCTTCCCGCTTCGTCCAATTCTGGCTGAGGATCTGAGCCGAACCAGCCCACTGTGGACCCGCCTCCAAGGGCAGCTAGGCGGCCTGCTATCCGAGCCAGCATATGTCAGGAACCACGTAACCAGCGCGCTGCTCCCTCTGAGGATGTCGTCCGCCTCGGTAACAGTGGCGTTCGAAGCGCGACGATTACAGGTACCAGTCACGCCGGGAACCCGTCTTGTTGATGTTAGAAACAAATCCTGCGAAAAATTTGGGCTAAATGCTGCTGAATATACCCTAGTGAGACAAGGGAAGCAGCTAGATCTGACTCTACCGTGGCGACTCAGTAATCTCGTTTCTAACGCTTCTATGGAACTGACCCGAGCTAAGATATTGGTCTCCACACTCCGGTTGAAGCTGTTGAAGCCTGATGGTGTGTATCTTGGTTCCTTTTTGTCAACAACGACTATAGCCGATGTGGCCGCGGCCGCAGGCATTTCAGATGGATTTGCTATCAAACTTGGCGAACGTGAGCTGAACCCAGCATTATCGTTGACAGAAGCCGGAATAACAGGGGCTGTGGTTCTGAATGCGGGGCCTGTTGTGCGTGAATCTGCAATTGCCGTTGATAGAGCAGCCGCATCAGACTCTGGGCCAGGTCCTCACTCTGAATCTACCTCTATTCCTCACGCAGGCGCTACCTTGGACCCTAGCCGCGCCCAGCCATTACAACCGAATACTCGCAATACACCTAATAGCTGGGACTCTATATCCCAGGAATCGCCATCGTCGCCGCCGCTAACTCGTGAGACCAATAGCAACGAGCGCGTGGCGACTATCAGAGCGCTAGGCGAAGGCCCAAGGACGGACTTTGAGCCCGATGCAGAAATGACTCCCAAACAATTCATGACCTACTACAACTATATAAAGGCTCAAGCAGAGCCAGCGCTGCTATCGCGCTCAACGCGCGAACGTTTATTGAAACAGAAACGGCGAGAGTATCACAGCACGGTGGTACGCGTTCGCCTTCCAGACCAACATATTTTAGAATCCGAGTTCGCCGCTAACGAAACAGGCACTTCTGTTTATGCATTCGTTAAGCGGTTCCTACGGCATCCTGAACAAACATTCGAACTAGTTTCCTCTAGCCCGGCACACACTCTCCAGCTCGAGGAGAATCTCATATCAGACTGCGATTTCGGTGGCCGGGTGCTACTGTATTTCAGATTCCTAGACGGACCTAGGAGTTCTGATCCATTATTGACTGACGAAGCTCTCGCATTGATCAAGCCCACTCAGCCGTCGCAGAATGTGACGAGTTCTGCAACACCAGACTCTGCCCAAGCTCCAGCGACTGCTGAAGCGAAAGCCACCGCTAAGATAGTACCTAAGTGGCTCAAACTCCACAAGTGATTGTAATTTTAAGATGCTAGTGCTAAGCCGTTTATGATGCTGTCAAGCTGACCGTTATTCCTCCTCATCTAGGCGGACTAGACTGAGAACAGGGTCGTAGCCCTGGTCTCGTAGCTTCCCACATAAGAATTGCACACGGTCTCCCTCTTGCAAATCTTTTTGGAGGCGCTGGTTCTGGTGGTCTACATATTGCACGACAAGTCTGTAGTCGGATGGAAGCCCCGGAAGGCCATATTTTCGGTGAACCACCGCGGCTACCTTGCTGGTAGTGTCTTCTTTGCCGAGCTTGAAAGTCTTGAAGGGCGCTACCGGATACTTGTCGAGCCCTGCGCCGGGGTCCTGCGTCTCGAATGGTGGTATGAAAGAGGACGATTTTGATCGAGGCGCTAACGGCCGCAGAATTTGTGACGTTTCCGATGATGTGGGGAGAGGAGGTGTATGTGCATGAGCTCGTACCGCTACCTCCTGCACGCTTGGTGGCGTTTGAGGCGATGCGGTGATTCCCGTGCTACTCGACTGTATGGACGTCGGCGTCTGTTGGATCACGGGAGACGGCAATGGCTGATTCTGACGAGACCGGCCGATATCTATGAGCCATGCAGTTTTGAGACGGCGCTGTTGGCGCTCTATATTATCCAGCCGTTGAATTATGGAGCTGAAATCGACATCCTTTTGTTCTTCTGATTTGAAGGGCATGTTCTGCGGGCGTAACTGTTTCGAGCTTATCATGATGCGGAGCCGATGGCCGACAGAGCTGATGCCAATATCCTCGAGATCTTCATGCTCCAAGAAAGGGAGAACGTCCCATCTAATTGAATGAGCAATAAATAGATCTCCATAGTCACCCAAACCTATAGATGTGAGCCATTCAGCAACCTGCAACTCCTCATGGATGTCCTGCATGGAGCTGCTGCCAAAGGCCGAGGTCTTTTGATTACTCGATGATTATGTAGAAGGGGTCATGGGGCAACCGAGGAGGCGAATACTACACCGAGGGGCGAGATATTCGAGTGTTTTGAGGAAGTAGTCTTAAGCATAAATTCTCGTAAAAATAGTCCGGCGGCGAGCATGTTTCAATGGGCGGTCAGACCCACCCTCTCTTGCTTCAAATGTTAGCAGTGAGTGATTGTACGGCTAAACTGCTTACCACGTCAGCGACCGACGACTAAAGGCTACGATGGCAGGGGACGACGCTTCATTTGCTGCCACATGGAGAGCGATTCCTCCCGTCACTCGCTACGTTGGAACAGCCGTGGTCGTTTTATGGCTGCTATCGTTACCTCTTGCGTACTATGCTGGTTACTTCTGGCTTCTACCACATAAGCGGTGGCAACCTTGGAGATGGCTCGGAGCCCCGCTTGCGTATCAAGGTAAGCCTTTGTACGGGCTTCTGACGGCAATCCAGCTCTGTGCTGCGTTGCAGCGAATGGAGCTCTCAATCATGAGATCAGCATCGGCACTCACGCTCTATCTTTTATTTTGTGGTGCTGTATTCGATATCGTGGGTCCGTACGTCGGGATGTACGCGTATTTAGGTGGCATATTTGGCGCTATAAGCTATACTATGGCGCAGGAGTCTCCCTTGGAAATGACCTCATGGTACGGAGTGATTCAAATGCGCTGCGGTTATCTTCCATGGGCAAACGTCTTGGTAGGTTACCTTATGGGTGGCACCAACGGTATGCTTGAACCTCTTATTGGGATAATGACAGCCCATATGTATCTCTTTCTCGATGAAATATTGCCCAGTGCAGGGGGTCCACGTCTTATGGGGCCGCTGAAGATGAGGCTAGAAAGGTTTATTCCCCAACCTGGAGAAGATGCATCACATCCTGGGAGGAACCAGTTCGGCCGCGGCCACCGGCTAGGCCAATAGCATTAGCATTATTAGAAGTGCCTGTTCTCTAGAAAGCGCTAACAGTGTAAATTCAAAGTAAAGAACAACGAACAGCCGTGTTAAGTCTAGAAATATAGTCAGAGGTTCTGTTTGCACAACCGAGCAGCTTAATAGACACCCATATGCATCTCAGCAAAAACACCAAACTAGTCGGAGAATTCTGGTCTGAGGTCAGACCGCACTGGAGCCTCTAGTGGATGGAGCTGGATGAGGTAGGTGATTGCCCACATGATGAAGCACATAGCAAGGGTGAGAATCACACTGCTGCGCCATACTGTTTGATCCTTCTTAGGCGAGAATCTCCAAGCAGCCACGCTCGCCGCAATTACAAAGGCCAAAACGATGACCACCGCCCAGCCGCTCATTTCCTAGCAGCCCCGATAGTTGTGATCAGATAGGCTTGCTTAGTTATTAGCAGCGTGGAAGAGTAAGTGTACGATCATATGACACCAGGGGTCTCGCAGCCGCTGCTAGAACAATTACGCGCTCAGCTGGTAACATACAGCGGTTCCCAGAGGTCATTTCATGATATTCACTCGCTGCTGACCCAATTTCCGTCCTTGAAGCTAGTAGCTATATCACCAAATATCGTGATTACAGGGCCGCTACCAGTCCAAATCAAATCTCAGCAGTATGGAATTCCATTAGAAGTGTCGATTGGACAGTATTATCCTTCGCAAGCACCTCTGTTCTGGGTGAGATGCACCCATAATATGCGAATTGATTCTGGTGGCATAGTTGGCGCAGATGGCTACTGCCATATTGCATGGTCGCCAGAGACTACTCTTCTGCAGGTGGTAATATTCCTCCAACACCAATTTGCGCTGAAAAGTCCAGTCTACTCTCTAGAGCGACAACCAATGCGACCTCCGGTGCCTGCCAAAACCCAGCCTCCGCAGGCTACGAGCAAACTGCGGCCGCCATTACCCCCAAAAACTCTAACGGCAGCAGGAGCTCCGCATCCAACTGTGATGCATTCTGCGACCCAGGAGCTTCCCACGACTCCCATTTATACACAAAACATCCCGTACGATCCGTCCCAAAATCCTGCTGTCGGACCCAATCAATACTTCACTGCACCACAACAGCAATTCCCTCGCGAGGACCGTTCCCCAGCTCTGACAGTGCCGCTAGTTCAGAAGCAGTTGCCTTCATACCCGGAGCACCAGGTCGTTTCATCACTCGCTAGGCAAGAATCTCCATATCAATCTCGAGTCCACCATCCGACGCAAAAGGTGATAGACATCATGTCCGAGGGAGCCGGGCAAGACACTCCAGTCGAGTCGGAGAACCATGCTGCTATAGCTCAGGTCGAAGCTGCGCTTGAAAAGGTAAATGCTGAACTAGGCGGCGTTGAAGCTACGCGGAATCTCGCAGCCCTGCAACACACAGCACAATACTTAGACTTCTTAGAAGGCTCTGTGCGGGACGAAAGCCAACAGCTTATCGTTTCAATTAAATCAGCAACGGAAAATTCCTCTATTCTCAAAGATTCTACCGCCAAGGTCAAGCATCTTACATCCCAAGCCTTGACGGACGCCCCCCCACAGCCCTTAGAGATTGTTGTGGGAGAGGACCGGCAGATATTAGAAGCATGGGCCGACGACCAAGCGATTTCTGACACCATAACTGCTCTCGGGCGTGCTCTGGATGCGGGGAATGTGGAGCTAGAAGCTTTTGTAAAGTATGTTCGTGTACTTGCTCGCGACCAATTTTCGGCACGAGTAAAGCAGCTAATCTGAGTCTCGGCGGAATTGCGAAAATTAAATTTTTTTATTACAGCGGCGTGATCCTGTTGCCGCGAAAGAATTCTCTCTGAAAGCATTAGCGGACAATTGATCATCAACGCTGCAAATTTAGTCTATGGAAAACTGTCACAGGACTCTGTATATAAGACACACAGATAAATCCTGACTTCATCGAAGATTTAGCGAGAAAGATAAATTTCTCGGTTTAAAAACGAGACTGCTGTAACCCTTGTTCTTAACATCTCCCCGGGACTTGGGGGCGGCCGTCTGCTAACGGGCGGGAGCACTCTGCTTATGCACAAATTTCGTCGACGGTGTTTTATAATCACTAATTTTTCACGGCTGTGGACATGGCGGAAGACCACACGATCAAGCCCGAGGCGCACGTAGCCCCTGTGGATACCTCCGAATGGCCACTGTTGGTAAAGAATTACGATAAATTGGTTGCTAGAAGCGGCCACTACACTCCGATTCCTGCCGGTTCCAATCCCCTCAACCGCGATCTGAAATCTTATGTCTCGTCCGGTGTGATCAATCTGGACAAACCTGCAAATCCTTCAAGTCACGAGGTCGTTGCCTGGATCAAGCGCATTCTTCGTGTCGAGAAAACGGGTCATTCGGGTACTCTAGATCCGAAAGTAACTGGATGCTTGATTGTGTGCATTGACCGAGCTACACGTCTGGTCAAATCGCAGCAAGGTGCCGGTAAAGAGTACGTCTGTGTTCTCCGACTTCACGATGCTTTGAAGGACGAAAAGGACCTCGGCCGCTCGCTCGAGACTCTAACTGGAGCTCTCTTCCAGCGACCACCTCTTATTTCTGCTGTGAAGCGTCAGTTGCGTATACGGACGATTTATGAGACAAAGCTTTTCGAATTCGATAATGAGCGTCAGCTCGCTGTATTCTGGGCCTCTTGCGAGGCTGGCACTTATATGCGTACTCTCTGCGTACACTTGGGCATGCTTCTGGGAGTTGGCGGGCACATGCAGGAGCTCCGCCGTGTACGCTCTGGTGCCCTTTCTGAGGACGACAACATGGTGACTCTCCATGACTTGATGGATGCTCAGTGGATGTACGATAACTCTCGTGATGAGTCGTACCTCCGACGGTGCATCCGGCCACTCGAGAGTCTACTAGTTGGCTACAAGCGTGTCGTTGTCAAAGACTCTGCTGTCAACTCAGTGTGTTACGGTGCAAAGCTGATGATCCCTGGACTGCTTCGCTACGAGCAAGGTATCGAGGTTGGTGATGAAGTTGTTCTTATGACCACCAAGGGTGAAGGAATTGCTCTTGGAATTGCTCAGATGTCCAGTGTTGACCTTGCATCGTGCGACCACGGTGTTGTTGCAAAAATCAAGCGCTGTATCATGGAGCGTGACACGTATCCCCGACGTTGGGGACTCGGTCCAATTGCTCAGCGTAAGAAGCAGCTGAAGGCGTCCGGAAAGCTCGACAAGTACGGGCGCCCGAACGAGAACACCCCATCTGAGTGGAACAAATCGTATGTCGACCACAGCAATACGCCGACAGTAGATGCCACACCCAAGCCTACTCTTGTTAAGCCTACTGAGATTGTCGCGGAGGTGGCTATGAAAGATATTGCACCGTCGTCTCCGACAGTAGCTTCTAACGACGAAGACGAGTCCAGCAAGAAGCGGAAGCGTGATGAAGATGTTGAAGAAGCTGAAGACAAGTCCGATAAGAAGTCTAAGAAGGAGAAGAAGGAAAAGAAGGAAAAGAAGGAAAAGAAACACAAGCACAAGAGCAAGGAGTAACTCTGATATTGCGTATGGGTGCAGCATTTTCCACCTAATATGTCAAACTGGTATGCAGCTAAGCTACTTAACCTTTATCTATAGGACGAGCGTCTCTAATTGGGAACTTTCTAACCGCGGTACAGGAACTGTTTGAGCTGGCTCAGGTCCTTCTTGAATTGGCTGACGGCAGTCGGAACAGCGGTGACGTGGAAATCACTGGCCACTTTCTTGCCCAGCTCCTTGCCGGTCTGGATAGCAGCAGCGCCAGCAGGGTTGGCCTTGAAGTCAGCGTACGAGGAAGTAGCGGCAGCAATAACGTCGTTCAGTTTTCCGTTGTACTTGGCACCGTATCGGGCACCGTACTGAACGGCCTTACCGCTGGCATCAGCAACAGCCTTGTTGAGATCGAAAGCTGTCTGTTGAGCAGCAACGTAGTCTGCATACGACTTGTAGCCCTCCTTGGTTGCGATAGCATCGTAGATGGAGGAAGCCTGGTTGACGAAGCGCAGAGCGCGGGTGGGCTCAGCAGTCGGACCAGCAGTTGCGACGTAGCTCATAGCGGAAGCAACGAGCTCAGTAGCTGTGGGTTGGGAGAGTGCACCATTTACAATCTTAGCGGCAATAGATGAAGCCTCCGAATCGGCAATCTGCGCGCTTTTGTACTTCATCAGGTAGTTTACAGCAGCCTGAGATGCCTTCTGCATGTAGTACGGGGCAGGCTCAGCTGCAGCTTGCTGGCCCTGGGCAGCGGATACACCAGCAGCGAGAAAAGCGAGGGTGGAGACTTGAGAGACCATTGTTATATCGAGTTGAGATGACTTCCATATCAGGGAACTATTCCGCCCTTTATACTCTCTCGACCATCATCGAAATGAGAAATTTCTTTTTTTTGGTTCTACTCATTAAACCTAGTCCGTGCCGCGACGATATGAGCCAGCGGAGCACACACTAGGGGCTTCAAATTAGAATGAAAGCTGGTGCAAAGGTCAGTATTCTAGCTCTATGCAGTTAATGTTTATAATTATTATCAACGCGTATTCTTCCCTTCAGGAGTGTGATAGGATCACAGTCCTTGCGCTCTCGACCCGTCTCACGGTGAAGAAAGCTTAAACTGTTATCGACCTTGCGAGCTTGGTCAGACGTCACTAGCTCGAAAGACTTAAATTTCAAACGAGGATACTCTGTAACTCTAGCTGGGCATTGATTAGGTTTGAGTAAGTGCGAATAGGCGGACAGCAGTATATACGAGTGCAATGACAACAAGTGGACCAAAGGCCCCATCCGAGCATTTCCACGATCCAGCATTCATTGCCACTATACCAGTGAAATCCAAGCTTCGCCAATGCTTCAGGTTGCTATCGCCAAATGTATCTCCACTCGCTAAATCCGACCATGGGTCATCGATAGGATCTAAACGTTTCAGTCGTTGAAATCTAGCATTTACAGCGACAGTCTGAACAAGAACACCAAACATCAGCATACCAAACCCGACCCATGGAGCTAGCAAGGGCCCTCCAAATTTAATAACCCACATTCATTAAGGTCCACCGCGAAGCGCGTAACGTGGAATACCGGGGCTGATACCTTCAAGATGGGTCAGCAGCGGAACCTGCCGTCCATCAGCCCTGCGCGCATATCGCCAACTAGAAATATAATATATCACCCTGTATGACATTAATCGCTGACAGCTGGCTCAGCTTGTACAACTATCATCTACGGACTGGATGTTTTATATAAATCTAGTCTATTAAAAACTTCTTGGGTGGGAATGCTCTACCGCCTGAAGATAAACAGAAGTTCGTACGCTCCCTACTAGTTGACGTGCCTGTACACCTATACGGCAGCTGAGCATTGTTTATCAGATACCTTTTATAGATTTCGAAATTGAGAGTGAAGGAGTATGATTTAAACTTGGACTTTTGCTCTAATTACCATAAGTGGAAATTTGTATTCTTATGCGGCTATTATGTGGTTTAAACTGTTTTTACTCAAGAGCTACAGACCAGCTGTACACTCTAAATCAAAAGTTTGCCTCGATGGCTTGTTTCTGCTCAGAAGTGAGCTCAGCAGGCATTTGCACGTCGAGGTCCACAATTAAATCACCAAATTCTCCAGGGTGTTTCGAGCCTAAGGGCATCCCACGACCAGGGAATCGCATTTCTGAGCTAGGCCTGGCGGGGCGTACTTGACTGATCTTTAAACGTTTCCCATCGATGGTCTCTATAACGCGAGAAAATCCGAGCATAGCGTCTTTAAAGTCGAGGCGTAGTTTCATACGCAGATCATTGCCCTCCCGCGTGAATGTTGGATCAGGCTTTTCTTTGACCACAAAAATAACATCTTGAGCAGACCCATCCGGTTGTATATCTCCGCGGCCCTTGAAAGTAATCTTGGTGCCCGCCTTCCAGCCAGGTTTGATGTCTACCTCGACGATACTTGACTCAGAGTTACCGGTGATGTCGCGACGCTTGATCTTCATCTTCTTCTTGGTTCCCGTATATAAGTCTTTGAGAGCAACCGGGAGATCAATAATTAACGGCTCAACCTCGGTACGGGGCATTTTCCGTCCTCCAGATCTGCGACTCCTGCCTCCACCTAACAGATCCTCCAGATTCACGCCTTCGCGACCAAATCCGGAGCCGCCGCCGCCACTGCCACCCATGCCACCCATGCCGCCCATGCCGCCCATGCCGCCCATGGATGAGAATTGATTGAAAATATTGAACGCATCATCAGTAGAGAACGCATGGCCGCCTCCACCTCCGTTCGTGCTAAATGTATAGCCGCCGCCAGGGAAACCTCCAGCACCGCCAGGGAAGCCACCGCCAGGGAAACCTCCAGCACCGCCAGCACCGCCAGCCCCACCAGGGAAGCCACCAGCCCCAAATCCTTCAGGCATTGGAGTTTGACCAGACCGAGCAGCATCAAGACCATAGTCATCGTATATCTGGCGCTTATTCTTGTCACTCAGGATATCGTATGCTTCACTAAGGTTCTTGAACTTCTCTTCGTCACCAGAGGGCTTGTCGGGATGGAACTTGAGGGCCATCTTACGATACGCCTTCTTTAGTTGGTTATCATCCGCATCGGGGGAGACACCCAGAAGGTCATACAATTTCTTGTCCTTAACCATTGTTCCTCAATATGTAACGGGGATGTACGATTATATATCGGACTTGCTGGGTGTAGTGTGAATCAGGGTAGGGGCTCGTATGAGAAGATTCCGGAACTTGACATTGAATGGAGACACTAGCTGGTTACAAGGCTCAAATTGATAGGTATTTACGACTTTCAGAGATAATTAAAACAGTACTGCTCCGTAAACTACGCCGGAAGGTCAGATAGCCAAAGATTCTGGAACATTCTAGTACATTGTGTCATAGTGGTCGTCAACTTGGAGAAGCGTGGTCTGTTAATGAGTTCTAGTCAATTGTTGTGAATGCTGAAATCTTGACGACGCAGCTCCGGGCTACCACATCAAGACGATGAAGTCCCTTAGACAGATACTCCTTACGCATATTCGTCGATTCAGCTAACGGGGCGGATAGGCCAAGAGGGATCCCTCTACGATGTCGGACGATATGAGCGTGATCCTGGCCTCAAGTGGATACGACCAGACGGTTAAGCTTTGGGAGGCCCTCAGTGGCGTCTGCACCCGAACAATACAGCACGGTGATGGCCAGGTCAACCGCATGATCATAACCCCAGATAAGAGGTTCCTTGCATGTGCTGGAGCTCATTCTGTACGACTGTACGATGTAAAATCTAACAATCCAAACCCTGTGCTAAGCTTCGAGGGCCACACTGGTAACGTCACCGCACTGGCGATGCAAGCTGATGGGAAATGGATGGTCACCAGTTCTGAGGACGGAACCATCAAGGTTTGGGATACAAGGATACCATCTGTGCAACGAAACTATCGCCACAAGTCACCAGTTAATGATGTTGTGATTCATCCTAACCAAGGCGAAGTGATTGGATGTGACCACGACGGAAATGTTCGAGTATGGGATCTGGGAGAGAACTCTTGCACTCATCACTTGATTCCTGAAGAGAGTGTACCAGTGAGGTCTGTTTCAGTAGCAACAAATGGCACCATGCTTGTAGCGGGTAATAATGCGGGCAACTGCTATGTGTGGAAAATGATAAACTCAAGGGATATCACCTCGCTGCATCCAGTGACGCGATTCCGCTCACACTCGAAATATATCACAAAGGTATTATTATCCCCCGACGCTAAGCATCTTGCAACCTGCTCTGCTGATCATACCTGTCGTGTGTGGTCTGCAGAGAGAGATTTTGCAATGGAGACGGTGCTGCGGGGGCATCAACGATGGGTTTGGGACTGCGCTTTCACGGCCGATTCGGCGTATTTGGTTACAGCGTGCTCAGATCACTATGTGAGACTATGGGAGCTGGCTACAGGACAGGTTGTACGGCAATATCGTGGGCATCATAAGGGTGTGATCAGTGTAGCATTAAACGATATATAGTTCTTTTGTTAGATCTTTTAGATCGATACTTTTTAGAGATTTTGCTCTCTGCCAGATGTCAAACTGCAGCACCTAAGACTCTAAAAGTCTTCGAACATAGCTCACCAGCATCAAAATATTATCTTTCCAAGATTTGCGACACCTCAAAATTGAGCGCAGAGCGAGGAGACCGGTTCCTGATCTGCAGCTAAAACTTAATCGACTTTTTGGCACTTCAGTACTACGACAGAGAGCTAGAATCTTATAAATGCGAGTAACCAGCTCATCTAAAGGCAATTTCATATTTCTAGAAACAATAGAACTCTATTCCTGATGTCAAGGAAATCTTGCGCGATAAGGCTAAATTGCCCTTAGCAAACTAGGCAAAATATAAACATAACGTTGGTAACGACACTGCTTTTACAAAGAAGACGAGTGACTGTCTGTGATACCTTCGTATATTTTTGGAAAGTTTTAAATTGATTTAAAGTTGTTACAACTCTACATATAGGCAACGCAGTGGAAGGCGAGCCAAACATCTATATTTAGATGTGGCGCCAACGCGTATTATTAAGCTATCGGCGGTTTAATGGGAAATTTTTGCGGCAGGGTGTTGAGTGTCTGGGGCCTTGCGAAGTTCGCAAAATTTTTAATTAAATAGAATTTTGCGTACACAGTGTATTCCTTGAGCCGGAAGCTTTACCTCTGTGTCATTATTCGGTACAAAATCGACCGTAAGTGCTCAAGAACTCTGCAGGGATGACCTAAATCGTGAACGATGTGCATTGCATTGCATATGAAAGTTTTCCAAGAATGGAAACACACAACCCCACCCCTTAGTTGCTCACTATATATAGTGATATGTCTCCTGGCTAATCAGATTTTTCCCAGTCCGAGTCTGATTCTTGCTTTTTCGTTTATAGCTTGATTGATTTGAAATGCAGTTGTTCCTTGCTCTCGTATCCTCAGCTCTGGCTGCCTCCAACGCGTTTACGTACCCCTTGGGTAACGAGACGATTCAGGCTGGCACAACGCTAGATATTCGTTGGACAAATGCTTCAGGCAGTGAAGTGACACTTCTCCTCAAGACCGGCTCGGCGGATGACTTGTCTACTGCCGCAACTATTGGCAGTAATATACCAAACGAGGGTTCAGTGGCTTGGCAGGTTCCTGACAGCATTGTCACTGGCGACTACGCCCTCGAGCTTATCAACCCTGATGACGAGAATGATCCGAATTACACAGGATTCTTCCGTATCGAAGGTGCTGCAAACACTTCGTCCTCATCTATTGCTTCCGATGCGTCAACAAGTACTGTGGGGTCCATTTCAGTCACAAACTCGTCAACTTCTGCTGCACCCACCACAGCTAGCAACTCTTCAAGCGCCGCATCTACCGGTGAGTCGTCCCTCTCTGCCAATATTTCCAGTTCAGCAACAATACCGTCCAACCGGACAACCTCCGCAACCTCGAATGGTACTGATCTCTCCACTAGCAGGCGTACGCATGCCATGTCTTCAGGTGCTTCGAAGACGGGTTCCGCCGCTACTAGCTCGTCTAGCGGTAGCGGAAGTGCTAGCGGCTCTCCTTCAAGTAGCTCCGCTACAGGAAGCTCAGCTAGCTCAAGCAGCTCTGGTCAATCCAACGCAGCAGCAGCGCTCTCTTTCACGAGCATCGTGGGTTCCTTGGTCGCAGTCGCAGCCTTCTTGCTCTGAACAGTGTATTAAAAACTTATTGGCTCAGTCACTTGCATGCTTTATATATAGCAAAGTTAAATAGCACAATTACATAAAAACTTTCATATAATGTTATCGAAGGCGAAATACTTCCAATTCGTCCATCCATCTAAGATATTCAGAGATCCAACTTATCGTGGACCACCACGATCCAAATGTTGCGCTTCGAGTGCGATTGAGATCCCGCAAGCAGGCAGATCCAATCGCCGTCAGAGATATGCCCAACGACCTTCGAGGGCATGCAGGAAGTTGGGCTGTTAGATTACGCAGATAGTCTACCCAGCCGTCTAACGGCGCTTCTTGAGGCACCGACTCCAGTAATTTTGGAATCTCATAGCGTAAGTGTTGGGTCACGAGCTGTTCGTAGTCACTTGGAACTTCTCGAGCCGCAGCAGCTGTGACAGCTTGCGTCCAATCTCGCTGCATTTCTTCCCGGTTTCTCTGAATTGCAATATGAGCATCAGAAAAAGTCTCATTCACTCGCAAAAATCTGTCTATCAGATTGAGAAACGGTTGTGAGGCTTGAATTTTAGTATTAGCGTACTCGCTGGGTAGACGCCGTGTTTGGATTTTGAGTTGACGAGGGTAATCATTTAAAAGGAGATTCAAGTCGCCTAAAACTTGCGGAGGGAGGTGCATCATTACCATTGGCTGCAGGTGAGCAATGGCGTCAGTAAAAACGGCCCAGTCACACGTGGCCACCCATACTAAAACGTCCGGCTCCGTTAATAGCCGTTGCGTAGATTCTGGAAGAGAGCCCGCAAAAGTGCCGACCACGCGTAACATTTTTTTGTAGTTGAAGGAGGTAAGGAGTTCAAAACAAGCTTGGCAATGCGTTCGGTACTTTTCATTGAGTGTAACGATTTCCTCCTTATCCCCGGTTGCTGAGTTATTCGTGAATTCCTGTAACAGTGGAAGCAGCGGCGGGCTCAATGGTGGTTGAGGCAATACCAACGGCAGAGCCAGCGTCATATCAGATGGCGTAGTTGGGTTGGACCCCGCTGGTGCCGCTTGCGAAAATGATTCAACTGAATCGTGCTTAGGGCTAACCCGTGCATTAGGGATAGAAAAGTTTGCCGGTTGTCCACTTTCAGGGTTTTTGAGTTCATGGCTAGGGAATGGATTAGAGGTATATGCTGGTGCCTCTCTCCAGGAATATCCCATGTGCACGGAGGCTCCAGCTTCCTCAGTGTTTGTATACCGTTTACTTGGTATCGACAACAGCGACTGAGCCTGACCCGTCGAGATGACACCCTCGTATTCTGACACGTAACTCATAGATCGATCGAAAGTTGATTGTTGTGGTACCTGACGCAAGGATATTCCGCAATAGTGATACTTAGAGTGTCCTCGAACTCCTAGACGTCTTGTGCGAATCATCGGGAAAACCATGTGAACTAACTTGCCGAAGCTAGCGTGAGTCAAAGGTCGTAGCCTGAACGCGCTGCACGTATTCACATATGCAGCATAAACACTATTTCGTGGTATGTTCGCACTGGGATTGAGATCACAGTTGCGCATAAGCCAGCTCATTCCGAAAACCTGACGCATGCGTTCGCTTTGTTGACCGTCCTCATCTAGCCTCGTCTTTTCAGCAGTATCTTGTATAGGATACCTAAGCGTGTCCAATGCAGCACTTCTAAGCTCGCCTACTAGCGTTCTTACTGGGGTAGAATTTTCCGATCGCTCCACAGAAGCGGCATCCCTCCTGCTACTGCATATAGCATTGGGCATGCCATCGCGGTCTTGTGCTCTTAAAGCAGAGCTTTCAGAATTCACGACTGTTGGTATTAAAATCTCAGAGTTTCCAATGACAACAGCACTGCGATCGTGTCTAGGTATTGTGCTCACGTTGGCATGTATATTCTCCAAAGGATGATGGTTTGAGGACAATATGTGCTCTTGCTGCTGGTCGCACCGTATATTTTGGTTCGACTGTGACTGTGTCTTAGTCTCTATTTGTAGCCGAGAATGAAATTCTGGTGTCGATTCGCCACTATCATGCCGGTCTTGGCTACGGTTAGTTGCCCCAGACTCATGCGCGGAGTATAGACGATCGAACCTATTTGAACCACCCATATCATACAGAGAACCTCACAACGTCTTCAATCCGTCAAGAGCAGGCTTATAGCTAAACAGAAGTGAAGTCGACTAATTAACAAAACAACAAAAAGTCACCTTACACGGGTAAGGTTCAGTGAATCTCAGAATATCAAGATGATCGACAAACACGTCAGGCACTCCTCTCGCCTAGTCCTTCTCGCACAGAGACACACAGACACACAGAGTGTAAAGCGCTAATAACGAGTCTTTTCTCAACTCAAATCAGCTATTTCTTTGAACCCGTTCACGAGCCTCCAAGATAGTAATTTGTAGTGAAATCTCGCAGATTATTTTGGTCAGACTAGATCACCTGTTGCAATTATCGTCAGAATAAGTACGCAGTACTGTCGATGTATTAAAGATAGCTTCTATATATGGCCTGTAAATCCAATCGCGCTCGATGCTCCGATTTTGTTGGAGCCGGACAAAATATTAAATAGGGCTAGGGCGTTCCGCGACCAAGACTCTTTGGCGTCAACAGCACAACTCGTTCTTGGGAACTTTAATATAAAACATTTGATAATGTGCTTTTTCCATTTGGATCTATTGAGGGAACTCGCTCACTCCGATACAACCTTATTTTCGAGGTAAACCTGGAATTCTTAGTATTGATATTTTATTAATCGCGGAGAGAAACAACAGCTGCTTCGCCGCGGCTGAAGGGGGGGAAGTTAAAAAGTGTATACGTCACACAGCTCAGGGCTCGTGTTTCTGGACCTGGTGCAGCGTGATTATTCTGCCGTAGCACAGGATCAGGTTCCGTTTGGTCAATTTTTGAAATGTGTCCTAAGTCGTGCGTTTTTAGCATTTGTTATGCGCTGCGCGCAGTTCAGAGTCTCATTCTTTCGAGAATACCCTAGCCCTTTGAAAGTCAGTAGGCATAGAGCAACTCCAGAGTACGGCACCCTCATGGCTTTATGCGTAAGAATAACACGCGGTTTCCAAGAATTCGACATGTCTATTATATAATCGTAGGGCTTAGGTTCCTCGCTTAGATTGTTAGGAATCATAGCTGACTGACTCCCAACTTTCCAGAGGATAGGTACCGAGGGTTTGTATCTCGACTTCACAGCGGTCAATTTTGTCTTTTTAAGATGCCCGCTACCACTATTGCTCACGAGGCTATTCTTCCGCCCGAGATTCTGCTGAAGAAGCGGAAAAACGCCGAGAAGCTCCAGGAGAAGAAGTCCTCAGAGGCTGCTCAGCGCAAGGCTGCTGCGAAGGAGAAGCGTGCCGCTATCTTCTCGCGCGCCGAGAAGTATGTGAAGGAGTACCGTGAGACCGAGCGTGAGCAGATCCGTTCTAAGCGTGCTGCACGCGAGTCTGGTGACTTCTTTGTCCCTGCCGAAGAGAAGCTTGCTTTCGTTATCCGTATCAAGGGTATCAGCAAGATGCCTCCTAAGCCCCGCAAGGTCCTACAGCTTTTGCGTTTGACCAAGATCAATGCTGGTGTCTTCGTTCGCGTGAACAAGGCTACGTCCGAGCTTCTCCGCATTGTTGAGCCATGGGTTACCTACGGTTACCCGAATCTGTCGAGCGTGCGTCAGTTGATCTACAAGCGTGGTTACGGTAAGGTCAATGGCCAGCGCATTGCGCTCAGCGACAATGCCATCATTGAGGAGGCTCTTGGTAAGTATGGCATCATCTGCATCGAAGATCTTATCCACGAGATCTACACTGTGGGTGCCAACTTCAAGCAGGTGAACAACTTCCTCTGGCCTTTCCACCTTTCAAGCCCCAATGGTGGCTGGGGTGTGCGCCGCAAGTTCAAGAACTTCGTTGAGGGTGGTGCCCTGGGCAACCGCGAGGACAACATCAACGCCCTCATTAAAGCTCAGAACTAAATTATGCCCAGATATAAAAAAAAATGCCTGTGGTTTAAGACTTAATTTATGTCCATAAGAAAAGACTTGTGAAATACGTACCCCTCTGGTGCCTGATAGAATGGTGCTTAGAAAAACTTCCAATTAAACAAATTTACACAGATGTGGGTTTTATTTAGGTCCAGTTAACTTGGGAGAATATGGCTAACCTGACCACACAACTGGATACATGATAGTGACCAGTGAAGAATAGTTCCGTGTCATATAAAGCTACTTCCAATCGCAAGATAATCGTTGCTAGAAATGATATACTTCTATATGCATGCAAACTGTAACCGCCTTTTACTAACAGAGGTAGTGAGACTACCTGGTTGGAATACGTAACCAATGAACTCGGTAAGCAGTTCTTTCCCCGCACTTTCAAGAAGCACTATGCACTTTCCTGTTGGAGGCAAGGTCGCGCTTTTGACGTATTCAGATGAAGGAGACTATCACCTGCTAACGTTCGGTAGTCCACCAGACAATCGATTTACATCCGAGTTCATTCAGGCGTTCTTGCAAGCTATTACCTACATTCAGAACTCTGAGGATATGAAGCCGCTCGTCACAACTTCATCGACACCCAAATTCTATTCGAATGGACTTGATTTCGAACGAGCCATATCCACCCCTGGATTCTTCCCCGACTTTTATTATGCAATGATGAGAGCTATGCTCGAATTTCCTTGGCCGACTGTAGCCTGGGTCAATGGTCATGCATTTGCAGCTGGATTCATGATGGCTGCATGTCACGATTATATTGTAATGAATCCCGAGAAGGGATTTCTCTGCATGAATGAGCTGCAATTTGGTGCACCTTTACTACCGCCAATGTTATCGATTTTCAGGGTCAGGTATGGCTCCCAACTTGCGCATAAAATAGCATTAACTGCTCATCGGTTTACAGGAAAGCAGGCTCTAAGCGATGGGCTGGTGACTACGCTGGGAGGGAAGCCAGAGGTAGAGGCTATTGTCTCTAAGATCACTGCGTTTTCTAAATCACCGTCCTATGGTCAGATCCGTAGGGAGCTATTCCGAGAGGTGATAAAAGACACTCTAAATTTCGAAAAGGCTCAAACGGAGTCAGAAGACGATGAGAGACGGAGGGACACCTTTTATCAGAATATTGTCGTCACATACAAAAGCAAGCTTTAGCAGTAGAATGAATGAGGCTTTTTATCTGCAATCAGTGCGTTTTTAAATCCAAGTTGTTGTGTGTAAATGCAAATAAATAAATACCTACGCGAGAGCCTTTCACAGAGACTTAGCAGGCGTGTTAGATGAAGCGTTGGTCGATGCACTAGCGTCAGGATGACCCTTAGATTCAATCTCAAGTGAATCATGTGAATGGTTTGATTTGGAAGAATTCGGTGCAGCCATAACACCTTTTCCGCGGGCAGCGCTAATTTCAGCGTTAGGGGCGGTGATGGAGTTGGCATCAGGGTTCGCACATTTGGGGTCGGGGTCGTTGGCCCACCATCGCAGTCTTGCGATCTCGTCTAAAGCGCGCGTGAGTTTTTCCATCTTACTCGAGCTGGCTGTAGACAGTGAGCTGACGCTCGATTCGGGTGATGAGAATTGAGAAGATGCTTGAGGGTCGCTTGAGGCCGCCGGCGAGCCCCGGCTTTGCCCGGATATGGCGGTGGTGGTGAGATCCGCCGTAGATTCATGCGAGTTAAGCCCGCCGCGCCAGCCGTAATCGACACGTAGAGTACGTGTAAGCTCTTGGACGCTACCGAGGTCAAGATGAAGAGTTTCAATGGCACTAACGAGGTCCTCGTCGGTGATAGCATCAGAGACGTCTTTGCCGGACGCCCCCTGCACGTTCTCTTCAGTAGATAAAAGCATGTCAGTGCCATTGTTGGTGACCCAAGAGTGATTCCGTAGCTCGGGCATGCGGATCCGTTGGTCAGGATTTTTTTCTAGTAATGACGCAAGAAGCTCACGCAGGGCTGGAGACAATGAAGGATCAATTTTGAGGTCCTCTGAGACTATTCTCTCGAGGAGGTCTGCCATATTCGTAGCCTCGAAGGGTAGGTGCCCATGGAGCATGTAGTATAAAGTAACCCCCATAGCCCAAATGTCTGTTTTACGGCCGGAAACCGCGCCAAGGACCTTTGTTGTTACAAAACCTCGGTTCAGTCTAACAAGCTCTGGGGCCATATACGCTGGCGATCCAACGCAACGCCGCACATTGTCGCATTCTTGATCGCTGGCGACGTCGAAGATCTCCGAAACACCGAAGTCAGCCAGTTTGACAACATCATTATCGCCAAGAAGAACATTATCCGCCTTTATATCCCTATGACACACCCCCTTCGCATGTAAATATTCAACGCCGAGAATGATGTCGCGAAAATAGAGACGGCATTGTTCTTCTCCCAGCGGCACGGCTTTGCCATTGTATTCACTTTCTGGCGGCATAATAGCCCCATTTCCACACCACTCAATCACGAGAAATAGTGAGTCTGAGCGCTCATCGTCGAGTACTTCGTACAGCGAAACCAAGTTTGGATGGTCGAGCTTTTTCATTATCGCGACCTCGCGGCGAATCACGTCTGCAGCGCCTCCTTGTCGCATGTGACGCCGCTGTTGCATAAGAACATGGCGATTCAGCTTTGCCAAGCGCAGTTTCGAGCATTTTTTGATGGCATATAGTGTTCCCATACTGGGATCCTGACCAGCGTACACCATGCCATAGCTTCCACGGCCGACTTCTTTTACCAGTCGGTACTGGTTCACGAATTGCATTCCCTGCGCGTCCTGAGTCACCTGGATTCGCGGAGTTTCGACTACTTCATGTGGATGCGCGCTGGGAAGTCGAAAGTGGTGTCTTCCAGGACTAGGAGACGGTGCATTTGGCAAGCTGTAGAAGCGCTGGAGCACCGGCCGCCGGATATGGGAAGTCGGCCGTGACGGTGGAGACAAAGGCTTTGTACCAGTTATAGAGACGTTTCCTGGATCGCTACCGAGTCCTGCTGAGTTTGACGACGAAGAATTGCTTGTGGAGATGGTCCCGCTATCTTTAATTAGACCTGGGTTGCACACGGGTGGCTTCGGCAACTCCACAGGATCACTCTCTCCGTTATCAATCATACTCACTGGCCGCATTCCGGACGACGGCGATGGCGGCGTGGGCGCCTCGAATGATACGTGTCGGTCGTGTTTTCTCGAGGCATCCATGAGTTGTATGACGCTTACGTATGAGACGTATTCCCAGCTCTATACGCGAGCCCTCAAGAATGGCTTGACGGGAAATGCTCAATAGCTGAGATTTTTCCTTGCGCCTAAAATAAGCTAATTAGACCAACAGTTAGAGTAATGCGCGCGCCCAGCCGAACTACCACTTATTTCAGGATCCGGTCGTAAACATCTTAGTCATAAGCCTGGAATAGAATCCCGGGGCCGCAACTGCTGACTGAAATCTCTAATAGGGAGAGAGCCTTGGGTGAAGTTTACTTGGAAAGCGCATAATATCGTTTCCTCGGGCCTCTAGTATAGAGTTGTAAAAATACTGGCACTCTTCATCGATCAGGGGTTGCCTCGATCTACGCGGCACCAGCCAGAAGTAGCTATCGCTGATCAAGCGATGAGGATCCGAAAATTTCCTAAAAATCCGTATTTACGCGCGCTGCTGCCAGCTGTTCGCTCAATTGAGGCCGCGAGGCGGGAGCTTAGGTGGTTAAAACAGGAATTGCCCGAGCAGCGCTTACCGCTAAAAGATGCGTGTCGACGGCGCGGTCGTGGAGAGCCGTTGCAGTATATACTGGGGACGCAATCATTCGGTGAACTAAATATAGAGTGCCGCAGAAAAGTGCTGATTCCTCGATGGGAGACGGAGGAGTGGGTTCTCGAGCTTTCTTCGCAGCTACAGCCGGGAACCAAGGTGCTTGATTTATGCACTGGCACAGGCTGCATATTATTTTTGCTTGTGAATCAGGCTAATGTTGAGGGAGTCGGGGTAGATCTAAGCCCGCATGCGTGTCGGTTATTTTTGAAAAACAGAGAAAAATTTGGGATGGAAGCTTCTACCAAGGTGGCGTTTCAAGACATCTTTAAACCTCTTGGCATCAAGGCAGATGTGGTTGTAGCGAACCCTCCTTACATCAATCGGCTTAATGAAGCGCATGCCTCGGTGCTATGGGAGCCACGACTTGCGTTGATTGATCCAGGGCATATATATGATGCAGTAATTCGTCGAATTGTTGAGGCTGATGCTAGAAAGGCTGTCATTGAGGTGGGCTCTCTCAGTCAGGCCCAGGGATGCCAGAGGCAGCTAGAACTCTATGGCTGGAAGGCAGATATTCGCACTGATAGTGCGGGCCATGTTCGGACTGTTTGGGCCGTACGTGCAAATACTTAGTGTCAGATGCTGCTGAGGTGGCAACTAGTTGCGACAATGACAACAAAAATTACGTTACAACGACAATAATAACGATAAGGATAATGATAGCAAAAATGACAATGAAGCAATAGTAGTAATGCTAATCACCTCATCCATCTAATATCCATCACAGGACATGCTGATATGCTATATACATACCTAATTATTGTGTCTCTATGTCACTGGCATTGAGTGACTGGGTCGTCGAACCTAGCTCAGAGTCTGCTGAATCCAAGTCTGTAATACCTGGTGTTGCTGATCGCGAGCTATCATCAGTGCGCACACGCTTGCGCGATCGTGTGTGTCGACCTATAGCTGAGGCGCTAGCATCTGGATATACACGAAGCCCATGTAGCAGATAGCCGCCAATATAGGGAGAGGACATTAGCGGGTGAATTCGGCCAGGCAGCGTCTGAAACTTTCTAACACGGGTCTCCATCAGTTCGGGAGCTAAGAGACGAAGCTCGTGCTTGCGAAATTGAAGGGCTGCATCCACGAGTGGCTCTTTATATTGCGAGTATACAACCACTGGACAACCTCCCGCCACGAATGGCAGCAGACGAGGGATGAGGTCAGAAATTACGACGGAAGATGCAACAATTAATCCGTCAAATCCGCGTATTCTGGAATACTCTATTGTATCACGAATAGCCTTATCATGAGCACGGCGTCTATAGTACTGCCCGCGCAGGCTTGGCTTGAGCTCTGCAAGCTCCTCGGGCGTCTGCTCAGGGATTTCAGGCTCGATCTCATCAGGACTTATAAGGTCAAGTAGCGGTATACTGTGCAGTTTATTTTCTTCAGAATTGGTGAGCTGCGGCAAATATCGGAATGCATCTACGTTAGCATGTTCAGCGACATGCACCATCGTTACCTCGCCGCCGCGTTCCCGCACGGCGGCCGCCCACACACCAGGAGTTTCGTCGAAGACCAAATAATGCCCTCCTTCATGTACATTAGCATAGTTCAATGCGAGAGCTAACGTTTCAATGCTCATGTTCTGGGCACGTGCAGCATCTTTATCGAGATAAATATCGAGAACCTGTTCGACACTCATGGGCTCGGGGGTAAACTGCTGGGCATACTTAGACTTTTTGCGCTTGAGATATTTTTCTTTTGAATACTCAGATTTGGCCTCAAAACCGGCATGGCCGGACTGAATGCGGCGGATGATCTCGTCACTATCAACGCCTTGTTGCTTAAGATTTTCGATTTCTTCCATAGTAAGCTCCTGCTCAGTTTCAAATGCAATTTTGTGGCCATCCATTGATTGCTCATTACCAAGTGCATCTTCTGTAGCAAATTCTTGCAGCTCTAGAGGCTGGATGCTTCGATCCGCATGGATCTTATACGTATACCCAAATGGCTGCCCAATAAGAGAATCAGCATCAAATGACCCAAATCTCCCCAAGTTAACAATTTCACCTGGCTTGATAGCTAGTATCCGAATTGTATCGGACGGAAGCCGAATCAATACCTGTTGATTCGCTTGTACCGTGTTTGCCATGGAAAATTTCATCCCAAACAGATTATCTAACATATATGAGCTTGTGATTTGATGTTGTTTGTGCGTAGACAGAGCTAATGATGTCGTATTGTCGAGAAAGAAGAGCTAAGGAAAACCGCGTTCTCGGATTGATTCCTATATCAGATTGCTAAGGCCTCTAGCAGACATTTGCTCTGGAGTTCAACCGAATCTTTCATTATAATAGTGAACGCACATCATATCTACATTGTTCAGCTAAATGATGTATGAGAAAACCGAACCAAAGGCTCATCATCCTCAAAGTCAAAGACCTCTTTTAGATAGTTAGCAACATTCGCACCTGCCCCGACCTAGAAGTTTTTATGGAAAGATATGTAATAGAGAATTCATGCCGGTGTTAACAAATAACATTTGTGGATTCATTGCGGCGTAAATTAGAAGCTGCAAACAATGATACGTCTCTGAAGAAAGCGAGCAGCGGATTCCACCGTGAAGACAACCCATCATACAAGCCAATGGGGAGAGTCACACATGATTCTTAAACTGCTGACCGCTACGATGTCAAATCTACTCTGAAATTCTGAGATCAATTTCAGAAACAGGACAGCAGGGTTCTATTTTCGTTGCAAATTTGGAAACCGCTTATCACTGAATACTCAGAGAGAAGTAGACTTAATTCTTACCTAATTTTTTTGAACGTTTGGAATTTTTCAAAAATGGGACGGCGGTCAAAACACAAGCAAGAGAATCCGCCCAGTCTCGCAGAATTCCGTGGCGAGGCTGAGCCTCAGAAGGTGGGATTGAGCCGACGTGCAAAGAAGCGCATGCGCAAAGTCGAGGCTGAAACTGAGACAAAGCGGAGACGGCGAAGTGTTGGAGAGTCTGGCGACGAACATGTCTCGCTTGACGAAGCAAACTTTGAGCTTCACGGTAGCGACGATGAAGAAGATGATATCAGTGCCCAGCGGCGTACGCTGTTTAGCGACGATGAGGACGATCGCTCTGCATTGGAATCGTTGAATGCTGGCACCGCTGAACACTTTTTCTCGGAATCTGAGGATGACGAACTGGAAAACAGCGAGGACTTTGAAGACGAAGATGAGTTTGACCTCTCTGGTGACTCTCTGAGTGACGAAGATGTGGATGAGGATGAGGAGGAAGACGGAGAAGGTGAAGAAGGTCAAAGTGAGACAGAGGAGTCTGCTGCTGGAAAAGCTAATTATATGGAGGGTGTATCGGGTAAACAAGAAGAGCTTGAGGATAACTCGCTACCTTCTGTACGCCTTCGCATCATGGAGACGGCCAAGATACTCGAGAATTTCAAGGAACTTGGTCAAGGTTCGTCTCGGAGCGACGTCGTCGAAAAACTGCGCGAAGATGTATCAACGTATTATGGCTACAGCGAATACTTAGCTCGGAAGTTCATGGAGCTGTTCCCTCCTTCAGAGGCTATTGAGTTTTTCGAGGCAAATGAAGTTCCACGCCCTATAACTATCAGGACAAACACTTTGCGAACGCGAAGAAGAGATCTTGTGCAGACGCTTATCAGTCGTGGCGCCAATGTTCAACCTATTGGCAAGTGGACAAAAGTGGGTCTTCAAGTATTTGATAGCCAGGTTCCTATCGGTGCTACGCCTGAGTATCTTGCAGGTCACTACATTCTGCAGGCAGCGTCATCATTTTTGCCAGTAATGGCTCTGGATCCGCAAGAGAATGAACGCATTCTCGATATGGCGGCAGCGCCTGGCGGAAAAACAACCTACATATCAGCTCTCATGAAAGATACCGGCTGTGTATTTGCGAATGACTCAAATAAGTCGCGCGCGAAGTCACTGATTGCCAACATTCATCGGTTAGGGTGTACAAACACTATTGTATGTCATTATGATGCGCGTGAGTTTCCCAAAGTGATTGGTGGATTTGACCGTGTTCTTCTCGATGCGCCATGCTCGGGAACAGGTGTCGTCTCTAAGGATCCCGCTGTCAAGACAAACCGCACTGAAAAAGACTTCTTGCAATTACCGCACCTCCAAAAACAACTACTACTCGCGGCAATCGACTCTGTGGACGAAACTGGCGGGGCCACTATTGTCTACTCGACCTGTTCAGTTATGGTAGAAGAGAATGAGGCAGTTGTCGACTATGCTTTGCGCAAACGGCCAAATGTTGAACTTGTTGACGCCGGATTAGAGATTGGCCGTGAGGGTATGTCAAAATTCCGGGGCAAGGTTTTCCACCCGTCAGTCAGGTTGAGCCGAAGATATTATCCGCACACGCTGAACGTGGACGGGTTCTACTTGGCCAAGTTCCGTAAGACTGGGCCAACACCTAAATCTGCAATGGTAACTAAGCCTGGTGAGATTGCTGCCGATGTGCTAGAGGAAGAATTGGCACAGCCCTTCACCGCGTTTGAAAATGCGGAGGATAATGTCCTGATTGAACAGAGCTTGCGTCGGCACCAGCGCCGTAAAGGTATCAAGCCGCGTAGCCAGCACTCTGGGAATACTTAAAGCGTAGTCGTTGTTCTAGCTTTAGTGTCATTTCAAGTGTCTTTGCAAAGCTCGTGTCTCCAGTGTCACCTTTGGCTTTGCTGCTAACAGTCTGCAAATAGCTTCATGCACTCGTATTTGATGTGAGCGCATCGGAGGAAATAGTTGATAGACATAAGCTAGATAGCTACACTATATATCATCACGATAAACGGGAACACGAGATGCAGGGTGACACGATTAACCATCAGTGCCGGTAAGCAGAAGATGAGGGTAAAGAACGAGAGCTTCAACTTTGACTCGGGAAATATAGCAGGCGATCAATGCCATATTCGTTATAATCCTTACGACTGACGAATGGGTTAGTTTGCGCCCACGAGGACAGACCGCGCCAGGTATCGAGATCAGGAGTCTGGGTGCGTTGAACATTGACAGAAACACCCGTAGGCAAATTAGCTACTAGCTCGTTGCGAAGCCGATCGACATAGCCTGGAAGATACGCAAGACCACCCGTTAACCAAACATTAGCAGCCATACGTTGGCCCACCTCTGCGGAATTGAACTTGGTGACAATATCCGAGCATACTTCGCCGACACCCGCCTGATCGAGACCTCCGATAGCTGGCTGGAAAAGTACTTCCGGTATGCGGACTCGTTCTACATTGAGGTTAAGTTGATTCAGTTGTTCCTGAGAACTCAAGTCCAGGTCGTGTACTCCCCATAAGAACTTATGCACGGTTGAAGTACGCCAGTCCGGACGGTTACTAGCTTCAGCAAGCGTGTACTCTGGGTCGTGTTCAAGAAGCTGCGCTTGAAGTTCATCAATCTGGGCCTCCTCGTCATCTTCGTCTTCTTCCTCACCATCTAAAGCAGCTGCCTCCAACGCCTCAAGCTCGGCCAGTGATTCCACTCTCTCACCAGATTCAGCCGTGGGACGCTTACGCCTGCTCTTGGAATCTTGGCCGGAACCCTGGAGGCGGCTCTCAGCTGCGAGGAAAGAGCGCAGCTGGAGCGATCGTCGGGCAGCTGGGTCATTGCGCAGCCTTTCTTTTTCTTTGAGACGGGCACGTAATGCTGCTATGCGGTCTTTCTTTTTTTGTGCCCATCCAGACAGATCGCGCTCGCGCCACATACGCTCCTCAGCCTCGGCGGCAGCTGTAGCCTCGCGCGCGGCTGCCTTCTCCTGCTTCTGACGTTGCCGCGCGTCATAACTGGCCTTAAGAAGGTGTTGCCGCTTCTTTTCCCTCTGTTGATCAGCATCCAGCTCAGAGTCTGGGATCCCCAGAAGCGACGTATCTGGTGCTTCGTCGACAATCTCCAAGCCCCGTGATTTACGAATAGCATTTTCTGCTTTACGATACGCACGGCGCAATTCATTTACAGACATCCACCCAAGTTCTGTGGCCGCTTCTTCAGGGTCATCAGAAGCAATAACATCGTCAACAGCAGCTTTAAACGCAGCTATCTCCGCATCTTGCTCACGCCGGCGGCGTTCACGAGCCGCTGCAGCCTGCTCACGTAGACGAGCAGTAGACTCTGCGCGACGACGAGCCACTTCCTCATCGTCGCGGACAGGGGCAGAGGGGGTGATCACGGGGCCCTGAATGCGACGCTCAAGGCCCGTAAGGACATCTAGATCCATCGCCCTGCGTATCAACGCCCCATAATCTGCAGCCACAAACGCATGACGCTGGAAGAGCTGTTCAACTTGCGCCGTTGTAACCCTGGTCGGAAATGTCGGATACTTGAGCACAAGCAGCTGCTGCAGAAGATCCACAGCGTGCCGACCACCAAAATTGATTCTCTTGATATTCTGCCACTGAGGTGCCGAGTCCAGCCAGGGAACAATGTGAGTTGCTTCATGACCCGAGCTTACCACAAGGCCCGTATGTGGCCGATGTGAATGGACCGGTCCCGAGCCCAGGGCCAACGACGGCACGCCATAAGCCTCGTACGCAAGCTCGGCAAGCGTTCTGCGCGCCAATTGTGGATTTAAAAACGTTTCTCCTATGACCAGAGGGCTTTCAACACTTCCAGATGATGAAACGCCAATCAGATCAAAAGAATAGTCAAATACAAGCTCGGCCGAGTCCCAGTTTACGGCCACGGGTCCGTCGTACACTGGTTTCGCTTGTTGCCGAGCAGCAGCGTCGAGAAGGATATCATTCCCCACTACCACATTAGTGTGTCCAGCTTTTCTGTCTCTAAATTTTGCAGCCCGAGGCATCAAGACGTGTCTAGGATTCTCGTCACCGACGAGACCAACGCGTGTGCGCCAGCTACCAAAATCGACTACGATTGGAGTCCCGGCTTTCCATCCACCCGAAACTGGCTCCTTAGCACTGGGTGCCCATTCTCCCAACGCATCTACCTCTGCCATATCCAGCTCAGGTTGGTCGACCGTGAATCTCACCTCCAGCACCCTTCTGGGTCACTAAGCCATCTCACTCGTTGTCGACCTTTGGGACGAGGAGCACCGCTGCACGAAGCAATGGACGGTTACAATATGACAACGCTCATGAAACGACTAGAGGCCGCCACGTCACGGCTTGAGGACCTGGTGGCCACGCGTAATATTCCGGTGCACCCCTTGGACGCGTCGGCAACAGCAGCTGCCGTTGCCTCTGCTGTTTCCAGTTCTGCTATCGCTGCCGGTGGCCAGAGACCATCCACTGGTCTGAGTGAACCTGCCGCTGCACCTTCAGCGGATGCAACGTCGCTGGGACCGTCTACTGGGCTCAAGGAGCCCGCAACGGCAGCAGCAACAGCGGCAGCCTCGCCCGCTAATCCAGGGGTGACTGAGTTGGAGGCGCTTGCATCCACGCAGCTTGCGGAATTTGTTAAACTGAGCGACTCCATTGATCCACTTGTGGCAAAGCAGGCGGCGGAGTTTGCCACCGCTGCAAAGGCCATGACCTCGGCCGTTGCCATCGCAGCAAAGTCGGCTAAGCCTGACCCCACCGACCCTGCTATTGGCGAGCTTTTCGGCCCATTAAACAAAGCGGGCCAGGAGGTTGTAGCCGTACGCGAGTACAATCGTGGCGCTAAGGAGGTTGCGAATCATCTGGCGACGGTGGCTGAAGCAGTTCCCGCACTAGGATGGCTCGGAGTAGATGCACCAGCCGACTTCGTACAAGAGTTTCGAGACTCAGCTCAATTCTATGGTAACCGAGTACTTCGGGAGAATAAGGCCCATGCTGCCTGGGTTAAAGCGTTATCGGAATATCTCGGCAGCGTCAAAGCGGTGATTGCGAAGCACTTCAAGGAAGGCCCTTGGGCTGCCAATGGCCTTCTGCTTGCCGAGGCTATCAAATCATCTGCGAACAGCTCATCGACAGGCTCGTCTACTGGCCCAGTGCCGCCTCCACCACCGCCGCCGCCATCAGTGGCTCAGCTGACCGCAGGCCTCGATGAACAGAAGGAGGCGAAGGAGGCGAAGGAGGCGAAGGAGACTGCTACGAACAAGATGGGAGGCGGCCTCGCAGGTGTGTTTTCTGAATTGAGCAAGGGTGAGAGCATCACTGCCGGTCTCAAGCATGTGGATCGTAAGCATGCGAAAGCCAACCTGCCCCCGAAACCATCTCTCAAGCCCAGACCCTCAACAGGTTCTGGCACGAAACCAAAAGATGCGGCTGCCGTTGCGGCATCGGCTAAAAGCCCCGTAAAGGAGCTTGTGGATAGGCGCTGGATTGTTGAATATTTCGTGGATGATGCCAATATCGAGGTCGACGTGAGCATATCCGAATCGGTCCTCATAGACAACTGCCACAACTGCACTGTTGTGATCAAAGGCAAGCCCGCTACGATATCCATTTCGCAGTGCACAAAGATCGGAGTGGCTGCTGATACTGTGGTTGCCTCGCTGGAAGTTGTCAAATGTAAGGACTACACCATCCAGGCGACGGGCCGGTTGCCGAGTGTAAACCTGGACCAAAGCCATAACGGCCACCTGTATCTCGGAGAGAACGCATTGGAGACAGAAATATATGCATCGCAGTCAACGTCGACTAATGTGAACTTGCCAGGCGGTGAGCCTGGAGATTGGAAGGAGGTACCTCTACCGGAACAGATTGTACACACATTCTCTGATGGCAAACTCGTCTCCAAAGCGCTGGTACACGGTTGAAATGGAAATGCACTAAATTTTCATAACAGTCACCTTTAACTACGCTTAAACAATTACGGAAAACTGTAGAAATGTATCCTGTTCTCTATCGCATCTTGCAGCGTCATGTTCCCAGTGCACACAATGCAACAGGGGCCTCGGTTCAACCAGCGACGATGTCTTTGTCGAGATTGTCTAATTAGGTAGGTGTATAAAGCTCTGTAATGTTAACAACAAAATTTATATTATTGTTCCAAGTGCACTGGTTCAAGCGGTAAATCCCGCTTTTAAATTAAAAGAAGGGTGGGCACCACTGGCGAAAAGGTATCTTCACGCTACTATGGTGATGTAGTGCGGACGTCTAAGGAAGGCTGTAGACTCTTAGAGTCCACTGTAGGAGAAACTGACGCTACCTCAAGCGTACTTTCTGCAATTTTCTGAGATGTCACCGTATGCGTTTCTGAGAATGTAGCTGACGCAACTGTCGACGAAGTGGCTGTTTCTGGGGAAGAGTAAGAGGGCTGATTGGCTAGGAGGGCCATGGATGCTGCTTTCTTTGCTGTCTCTCTGATCGATCCTGCCTTTGAGGTTGATACTACTGTCGACGCAGCCCGAGACATCGTGTCCCATAATGGTGTTGATGCTGTCGAAGCAGTTGGGGCGGGAATGTTCAAAGCTGAGCGGATAGCTTCAATCTTCTTTGCGTTGAATTCATTTGAGAGCTTGTTTCGAAACACATCAAAGCCGTGGAATGCACCGGGAACCTTTTCGATATGAACCTGAACACCAGCAGATTGCATCCGTTCGCCATAATCGACTGTCTCAAGGTAGAGGATGTCAAGGTCGCCAATACCCAGCCAAGAAGGCGGGAGCCCACTTAAATCTTCGCGGCGCGCAGGCACAGCGTACGGTCCGCTTCCTTTTCGGAGGTACTCCTTCCAACTATTCCTGTTCGATGGCTCGGTCCACATTATATGACCTCTTGAAACATTGCTCGGGTCGGATTTCCAGGTCGTGCGATCATCCAACATCGGATAAGTTAAAAGTTGGAGAACCGGCTGGAACCTCGGCTTCTCGTCTGCTAGTCGCTGGCAGAGAGAGGCTGCCAGCAGACCTCCAAAACTGTCACCGGCGACAACAATCTGGGCGGGGTCCACGTCAATATGGCCCTCCGCGCCGTCCAATAACCACATATAGACAGAATGAACGTCATTCAAAGCAGCGGGATACGCATGTCTGGGTCCCAACCTGTATTCACAGGAAACTACAGTAATGCCAAGATCGACCGCGAGCGGGCTTATGATCATATGATAAAACTTGGCAGTCATTCCAACGTCTCCGCCGCCATGAATCCAAAAGACAACTCCGCGAGACTCTACAGATTTCCGTGGCCGATAAACGTATACAGTGTTTGTGTGTGCGTCTTCACTCGTCACATAGTATGTATCGGTCTTGACGGCGAAGCGTGGCAACGTCGGCAGCTGGCCAAACCCGACATTGAGCCAGCGAAAGAGCCAAATGGAAGTGTGAGGGGTTTGAAATCGATAAACCCAGGATCTCAATTCGGGCGCTATACAGTCATAATATGGAGTGAATAGCCACATGACTGTGAGGTGAATTGAGAAGGTCAACGGCAGTCCAGACCCCTCCCGCCTTGTCAGCGCCGTAACATGACTAATCCAATTTGAGGTTGCGAGCCGGCGAAGGCGTGGTACCCTCGCATTCTAACGGCCATACCCTCCGCCCACTGTGCCCATGCTCCGCTTTTGGAGGTGTATATCGCAGAAGTTCGTCTTAAACGCTGGAAATTCATAAGCTATTGCCTGGGATAGTAAATGTAATAAGTTAAATATCAGTAATACCATCTTCGGGTACAGTAGTAAACTTTGATAGATCGCCTTCAAACGCGGCCGCTATGGCATCGATCATCAGGCACACAAACACGATCGCCGGAGCCGTATACGCCATGTCAAATCCGTGATAGGCCCCTGAGGCTACGCTGACCTGAACGGGAACACCCGCCGCTCGCAGCCTTTGAGCGTACTCCTTCTGCTGCGGTGCTAGTAAGTCAAGGGATGCAATGCCAATCCACGCTGGTGGCAGTCCGCATAGATCCTGACGCTTGGCAGGAATCGCCCAGCGACCACCACCAGATCGAAGATATACGTTCCAACTCCAAATGTCAGACTCGCGCGTCCAGATGAGGTCCCCGCGTCCAGGCTGTGGCAGCGGCGTCACATCATCGAGCATTGCGTACTCCAGAACTTGGACTATAGGCAGCACAGGACCTTCATCCAGTGCGCGTGAGGCAAGAGATGCTGCAAGTGTCCCTCCAGAATTTCCACCACACACTGCAATCTTGTGCTTGTCTATGCCAAGCTCAATTGCGTGATCTACAATCCATACAAATACTGCGTAGATGTCGTTGAGTGCGGCTGGATACGGGTGCTGCGGTGCAAGTCGGTAGTCAACACTAATAGCAAGTACACCAAGGATATCCGCGAAACCAGACACGGCGCTATTAGACCGCGCAGTAGAACCTGTCGCAAACCCGCCGCCATGAATATATAGCAAAATCCCGTCACCTTTTAAGACGACTGGTCGGTACAAATAAAAAGGGACTTCATTGTCATCTTGAGAGAGAGCGGAGTGACGCTCGCGGCTCACGTTGTCTAAAGCGCAAGTTGGTACTAGATCGGTCAGACGTTTGATCAACCGGGCAATGGGATTACCCAGTGACGGCCAGCAAAACCAGCTTGCAGGGCCACGGAGCTCCGGCGAAACTAGCTCAAGATTTTCATTGCGGCGTCTGTATAAGTGGAAAGCAGACAACGCAAGGCCAACCCCAGCAGCAAGTTTCACCCACCTGCCAGACATGGCGCTGACTACCAGCCAGATAGGTTCCACCTTAGATTCTATGCAGGCTCGATTGGCCACTGGTTTAATTTTCGACGTGATCTCCTAAGTGGATTGACCGCGAGATCAATTTAGCCAAGGAAGCTTCAGTTAGGGTCAAAATTCTCTAAGTCGCCAGACAGTTGCGTTCACGCCGCTGCAGTAGACTTTCATAACTAATAGTATAGAACTGCTTTAAAATGAGTGCAAATATGTACATTAAGCGCTCAACGGCGGCAGATTTTTCCTACGACGGTAGACATACCACAAGTACGCACGCTCATGGAGATCCAGGGCAAATGGCGAGACTACCTCCGAGTGTCCCGGCCGAGCCACTGGATCTCGCAGATAAACCGCATGGCAAGTGCGGTGATCGACTTCAATGTGGTGCGGTAAAATCGCCATAGGAGCCAAGAATTGCCGTGGTGTCCATGGTGTAAACCATGGCTTGGACGAGTCCGACAACCCGTACAATTTTCCAGACGGCGAGAAAGGGAGCTGTACACGAGCAGCCATCAGCTCCTCAGGAGATGCCTCAGGGTCCAAGAGCTCGATATTAGCTGGCAATCTCTGAACCCAGCTTTCATCGTAGGGCTCCTCTACGTTACCCTCTATAGCGCCTTTGTGGGCCTCGCGGACGCTGGCCTGCTGATCCTTGACGAGATCGGCAACGGCAGCCTTAACATCACTGCGACGCGCAGGAGCTTGGGTCTCAGGAGAAGTCGGATAATAGCGCTGGGCTAGTTCAGTTGCAGTTGTTGTGATATCAGCGTCAGGGAATGCTTGGCGTACAATGCCCACAACAGTCTCCGTCTTCGAATTTTGGAGCTTACCGCTTAGTGCATCTGTTAACACCGCAACAGGGGTCAAAGCATCCAGATCGCGCTGCATAGTGCGAACAGAGTTTTTCCTGCGCTCCTCACGGCCAGCCTCGACTCGTGCATTGTAAACGCGATGACGACGACGGCGGATAGCACGTTGGCGCCACATTTTCTCGGGATTTGCACGGCAACGATCAAGATAATCATTATACTTTTTGATGATACGGTTGGTGAGTTTCACAGCATCTGCCAGAGAGGGTTTGGGGCGGCCAAGAGCATATAGAACGCGCCTCGGGTCAACGCTGAACATATCTCCCGGCCGCAGAATGTAGCCCGGAGCTCGTATACGAACGCCATTAACCTTTACACCACCACGAAGTACGAAAACAGCCGCCTGACGAACACTTGATGCAAATAACGCTCTAAACAGTGCCATGTCAAGGCGGCGCTCAAGACCTACGAAAGTCTGCAGGGCATAAGGTACATTCTCGTCGCCTGCGCCACCAGCTAGAGAGTTCACGGTCGGCAGTTCGCCTCGAAAGTGGTTAGCGAACTGCGTCTCGGTGAGCCGGTCGCCGTGGTAAGCTCGTGTCTCTTGCTTGGCGAAGAATACCTGCCGGAACTGCGTGTTCTGCTGTCGGTTTTTGCGCCAAGTCAGTGCATTATAGATATTCCATTTATTGAACGCAGGCCGAATCCTCTTGCGGCTCAGCGACAATGGCGCTATAAGTCGCCGGGTCATGGTCTTCTTACGACTCTGCTACGGCCTGAAAGTTTCAAGACGGCTGAAAATTACGTGAGCGGTTGGGTCGTCCCTCTCTCCCGCCAGACGTGTTCGCCGACTACCAGCTGGCGAGCACACAAATATGTCAGCAGTTACGCATAGAGCAGCTTATGGATCTCGCCCGCCGAGCTGAGTTTTGGCGTGCCGTATGTCTACACAAGCCCGTAGGGCGTGGGGTCACGGCTGAAGTGCGAGGCATAGCCCATGACATAGAATTTGGTGACGATGACCCGCATACAGTCGCTGAAGTACACAGAGTACTAGACGAATCCTACGACTTGGAAGCTGCAGCCGCTATTGAAAGCGGTCGACCTCACAGATCACGGGCGCGTACACGTTCCAGAGATGATACAACGTTGGTCGAGCTGAAAAGCGAAGGTAATGAGGCGGATGATGCTAGCAACGCTCGGCGTCGTAGTCGCAGAAGGTCTTCACCGCCAAAGCAGACAGAAGAGGAGGGAGAACCAGAACCTGAACCGATACGAGAGCCAGCACAGACTCATGAGGAAGAGAGCGCAAATGTGGATAACTCGGAATTTACACGACCAAGACGAAAGTCGCGTGCAGCTGCTCTCAAAGCTGAAGAGCTTCTCGAGGAAGAACGGCCTCGGCGGCGGCGAAGCGCTAAGTCTGAAGATGCAAGAGAGACCGGCGAAGAGCCAAAGACGGCTGGATCCGTAAACGAGAAGACAGAAATGCCTATCAGCATCGCTGATAAGGAAAAGAAAATAGAAGACGAAGAAGTAGAAGGAAAGAATGAGAAGGACGATGTTGAAAAGACAAAGCGCACCACCGCCCGCCAAAAGAAGCCATCTCGAAAAGCCTCGCAAGCAGCTGAAGAACCACAGCTCTCAGCTCGCGAAGCGCGCTCTCAACAACGTGCTCGCGCAAGAGCTGAGGCCGAGGCTGAGGCCGACGAAGCAGAGGAGGATCCAGAAACGAACGAGGCCACCGCTGAAATGGACGACGAAGACGAAAAGAAAAGCGAGCCCATCGCAAATGAGCCTGTTGAAGAAGTAGATGGCGGTGTCATGGATGAAGCCTCGGATGTGGATACAGCTCCGCGTGCACGTCGGCGTCGAGCGGCAGCTGTGAATGCTCAGATTGAAAAGGATAATGAGAAAGAGAAAGAAACAGAGAAAGAGAAGGAAAAACCCGCCCCCAAGTCAAAGCGCCCCACGCGCGCCAAAGCCGATTCTCCCAAGCCAACGACCCGAAAACGGAGATCCGAAATTGTTGAGCCGGCGCCACCACCGGCCCGGAAACGCAGGCGTGCTTGATCGATAAGTCAATTAATTAATTTATAGCATGATAGCTTATCCCATGTCGCCTCTATCAGAGAGTCTAAATCAGCCGAAGCTTACCGCTCCCTGTCGCTATGAGTTTTACGTACCCTACATAGATCGCTAAGCGACTACTCAATCGGCTGATGTCGTGGGCTATTACCGTGCTTGTACGGGCAGAAAGTAATCCTGATTGGCGTAAGGAGTTTCAAGATCTTTTGAAAAAATTCAGCATACTACCGCGGGAAATTCGTATCCTTAGCGAGCACGCCGAGGAGTGGGACCTTGATGAGATTCCCGAGTCGTTTCCTAAAGCTGCCAGGTCATATGCTGCAAGTTCAAAGGTGGATGTGGTACTCCAGAAGAATGACACTCATAGAAGGAAGCGACTGGTTATTTTCGACATGGACTCCACGCTGATACAGAATGAGTGCATAGATATGATTGCGGCATATGCCGGCGTCGAACCGCAGGTCGCCGCCATTACTGAATCGGCCATGCGCGGCGAGCTTGATTTCGCACAGTCACTAGCGGCACGAGTAAAGCTACTGAAGGGCGTTCCTACCAGCGTCTATGATGAACTGAAGAAGCGCATCCAGATTACGCCGGGCGCTAACACTTTAATTCGTGTGCTACGATCCCATGGTGTTAAGACGGCTGTTTTGTCCGGTGGATTTATCCCGCTGGCTTCGTGGCTTCGCGATCAACTTGGTCTCGATTACGCTTTCGCAAACACACTCGAAGAAGTTGAAGGTAAGCTAACCGGTCGTACAGTGGGTCGCATTATTGACGGTACCGCCAAAGCTGAATTGCTCAAAGAAATCGCCTCAAAAGAAGGAATTGATCTTGTGAATACCGCTGCCGTCGGTGATGGATCAAATGATCTGGCAATGATGGCTGAAGCGGGCATCGGCATTGCCTTTTCAGCCAAGCCTCTTGTCCAAGATCGTGCTTCTGCGGCAGTAAATACCGGGAATCTCGCAGATTTGCTTTACATATTTGGCTATTAGACTCACTTAGACCTTTTTACCTTGCAACGTCAATTCATGGCTTCAGACATAGTTGAGCGGTCTAGCTTACCATTCCAAACCCTATTGTTGCATAGGTGCAAGAAGAGTAGTGAGTTAAGGGAGCTGCAATGCACACACGTATCAAGTTAGAGTGAGAGTTACGGATAAAACAAATAAGTCTTTTTCATAGTTATGGTATGAAAGTAAAACCATCGAGTCAGGAGGTCGTATGAAGATTCTAAATTAGGTCAAAAGACTTCGACTATCTCTAGAAACTAGCTCTGTCTGCCAAAAATCTTTTATATGCCTATGTAGCACATGTTTTTCACATGTTTTTGACGCCTTGTGATCTAGTGCTCTAAGTGGCCCTGAACACAAACGTTCCTGGAATGTTCATTGCGGATTGAGTGCGAGCATGCGCGGAAGCCTGAGAACGCTCTCTTGCCACGCGCTCGGCCTCGATAACCTGCTGTGGAGTCCGCTTCCGCGGCCTGGGCCTACTTCCCTGTCCTGTAGGCCTACCACGCTTTCGTTTTGGCAGAATTGGATCGGGCTTTACACCAGAGAGACGCGCAGGAACAACCCCGAGGTCGTCGGTGAGCAGCAGTACGATTTCACCTGGCTCGAGGATCTGTAGAGGTATATTGTCCTCTCGTAATATTCCTTGCTCGAGTAAGAGCTGCCGTAAAGGATTGAAAGGTGCACCATGACGCACATGCGGCGTGTACCAAAATCCACCGCGATTTATAGCAATCGGGTGGTCGCCTGCACCAATCACTTGTTGCTTCGTACTATACATGAGCACATCGTAGACGCTAAGCTGCTCGTTTTGATCAATATCCGCCCTATGATTGCCGTATCTGCTCATGTTGTCATTGGCAGGATCGAGGACGTTCGAACTTACAGATGTCCCATTCGCATTGGCATAACGCTGTTCATCGACAGCTAGCATTTTGCGGATTCTCTTGCGACCAATGTCACGAATTCCTTTATAAGTCGTGTGGAATGTTGTATGTTCACACGCAGGAGTCACATCAGTGTCGAAGTAGAGTGCCACCTCCGGCGTAGCCATCACGTGGCTCTCCATCATTTCGTCCAGAGCAGCAAAGGCTTCCTCAAGATCAATTCCGAAGTCCTCGGCGGTAGCTGCCGTATCTGGCATTGGAGGATCGAGCCGGCGGGTTGATAGTGGGTCATCGTCGGCTTGTGGGGKGATTGGAAACAGCTTCGTGACATCTGCCGAGAGTGCTGTTGGCTCGACTGCCTGCATGGTTAGGGGAAGCGGGCGATCTGGTGTGGTAAAAATGTTTTGTGATGTGCCGCTGGTCACTTGTATGTTGACAGTCTCATTGCTGCGCATGCTTGAATTATTTTCCGGCGTGTAGCCATCATACAAACGCTCACTCGGTTCATCACCACTCGCCTCGTGACTAGTTTTGAAATTCTCATCTGCATCAAAAACACAACTATTAGAGCTTCCATATAAGGCATCGCGATTTTCTTCAATACTCCTTACAATGACTGAGTATTCTGCGTTGACGCGATCGTGCAACTCTGGTTCTAGAAGAGCTGGTGGTGCGTCTCCTACCAGCCCCTCGAATAGGTTTGAGCGCACGTCAGCTTCTTCGGCATCAACTAAGATCTGTGGGACGTCGTCATCATCTATGTGAACAGTGACGTGCATTATTAGGGGTCGATGTGGATTGAAGGCTGTTCGACATTCGAATGCGCTGGGACGCGTTGCGGCATCGTGGGCGTCGGCAATAAGTAGCTTTAGGTGGTTCGCGAATGATTCGTAACTCACAGAAATGTCAAAAGCAAAATACTTTAGAGCAAAGACCAAGTACTCATAATGAAGCCTTAAAAGGAAAAAATTGTCGTCGGAATATTTCGCAACCAGCGAATCTCCTAACGTCACTGCCTCTAGCGCAGGATCCCAACGGATGTGGAGCTGAATGCCAACGTTGCGATAAGCAAAGGCATCTGCAACCAGCAAAACATTCTCCCTCATTTTGCGTAGCTGGTCCGGCGTATACTTCTTACGAGGTGTCGGCATAGTGTCTATGTAACCGACAGGCTATAGAGCCGGAGTCGGCAGGGCGCTGCAAAGTTATTTGGCGCCGTTGGTTGCTCACTCGGTGCCGATGGAGATATAGTCCTCAGCAAATACACCCCGGCTGAGGTCACCAGCATAACGCTACAGAGCGCAATACTTAATCATTTAATGGCGCATGCAATGTACCTCATACTCGTGAGAGATGCATATTTTCTGCATAAACAACGCCGTAGTTTTTAAAACTAGTGAATTTAAGGGTTTCTAGTAAGCACATGCTAGGTACTTAATATGTGGACGAGGCAGAATTATTTCTGGCAGGCTACCTATTAGTGATATTTGCATACGGATTCGAAAGTAGATAGAGTCGAGTTTACCGTTATCAGCCTGCTACGGCCGACAAAATCACTCAGCTTGGCGCTATTTATAGGATATATATCTCATTTCGGGTATTTATACAGTATATGTCGCTCACCTCGGCTAGATATGTGGTGTCATGCCAGCGTTCGTTGACTCAAAAGCATAGTACGAAGATCCATGGTGATCTCTGAGAAGAAGAGCTGCCATCTGATCTCAGAAGAAGCTTAGAGATGGGCAGGAAGCAGAACAAAAGACAACATAGAAGATATATAAGGATATTACTGCGATTGTCATTAGACCTTCATGGCGGTACACTGAATGCAGTATCTCACGGAGACCGGCATCGGCCCCTGAGGCTGTCTATCTACGGCGGGTGATGCCAATCTATGGACCGAGAGTACTAGTGCTTACGGCATTGCGGCGGGCGGCAGTTTGGGCCCAGGGTGAGGGTGATGCATGGAGAATGCCGGGTTTCGCCCGCCACAAGGCTAGGACCAGTGTATAAGGGGAGCAAGAGATAAGCTCCTTCCAAGAACATACTATTCTCAATGCTTTGGACTCTTTTCCGAACACTAGTGTCTAGGCGTCAGCGCAAAAAGGGCAACTCGACACCCACGAATAGTGGGCTCAACGCAGCTGCATTTTTTCACTGGATGGTGCCCATATTCTTGTTCGTAGCTGCGATTCTTGTCCTGTTTCTCAATCTCTCTTGTGTGTCTTCTGCGTCAGGGTTCTCTGGTGTCTACTTAATTCATGCACCATGCGCAGCTAACTCGACTGACTTTGATGTTCGCACTGGATATTTCCACGCGTGCTCCATCGCTGCTAATTCTACAGCTTGTTCAGCAGTCTTGAAGGCTCCTCCTGGCGTTGCCAGAACTTTTGGCGACCATATCGTCAAGCCCTACTTGATGGTAATTGCCGAGATTGTCATTGTGGCGGCGCTTATATTGTGGCTTGCTGGGCTCACGACCGTTAGGCTAGGTCTTACGTCGTTGACAATGGTAATCTTGGCCAATTTCTTCACACTTCTGGCCGCGACTTGGCAGGAGGTGGCAGTTCATGCTGTTATAACATTAGTTTCTGAAGCAAAGAAGGGCTATCGCGCGTCCGGCATGGTTTGGGCATCGCAAAGTTTACTTTTCGCAGCCTTCATTATAGAGACCTTCGACTACATTACTGGAGTCACCCGATCGAGCACTAGCTCACTTCCTAGACAGCAAGACGACTCGGCTACATTCGTGGAAGGCCAGCCCTATGCATCTTCATATGATGAGTCTTTCAAGTCCTACAATCGCTGTTAAACTCGGCCTGCGGTCTAACTAGCTCATTCCATTATTGCATCCGTACTGAAATTCTCATATGCCTCATTGATCATCATATATTTTTGCATTTATAAATCTATTCACTTTTTTTACTTGTTTTATAGGCCTCGATTATGTCCTTCCGTATTTTTTCTACGGTGTGCCAGTTAACGTGTGTGTTACCAAGCATTTGACGTCATCATCTATTTGCCATCGCCGACTAGAGGTCCATTTGCAACCGCTCGGATACTAATAGGCATGCGATTGGGGGTTTATTTTGCCTTCTCTACACTCGCAACCGTATTGGTGGTGAGCACAGCGGTTTTTTTGCACCCAAACTGGTATGCTGCAGTGGTATCTTTGCCGAAGAGTACTATCACCATCTGGGTTTTGGTGAATATGGCAGCTGTACTGGCATATACAGTAGGGAAGCTGCTAGTGTGGATATTTCTCGGAAGAATAAGAGACGTGGAGCTCGAAGACTTAAGGCAACGGCTGTCATTGTTGTGCTTCGATGGCTTTCTATTTTGGACCGGAGGATGGTTCAAATCTCTCCACTGGCCATTTGACATTTTGCCAACAGTCCTACTCTTACTCCTCTCCTTTGGCCTTCATTGGATTAGCGGAGATCGCGTGAAAACTGCATTCTACGAGACAACTGGTCACCATTTTTCGAAGCTCGTTCGTCTCGGTGTACTCATCGTCCTACTTTTTGTTATTGACGCGGTTTTGTTTAAGGAGTTCATCCGAGTCCTATGGAAAGGTTCCAAAAATGTCCAGATTGTGGGAACCATACCGTTTCTCGTAGATCTCTTCGAGATGGGCCTAGGGAATTTACTCCGGTTTGGCGTCAACTGCTCTGAATCGGTTTATCTAGAAGGGCATCCAGACGAAGATGACTGGGAGAAAAAGCCCCTTCTATTCACGGGCATTGATATTTTATGTGATAGTCTCGGCCTCATCCTCCGAATTTTGAGCCTTCTTCTATATGCATCGATTCAGATCGAACAGTTCTACAAGATTGTGTCCAGCAGTTTCAATATCATGCGCTCGATAAAGGCACTGCGAAAGGCGCTTCATGCACACTCAGAGCTGGACGACCTTACCACTAGCGCCACGGCGTCCGACCTTGAGCGCGAGAGCGTGTGTCCAATCTGCTTTGATGAGATGCAGTTGGAGGCTGTAAATTTCCGCAAGCAGCCACGCAGACTGAAATGTGGTCACCTTATGCACTTTTCGTGTCTCAAATCTTGGCTCTCTCGTTCCCAACTCTGCCCTACGTGTCGCCAATCTGTTTATGTCGAAAAGAGTGCATTCTCTGCAGACATAAGCCGGGGCGGAGAACATCAGCCTGAGATGGTTCGCGACGCTCAGGCAAATGAACAGAATCTGGTAGATCAGGCCTTGAATGCCAATAATGCGGCGGGTGAAGCAGCTGGGCCAAGGGACGTACCGCGCGATGTGCCTAATCCACAGCAGCATGGCCCGCAGAGGCACCAGAACCCGCGGGGTCAGCGCGGCTATGTGTATGAGACGGCACCTCTACGCACTTCTGGTCCAACTCCGTTCGAGCACGACGAAGAAGCTGCTGTTGCCGCTATTCTTGGTGGTGATAGGCGGGCAATTCGCATTGGAAACGCTTGGTTCGAATACCGATTTCTATGAATGATATGCATTTACATATAAGTATACACGCGTTGATTCGCTCTATGATACACAAATTCGCTCTGTCGGATACAGTTTTATCATGTGTAAGTGTGGATGCTGTGCGAGAGCATTGTATTGCCATAGTTTGGAGCTGAAAGAACTCCCGAAATTGCATTATCAGAAAGCATAACAACATTCGAACCGGCTGGAGATGGATTGGCCTGGGCAATTAACATGCTGTTATCGTCGAACCCGAGAGAGAGCGATACTTGTTGCATGAACTGATACCCCAGTAGAGCATAGTCTGAGCCATTCCCTGGATAAAGGTTAGTTGCACAAACATTACAGGCAATAGGGCCGATAAGAGAGTCGAACGGTACTGTCAAATTCACGCCTAAAATGTTGAAAACAAACGAGGACGACATATCCAAACTGGTGCACGGGCCAGTGAACGCACCTACATTATCGGACCAGCTCCAGTTAGGCCATAGAGTCATCAAGCTACCTAAAATTTCGCTAGGCAGGCGAATGAGGTCTGTGCCTGTATCCAGGCCTACTGGCCACGAGAGATCAGCTATCTGACGCACCGAGCCATCGCGAGACACCACAGAAACGCCACTTAGAACTGTGAGCGGTTGTGCTATATGTGCTGCGGTGCTGCCTGGTTCTATTCCAGGGATCTTCCATATAGTCCCTTCTATCTGGGCAAGATCAAGTCCTCCAAATAATACAGTATTCGAACCGGCACCGATAGCGAAAGTGACTGCGTTGGAACTCGTGTAGTCGTGCTTTTGCAGTAGGGTCGGTAAGGTATCATAACTTGGAAAGTACTCACCATTTTTTATTCCTGTAACCATTGCCGTATAGTAGGGACTTCCCAATCCAAAAATACACTTGGGAGCTGACGACTGGTTAACCAGAGCAAATGTCGCATTGGGAACTTTGACACCTCCTACTGTAATTGTGTCTGTCACATATTCGCCGCTGGCCTCCCAGTTGATATATGACGCTTGAAAGGGCTGCCCACTGGACTTAAATGTAGCTGAGCTGTTCGGGGTAAAGAGCGTATGCGGCTCACTGCAGTCAATTCCGTTATCAGCATTCGGATCAGAACTACACACCGCAGGTGTATTTAGAGCTACCCAAAGATCATTGGATCCTGTATCTAAAATGCAGTCAATATATTGCGGAGGGGTGCCAAATCCAAGTGTCATTGTATCCCAGAGCTCACCAGGGTCAGGCGTGGTGGTGACCTTCACTACTCCAGGTGTTCTCGAGCGAGCATATTTTAGCCGTGGAATAGGATTAGCAAGTGCTGCAGCCGCAAGAAGGAGCATGAGTTGCATCTGTAGAGTTTTGAGTATACGAAATCAGTGCTAAGCTCTTTCGCAGCTTATTTCAATGCTTGCTTAAGCTGAGGCGAAGTTCCGGTGATCTTCTCTCTCATTCTGTGAGGATAGTATTTTAGGTGATCGACACTCACAAAACAGGTCCAGTGACCTATTCTAATAAGGATCGCAGTGTTGATGACACCTCATGCAACTCTGCGACCCACTATTCCAGAGCGCCCAATTTTTGAAGCACAATACCAATCGCAAATAAACATTTATTTAGCCAAACATACGTTCACGTCAACAGGTGTAAAATAATCGCGCATAGGCGCCGCTGCTGATGCCGATTACAACAATGTTGCCTAGATGAAAAATTTCCTAATTGGGTAGACACATGTGGCAGAATAAGCTACGACCCCACGACCCTCAGAATATTGTGGAAGTTCAGCAGCATGGATACGACTAATTTTCTTTGTCTATACAATCCATAGCACTGCAGAGCGGATTGCTGAGAAGGAAAGAAGTAGAGGCACTAAAGCATATAAATGTGTCTAATCGGAATACTGATCACTTTGATTCTCAGTATTGTAATCCTCACTATTAACGATATTATATTGTTGTCGTACAAAATCAGGAACAATTCCACCGAGCTCAATGCAGCGTTGGAAACATCGCTTAGACTTCTCGGGGCTACCCGCCTGAGAATACGCAATGCCGCAAAGAGCCCAGCAGACTGGATCAGAGCCATAAGGGCGGACCATAACGAGGTTCTCAATCTGATCCAATGCTTCGAGGGTTGCTCCCCGTGACAACTTTGCAAGCACAGCAAAAGGGGCAAAGTCTGTGGCACGCGGCCGGCTTCTCCACCTTGTTGGGCGGCACAAACGACTTGGAAAATTGATAATGAGCCAGTCAAGAAATTGGTCACCCAGCCGATCTGAAGTTGTTTTTGACTTCTCGTCTCTCCACTCCAAGAGTTCCAACGCCACCATCCACATTACTCTTGCTTCGACGTGAGGCTCACGAAGCAATGAAGTCAAGATGCGCCAGCTTCGCTCATAGTCTCCACGGTCCATACTGAGATAAAGAATATTTACCATCACCTGTGAGGCACGCAGCCGTAAGCTTTTCAACTGCCAATCATCGTCGTAGCGATCATACTTGAGCGAAAGCGGTAGCTTGTAATTTGTACGTCGCAGTATTGAACGTGCACTGGGACTCAATTTACTCGAATTGTAGAACTTTTGCGTTTTTGGAGAATCTCGAATCACTCGTGGAGGGAGGGTATTGCGCGGTAAGACGTCTAATCCCGCATACTGAATGTTGAAGTTTCGGTCAACGCCCGATCCCACAATATGCCGGACGCGGTCACCGCGGTCTCTTGCCTCCAAGGGTCTCCGGCGACGTCCATCTGCCGGTCCTGAATTAGACTGCGTAACTATATCACTCATTTGGTTACCGTGCTCGTCAAAAACGGTCTGCGAAATCAGGCCGATATACTCTACTGCCGATTCCTTCTCCTTTAAATGGAGGTGTCTGACTTGTCTTTCTGTATATTGGTTGATCTCCGCAGGACTGTGATCTCCACCGTCATCACACCTAGCATCACTCTGTTCCTGAGACGTATTTAAATCTTGTCCCTCACGTGCCGCCTCCGACTTATTGGCACTGACGATGCGCTTTATCTCGCGACCTTCTTCACGAAGGAACAGGCTCTTGGTTCGGGCTTCCGTCGAGTTGTGGTGAAAATCAAAGATGTTAAAATACGGATTCTCGAACATATGAGGCTCAACGCTGGCCAGCTGTCATTATTGTAATGCAGTTGACTTAGTGATGAAAGTAGGATATATAAGCCTAAATCGGCGGACCACCTCCCAGGCCAAAAGTGTCAGTAGCCGTGGGAAAGTGCAGTCTCAATAATGCTGCCACACAGCTTGGCATACGGATTGATTGCAGCTGAAAGAGAAGCAGCAATTTTGTCATTGTAACAGCTTGACTGAACCAGCATGTCGCTGGCTTCCAATTGTAGCTCCCACGCGGCTTCAGCATTTTCGGGCATGTTAGACTCCTCCAACAATATAGCAGCGAGCTGATTGTATGCACTCTGTAATACACTGGCTTGCATTTTTGATATTGGTGCGTTTTCATCCATTGGCTTGGCGAGGTTAATAGCTTGCATTAGATCGGCCCTTGCTAAAGAGGTAGAATAGTGCAATATCCTTTGCATTTGTGCACGATTGTTGTAAGCAGACGCATATAAGGGCTGTTCCGAAATTATGTCTGAGAATATTTGGAGAGCCTTTTGCTTTTCTTCATCTTTTTCGAGCTGAATTGCCTCTTTCTCACGCTTCACAAGTTTCTCCACAATCTCTGTAGATACGTGTCGATCCGGTGGAAGCCCAGGATTAACCTCGTGGACTTTGTTATGGATTTGCTGGTTAAATATGGTGTCAACAATTCGCTGGTCATGTTTGGTGAGTGTCATTGTTGTGCAGAGTTAGCAAAAGCGTCCCTTGAACCAGGCCGTTTCCTATATATGAGAGATGTCTAAGTGCATGAATTTCCGCTATAGGAAAATGTGACATTCATTCAGCATAGACAAATTTTGTTTGTTTTTCTTTCCTACACTAGTTCTTATTTTATTAGGCTAGGCGTGTGGATAAAGTGAATGCCCCTGAAGTGTACATGTGTAACCGTTTGGTTGCCTCCGCGGCCTGGTACGGTGACTCGTAAAGGATGTATGCTCTCATCTTATTACGAGTCAGATATAGCATGTCCACATCAACGACATCTCCGTATTTCTCTGCTAATATTCGAATACACCCAGATTTGTTAGCAACTCGCGCGTCAATATTGTCCACTACAAGCGTATGGCTCGGTCGAAGGGGCATTGAATATGATACCATTGGCTTAAAAATAGCGTCCGAGTTGTCAATACGTGTCATATCCATTGCTAAAGTGTCCGTGACATTGAGCTCTTTTAGTGGTGTGCGAGGTTCGCGAGAAATATAGTTAGAAGGACTTGCACCCATGCTCACAGGAGACACAAGTGCTGAACAGTCCTTGTTTTCCTTGAATGCTCTTAGAACTGGAGAAAACTTGGCTTTAAGCTGAGTGGGAGAGAAAGTCGATGCTCCGGGAGAATGTGTGTCCGAATCTATTGGGGTGAGAGCCATTTGCCGTCTGACCGGGCGCTCGGAGTGTTCACCAACGCCGCAAGGGGGGGATAGTGCCTCTTCAGATACTGTCTGCTGGAAAGTGTCATTTGGATTGTACGCAGAATGGATGCCAGCATACGTTCGGCGGATTGGTCCAATGCTCGAAATCTCGCATTCATCGAGCCCTAGGAACATTCCCTGGGACATCACAAACCCTGATTGACACACTTCCTCAGCTGATGTTTTGGAGACGAATTGAGCGAGACCTCCTCTGAATCCACGCTCATCTACATCGCTGTATATTAGGGTCGCACACACACAGAGCTGTGCTGTCACCAGAAAATAGAAAAGATTCGCAGCGTCCCATGTTGCCGGAATTTGAGAAATCCTCACAACATAGCCAATAGGATTGTCTCTAATTCGCAGTAGACCATCTTCACTGTAGTCGAGCTCTATTTGAGGTGTATCATATGGCGGTGGCTGCTCCGCTTCAGCGTGAGGACGTTTTTGTGCTTGTTGCACTGCCTGTTGTTTAACTCCCGAGGGATTCGCGGGAGCTTCTGCAACTTTTATTTCCGGAGACATTCGAGATCGCTTGTTATCGCGCTCTTTGATTAGAACAATTCTCGAGTGTATCTCCACGGTGGGATTAACGCGCAGAATGGCCTCAGCAGATTCCTGATTAACGAATCGGACGAATCCGAATGTATATCCACCAGGTGCCATGTGCTTATGTTTCGAATCTATCCAAACAGCGTCAACTTCACCAAACGGCTGAAATTTGGCGTACAAGTCAGCTTCGGAGGCTCGTAAACTGAGGTTGCCTATATAAAGCGTTCGTTTGTTCATGAAAGCGCATTGTGGTTTGACACAATTACCGTAAAACATGAGATTCCTCGGGATATTTCAAGCACAGTATGCCGTTATATTATCTGTAGAGATCATTAAGGCGCATGCCACTTATATAGCGTTCATGCTCTCTCGACGTTCGAGGTTGATGCCATCACGTGACAGCATTTTACAGCCCAGTAAAGCCCGGGTTGGAGTGCACTATACTCAAGCAAGCTGGCGAAGTATCAGAATAACACTCATTACTTCAGAATGCTTGCATGTATATAAATACGAGAGTGTGAAGAGACACATACGCCCAAACAATGTCTCGCATCAACAGGTCCTAAAAACCGAATAAGCCTATATTAGAGCATGAGTTAGTATATTCAGAGTCTTAGAGGCACAAAACACAGAGAGTAGGGTCCTAAAAATTTACATATCCTCCGGCACCCTTTACATCATACTGTAATATCTTACGGTCACCGGTCACCTCCCCTCCCATCGATGATTACTACTTTGCGATTCGAACAAGCGAAAAATTGGAAGGTAAGTGATGATGATAACTATATTTGCTCGACAATCTGGGGAGCGGTCCCTGGATATGGTGGGATGCAAATTTTAGACTACAACGGTATCTGAAGCTAACCATAGTCTTGAAACAGCCGAGGCATGTACCTGGGAAAGAAAATCAGCGATGTTTATGTTCATCCGCTGCCATATAAGGTGAGTCCACTTCCGGTGCTCATCCTCCACAACCCTATATCTATTCTACATTGGCTTTACGTTTACTTTTTACAGAGGACTTCAGAACAGCGAATTCATCGCGCAGATTACGACCATGAATGTCATGTTTTTAAAGTTTTAAATTCTGAGTCAATGATAGCACTATGGCAACAGGGGTTCTTTGGGAAAGGAACATTGAGCCGTAGCGAGCCGTCATGGTTCGGGAGGACAGCTCGAAGGCTTGGGCTAGATGGCGGTGAAATTTCTCTGGAAGAACTGACCGAGCAGCGCAGGACACGGCGGAGACAGATAAAGAAAGAGAGAGAAGTAGCTGAACGTCGAGAACTGAACGCCAAGCGAGCTAGGGAAGGACTTCCTCTGCTGCCTGACTTGGAGCGCCCAATGACATCGTCAAAGCCTGATCCCGAATTGCACAGAACAGAGGACTTGGCTCTCATTATTGGGGACACTATTCAGCGTCTTGAGTACCTGCAACTAACGCCAAGTGAAGCTTTATATTTGAGTGGCGGTATTGGTGTGCTAGATGTTTACAACGGGGATTCCAAGCTGGACTTGGGAGAGCTAGCAAAGATAGTTTTTGATTCTCCAAGCGCGTTAAGAGAGTATGTCACATACCATTATTTTCGATCACTGGGATGGTGCGTTCGTGACGGCGTGAAATTTGGTACAAATTTATTGCTCTATCGTAAAGGGCCACCTTTTCATCATGCAGAGTTTGGAGTAATCGTAGCTGGTCCTGAGGATCAATATGATTGGTATTGGCTGCATCAAACACTACGCGTTGTGAGTGGTGTGCGAAAGGCTTTGATGATTGTATATGTAGACGTGCCCGACACTTACTCGGTGGAATCAGCGACCGATTTACGGCGTCTGCTGGCTAGATGTGCTGTACAACCGGTGTTATTATCGCGTTGGGCGCCGAACCGCACACGTGATTAATGCTTTTTAGTGTATTTATTTTCATTCTCATTCAAGTCGATCCAAGAAGAGCGTTCACATACTCGCAGTCAGGACCGTCTGGAGTCGTTGGTTGTGATATACAAACAAAGTCATCACTGTCGCCAAGACGGCACTTTAACTGAGAGTTTGCAAAGGGACATGGACAATCCGCAGGACTATCCACACAGAGTATTGTGTCTTCACATAAGTATCTGTCACACTGACTCTCGTAAAAAGCCTTTTCCACTGGATTCAGATACTCCTCATATTGTTGTTGCTGCATGTGTTGTTGCTGCTGCTGTTGCCGATGCTGTTGCTGGAAAAGTTGGTCGAAGATACCAAATTGAGCTGCCACGGGGACAAATAAAGCTGCTACGTTTAACACCCTCATCGCAGCCACGATACAATATTAAGTAATCGCGAGGTGTTGGCAGTCTGATGAGACCATACCAGGACTCGAGTCGAAAAATGCAATAATTTTGATATCTATTGTAACTAACATTAAGAGCGAACCATTCACTCCGAAGTTTCTTTTTCAGTGCGGAGTTCAGTGTCCAAAGCTTGTAAAAATCTCAACAGGTCGTCCTTGGCCACTTCAATTATCGACGACTCAAATGCGTCTATGCGTACTCGTGCACTGATCTTCGATGCTATTAGCTGAAATGCATGTCCAAATTTGTTGACTCCGGAGGAAGTAGTCCGCGTTGCTTCCCTGAACGAGAATGGTGCCATGCCCAACACGAGAAAGACATCACGAGACTTGTCTGGGGTTGCTAAGACAAGTGGCAAGACACGAGCATGCATTTCTGCACACCCTTCAGCAATCCAAACTCCGAGGCGGGCAAGTGATAACGGATTGCGGAATGTTGAGAGATCAGGACCGTCCTGAACTACCACCATGCGATACGCATGCAGATCTTTTGGTATACTCTTCTCGAAAATTGCGGTTCCAGTAGCCACAACCGCTCTTTGAAGGGATTTTGCCTGCTCAGCACCGGCACTTAAGCGCTGGAAATTCTCTAATGCATCCCACGCTACCCAGAAATTTTCGACCCAGAACTCCCGTTTATTAGTATCCTTTTCTTCAAAATTTGTCAAAAATGCATCAGGGTCGCCCGCTTCGAGAAGTGCAGCTATGGACTCAGCGGCATCACCGGCAGATATAGTACCGTCAAGGCCAAATCGGCGGACGACACCATCGCGATTTATACCTTCAATGCCATAGAGTCCCGATACACTCTCGAGCTTATCTCTAAGATCTCGCTTAAGGCTGGGTTTCATATGAATCCAACTTTCCTTCGCATCGTGAAGAGTTATGCCGATGCGCGCTAGCATCTTGTGCAGAGTCTTACGCCCGTCCTCCTTCCATAGATAAAGTTTAGCCGATAAAAATGGAGAATGTATCATGCTCTCATATAATGACCATTGCCGGAGTAGAAAGAGTGAGTAGTCTGGCTCCGTAGTGAAAGATACATCTCGCTTAGATTGACCAGCCGTACGTCTCTTGGCATCTCGGGCACGAGTGAGGCGTTGAATTTCATCCTGTAGAGTTGGATGGAGTAAGGCATATAGTCCAGGATGTTGAGGTTCGATAGAGGTGGCCCCCACAATGGTGAGCCACAGGCTCCTTAGAGTTGTCTCTCCCAACTTTGAGAGCAGGAGATATGCCTCAACACTATCCGTTGAGTTTACAAACGACCCCTGTTCGTAATACGATTGAAGAATGCTTTCATACTCGGTACGATCTGAACGCTTCCGCTTCAGCTTTCCTGCTACGCCATCACCTGTTTGTTGAACAGCATCGCGCTGCGTCTCATTGTCACTTAGGTCGTCATTCCCTTGAGAGGAAGGGGAATGTGATCCATTATTATTTGTATCGTTAAAATTTTTGGCGTCAATTCCATCGGATTGCGATGAGTCTATGTCGGCTTCATCTTCAGAATCTGGGAGTGACGCAAGATAGTCGTATGCTTCCTTATACTTGCGGATCTCGTCCAGCCCACCATCATCGTAGCATAGAACGAGTTCGTTTCCAAATAGATTGTCAAGATTCCATGGCCGATGCTTGTCCATTACATGAATGCGAGGTCGCGCAGCCGGTTGCAGTTCCGGAGACAAGCCATCCAAGCCGAAAAATTCTTCCAAATCAACATTAGCACCACAACCGATGCAGATAAGATTTTTTATGTCAGAGTCAAGCTGTAGAAATGATTCGCGAAGACTTTCGTAGCCTACAACGGGTACAATTTTGTGCGGAATGAGATCCTTCTGAAGCAGAATATCTAAGATTTTGGCAGCACAGAGTGCATCGACGTCAAGACACGAGACAAATACAACAATCCTACACGTTGAATGTGACAGAGATTGTTGCTTTATTTGGTTCCATGTAGGCCTGAACTCATCGATCGTCACGAACATGGACCGACGCGTCCTGCCTGGTCTGTGATTACAAAAGCCTACGCGTTGGGAAAAAGTCGTTTACTTCCTCGACAGCGCTAAGATTATGTAGCTTTCTGTTTGTTTACGCTAATGGCCCAACAACTGGCGGCGTGACTTTGGTGGAACTTGCGATCGAAAAGTAAAAAACAATTAGAATTAGAACCAGGTGAGCCTGTGTTATTTTATAAATGATGCAATTTCTCTAGGGAGAAGGCAGCGGAGTCAAATCGGACAGAGACAACCACTCTATTTGGGCGGGCCGCTCTCAAACCGCCAATTGTCCGCCCTCATGGATTCAAATTCCTCCAATAATGACTTTCGAATTGGGGTCAGATCGGCTGCAGGCAACGGAGGCCATAGCGTATTTACAAACGTTGGTGGGTTCTCTCGTTTTTCACTGAGACGCCACTTAATCTCCTCGGGAAGGGAATTAAACGTATACGGTAAATCGCTGGGGTCAGGAACAAATATATCGCTAAGGTTATCATAACCCTCTCTGCTTCGAGCTTGCTCATGTCTCAACGACTCTGAATTGACCACCGGCCCCAGAACTGAACCCGTCCCTACACCCCCTGAAGTACTCGTAGACTCATGTACCACACCAAGACTGAAACGACCAGACAGGTGGCGCACTCTTCCGTTTTGTCGCCCCCAGCGCATGCGTGGCTGTCCGTCTCAGAGAACCCAACTCTATGCTTACTACTACTCAACTAATATACAGCCTAAATTCCCAACCCCACAGAATCGCCAGCCTCAGTGAACAGAGTTGTATCAGGAACGTACTTCGTCCTCTTTCCGCTGCCATCAAGTATGGATCACAATCGTACAGTTCAAAACTCTTAGAAAGACAGCGTAAAGTGCGAGCACCGAAGCTCAGGTAGGAATTGTAGTTGCAGCTAAAAGGTAGGTGCCGTCTGTCGTTAGTATCTGCTAGTACCGAAATAGAGGATATCTGTTAGAAATCGGCCCAATGAAAACATACCTGAATAAATAAACCAACTTCCACTATCTGTATCGATGCGGAGAGTACGTCGAGTGTTGCCAACTAAACCCTTACACCCCAGCCACGCGTCAAATGCTGCTTCAGATACTCGATTTGGATGATCGATATTAAAAGATGACACAATGCTGCGGTTGGCTAGATGCAAGACCAGTGAGGAGGTCACACTAACACTATCAGGAAGTGAGAGCTCACCTCTTAATCGTTGGGTGAGATTAAGATCTTCCATACTGCGATAAAAATAAGCAGCGCAGGCGTTGCCGTCGGTCGTGCTTGACGCTTTTCGTACACAATAGATTACTAATTCAAAATTACAGCAGTAAACGAGAGACCCTAACCCTTCGGCATTCCGTTAATCCATGTGACTATAAGCGTCACGAGGGCAAACTTCTCCCATTCCCAAATCTTTCTTTCATTGTAAAATCCACACCTGTCAATCGTACTAACTGCGACAATGTACCTTGGTCGTGCATCACGAGGTCGCAGCGCATCTAGGATCATTGGTAGCGGGTTCACATTGGCGTACGTTGGTCTCGGGCTTGTGGGTCCGTTTCTGCTGCCCGCTCAGACATCGCTCCGCCACAGAGAACTAACACCACAACAATGAATTCACACAGAATATTGGACTTCCGATGTCAATTCTTGGATTTTGGCTGCGCCATTCTATCTTGATGGCTACCTGTTCTTGAGTGGCCTCAAATGCTATTTTCGGTAACATCACGTGATCTTCCGAAGCGCGGAAGACGTACGAAGATAAGGTCGTCGTCGAACTCCGCCAAATTCATCCCAATTCAATCTCCTCTAAGCCTGAATTGAAAGCTTCTTGGGACTCATCTTTATTAATTTATATGAAATACATGATATAATTTCTTGCACCGCTGCTATCAAGCTACAAAACGTATTGGCATGAACTTCCCACTTCAAGAAATTGTTTAGCCTCGAGGGGTTCTTACATTTCTAGCACACTAATACTGAACAGCACTTTGAGCACTTTATCTACTTGTTCCGGATTCATGAGAACTTATCTGAGCTGATTTTGAGGTCGATTCTGGTCGAGCGAATGCTGAGCTCACCAAGAACGCGTCACGACGCGTCTTACTAATTTCAGTAATTAGCGTGCATAGGACTCTCCCCCTGCTCCTTGCCCTCTTACCACCTCCTCTTCGTTACCATGTCTGCACCGCTGCCAACGGTGAATATTGGTATCAATTATGACAGGCAGAAGGAAATACTTCGCAGCTTCTTAGTTGAGTATGCGCCTCCAGCGCAGACAGAGCCTGCCAGCGATGATGAAGATACTCTTATGGTTGATGGAAATGCAGCGGCCAGGCCAAAGTACATGGAACTTCTTCAACGTGTGGCTAATCGAGAGGTTGACATGGTTCTGATCGAGCTTGATGATCTGTATGAATACGAACGCGAGAAGAAGTTGATGGGGTCTCGTCCTCTTGTGGATTACATTGCAGACAATGCTGCACACTACGTTGAGCTATTGTCGAAAATTGTAGATGAGGTTATGCCTGAACCTACGTTGAATCTATCTTACCGAGATGAAGTACTAGACGTTATTTTGCACCACCGCCGCGAGCGCAATCGTCGCATTCGAGAAGAGATGGCGGAGCAGGACCCGCTCAGCCAGATGGCGATTGATGCCGACCCTGACGCTGAGATGTTTCCCTCAGAGTTGACTCGGAGGTACATGTTATTCTTCAAGCCTCTCACTCATGAGATGCTGACGTCGCGGAATGCTCCTACCAAGAAAGCTCTTGCAGTTCGGGATGTACACGGCGAGCATCTTGGACATTTGATCACTATACGAGGAATAGTAACACGTGTTAGCGACGTGAAGCCATCTGTCACTGTCGCAGCATACACTTGCGATAAATGCGGGAATGAGGTTTTCCAGGAGGTCAAAACACAGCAGTTTACGCCCCTCGCAGAATGCCCATCACAGGAGTGCAAGAACAATAACTCTAAAGGACAACTTTTCCCCTCAACCCGTGCATCTAAGTTCGCGGCATTCCAAGATGTACGCATTCAGGAAATGGCAGATCAGGTCCCAGTTGGCCACATCCCGCGTTCCCTTACCATGCATCTTTATGGACCATTAGTGCGAAGCGTCACTCCAGGTGATCTGGCAGATATAACTGGAATATTTTTGCCTCGACCTTATACTGGTATGCGTGCACTTCGCGCTGGTTTACTCACAGATACATACCTTTCTGTGCAATACGTCCACCCTCACAAACAGCAATATAACGCAACTGATATTACAGAAGCCGCACGAGCAAAGATTGATCAAATTCGCGCGGAAGGTAACGTATACGAAAGACTTGCCAGCTCAATAGCGCCCGAGATCTGGGGCCACGCTGACGTCAAGAAGGCGCTGCTGCTGCTTTTGATTGGAGGAGTTACGAAAGAGATGGGTGACGGTATGCGGATCCGTGGCGATCTGAACATGTGCCTTATGGGCGACCCAGGTGTCGCTAAATCTCAGCTGCTGAAATTCATTTCTAAAATATCTCCTCGTGGAGTCTATACTACGGGTCGTGGTTCTTCTGGCGTTGGTCTGACTGCTGCGGTAATGCGAGACCCTGTTACTGATGAAATGATTCTAGAAGGAGGCTCGCTTGTAATGGCTGATAATGGAGTATGCTGCATTGATGAATTTGACAAAATGGACGAGACAGATCGAACTGCTATTCACGAGGTTATGGAGCAGCAAACAATTTCGATTGCCAAAGCTGGAATTTCAACAACACTGAACGCACGAACATCTATCCTCGCTGCTGCAAATCCGGTATATGGTCGCTATAATCCACGTGTTTCACCATTAGAGAATATCAATCTGCCTGCTGCTCTACTCTCTCGGTTTGATATGCTATTCCTTCTTCTGGACATTCCATCCCGTGAGAGTGACAAGACCCTCGCGGACCACGTCACATATGTACACATGCACGGGAATCCGCCTCCTACTGAAGGTGAACCTCTCAGTCCAGAGGTAATCCGCATGTATGTCAGTATGGCACGTCAACACCGACCATCATTCCCGCAGGCAGTGGCAGACTTTGTGGCTGGCAGCTACGTTCAGTTACGACAACGGCATTTACGGGAAGCTGCTGAGAACAAGCACTTTGGTCACGCTACCCCACGTTCTCTGCTTGGAATAATGCGGATGGCGCAGGCGCTTGCCCGCTTAAGATTTTCGGATTCCGTTAGCCAGGAGGATGTTGACGAGGCTCTTAGATTGTCTGAAGTCTCTAAGAATTCCTTAGAGTATGAGAACGTCCAAGGCATGGACGTTACTGCAGTATCCAAGATTTACCAGATCATCGTTGATATTTTCCGAACATTTGGCACTGAGAGCGTGCCTATGCGGGTAGTACGAGAGCGTGTGTTTGCGAAAGGCTTCACACAGCAGGAACTGCAAAGCACTATAGATCAGTATCAAGATATGTCCGTTCTGCAACAGACGCAGGAGGATGAGCTTCTACTAGTATAGCCTAATTTAATCAAAATACTGTCTAGAGAGCCATGAGGGACGCGATAAAGGTCAAGATGAGACGAGAACGGACCTCGACAATGTCTTCTGGTACGACCCAAATGAGTGCGCCCAGTTTCCGTGCGATGGAGATGGCCAGTTTTGCATTTTCATAGTTGTCATCGACGACTAGATCATAGTCGACATACTCGGGTTTAATACCGTTTAGGACGTCCAGCAACCACACACCATCTGAGAGCGATTCATCACGGAAGCTGCGAGCTTGGTGCTTTCCTGCTGCCTTTGCATTGGCCCATTTGAGAATTTCGGAGTCGCTAACAGGCTTTCCATCCTTAGAAAGCTTCTGGAGGGTGAGATCAATATTGCGGCGCATAAGCTGCCAGACAAGAGCTAATGTCAACGTGCGCTGGCCGTCGTATATATCTGAGCCTTCTATTCCAACTAATGAGAACCCTTTGCTCTTACCGATTTCAACAGCATAGTTGCAGTTTTCAATTGCTTTGAAAGCCATCAGTTCGCGACCTTCAGCTGCTTTGTTGACATGGTTCCACTGCACCGATCCCGGTATAACCTTATCATACGCTTGGAGCAAAATGGTGCCGTCTCTGAGATTGTCAAACAAGTTATGGACAGCTGGAGTAACGTCAAGAGAATTGAGCCAGAGCGTGAACACTCTAGCTTCCCGCTCCCCTTCAGCATCGAAGTCTTCAATCTCTATCTTTTCCTCTTCAGTCACAGGGTCAAGTCCAGGGTGCGTGTTGAAGAGATGGGCCACAAAACTGAGGTTGAGCTTGGGATTTCCAGCAACCATTGCCGTTGGAGTCAAGAATTTTCTGGCGCCAAGCTTGTCCGCATTCTGGAGAACCATTTCGGCACGCTGCAGCAAATCAGTAGTTTGGAGAGGAGCAAGAGACAAAGATGAGTCGAGTTGATGCAGTAACCGGGTATAGTTCTCGCCATCCTTAACATCACCACTAAAGTTGTGGACGCGTCTGGGAGCGCCTGCAGCAGCTAGGTGGTAGTTGAACCATCTCAACAAAATTTGCTCAGGCGGTAGGCGCAGGAACTGCTCCAAGGTTTCATCATCCTCAAGCAGGCGATATAGTTCCGGGTGGAGTTTAATGTCAATCTTTGACAGCAGGCCCTTTCTTATAATTTGCCATATCAGACCAAGAATGAGATGCTCTCTTCCCTGAATGACGTCGTCAGAGTGCATGTTGACAACTACTAAACCGATTCCTTTGGCCGAATTGATCACAACGTTAGCGTTCTCAGCCATCTGGAAAGTGTTCAATCGTCGTCCCCCTTTAGGGAAATTGAGGACTCGCGTGTCAATAGTGTTCGGTACGCTATCGTTTACCAGCTTTGCCAAAATAAGCGAATCTTTCGCTTCATCAAAGATTTGGTTTGTGTCTGTTGGAAGAGGCAGCCGGTCGCCGAGGTCTACGTCTCCACCTAGATTCTGATTGATGTGGTCCGTAAACATCGTACGTTCCTCTTCATCAATAAGATGTTGACCACCGCCAGAACCCTGAACAACAATGCGTGCACCACTGTTAGATGTAGACCGCGGTCGCGTTCCATCGACGCTTAGGCCCTTTGGCTTAGGCTTCACTAAAGGTTTAGGTCGACGTACACCTTCCTTCAACTTTCCAATCAAATCCGCAAAGTCGTCGAGCTCAACACGTCCCGATGCATCCAAATCTACTTGCTTTAGCGTCTCGCGAACCTCATCGTAGCTACCTTTGCCACTCTTAGACAGCGCTTGGATGACGTCCTGCTTCTCAAGGTACCCAGTGTCATTGACATCAAGGCGCTGGAACTCATCAACAAGTTCGAACACGTCCTCCTGGCTTAAGTCAGGGTGATTTCGCTGGATTTTTAGGACATTCATTTGAAATTGGAAGCGACGTGGCTGGTCAGATATTGAAGGTAGGTGATGACGAAGTTGCCATTTGTGATTACATAAATGCTTATTTAAGTGATTGTCGCGCTTGTTCCCGCCTTCAGTTAACTTGGAATGATAGCAGCGGAGTGTTGAGAGTTTTTTGATCGTACTTGACAGCTAGTGGCACTGATCTCTTTACAGGGGGCATGTACAGTAATAGACAAAATAAAACTGGGATTTTAACATTCAACGTTGAACACAGCACATCGACCGGGCCCAGTGGCACAGAAGTAACGGCCGTTGAGACCTCCTAAGTACCCCGGCGCCTTGCAGATCATTTATCATCATCGTACATCTTTAGAGAGACAGCGTGTGAAGTTCTGCAGCAGGCCAAAAGAAAAAAATAGAAAAGATAGAAGAAAAAACAAAGCAAGTCATTGTCTTCTTCACTCGTTAATGTCCATTGCGATTTTGTTCGCTTATAACAACTACGCGGTGCAAAAGTCAGGGGGCAAATGCAGTTCAAAGAGGCAGTCAGCACGAAACTTAGCCTTTCAGGCCTTTTTTTTGATATTTATGGCTAGTATCCGACACGTTCGACAACCTGACCAGCGAGACGCGTTTTCCAAACCTTTCTCAATGATTCCACATATTTGTACACCTCTTCAACATTAGTCTGATCATAATCGACTTGGGTGCGCATAAGAGTCTCTTTCCCTGAACGTGTTGTTCCTGAACCAAACTTCAGCCCCATGTCATCGCGCTCAGGCTCTGCCTTGAGAGCTAGCCAAACTGGTGCATTAGAAGCAAGTTCAGGATAAATGCAATGATAGGGGGAGCCACACCATCGACAAATGTAAAACATCATTAGCATGCCGAAATACATGAAAATATTGAGGGTAGGAACAAATGTACTACTTTTGAAAACACCTGGCTGCAGCAGCCAAGACTCTATGCCGTCCTCTTTCCATAGCCTTTCGTAAGTGGCCGCGTGTAACAGTTCCAGCTCATACTTTGACGACTCATAGGAATGAAGTGACTTCTCTATTCCAAGATCGTCGCGGTCAAAAAATTCTGGAGTCGAAATGCTTGTTGAGATCCAAATCAGCTTCGATCGCCGCTTTAAAACTGGTTTAATTTCTTGCACAAGGAACCAGGGGCTAAATACGTTTGCCTCGAAAACCGCGCTCATTCCGTCATTTGAGATTCGCGGCTTCCCCTGTATTTTAAATGTTCCAACTGTAAATGCCTTCAGAGGGTTTGTGAAGACATCTTTAGTAGCTTGCCAGTAGTCGATTCCACCCATCTGCGAGTGACTCGAGTTGAAAACTAAGTAGTCGACTTGGGTATATCGCTTCTTGATCTCACGCGCCGCGCTGAGAACAGATATTATATCTGTCTGATCGAAAAGAACGTAGTCAAATTCAATTAATGCTTCGCGATTAAGATGATGGCTTGTGCTATACTTTTGTAGCTCTCTGACAGCTTCTATAGCCCCCCGAAAGCTACGTGATGTCACAACTATTGTCAACCGAACATGGCTAGGCTCCTCATCCATAAGTCGCTTGCATATCGCCATACCGAGGTAGCTTCCGGCCCCAGTTACAATAGCAGTGCGATGCATGTCTTTGAGGGTAGTGCTATAGCTGTGTAAAGTACAGTCAGCTCGCGTTCAGCTAAGTGATAGATGTAGCATAGTAAGTTAAGGGAACAAACGGCATCTTCGGCCTTCTAAGAACAATATCGTTGATACTCTCGTTATGTACGCACTTCTTTCTGGGTAAATATAGGCACTAGTTTAGGCGGCTGACATGGTGGTCAAAGAGACTCAACGCGTCTTTCCACACACGTGCACTATCGCGACGAGGCAGCTCCAAGAGGGACGGGATAAGGTCTTGAGAGAAAGCCTCTGATGCCTCACGAGGTAGGAGGGTGGGCAAATGGTCAATTGAAATCACGTCGAGAGGCTTACCCGGCACGTCGACAGGCACAGTGGGCTCCGTAAACGTAGTTGCTACTGTGTACACCGGGATAGGATTGTGTGGGTTTGTCGTATCAGCGCTAACATCAACAATGACGCCAAGTGTGCGCGACGGCTTCGACAGTTGCTCTTTGGTAACAAACGGCGGAATAGGCTTCGAGAGATAAATGCAGTTAACGAAAATATCAGCTTTCTCTGCAATCTCGTCAAACGGGCCGCCCTTCTTCGTTTCCTCCATGTCCCATTTCATGATCTTTTCGTCCGGAACGCCAACTTTGCGGAGAAGATCAACGGCGCCGCTTCCACAGCGACCAAGAGCTCCGATTACGAGGACAGTGGGCTCGCGACCCGCAGCGGCAAGGTCATGACGGACTGCAGTTATGAGATCGGACTCATTCGGGTAAGGCTTGACTTCACCGAGAGCCTTACCAGTAGTCGCCCTACTTGCCCAGGCCTGGACGCCGAGAGCAGCGCCAGCAAATCCAGCGTGGTAACCAAACGCAGCAACGCGGCGCCCAGTTGCATCCTGCAAGAACTCCAGGTCATAAAGCTTACCACCACCGGCAGGGAAACGCTCAAGCACGCGCTCCCATCCGTCTTGATCTTTGTAGCAGTGGGCAAACTGAATGTGCTCGTGGATCAGGGGAAAAGATTCTTCTTCTAGCTCCTTAACACCAATGATAATTCGGTCATTAGGAGCAGTTTTCCATGAATTTGCGGGAACTAAAGTCGCGCCAACTGCTTCGAACTCGCTATCGTCAAATACCCGCTGTGTAGATCGCTCTACAAGAACTTCAAAGCCATTATCTAGTAGAGTCTTTGTTGTTGTCGGGGTTAAGGCGGAGCGATGCTCAAGAGGCTTCGTTTCGGCTCTCAAGTGTAGAACTGTCTTGCTCATTTTGTATGAAGTTGGTACAAGTCTGACAAAAATCCAGAAGCGAACGAAGCCTACCTACCTGGTGACTCACCACCCTATTTCTGAGTCACATCCCCCCCAGTGATCCGCTAAATATGTCTAGGAGGACAGGACGGCACCATGCCACCCAATATGGTGCCGATGCCAAGGACAGTGGACCTGTTAGCCACTGGCAGTGGGAATCTGTCGAGATGAAGCTGTCAGGTGATGATGATAGTGGTTTGACCAAGTTCCAGTTGCCGCAGTGGACGCGAATTCCAAACGACGCATTTAAACCAGCTAATGAGGGAGTTGAAGGAGACGCTCTCGTCCTGATCCCCACCCCGATGCCGGCCTCTGAGTCCGAGTAGTTAGAGAATTCTAGACCAATTACTTTCTAAACTTTTTGCTTTTTTGCTGGAAGCTGTTCTGCGCTGTCACTGCTGCCAACAACAGCGACGAGCGCTACACCAGTTCTAGCTTTTAGATTTGCCTGCGCCAGCGCGGCGTCATTTTGTGTTGTCCAGGGTGCGAGAGCTTCGTGGGTTCCAGCTGCGTATGCTTCCTGCCACTCAGTACGGCGCTGAAGCAGCTCCATCTGCTCTGTCACATCACCAGCGCCATTCCACACCACTAGCGCCGTCCATTCTGGACTGTCCTGCAGCCCCTGGATAAGGCTCTGGACTGATTCCGCCACAGCGCTATCGCGAATGGTAGCATATACCAAATTATGGCTGCGGGACATTTTGATTGTATTGTCAACCACCATGGAGTCAGTGTTCGCTACGACCACATCTGCGACACTACAGTCCCAACGCGGCGGCTCTCTGTCTACTATAGCAACCTTGTTTCCGGCTTCAGCTGTCTTGAGCATGAGTGGCTGCGAGTGGACCTGACTTCCGTAGTCGAGTCCACGGCGAAGCTTAAGATCAATGAGCTGAACGCATGTACGGGCATCTTCTTCTGGATCATGTCCTGTAGAGCCATCGCCTTGCTGTATATCTTTGTTGAGGTAACGTTTTGCCAGGGATTTGAGGCTGTGCCGATACGGAAGACCGCGGTAATGTGCAAACGAGACAGCAGTATCAATGACACGAGGAGCTGCTATTCTGATCTGACGCAGATCCTGCTCCAAAGAATGGCCAGCCACGAAGTCCCTACTTGATACGTGTTTGGCGAACCAGCGCTGAACATCCTCTACCGTGGTGGTAACACCCTCTAGCAATTGCGGAGTGATACCGGACCACGCAGTAAGGTAGTCGGTTATAGGATCCCTCGGCTTCACAAAAGTATGGTATATAAGCTTTCCTTCGGCGTCGACAACTGCAACACGGGTCAGAGCGCGCCCGCCTGTGGTTTCGCACATTTCACAATCAACTGCGAACAGTCTATCTGCTTTTCTCCCTGCATCAGATCCCGTTGCGTCGGTGGCACCCTCGTCAAGTTTCGCGAGACCCATAAATCCTTCGTCTTCAGGTTTGGGGTACGCCAGTGCCTCCAGCTCAGATGCAGAGAGGGCGAGATCAGACAAGGTAATCTTGTCAGAAGAGTCCTCGCGACCATCTGCTGCCCGCTTAGCATCTTTACGCGCACGCTCTGCACGACCCTTTTCCGCTTTTGACATTGGAACGCGCATAAATTCAGCAATAGCAGCCTCGCATAGTCTAGCATGCATCCCTCGCGGGGCTTGTACTGGATACACGGTTTCAAACGCTGCCCAAGGCAAGTCCATATCTTTCGTCGATTGCGGGTTAATGTTTTGCGCCTGACAAAAGTCTGTGGACTTGAGCCCGGGGGCCATGAGTACGACAACATGTGTCAACGCTGGTCGATTAGACACGCGAACAAACGATGGCGCTGGTGGACCGTTACTGTCCCCAAGCAGTAACCAGCAGACTAGGTCGCGAAGGTCACCAGCGCGGATGGGCTTTTTGAGATCGAGCTGCGAGGCCACGATACCAGGTGGAACCAGGTATTTCCGCTTTTTCTGGGCCATTTGTCAAAAATGAAAATAAAGAGGGACTGGTAAGTGCGGTTAAAACGCTTTGCTAGAAGCACACCCAACCACAAGGTATAAAATATAGCGCTTAAATGAGCAGGAAAATTCAGGCTGCTTCTTTCAATTGCTTAAAAAGGAGGGGGGGACTCCAGCTCACGCTGCCCGTTGCCGAAAATCCGTGCGGGCGAGAGGGTACCGAAAGTAGTGGTTTCGCTTATGTCACTCTGAGAGATCTATAATGGAACCAGCTACGGACGGACGAAACACCTAAATAACCAGCTTCTCATTGAGCACTATATCCACACACATAATGCGTCCGTTTAAATTGATCCCTGGGAATACACAGGGATAAACGGGCGCCAATTGTAAATGCTTTTCTCCCCCACCTGCCTTCGAACTCCACGGCCCCCCCTCCAGAACCGACCTCATTTACGTAACAGGGCCTCAAGCGTAAACATGTCGCAGCTAGCAGACTTGCGGCAGTGGCGGGCCCACGCGCATGAGCGGCATCTTTACGCAACTGCTCAGCTCATTGGATCTCAAATTCTGGTCCTGAGCGGTGCTGCCGATGATGCTTACTGGCTTGCTCAGGCCTATTACGCGACTGGCGATTATCTCAGAGGTGCACACGTCGCCCAGCCTTTTGTTTCCGCATCACCCCACTGTAAATACGTATGTGGGCTCTGCTTAGTTGCTGCACATTCTCTTGATCGCGCTTTAACTGTGCTAGAGACCGCCAGCGATCCTTCCTTCGACCTTGACAGCGATCCATCCGAGATTCGCATTGACGCCTTGGTATGCTATCTTATGGGACAAATTTATGCTCTTCGAAATCAGCCTCGCAAAGCACGCGACGTGTGGTGCGATGCCTTGCGTCGCGATCCACGGTGTTTCGACGCGCTTGACCAGCTCACAAAGCATGCTTTACTGAGCCCTCGCGACGAATGGCAGCTCCTCAGGTCGCTGGATTTTAGGGCTGTAATTGGCCCGAGTGCTGAGCTTGTTCGAGCTGTTTACAGCCTGAGGCTGTCGAAATTGCAGGAACAAAGCGGCGTTGATAATGCTGTGGACGTGCTGGTCAGCGGCTACGGCGTGGACGACGAGAGCTCACAGGAAATACTACTCGCTCGTGCAGACACAGCATTTTCCCGCTCTCGGTTCGAGTCCTGCCGCAAACTATGTGAACGCGCGCTTGAGCTGGATCCTTACAACCTGCGAACATACGTGTGGTATGTCGGTGCTCTGCACGAACTAGGAGAGCTCGCCGACTTGTATCGCATTGCCAATGAGCTTGCCGACAGATCTCCCGAGGAACCGACGGCTTGGTACGCTGTTGGGGTGTACTACCTGGGCCGGGGACAACTCACAGAAGCGCGAAGACACTTCAGCAAGGCATCAATCATGGACCCCTACTTCGCCCAAGCATGGTTGGGGTTCGCACACACCTTTGCCGAAGAAGGAGAGCACGAGCAGGCTATCACGGCATATACAACTGCCGCGCGGCTGTTTTTGGGCTCCCAAGTTCCTTACCTTTGCCTGGGGGTCCAGAATCTCCAGCTTGGTAACTACGGACTCGCAGAGGAGTGCCTCCTGGCCGCACAAAGTATATGGGACGAGGATCCGATGGTTATGAATGAGCGTGGTGTCGTGCAATACAACCGTGATGAACTTGGTCCCGCCGCACAAACCCTTAGCCAGGCGCTGTCGTTGAGCCAGCGCCTTCAATGCGACGTGCGAACGCTGGTCGTGATCCGCGCGAATCTGGGATTTGTTCACCGACGGCTCGGAAACTTCGGGCTCGCATTACAACACTTTGAGGAGGTGTCTCGGGCCGCAGCTCTCGATGCCAACATCCTGGCTGCTATGGGCCTCGTGCATCTCCAGATGGGCGACATCCATCGCGCGATCATGCGCCTCAACCAAGCTCTTGCCGTCCGAAGAGACGACCCTGTGGCAACTGATTTACTCAACCGCGCTATGGAGGCAGCAGCAAAGCCTTTTGATCCTCCGGAGCCAGTCTTAGACGTCATGGCTCTGTAATTTGACTTCGCTGGTCAGACTCTGTAATTTAATGGGTATGCAATTATCTACGTCGCACTCTTATAGACTAGATACTCGAAAAAGTCGCTTATAGTTTGCTTTCCATCGCCCATAGTCTCATCGCTGAACTCAGCGAGCTCGGAAATATCTGGAATTCGTGGCTGGGCCGGTAATTTGCCTCCCTGGGCATTGACCTTCCGCAAGATTGAGTCAAGATCAGGAAACTGGTCAGCGTCATCGTCGCTATCTTTGTCTGCAGCAGTAGCCGTTGCTGCTGCTGCTACTTCTGCTGCTGTTGCTGCGTTTCGCTCCAGCTGAGGCAGTTTGATGGAACCAGGCGGCGTGGAAAAATCGAATTGAGGATCTGTGGCCAGAATCCGAGACCGAAGGTCACTGGTTGATAACAGCAGCGTTTCACCTTCGTCGAATTGAGTGGCCGGCGGAGCACCAAGACCCAGCACGAACGCAGCTACGGCGTGCCAGTCGGTTTCTGCCGTGTCGTAAATAAGGGGCGCATTTAAACTGAGCGCCAAAGAGCGAAGATACTGGTGGCATGTATCCACTTTGTCGTCTACCGCTACCGCGGCAGTGCGAGAAGCAAACTCGGCCCATCCTGTGGCCACTATGACTAGTTTTGTCGCTGGCCAGACTTTCTGAAGCCTTTCAGCCCGTCCATTCCAAGATTCCTGATCGCCCACACCCCATTCAAAGCCTATGAATGTAGCTTTAGGCTCGGGAATAGCGGCAAGAAGCCGGATATTTGCACTAGGCACGCGATAGACATCAAGTTCACGGACGCGTTCGTAGCCCAGATATCCGCTATCGTCTGGCTGGCCAAGAGCTATTTGGCTCGCCGAGCCCACTAAAGCAATTACTGCAGGATCAGCTGGCGGATGAACACCAACCGCCTGCGTCCATGTGGTCATAAACACGCGACCACGAATTAAGTATAATAATATTACACACCCTCGGCTACACACTGAGCTGACCGAGCGTCGCGTCCTGAACTGGACAGAGAAGCTGGAGAAATTCAAACAATTTTTTTTTTGATAAATAACGAGAATAAATAGACTTACAGCACTGCAGGGGTCCAGAACTGAGTAGGGCTCGCCTGTAAATCAACCCACAGGAGCCCAGCGGATACCATACTGTCGATGATCCACTGGCAGCGCTCTCTCTGCCATCCGAGATTCGCACGAAGTATATCCACCGTTACATATCCTAGAGCATCGCAAGCCACGAGCGTCTGGCTCTGTTCGCTACCGAGTTCGACAGGGATGCTACGAATCACCCGCTGTCCGTTTGGAAGCATGACGATATCTATTCCGGTGCCCAAAACACCAAACGATTTGATTGCTGCTTCTGCATCTGCAGGCGAAACTCCAAGCGACTGAGCCAGATGTCCAAGTTGCAAAATCCCACCGTTCTCGCTCTGACGTGCTCGACACTCTCGAATCGCTAAAACGCCGAGGTAATGCGAATGCTGTTCAAAGTCCTTCTGATCACGGGCCGCGTCTGCCAGAAGCTGTAGCCAATCCAAGCCTGCGGCATTGCACAAAACCGCATATTCAGATCTCATGTGAGCATCGGACTTTAGTTGCAACCAATGTTCTCGCGCAAAGGCTGCAACTAGTTCAGTCTGGGCAAGCGTTAGACCTTGCGACTGCGCCAATCGCTCTTGCCTGCGCTTTCTACTCACATCGTCCCATTTAGTTTGCCTTAGCTGCTGCTGAGGCGTTAGCGCGTTCATCAGCCTCTATGGTTTCGCAATCGGCCCAAAGCCACCTGGCTGACTGACTGACTGCCTGGGGGGTGGCAGGTTGCTTGAGTGATTGATAGCCTGCCCCCCTCCCCCTTTTTTCACTGTTTAGCAAGGGCGTCTCGAGATATCACTGGACACTGCATTTGTGTGACACCAAAATAAATTTGCTAGGTTATTGTCTCGACGTATAAGAATCAGAATATATAGCTGCTTTCTCGGTAAACTAAGCGTGGCGACGTTCTCTGATAATTGATAATATGCCAGCGTCCTTCCGTTATATCTAGTCTATCCAAGATGATGGCCACCAGGTGATACATTTAGTGTGCTAACTCAATGCATAGATTTAGAGCAGTCCATCTAAAATCCCATCCAGATCAAACTCCTTAGCCCATCCCGAAGCAACCTCGACAGTTGATGCCGCAGGCTCTGGCTCAGAAGGAGCTGGTACCCATCCAGCTACACGGCCATCACGCCAGTCATTGATGACGGCCTGGGCAGCACTACCCAAATCAGGCACACCACCGCGCCCGAGTCGGCCCATGGCGCGACTCACATGCACAAGCAGCGCCGTGATCATATCGCTCGTGTTCGGCACGGCAGGGATATCATAATGCTCGTAAAACATCTTCATCTGCTCAGGTCTCTTCTGCAACCGCTTCACCAGCTTCGTTACCGCGGGGCGGCAGTCACCGAGATACTTGGGCGGCACTGAGTTCAACAGAACTAACCGAGCATGCTCATCAACGGGATTAGTAGACTTGCTACTGGATTTAGCCGCCGGGAATACAATACCGGGTGAGTCCAAAATCGCTAAGCGGTTATCGATCTTAACTCTGCGAACATCTGTAGTGACACCAGCCTGAGCCCCAACGGGACACGCTCGCGAATTGCTACCGTGCACTTGGAGTAAGGAGTTAATGACAGAACTCTTACCAACATTCGGGAACCCAATGACGCCCGCAGTAATAGCACGCTTGAGCTGGGACTGTGCGGCAAACTTCTTGAGAGCTTCAAGTAGCTTAGTAGCAGTGGCTAGCCGAGTTAGCCGTGGGTGCTCGAAAGTATGCGCATTCGACGCCGGCGCCGACGCAGCGAGGGGAATTGTCGGGAAATAGCGCTGGAGATATTTCACCCATTTTTGTAGCGCATCCTCTGGCACAAGGTCAATCTTGTTAAGAGCTATTATCAAGCGCTTGGCAGGGTTGGCTAGCACAGCCTCCTCAACCTGTTTAGAGCGGAATCCATTCGGATTTCGCGCATCGACAACATAGATCAGGACATCACACGTATCTAGTACGTGCTTGAAGTACTTATTGAATGCTTTACGGCTGGGGTCCGCCTTGATCTCTTCGAATGCCGTTGAAACAGCTGCCGTCTCAGCATCGTCCACATCCTCGAGATCTGAGCCCTCAGACTCATCTACCTCCATATCCATGCTACCATTTGTGTCTTCATATGAAGCGCGTACAGACTCCATGAGAGCGCCAAGCCTGTTCTGATTTTCTGCCACGTCGTTCTGTGCGTCCAGTGCTTCTAAATCATCCTCCGTTGCACCTTGAGCCAACGCACTCTGCCTCATTGCATCACGTCGAGCCTGGCGCGCCTCGATCTCGCGCTGCCGCGTTGATTCTAGTTCTTCAAGGAGTTCTGCCTTGAAAGGGAAGCTATTGGGAACGCCAATATCCTTCGGGTGCCGCGACTTCCATGTGGGGTCCTTCTTTGAAAGTTTACGCTGCTTGCGCTGGTGTGCCGCAACTTTCTTCTCAATTCCCTTTTGCAGTCGTGTAGATTTACGCTTCGATTGCGGCTTCTTGACCTTCATTGATGGGTAGGCGTGTGAGAAGAGGGCGAGAGTTGAAAATTTCAGTTATGTAATTTTTTTTTGTCGATCTTTAGCAGGCCCGGGTGCGATGAGAGTATGGGATTTTTGAGTGTGAACCGGCCTAGAGGATACAAACGACGCTTCCGCGACTCAAGATGTTCACAGGATAGAAAGCGGTTTTGCTTAATGTCCAAGCAGACTGAAGTCGATGATGTCAATGGACATCCTTCTTGTTTCGATCACACCTCGAGAACATCTTCTGAAAATATTCTGCTTTCGGCAAACTCACGTCCAGTCAGTCTCGGAGACTTACCAAGAGAATTGCTAGAGAAAATTTTTGTTTTGAGTGGAAACATAAGTCTACCACAGGCAAGTCTAACAATTGCCGCGAAGCTTTCAAGAACACCGCTGCTAACCCACCGGCTCGTCATGGAGCAAATGGAGCAATTCCAAATAGATGCGGGTGTTGTTTCGCAATGGGGATTTGTTGATAGAAGTCTCCTCGAGCAGGTAGGAATAAAGTCTGTCATTGGTGATATCAGACATCAAGACCTAGATATCGAGACGCTGGCGTATATGGTGGAGTTGGGTGGGACGCACCCAAAGCATAATAATGATGGCACCACGGACGCCTTTTGTATAGACGACGTTGGCGAGGTTTATGTTCGGCTTGCCGGGGCTGGTCGATGGGAGGCAGTATCGACGCTGATCTCCAGCTGTGCTCATAGAGACTGCGATTACCGGGCACCCACATTAGCCCTCCGTCGTGGCCGCGATGACATTGCACTGAAGCTACTTGAGTTCACGCGACCTCCTACGTCACCCACCCAAGTCCTTGAGCTATGGGAAGCGGCGGAACCTTATCCCAAAGTGCATACCGCTATCGCTACCACTTACAAACATATTTTTGCATAATTACAGAGTTATAAAATCGGATCCAAGCCACTTGTTAGTATGAGGTAGCAATTTCAATACTGGGCAGTCTGATACTGGCGGAACCAAGGATGTTGGAGAGCTGCGGCCGCAGATATGCGAAGCTCTGGACTCACCTGCAACATCTTTGCCAATAGATCGTGCCCCACAGGATCCAATTGGTGGATTACTGTGCTCAAGTTTTGCGGTGGATATATATAAAAGTTGGGGTTGTAATTCGGCAGCTGAGAAATCCCTGGCATGGTAGCCTCAGTAGGCGTGCCCATATATTTGAAAATGCGCTGCAGCTGATCCTCGTTCGAGGATCCAGGGAACAGCGGGCGACCCATAAGCATCTCAGCCATGATGCAACCAGCTGACCAGATATCAATTGAAGTAGAGTAGGTTCTTGAGCCCAGCAGAACATCTGGTGCCCTGTACCACAGCGTCACTACCTCGTTAGAAAAGGTGTTAACTGGAATTCCGAACGCCCTTGCAAGTCCAAAGTCGCCAAGCTTCAAAACTCCCTTGGTGCTAATCAGCAAATTTTGCGGCTTGAGATCCCGGTGGAGAACCCGGTTTTCATGGCAAAATTTGACCCCCTTGAGCAGCTGGAACATAAACGTCTTTGTTTGCTCTACGCTAAGTGCGCCACGATTGCCATTAGTATCCATGAAACGTTTGAGATCTCGGTCCATGTGCTCAAATACAAGATTGAGTTTATTATCGGTGTGAATCACATCGTAAAGTGTTACAATGTTTTCATGTTTCAGCTCCTTCATCAGCGAAATCTCCCGAATGGCTGTGGAAGGCGTGCCCTCCTCGCTGTCGAGATTAATTTCTTTAAGAGCAACTAGCTGGCCAGTGGCCTGGTTTCTTCCTTTGTAGACAGTAGCATATGTCCCTTCTCCTAGCTTCTCCAGCTGTTGAAATTCGCCCATCTCTCACTATCTCCACGTGCAACAAAGGGCGCACGAAAGAGATGCCCGAGATTGTCGTTGCTGACTAATTCACAGTTGTCATTACTCGCGTTTGATACCACATGCATCTGGAAAAAGGATGCGCGGCCGTGAGATCATAGATGTCCGAGCCAGTGCATCTACGCTTGGTGGAAACTGGAGCCCAAATTCGTATACAGCCACATCCTGTGACTCAGATCATTTTGTAAATGCCGTGCGCAATATCGTTGAGAACCCCGAAATTATGTCGCCATCGCTCCTCAGAGCCGATTTAGTGCCCCATGCAGGTCAATTGAGCCCTCTGCCCGATACATGGCTCGCGAATAACCCCTGTGACTTCTCTCCACGCATTCCTTCAATGCCTGGACTGACTTTGAACGTTGTTGACGTGATGAGACTTATCCCTAGAAACCCACTCAAGGACCCTGTTACCAACCTAACTGTTACATATTGGGCCTGTGAGGATAGAAGAGTGATAGTTCTCATGCCACATTTACTTGAAGAACAGCCAACGCCTTGGTATCTCCCGCAGGCAAAGGGCACGGCACTCAGTTTTGATTCTAGCGGCATCACTATAGAGTTTCAGCTCTATCCGGAGTGCGAACCTTTAAACCAGAAATCACCAAAAGACCGGATAGTGCGAATGGGGATGCACCTCGCTCAGACTGCAGCGAAGCACGGAGAAGGACTCAAAAATGGATATGAAAAGCGTGTTCATCATGACACTGTTGTGGACAGAAGTTCGTTTCAAAACCGTTACCTTCTTCTGAAGGAAAAATACGCGGCTAACCTCGTGCAACAATGGGCAGAAAAAACGAATCCAACAAAGCATGTTTTCGAAGATTTGGGCGTAGCCGCGTTTCTTATTGAACTTTGGAAAGAAATGTATTCCGGGCCAGATGACTTTCAGTTTCTTGATCTAGGCTGCGGGAATGGGCTTCTCGTACATATTTTAAGCAGCGAAGGCTACCATGGACGAGGTGTTGATGCCCGTAAGAGGCGATCATGGGATCTTTTCGCAACATCTAATCTCGAAACCAAAATTGTCATGCCAGCATGTTTAGACCCTGACCCCGAGTCAAATTTCGAAATCATACGTCCCCGCTCGGGATTATTCCTAATTGGTAACCACAGTGATGAGCTAACGCTTTGGTTGCCATTGCTGGGCTGTCCTTTTGTCGTTATCCCGTGCTGCTCTCACACGCTTGGGGGTGAGCGTACAAGGTTCGCCTCCCCGGAAGCTGATAAGAAGTCCGCTTACTGGGGACTGGTCACAAAGGTTATAAATCTGGCAATCCGCGCCGGCTGGGAAGTTGAACTAGAGTGGCTTCGAATCCCGAGCACGCGCAATGCTGCTGTAATTGGCCGCCGCCGTCGAGATAGAGACCTCGTTGTCAGTGATGTTACCATTGACACCAAAAGGATTATAGATGAAGAAGGGGGTGCAGACGATTTTCTCACAAATGCGCGTCGCCTTGTTTCCACTGAACTCTCGCATTAGCGTATATAAAAATAAAAATAGAAAAATGAACCCTATTATATCAATGTTCGCAGCTCAGTTGGACCGCTTTGCTCTCTTAAATTTACGCTTACGCCCAATAAACGAATTACCTCGGGACGCTTCTTCTGCCTCTTTAGATTTTTCTGCAGCGGATGCTGCAGATTCTGCCGCTTGTTTGGCCTCTATCTCAGATGCCTTACGCTTCTGAGCAGTTTCGCGCGCACGGCCCTGTCGCTCACGCTGGCGCTTCACAACTTGGGCATTCTCAACCGCAAACTCTACTACAAGTCTGCGGCGACGTTCTTCTTTGCTGGCTTCTTCTGCAGCCTCAGTTGAGATGTTACCAGCGGATATCTCTTCACGAGACACTAAGTGGGCATTGAGCCACCGCAGGGCCATAAGGGCGGATTTATGATTTCGCAGCTCCAAAAATCCGTATCCGCGAGATCGACCCGCCTCGCCCGAACCTTTTACTTCTTGGATAACCTTAGCTTGACGTACGACACCCAACTTCTTATTCGGCTTCACGCTGAGAGAGTCTTCGTAGTGAACAGATCGCATTACCTCCTCTTTAGACAATGGCTGGCGTTTCTTTTCAGCGATTTCCTTTGCAAATTCTACAACTGCCTTACGACCGAGAGCTTTCAGTGCTTTTTCATCCATAGCACGAGGCAGGTTGCGAATAGCTAATCTCGTCATACTCAGATGTAAAGTTGGGTTCTTTTGCAGCTGTTGCCTTCGTAGCTGGTAGCTTTTGTCGCGAATTACCATTTCTGCAGGCGTTATCACACTCGCCAGCCGCGATCCAGGCGCGATACGTCCCTCATTCAAAAGGAATAGTCTGCGCTTATCGCGCTGACGAGGATCCTTTCCTAGAGAGATTAGGCGTTCATTGGCACGCTTCTCAGTTAGTATGTTGGCTTTTTCACGGCCCACTGCACGAGTTACTGAGAGTATTCGACCTTCATATACGTATCGGGAGTCAACATCGTCCGCTACTAACAACGAAGAAGACGTCACCTCTGGGGCGCGAGCAACGCAGTCATCAGCATCTTCAACGCGGCGGAAAGCAACAAACGCCGTACCCTTCGGTTGATTGAGCTCCTTGTCCATTACAGGGAGAGCATAAGCGACTCTGCCAAACTTGCTAAAGTGCTCGGCTAGAGATTCTGCAGTTGCGTCGTAAGGCACATTCCGTAAGAATATAGTATGATCGTCATTCAAGCCACGACGCCTCGGTTTTACCGCCTCCGCTTCTTCGACCTCTTCTTCCGCAGAGATTTCCGCGTCGGAGTCATCGATTTCCAAGTCCTGCCCTTCGCTTTCATTGTCGTCCTCTTCGAGGATGGAGGCATCATCTACTTTCAAAGTAGAACCTGCAGTACTGCTATCGCTATTGATTTCTCCATCCTCAGCGTCTGAGACTGACTGATCTGAGTCCGAATCAGCATCCGAGTCAGATTCCGAGTCCGAATCTAGATCGAGATCCCCGGGAACACCACTGACCCACTTATCCTTTTGAAGAGCGAAGTCGACAGCAACCGGGCGTCCGTGAATCTTGAGCTCTTTACTTTCTTCAATTGCACGTTTAGCGTGTGCTTTACGTCTCATTGTCACAAATGCAAATCCTGACATACGCTTGTTCTCTCCACGCGGGATGTAGGCATCAGTAACCTTTCCAAATCGTGAAAATACTTCTATCAGCTCTTTAGGATCACGCAGAGACCAAGGACAATTCCGAACAATAAGTCTCGGACGACGGCGTTCCTTGTTCTGTTCAGGGTCGAGATCAGCACGCCTGCGATCATCATCCGTAGTCCCCTTACGGGTACGTGGCTTCGCGAAATCCAGATTAAGTCTGCGACCATTGATCTGCACCTTCTTTGCTTGTTCTAATGCAGCGCTAGCGTCTTCAGGAGTACTGAAGCTCACAAACCCGAACCCGCGAGATTCGTGGGTCTTGGGATCTGTTACGATTGTTGCATGTCTGACAGGGGCAAACTCTGAAAAAAATGACGATAGCTCATCCTGAGTTGTTCCCGTAGGAATTGCTCGCACAAAGAGCTCGCGCCGCGGCGCTTCTTCAGCCATCTTTATTTTGTTGAAATTTCGGCCTGCTGAAATTTATCTTACTAATCATATATTTTCGAAGGTGTGTTTGAGGATCGCCCTAACCTTGATCAGCCTCTACTCTGCTCACCAAGTCAGGATCCCGTCCGCGAGTGGCTACGTCAACAGCACGTGCTCTATCGCCTGCACGTAGTATAAGGCGAACACGTTCCTCTATAGGTAAATCTGTAGCCAGCTCAGCATAAACAGCTGCACGATCATGTGCCCCAGCTCCAAAGGTAGCATCAAAGAAAGGTTTGAAGCCGATAGGAGGTCTACGTGATTGCGAAAATGACCAAAGAGCATCCCAGTCACGACGAGTAGTCAATGCACGTACGTTTAGCCACCACCATTGACGGTCTGGTATCTTCAGGGTCGTGCGGATTTTACCTGCCCGGGAAAATTGGCCTATTTTCAGAAGCAGATAAACGGTATCAGCTGCACTGCTTCCCACAAATTCCGCTGTATCGTATTCAACCATGAGTTGTTGTTGTATCTCAGACAGCTGAGCCCAATCAGCTGCTGCTTTAGATACGAAAGAAAACTGTCTGAACGGCTGTGTTTTATTCACTAAAGCCCTTATTTCTGAGGCGGTTGGCGACTTCTCGGCTGAAATCTCCTGAAGCTCAATCTCGAGGCTACGCACTCGCTGGTCAATCTGATAGAGAAAATCGTGCAGAGCTTTCCCATCACGGTCTCGGAGGCGGCAAATATCTTCATAAGATTGGATTGCTATGGTTTTGTCACCAATAGCACGCAAAAACTGAGGTAGCGATAGCTCGTGACTGAGGACTAGCAATGCGTTCCAAACTAGATTTGGATCGTGCGATTGAGTTGCCTTATCCAGCGCATCGGCATACTCGCCCATTTCTAGCAGCATTTCAACACGGCTTTCAGGCACGGGTTCAGTATCTACGAGCTTTGTAGCAAGCCCGGGTCGTCCTTCGTCGAGGGCCTTCTGAGCAATTAGCCGATGCGAGATAGGGCGGCCCAATCTCTCCAGCTTGGCGGTGATCTCAGCTTCTATCTCCTCGTCAGACTTGTCCACAGATTTCTGTATATGGTCGCGCGCCCACGATACATAAACTGGCTCAACTGGCAGTCGCAGGATGGAAGCTGCAGCCAGAGCAGTTGAATAGAGGCCACGGCGCTCAAGACGTGACATAACAACAGCTGATTGCAAGAAATTAAGCTCAGACACGGTTAAAAACATATCTGCCACCTCACGTAGGGTGTTCAACAGACGTAGTGTATCGAGGGCTCGTGTATATGGACCAGGGTCGTAGATTGGCGCAGCAGCTTTACCAAAAGCCGCTGCCCTCAGTAAGCGCTTCTGCCATTTTGGATCAATCTCTGCAATTGCTGCAGCTATACAAGTATCCACTGTGGTTGGCAGGTCTTTGATTATTCTGAGATTCGTATTTGCTCGTGGTGATCCCCGCTCTAGGAAATCCACGCAGCTAAGCAGCACCGCCGGCGGTGCTGCAGATCCAACACGAAGAGCTTCTACAGTTGACTGAGATACTCGTTGAATGATACTGACAGTGGACGTCCCAATTATTCTCAGAGCATCGACTTCAGAAATGGCAACGATATCTTCTTCATACTCGAACGAAGCAAAGGCCCCTGTTTCAACATCCCACATACTGACTGTATCTGCTTCCCACAAGCCTATAGCGTCAGAGCCTATCCAGCTCAGTTTCATTTTACTACTTCCAGCCCCAACATTTGAATTCTTTAGTGGAATTGCTCGCCGCTGCTTGAAAAAATCAGAGCCCCACAATTCTAGGTGGTCGCCAATAATCATTGCGACTTCTGAACCATCTGCACTCAACGCTATCTGCTCAGGAACTCGCTGATGAATTTCACGGCGGCTGCCGGTCTCGACATTGAACGACACCAGCGAGGCACCCTCACCGTCGGCACTATTTACACTGACGAGAACTTGCAAGCTCTGGCCAATGTCGTGAGCGCTAGGGATCAGTGTCCAGAGCCGCACCGGACCCGCAGGAATCGCGGAGAGTGGTCGGACACGGTCATCCCAGGTCACATGCATAAAATCTGTAGCCGTCAGGGCAACCCAGCCATCTGCATAGGCACATACGCTTCTCACTGAGCTCGGCAGACGTAGCTGAGAGAAATTGGCACCAAAGTCTGTATATCGACGAGCTAGCCCAGAGGCGTAGACAATTACCACATTCTCATCAGCTGATACTACTACATCGACCACCTGGCCTTCAAGGGGGATCGAACCGACTTTACGGCCGCTTGCAGACCATAAATTCAGATCTATACCGGACTGCCCGTCCCTGGAGTTCTGGCGCTGGACACGCACATTGTCGTCATTGCGTCTTGGCCACGTGACCACGACTCCTCCGCACGGGCCCGCACGAACATTGCATTGAGACACGTCTGGTATCTCCCATTCCAGTGAAGGGCCATCGATGGATCGATAGAATCGCGAGCCAACTCGCTCCCAGCTCAGCGTTGGCCCCATTTCGGCGTCCGACTCGATGCCCAAATGCGAATGCGAGAGTAGTGACTTAAGCAGCCGGGAGCCCAAGAAGTAAGGAACCGGCCGCGAGCGGAAATCGCCATAACTCTGGAAGACTATGGCACCGCGCTACATCCAGATCCGCTCGCGCGATGGATTTACGTTTGTTGTCACTCGCGAGGCTGCAATGGTGAGTGGCACAATGCGCACAATGCTCAGCAGCGAGAGCTATGCTGAAGCCCAGTCGGGCATTCTTGAGCTCAATGAGCGGGCTGAGGTCGTCGCCAGAGTCATCGACTATCTCTATTACAATCTTGCCTATAAATCCTGCAGCGGCGACATAGCCCAATTTGACGTTCCGCCTCCAATGGCGCTCGAGCTGTTAGTAGCTGCGGACTACCTGGATGTTTAGGTGGCTGTACAAATCGAGGCTATGCCCTTACTTTTTAAATTGACATAAATAATAAAGCTATGCTCTTTCTTATACCCAGACTCTTGGCCGTTGATTTGCAAGCGGACGCCCTGGGCAACAACTGAACGAATTTGTTGATTCACGGCGGCGCGTGACAACCGTTGATTAGCCTCACATAGTCGAGGACGTGTGTTTTTAATATTTCTAAAATGCTCATAAATAAGAAGAATGTATTATCATGGACCTCAAATGAAGTTGACTTTGCGAAGCTCAGAAAAACGAGCCAGTCCCGGACAATATGGGCACCGTATACGTTCGTCGTGCGAAGGAAGAGATGAGGCTGCAGTTTCCGACAATATATGTCCACAAGGTAGGAGAAGGGAGGAGCCATTTCGACTGCTAAGGTGCGTCTTGGTGACGGGACACACGAAAACTGGGTGGAATTGAAGATCTTTCGGAAGGTCAATTTCTGCAAACATTTCGCCATTTTCATCACTATCTAATAGCTCTCGTGGCCTCACGCGTACTCTCTCAGCGCGCAACATCTGCGGCAATGCTAGCTCAGCTATCCGAATCGTCGTCCATAGCAAACTCTCTCTCGGGAGATCATGGAGTCGGCAGAACTCGTCTGAGAATCTTTGACGAGCAAGTTGTGACAGTGTCTTCTTAAGTGGCTTTTCAGTTGCTTCATTAGATGGAGACACATTGAGCAGTAGTTCGACTGAGAGACGTTGGACGTTTTCTCTAATTGAGTCTTCCGGAAGGCGACCATTTTTTATCTGGCGGCCAAGCCACAGAAGCTTGGACGGAGCGTCTGCTAGGTTGAGCTCCTCTGCCCCAGCTCGGAGGAGATGTCCGGCAAGCTCAGTTGAGCGATGAGGCCAGGCTAGAGCTTCATCGGCGGGCTTTAACAGCCACGAGTCCAGTTCGGCATACAGCTTTTGCGCGTCGCCGAGATCTGATTCTAAGTTTGGGGATTCTGCAATGAGAGTGGCGAAGGGTTCCAGCTTTTTGAGGTCAGAGATACGACCATCACGAACATAATTCCAGAGGACAGCTCTGTCAAGCGCTGCAAGAACAGAAGGGTCCTCAGCAGACACAGAGAGAGGTTTCGGCGTTTCTAGCAAAGGCTGCTCTGGTATATTCTTGTCAATTGCACGATCAACCCGGTTGAGTGAATGGAAGATACGAGTCTCGTGCTTCTTGATTGAACTCAGCGTCTGCTCTACTGCAGTGGCTGATGTCTCTCCCGAAGATATCTTCTCCTGCAATCTCGCAAGTTCAGCGTCAATTGCCGAAAAAGCGGCCACCTCCGCCCTGGAAGCTCGAACTTGAGCTTTGAGATCCATAGAGGTCACCTCAGCTGACCCATCATCATCCATTTCCTGGTTTTGCTGTTCACCTTCGGCGCCACTCAATTAGCGCCCCGCTAGCAGCTACTCCATTGATTAACCCACCTGTAGTTAAATTCCTTCTAACTTTTTCTATTTGTTTACTCCTGATTTCATGGTTGATATCTAGTGGCTTTCACTTATGGCGACTGGGAGAAGAGGTCAATGTAGACACTTACGGGCTCTAATAAATGAAAATATATCAAATTCGACTTCTCAAACTGTATTGATAAGAACCTCGACAGCATCACTAGTATGCTCTTAGGATTGGATGTTTTTATAGTTTTGAGTGGTTCTAAATTTCGATTTCTGTATAGCTAGTTGTCTCCATGCGACCTGCCACAAGTGACCACCTTTAGGGTTAGGGAGAGAGTAAGCTAAGCAATATGATTTCGGTGCCTGCCAAGGAGACTGAGCCCGCGGATTGGGCCGGGTTCCTCAAATCATATCTCAGAAATGAGTACGGCAGCGCTGACGACTTTACTGGTCCTATTGAACAATTGAATCAGCAGCGGCAAGCCATCAGTGATGCCCCGCAACTGGTATCAGGGCGAGATCTTCTGTACCGGTATTACGGCCAGCTCGAGCTCCTCAGCATGCGAATTCCGGTGGTGCGGGTCAACTTCTCATGGAAGAATGCTTTTGATGATGAATGGCAGTCACAGCAAAGTCTGGCATTCGAAAAAGCATGCGTCCTGTTCAATCTCGCCGCTACTTTTTCGGCAATTGGAGCAACTGCAATCGCCAGTTCAGATCCAAAGGGTGCATATGCCCCCTTCCAAGCTGCGGCCAGTGTGTTCAAGTTCATCTCTGAGAGCTTCCTCCATGCACCTTCATCAGATCTCCAGCCGGACACAACGGCGGCACTCTCCTTGCTGATGTTGGCTCAAGCTCAAGAGGCAGCTTTGATGAAGGCGTCCGAGAAACCTGCAGAGTCCGGTCAGCTCGGGTTGCGCGCTAAGCTAGCATCGGCTGCTGCCCAGCTATACGATCAGGCGGCAGATGCATTGAAATGGGGTAGCGACGAGTGGCCGGAGGAGATGCGGGCCACTGCAAAGCAGCTTCGGGCAAGAGCGCACCGTGACTGGGGTCTGAACCTCGAAAGGTTGGGTAGCCACGGAGAAGCTATTGGACATCTCCGATACGCCCAGAAGCTGGGAGAAGGAGAATTGAGCTCACAAATTAAAGCACTTGAACGGGACAACGAGCTTGTGTGGCATGAGGCTGTGCCTGCCGAGAGCGAAGTTTCTGTCGTTCCCGCTACACAAATGGCTAAACCGACCGCAATGGAAGCTTTATTTACTGCCGCAGACGCTAGCCGGATTGTAGGCCGCGATCTATTTTCGCGCATTGTACCTATGGCAGTTCATGAAAAAGCTAGCATGTACAGTGAGATGCAGGCAGGGCTAATACGTGGTGAAAACGACAAGGCTGATGTAGCAGACCAGGAGCTACAGTCGGCTCTGGAGTACATGGACCTACCGCAAGCTGCAACTAAACTCACGACCGCGCCTGAAGCCGGCGTTCCCGCGGATTTCATCGGGGTGGATCTTCCTGCTGTAACAATTGATTTCGAGCCGCAGCGCAAACGCATCCTTGGCCTATGCTCGGCTGTTGGGGATCCCCATCAAGCGCAGCAGATTAAGCAGGGCTTAGTGAATGCCATGGGTACTGACAGTAGACTTCGTGAGTTAGCGCAGTCTGTTCAAGATGATGTGGAGACACTTAGAGATACTGCGAAAGTCACCTCGCTGTTCGAAACACCAGCTGTTGGTGGCCCGACGCCGCCTCAATTCGACCTACTCTCACTGGACGATTTGCCATCAGGTGGCTCCTCCACTTCTCTTGAAAATCAGGTCAGTGAGATTGTTGGTATTGTCGCTAGATTGCGTAAAGCTCAAGGTGAACGCCGTGTATTGCTGCGCGAGTTAAGGGATAAGGTCCATGCGGACGATATCTCTAGCGTGCTTGTTGCCCATCAGAATACTGCTAATATAGAGGAAGCTGTGTTTTGGCCTGAGATGGAGAAATATACTCCTATTGTCAAACGGATGGACGCCACTATTCGGTTGCAGGCTTCGCTTCTTGATAGTGTGTCTAACAAGTGGCGAACGCTTCTCAACACACCGGAGGCAAAGAACAAGATAAAAGAATACAAACAACTAATATCGCATCGCGAGGAGCTTTGCAGCAGGTTCAAATTCGCTATTAAAACGTGGGATGCTGTTCGGGACGGCTCTGGCAATGCTCAGAGTTTTTACGCACAGTTGGAGCAGCTCGCTGTGAGCGGTGCCGGTAATAGAAGAGGCAGTAGTTCTCGCGAGCCTGCTTTGATGACTGTAACCACTGCAAACGGAGCTCCACCGCTTCCTCCAAAGCCAACAATAGCTCGTCTTGACTCACAATCTGCGTCTCTCTCCGAGGGCCAAAGCGGCTACACAACGCCATCTGCTTATAATCCTAGTTTCTACAGCTAAGTAGAGTAGTTTGAAAATAGCCTAACAATTTTGTGCAATGTATAATGGCTATAGAAATGTAGCTAAAAGAGGGGTTCCACCAGCGTGTCCACTACACGTATAAATGCAACAACACCACAATCAACAACTGCTAGTATTGCAGAACGGGTACCATCTCGCATTCGTGAAGGCACGGATTTCTTGCTCGACTTAACAGGTCGTTCAGATGCCAAAAGTGCTGCCATATCCTTAGAAGAAGGAAGAGGGTCGGTGGCGCGACACACGCGAACGCGGAATTGTGGCTCGGGAGGKTCTGATTTGCGGAATTTCGTTCCTGGCCGCCAAACAAAAAAGTCAGGAGCCATTTCCATTGAATTTGCATCCGTGTCTGACCGGGGTATCTGATACACTCGCAGGTCTCGAGCCAGCGCTGGATAGGATGGGTAGCTTCGGCGCCAAGCCAGACGTGGGCGGTCAAGTATAGTACTTAAAAGTAAAGAGAAAGCGCTGGGATAATCCGTATTGACAGTCAAGGCTGGCCAAGACCGCACCACTTCCGGCGCTCGCCGCACAATATATCCGAGCCGGCGGAGATGAGAATATACTTGATAATACTCAGAGCTGACGCAAGGCAAACACAGCGCCGCAGTATCTTGAACACTGAGAAGATGGCCTCGAAAGTAGCAAAGAAGCGACCCGCGCTCCACTAAGTACTCGACCTCCTCTGGTTCCAGCCACTGCTCACCTGCTAACGAGATCCCCATGGTCAGAAGAAAATTACCCTTTAGCTGGATCACCCGGGCACGGCCCATGCGCGGATCCCAATCGGCAATTAATACGGATTTAGAGCTGTGGACCCGTTCAGCACTCAGAGCAGAATACATAGCTGCTCTGCTGAGTCGAAGAGATTGTTGTTGCGCATCGGTACCATCAGGTTCGTAGTCTTTTTCTCCCCGTTTCATGACATCGGAAGATGCAGATACCGTATTACTGTTACTAGGTCTACCAGCGGCACCAGAGGTGCCGAGTAGAGACCAGTCCTGGCCCTGGTCACTTTCACTATCTGAAATTTTGAGGTCGAGAGACAGATATTATGACTAATACCGTATATCCCAGGGAGCTCGAGTCGGGATCATATGGATGCCGACGCAGTCGCTCTCCACATTCTGGAGAGCATGATTCAAGAGGCTAGTAAAGAAGTAACACTTTCCCAAGTCGCACACGAGAAGCGTGTTCGGAGCATTTGGGGTGTCTCGGAGCGTGTAACTCCAGTTAAAGGTGAACTTGTTCAGAGGTCCATTCTAGAGGGCGGTCGCGGCCGTGACATCTACGGCCAGGAAAAAAGTAATGAGTCTCGATACTTTGAATGTTCAATGTGTAATCGCCAAGTGGCTGGGTCAAGGTTTGCTGCTCACGTAGCTCGATGCATCCAGCGCGGTAGCCGCCGTTAGAACTAGCAACTAGCCATGGGCCTGGAGCTTTGTGCGTTTGTTCAAGCCCAGAATTATCTTACAGCTCCATTTTATTAATGCTACTAGAATATACAGCTTCAAAACTTTGTCGATATTTATAAATTTATTTTCATTTGCGTATATTTCAGTATATTCTATACAATATATGACGTGCATTCCTGACTGACATGTACAGGCCCTGGAATGTCTGAATATTGGATCGCACATATGTACGTCACATATTACTTTCCTACCCGATATTGTCATATGCTTTTTGTTTTCTGTCCACTCACTAGGGCTAGTGCGATATATAATTATCCTGCTGACTGGTTTAAGTTCCTCGCCCAAAAATAGCGAGTGAATTTTTTGCTCAATGAGTGTGTAATACGGCCACCACAACATGCTAATAGCCAATTTTTTTTTATTTCATATTTTATTTTTAATTTTTCACATATCCCTCCTTTTTTAGATCATGTCTCACATCTTACACCACCCCTAGGCGTACGAAGGGGCAGGGCAGCTGTTCCACTGTGGGCATGATGCTGGTAAGCGATTCGCGCGCGAGATCTATTTTTAATCGGGTCTTGATATGCGCATGTGTGCCATTTTCGGGTAGACCAAGCTCATTTAAAAGTGGGAAAAGGTCAAAATATAAAGGCTCTAGCTAAAGTGCTACCTTATGTGTGTGGCCGCAAGAGCGTTGCCCACTGTGTAAGTCAATTATGCGAAATCTGGTATGCACGGACGGATTTGGGCTGGCGTGGTTTGTGCGGATCAGTGAGCTAAAAAAAGACCCCTGCTCGTCGATCCAAGGATAGTATTTAAACCCCTATCATCCCTTAAGTTACGGTTCCAGTGCAAAAAGTCAAAAAATAGCTAACCCATTTTGACCAGTATCCCCAATGAAGGTTTCTACTGCTACACTTGCTGCCGTCGCCGCTGTCTCCGCACAGTATGTCAATACTTCCACTGTGGGGTACACCGTTCTTACAACCTATTGCCCTGATTCGACAACTTTCACTTACGGCGGAAGCACTTACACTGTAACGAAGCCTACCACATTGACGATCACAGATTGCAGCTGCGAGGAGACTGCCGGTCCTACCGGGAAGGGCTCTGTCGCGTCATCTGCTGGATCTCCTAGTGGCGAGCCTAGCGGTTCCGCTACAGTCAAGCCTAGCGGTTCTGCTCCAGTCGAGCCTGGCCCCAAGAACAACACTWCCACTGTGGAGTACACCGTTCTTACAACCTATTGCCCTGATTCGACAACTTTCACTTACGGCGGAAGCACTTACACTGTAACGAAGCCTACCACATTGACGATCACAGATTGCAGCTGCGAGGAAACTGCCGGTCCTACCGGGAAGGGCTCTGTCGCGTCATCTGCTGGGTCTCCTAGTGGCAAGGCTAGCGGGTCCGCTCCAGTCGAGTCTGGCCCCAAGAAAAACTCTACCAGTGCCATCTCTCCGAAACCCACGCCTACGACAACAACCGAGATCGTAACTGAATTGACCACAGTGTGCCCTGGCCCCACGACCCTCACATACAACTCTAAGACGTACGTGGTGACAAAATCGACTACACTCACGATCACGGACTGCCCGTGCACGCTAACGCACACCATTTCTCCTTCCACTGAACACCCCGAGAAGACAAGCTCTCCTACCGGACCTTCAAAGACGATTGCGCCAGTTGAATCGCCCGCCTCATCTCAGTCAGGAAAAACAAGTACTACGCCAGCAAAAGCTACGACTGGTGGTACAACCCTTCCCCCCATTGCTAATGGTGTTGCTGCTAATGCCGTCGGTGCCGGTGCAGCGATGGCTGCTCTGGCGGCCTTAATAGCCTAATCCCTACTGGGTTGGATATCTTGCCTCAATGGCCCCACTGAATTCGTGCTGTGACACGCATACGTTATCTTAGTTTCATATATAGTAATTGATTTTCATTTGTCGATATTCCGAGCTTTTTCCCTCCATGGCGGCAGCCTGAACCTGTATAGGTCAGATATAAGTCGTTTATTCATTCAGTGGTGAGGTAATGAGCATCCCTCTGCGGCTGCTTGTGGAGGCTCAGGAACACGTGGTGACGGTAGAGCTCTCGACGGGAGAAATGTACAGAGGGACGCTTGTCCGCTCCGAGGATAATATGAACATCCAGTTAGTGGATGTTATTGCAACAGCCAGGGACGGTCAGGTCTCTCATATGGACCTCGTGTATGTTCGTGGATCACATATTCGACTATTTGTTTTACCAGATATTCTTAAATATGCACCAGTGTTTCGACCATCTACGGTTGAGCGCTCCAGATCGGAAGCACAGGCAGCAAAAGCCCGTAAGAAGCAAGGGAAGCCGGCTCGGCCCTTGGGAGGAGCGTCTGCAGGGCGCGGACCAGGTGCAGGCTTTAGGCGCCCTGTTGCCGAGTCGAAGTAGGTTACGTGTGAGAGGATCAGCATAGAGTTTATAAGAGCTTTCTGTTTAATAGCATAATCTTTATATCACCGGCACGTCCATCGTTGCCCATCATCATCCCTTACCAGTACGTCAGTGCGCAATCTGGCTGACGGATCTGACACAGCCAATATGAGCTGGTGGAGGCGACTTCGAGGCGGCGGGACGTCCACAAGACTCCCGGAGACTGTTGTTGGAGTTGTCAAGAACATCGATCAACTAATCGATGTTATCAACGACCCCAGTAGACCCGCTGGCGATCGCGTCACCGCTGCAGGGCTAGTTCGGTCGTCGATAGATAATACATCGGTATCATCAATCCAAGAGTTGTGGTACTCTTGTCGCTCGTTACTTGAAATCACAAATCCCGCAGAGGTTCGTCGGGCAGGTTGGCGTCTTTTAAAGAGCTGTGTCGGGCACGACGATATCAACAACGGCGCTTTCGCCATATACTATCACACTATCGTTTGTCAGTCCAATGTCGAGGATTTCGATCTTGTTCTCGAAGGTTTAGATGCGCTAACACAGGGAGGCAAGCGAATACTCGGTGGCGGCTATTTGACTCCGTGCAGGTTGCCGCTGGTCATTATTTCATGGATTCAAGTCATGGCAGTCCGTGCACAGGAGCTTAGAGCCAATCCGCTGTCAAAGGACATGCTCCTGAGTTGGGGTACATCTAGTGAGCAGTGTTTTCATACTCTGCTCGAATTTGTTGAGGCAAATCTCAAATTTAGCATGGTTATTTGGGAGCCAGGAGATCTCGAAAACCTCCTACTCGTGGTGGTAGCTGTTATGCGGAGCACGTCATCTGTGCGTGATGCGGAGCTGCTGTGCACTCTTATTGACACCGTTTTTGCATATGGGATTCTTCCAGTTCAGGTTTTGCAGCCAGTTCTTGAGGTGCTCTGCGGCTCGTACGCCATAGTGCCTCAACTTGCTAGCCGTAGCTGGGCAATCGTGTTCGGAATGTGCTGGTCACATCTCCGTGGCTCAACGGTGACGCGGCTCCGGCGGATATTAGAAGGGGGTGAGAATACGAACATTACTGTGAGCATGCGTGTGGGTGCTGCTAAAGTCCTCGGTCGCCTATTTATCGAATCCTGGGAACCATCAAAGCAACAGTCCACAGCTGAAGAATCTGAAGAATTTCAAGGCGTTGCTCCGCTCTACGTAATTCAAGCCTATCGCGGTGTGGTTGAGCGACCCGACTTACCGCCAAAACTTTTAACCGCAATTGCTGAAGTCTTGTACGATATTCTGACCAAAAGCCCCGTACTTCGAGAATCTGGATCAGGAATGTGGGTATGGCAAACAGGTGACGACTCGCCTCTTGGCCTGATACGTGCACTTTGTGAAATTGCCAGTTCAAGCCCTGATAACGCGCCCACCTCTACCTTGGCAGAGATCATGGATTCAATAATCGACCTTGTCAGTGCCCAGCCTGGGCTTATACCTACAGAAGAAGTTGCAGAAACATGCCTGAAGGCCGCGCAGTATAACTTGCTCACCGTAAACAGCACTGTTAAGCTCGTCGACCTTCTCAAGGTGACGCACTATTGCTCTCCGTACTTGAAAGGTTGGACAAGGCGGGTGTCCAATGTGCTGAAAGCGCTATACATGGTACCAGGAGCACCATCTGCAGTGAGAATAGCAGTAATTGCGCTTGTTCGCGATGTATTTGTCGTCGACGCAACTGAGGTTGTAGACGAAAGTGATGGCCAAAACGATTATGCTGAGGGCAAAAGTGCTATTAAGACAACTGCTAGTACGACTGGGAACAGCAGTACTGAAGTTGACAAGCCTCTAGTTGAGTGTATTTATTCACCGGATGCTATGGCGGACCCCGCAGTATGTGATGTGCTGCTGACCGTCCTGGACGATGTATACGACTGCAGTAATCTATCCTGGACAGCGTTCTCAAGGGTAACATCCAGCATACTGAATCTTTTTGCGGAAAATAATGAGCCTTCTGCAAGCCACGCGCAGGCCACGAAGCGCTTCTCCGATCTTTTCTCACGATCGTTGCTAGTGTTGCCGCGCCAGGCGTCTCATCTCTTCAGCGTCTTGATTGAAATCTGCAAGCGGACAATATCGAGTGATGCAGAATCCTTTGGCTCGGCATGGGCAGCTCTTTGTCGACTACGGGCTGACAGCAGCGGCCGTCTTATGTTCACAGAGCCTTTAATCGAGGATGGCTACACTGAGGATTTGAAATCCCTCCAGGTACCTGCTCCACCATCGACAAAAAATATATACGACCAAGCGTCACTAGTTGTGGATTGTGATCTTGTTAATGTGTCGCAAGTTCTTATTCTCATAAGAGATGCTCTAATACAGGAAACTGACGAGAAACCAGAGGCTATGCGCGTGTTTCTGCTTGTGCTTGTGAACTCGGCTAGCCAGCTTTCAAACATGAGGCTTTTTGCGAGCCCAGGGCAAGCACCTGTATTAGAGGATATCCGCAACTGGATATACACGTATACTACTGCTACTGCTCGGCGTCAGCAGCGAGTTATATACGCCAGCGTCGCTATCCACCTACTTACGGTTTTGCTCCCTTACGATGACCTTTTCCCACGAGTTGAGCAAGACCGTCTTGTCCAGCAGCTTGTTATCTCGATGAATAGCTGGGATTCTTCGTGCCATTGGACAATCCACTGCCTCGTTACATGCTGCTATGAATGCCCTCACTCAATCCAAAAGTACCTACCTCAAATTTTAAGCAAACTTCAAACCAAAATTACGACCAAGGACTCGAGTATGTTTATAGTCCAGTTCCTTCTGAGTATATCATTGGTGGAATCTCTCACAGACTACTTTACGCTGCAAGATTTCAAGCGCGTGTTTGGTATGTGCTTTATCTACATCCAGAGCGCTCATGAGCTACTTGGCGCCTCGGACATTCAAACGGGCACTGACGCTGAATCTAAAAAATCTGCAGCGCCCAGTGAGATTGTACCCCAATATCTGATCTCACTGGCCTACACAACCATCAGCAATCTCTACCTCGCCATTGACGTTGAGAGTCGGCCAACGATGGTGCCGTACTTAGTACGCAATCTAACTCTGGCAGATCATGATACGAGCAGAATCGACGACATGTCCCTTGCCGTTTATGATCTTGTGGCCCGATTTACCTACTCAGATATGCCTCTGACTCTGCTCACTGAGACTGAGGGGCTAGCAGCGGGAGTCTACAGCGATTACGATAAACGAAGATGGCTTCGAGGTAATAACGTGATCGAACATAGGGTACATCGGCTCACCGGCGATGGTATCATCGTTATTCGCCGGCCAACCGGAACGGTGGTTTTGCAAGTCCGCCCTGCATTGCGCTCAACAGTAACCGTTCCTACGTCTGCGACAGCAGAGGAACCAATGCTTTTTTCGCCCAACTTCTACATGCTGCTTTCTCAGGAATTGGGTGAAGATGATACACCTCAGGGTCTCCCAATTGCCATACCCTTTGATTCGCAGACAGATCGTGCGATTGCTGCTCTCGATCGAGCGCCTGTCGTCGACTTCCATAAGGTTGGAATAATCTACGTTGGGCCAGGGCAGACTACCGAAACTGAAATACTAGCCAATACTGCAGGCTCAGCGTCATATCGTCGCTTTTTGGATGGCATCGGTACGCTTGTGCGTCTGAAGAATAATAAGTCGTTCTATGTGGGTGGGCTTGACACCGAGAATGACCTTGATGGGAAGTGGGCGTATGGGTGGAGATCTAAAATTGCTCAAATGATCTTCCATACCACTACAATGATGCCGGGTCGCGTCGACGACGGAACATTCGCTTCCAAAAAGCGCCATATTGGCAACAACTTTGTAAACATATACTTTGATGAGTCGTGTCAAGAATTCAAATTTGACATTATGAAATCTCAGTTCAACTTCATCAATTTGGTGGTAACTCCGACATATTCGCCTGGGAAGTGGCGAGTTCGAGCATACCGCAAAGAGCACCTCGCAAACGCCCTTACCGCCTACGAAGTAAAGGTGGTTAGCGAGGCAAACTTACCTCTTTTTGTACGCAATTTGGCTATCAAAGCATCTAAGTACGCCTCAGTTCATTCAATGCGGGGTGAATATACCGAGAACTGGGTATACAGGCTTCGATTAACCAGACAGCTCCGCGAACGGCTCGTGCAACGACCGAGTAAAACGGAAGAGGATGAGGACGATGACGAAGGTCGGTCTATTGCCCTACTGAAATGGTTTGACTTTACTAAATGGTCATTGTAGCATTTTGTACCTTTTAAGTGAGAATATTTATACATCCCTGGTTAGATTGTAGCTAATGGTCGATCTTTAAAGAGAAATCGACGACTGGAGTACCCTGATGTATCCAGGACGTTGAGTAGATGTCGATCTCATTCATTAAAAAGGATTCGAGATTATCTTCACGTAAACCACCGCTGCACTCGAGCAAGGCAGTGGAGCCCCATTTCGATTTCAAGTTTGATGCTGCGACTTTAAGACCAGCTGGACTGAAGTTATCCAGCATAACGACATCGGCTCCAGCCTCGATGGCCTCATGGGCCTCTTCCTCAGACTGGCACTCAACTTCCACTTTGATCGCAAAACCACCAAAGGCTTTCGCCTTTTTAACAGCGGTAGTGATCGAGCCACTGCTCCAAATGTGGTTGTCCTTCAGCATGACCATTGAGCTCAAGTCATAACGATGCATGTCTACGCCGCCAACTGCCATCGCATACTTCTCGACGATACGAAAGCCTGGTGTCGTTTTACGGGTGCCGGCAATTATCCCCTTGTAACCAAAGCTGCGAGCAGCGGTCATGACATTGCGACTACGAGTTGCAATTCCAGAACTTCTACTTAAAATATTCAGTGCAACCCGTTCGGCAAGAAGGAGCCTGTTAGCAGGTCCTCGCACTCGCGCGATGGCTACTTTTTGAGACGATTCGACATCAACATCGACACCCTCGCGCACAAGCCACTCCACCTGTAAGCCGGCCTGCTTAAACACCTCTTCTGCAAAGGGAACGCCAGCGACCCTACCAGACTGCTTCATCCACAAAGTCGCCGAGCGTTCTTCATCCCCAACTACGAGACCGCCGATATCAAAGCTTGGGGTATCCTCTATCAGCCAGCTACGTACTTGCTGCTTCCATTCCCCCCCGAAAGGCAATGCAGCGTCATATCTCGCCATGTGTAGCAGTGTGGGACGATCAGAGCTAGATAAATCTGTGACTCAGCTCACGCGCGGGTCAACTTATTTCGCTAGCTATGTTTTGGTTCTTTACTCCCGTCTTTTATAATGATGAGCGTGTCGATTCAGTGAGGGAAGAAAATCCACAGCTATCCAAAAACGAGATAAATGCATAACGGTATATGTACAGCAATATAATTAATGACGGCAGCAGCACTAGCGCTATCGCCCATTGACAAGTCGCTCTATCGCGGCTAGATGCTTTCCGAAAGAAGACTTCTTTAGTCCAATCAACTGTGGTCGAATAGCAGCTACCAGTCGGATGTAGTCCGGCTCTTCTGCCGTAGCCAGTATTTTCTGAATTACATAGTTCGCGTATTGGTCTTTGACCATGCCCACGACAACTGGGACGCCGTTAGCGTCTAGCTGGAGGATACGGTCCACAAGCTGCGATCGCTGTTTCATAGAAGAGCGTACAAAGCACTTTTCGACCACGTTAGAAGCATATTTGTGACTGCTTAGAGTCTGTACTTGTGGAAGCAGTCGGTCTAAAATGTAGCGCCTATCATCAGCGGGTCCGTTGTCAACGATATGTTGCACGACATAATTGCCGTACTGATCCACGACCAGTCTGTCCAAATTAGAACGTAGGTCGCTGAGTAGCTGTTTCCTAGTCTCCGCGTCAGCATGCTCTAGTATCCGCTGAACGACTCTGCATCCATACATATGCTGTGAAAGCTCAATGGTCCGCGATAAAAGGTCAGCATATATGAACTGAACATACTGTGGCTGTACGTATTCGATGGCCTTCTGAATGACATGGTTCCCATTGTGGTCTTTGATACATCTGACTACTGAGCCACGTAACTCCGCTACAATGGCCACCTTGTCAGACTCTCCTGCATACCGCAGTGCCACTTGGATAACACGACAGCCATACATCTGCAAGGTTAGGGACAGGATGTGTCCATTTAGGCGCTGGATCATCTGGGACTGCTGGTCAGACGTGCCTAGCTCGAAAAGCTGCTGAACGACATAATTACCAAACACGTCGACTGTTAGCGGCAGCAGCTGAGCACATGTTTCCTCGAAAATTGCCTGACGAACCTCAGGCGCTGCATCAGCCAAGTTTTCCTGTATGAAACGGGAACCATGCTGGTCAGTGCTGACCTCTACTACATTCCCAACGATACTTGAAATAGAAAATCCTTTCTTTGCCCGCAATTCATCAAGTAGCGGCGAGTCTGACCGCGGCTTACCCTTGCGCCAGCGTCCTTTCTGACGCGATTGCGGCGGCGGCGTCGTGGGGCTCGTGTGAGCGTCTCCGTAGCCATTGCTGGCCGCGGTAACCGATGAGGCTGCGCTCGCAGAATACGCCATCTGTGTGCCAGACTGAGAGCCTCGTCGCTGCAATGATGCAGGTGTTGAAGAAACTGAGGACCCTGAAGTTCCCGAGGCTCCCAGTGGTGGTGTAATAGGCGATCTAGCAGACGACGAAGTGGCAGTCGACGATTCAATTTTTGCCGCGGCTGGAGTTGGAGAAGAAGTCGGGAGCGGTGCAGCCCGTAATGGAGCCCCAGGAACAAAAGTGTTCCATCGAGAAGTGTCGAGCGTGGAACTCTGCACTGGTCGGGTGGTCGGTCCAGGCGCTTGAGCGGGGCCCTGTGCGCTAAGCTGCCCAGGTTGCGGTCCATGAAGCCCTCGACGAGATAATTCTGCCTGTCTCGTCGCATCAACCAAAGTCGAGAATTGGTCCAGAAGGCTTACTGCCGGGCCAGTGAAATTATTGAGATTGCTGTTCGCCGGTTGAGGGCTTAGGCCAGCCAAAAAGCCCTGAGGTGCGGCTAATGAAGGCCCAGACGTCCTCCGCGACCCTGGAGCCAGCTGTGATGGGTCCATAGTTGGACTTAACATAGGGCCCAGCGGCGCCGAATTCAGCGAGGATGACCCTAGCGACGACGATGAAGACCGTCTGCCGCTATCAGAGTAGGATCTCTGCGCAGTACCCCATGCAATTCCACCGCTGCGGTAAGCATCTGAATTGGGGACACCCCCAAAGGAATAGGAGGCGCCTAGACGCGGTCCCGAACCTGCAGGACCAGCTGGAGCGCTCCATATGCCACTGGTGGGACCTGAAGAGTAGGCGCTGCTGCTGTGACTCCTGCCATCGCCATGGCTGCTATGGCTGCCGTGGCTATTACTATGGTCGTAGTTTCCGTGACCGCCGTGACTGAATGACGGCGGCGCGCCCCAGACATTTGTGGCGGCTGATGTGGTAGCAGCCGAGCCTCGGCGCTCGCTGGAAACGGCACGAGTTTGAGTACGAGAGGGAGATGGTGTGGTCATATATATACAGTGCCGAGGAGAAATGTGCGGGGTTTTTCCGGACAGCCGAACCGGGATATAGACCCCAGAGAGCCAGTGGTAGGTATCAGTTTATTTAAGCACAAGGTTGCCTGATATGGTGAGCATGGGAGGGGGGAAGGGCGCGTACACTTACATATCCGGAAACTTTTAGATTGCACCACATGCAAGAGCAGCATCTGGTGCCGATATTTTGATAGAATTAATAGATTTAAAGAAGTTGGTGAAGCAAGGTCTAGGTTGAGGATTATGGCGTCATAGTTTGCATATCAGTCATGCTCCATCCGTCTTTTTTACGCATATCTTCGGCTAGCTTTGTAAACACGATACTGGGATCGCTGCCGAGTCTCGTCAGTGTCGATTGCGAGCCGCCGAGTCTGCCCGTATCGTGCTCTTACTGTTTCGGCGAGACTAAAGCGGTCGAACAGAATTTTTTCCCGAGTATTTTGTCTTAATCAATTGAGCAACAATGCTAGGACTTAGGAGATTCGCTTCCAAGTCTCCTCCGCCTGGTCCAGGAAAAAACGTGACGGCTGGAGCTCCACCGGGGCCAGATGGGCAGCGCATGCGACTAGCAGCCCGGCCGCATCGCCACCTCATGCCTACACCTAACCCTCCGAAGCCCATGGTCGAGGAAAAGCCTGCGCAGCACGGCTTGCGCGGGCTAATGTCTCGGCTATTTCGAGCTCCACCGTCGGCACCACCACAAGCACCGCCACCACCGCCCCGGTTCAAGTCAAGAGACTTGCCAAACATTGGATTGAATACATCCACTCCACTGAAATTCCTTCACACTGACAAAATTACCCCGGTTCTGTACTGGTACTGTTTTGACATGACTTTTGTACATACGGACTTCGAGCGATTACTTCCACCTGCCAATTTGCGGCCTTCAGACACTCCTGAGATAAACTTTGAGCTCCTCCGCGCTCGGAACCCGCTCAACTTGACAAAATGGATGGGATACTTTCTCAAGTTTGGAGATAAAGAACAGGCCTTGGCATACTATCAGCTCACGCTAGGAGCAGAATTATGTGGCCTCTCGCTGAAAATGCGGTTTGTGCCCGAGGCTATCCGTGGTCTGCACAGCCCAGTTTTCGACCGTCTGCCAGGACTTCCTCGACGAAACCACGTACTGATTCTAGGCCTCCCTCATGGCTATCGACCAACGCAGATATTGCGGGTACTCTGGGATTACGACTTGCTGGATGACGACACACTGGCAGTCGAAAGGCTTCCAGTGGATCGCGTGCAATACGGCGGATCGCCGTTTCTACTAAGGTTTAAGTCCAGCGATGAAGCCGAGAGGTTTGTGCGCGACTTCCACCATGAGATATTCCCCTATTCAGACTCCAAAGTGTTTTGCGAAGTAATCGACTAGACGATTGACCAGCTGATCCATCGGTGTCAAATGGTTGGTCGACTAGGGGACACCTCGGCCGCTTCTGAAGCTCTGTGCTCTCAGATTACCGTAAGAACTAAAGCCCTAGATACGAGAGAAATGCATATAGTAGTAATAAGACAATATAAAAGGGTCATGCATATGCTACGAATAGAATGTGGGAGGGAAGGAGATTGGCGGTGTACCATGGCAAGCCACATATAACTTGCGGCGGCAAAAATAAAGCAAGAGAGCTAGTTACTGTTGATGACACTCAGAGCAAATTCCTCTTAGATTCACGCAGCAGTTCCTTCGTTGAACGCAATACAACGTATTTTTCCCAGCGCGCGCTCTGCTGCCATAAAACAATCAGGGAATCTTCACTCGTCCACGAGATGAGCCCGGGGCCTGAGCACTCGGTTTGGCAAGACACAAAACTCCACTCGTCACGGAAGTATTTGGGTGCCAGCGGTATGCTGCGTAGTGCGTGACGACGGTTTTCCGCCGCGCCGAGTTCAAATACATGCAGTGTAGACTTGTCAGAGAGCGCAGCGAGCTGGTCCTTAGGACTGAGAGCCAATGACCAAATTGTAGCACTATCTAGTCCTCGGCGAAATTCGTGAGCGAGAGCTGAAGACTCCAGATCATGCACGCGTACAATTGTCCCTGTTTCGCTTGCGGTGGCCAAGTAGTGTGAATTTAAGGCAATTGCACGAATGGGCGCCTTGTGGATACGTAGCAGGGCCTCAACTTTCACTTCGTCCCCAGAGAAGGTAACGATTTCAATGCGGCCCTCCACTAGGCCGGGAAATGCAATCCGGTTTCCAAACAAGGCGGCGACTCCATGAGGATTCGGAGCCGTATCATAACTAGCCAACAGTCGTGGCGGTGTTGCAAAGCTGTAAATATGGACTTTGTTGATCAAAACGGCTACAATTGCTTTCCTGCTCAGAAGTACATTACGAACCGGTAGGATGAATTCAAGCGTCAGAGCAGCTCTGCTTGTGTGGTCATCCCAAATGATGACCTTGTTTTGAGGATAACGCGGCCTGTTTCCACCTCCCACTAAAGCAAGATAATTTGTACGATGCAGCATCGTTGCTATTGCCAGGCCACCCTCACCGAACTCGCGGTTCACCCACATCTCCATTGGATCCGAGTTATACACGCGAAAACCACCATCGTAGGCGATTGCAAAACAATCAGCCTCCTCATTGAATGCAACACCATTTATCTGAGTCTTTTGCGGCAGCCGCAGCGTATCGTCACTTCGCATGCTGCTGCCGGAACCAGGATCTGGTGCTAGATTGCCAGTAGTAAGCGAGGCCTGGGTGGAAGTGTCTGACTCACTGACTGACTGCATTATTCCTCAGCTCGGGCATGGAAAAGCCAGCTGGGAGCGAGACCGTTGTAGATCTTTGGAAAAATTAGGTAACGCTGAAATTTCGATCTAAGTGGTCTAATTGGAACCAGCTATGTGCGGTGTCTTGGGACTTCTGCTCGCAGATCACTCTGCACATGCTGTAGGAGAGCTTCTAGAAGGTTGTCACTATCTTCAGCACCGTGGTCAAGATGCTGCTGGCATAATGACCTGTGAACCCCACGGTCGGCTCTACCAATGCAAAGGCAATGGTATGGTTCGTGAAGTCTTCACGCAATCCCGTGTTGCAGGTCTTGTTGGAAATATGGGAATTGCCCACCTGCGCTACCCCACTGCTGGTACCTCTAGCAACTCGGAAGCCCAACCGTTTTATGTGAACAGTCCATATGGTCTAGCCCTCAGCCATAATGGAAATCTTGTGAGTGCTAAAAAGCTGAAGCAGTATATGGATGAGGTCGTCCATCGGCATATTAATACCGATAGTGATTCTGAACTTCTCTTGAATGCCTTCGCCTGTCACCTGCAGCAGTTCAACAAGCGCCGTATTAACCAAGAAGATCTTGTGAGCGCATTGCGTGGAGTATATGACTTGGCGCAGGGCGCATATGCTTGCGTTGCTATGGTTGCTGGTTACGGTATTGTAGGATTTAGAGATGCTCATGGAATTCGTCCTTTGGTCTATGGGTGGCGCCCCGGTGCCAAGGGTGGACGAGACTATATGTTCGCGTCTGAGAATATCGTGCTGGAGGCCTTGGGCTTCAAGGACATCAAAGATGTTGGTCCAGGTCAAGCTGTAATTGTCACAAAGACCGATGAGCATCCAATTGTTGCACAGGTGGTTCCTCCTATGTCATATTCACCGTGCATCTTTGAGTATGTATATTTTGCTCGGCCCGATAGCGTCATAGACGGTATTAGTGTCTACAGAGCGCGTCTTGAGATGGGCCGTTCTCTGGCTGATAACATTATTCGTCATTTTGGCTCTTTAGATGAGGTCAAGAAGAATATTGACGTCGTCATTCCGGTTCCAGATACTGCCACCGCATCGGCATTGGCAGCATCTGCCCACATGAAAATTGTATACCGCGAGGGATTCGTGAAAAATAGATATGTCGGACGGACATTTATCATGCCTAGCCAATCTGAACGTCGCTCTAGCGTTCGCCGCAAGTTAAACGCCAACCCATATGAATTCCGTGACAAGTCTGTACTTCTCGTCGACGATTCGATCGTACGAGGCACCACGTCATATGAAATTGTTCAGATGGCTCGTGAAGCCGGAGCCCGAAAGGTGTACTTTGCTTCTTGCGCCCCGCCTATCCGCAATAACCACATTTATGGCATCGATCTGGCTGACAACAGAGCTTTAGTTGCCCACAATCGTTCTGTCAAGGAGATATGTGAAGAACTTGGTGCCGATGAGCTTTTCTATCAATCAATTGATGATCTTGTAGCGTCCTGCATGCGTGCAGGTACCAACGATAAGCTTACAGGCTTCGAAATCGGGGTTTTCAACGGTAAGTATGTTACGGGAGTACCAGAAGATTATTTTGAGGAAATTTCTGCCACTCGTAAAGCAGATGTGGCGGCTAAGTCTGAATCCGATATTAATATCTTCAATTCCGCATCATAATAAATAAAAGAAAAAATTGCTTTTCCTGCTCTCATGCTTTGTTACATAAATATTTAAAGAAAGACTCAATGCTTAATGTTTAACTTGACTTTTGTGCGATAGCAATTCCGGTAGAGAGCCGAATTCAGTGTTACATGTGCCGCACTGAATAACAAAATCTACATTTGCGGTCGCCTTTTTCCGCCGGCGTTGTTTCGCTTTACCATCCTTTTTAGGAATCGCCTGACTCTTCTGCTTATGATTGTCCATTTGGTTAATGATATTCTCAACAGATAGATCCTGCAGCTCAGCTAGAGGCGGCGAGCATGTATCCTCATCGTTGATGCCATTAATTTTGGGAGCTGTCCCCGTGGTTCCACCAGCTTTCCAGTCATTCTTTTTTGTGCCAGGCGACGAATGCCTAGAGGGTCGATCAGCCGCTAGCAGCTGATCCTCCTCCTTCATCATTCGTCTCAACTCATGCACTGCACGTGCGTGTTTCTGTGATAATTCATGAGCGTGGAGCTCTTGGGTGGTGGAGAATATTTCTTCGCAGGCAACACATTCCAGTGAGTCTGCATCGACGTCTAAGTCACCTGTTCGCTCCCATTCCTGTTGTTGGTATCCTCCATCAGACTTTCTATCAACCTTTGCTGCCTGAGCTTGTGCTTGCGCCTGCGCTCGAGCTTCGGCAGAGTTGCTTTTCTGCTTTTGGCGCTGTTGCTGGACTCTAATATCCATGTCCCGCAAAACTCCTACCAACGTACGTACAGCCTTGCTATATTCACGCTTTGATGCCTCTCGTATTCGCTTATTCCGTAACTCAAAGTTGCGCCTGGTTCGACGGTCATCGGCATGGTGAGAGGGATATAAATCTTCCCAAGCAAATGATTTGACTGTGGAAAATGATCTCCATATATCGTACCATGTCTTCACTTGCGACCATGGTGCATCTAGATGGCCGAACTGTGGAGCATCAGCTGTGGGAGGTGGCTCTGACAACGACAATTGAAAGGCTGCCTCGGCCTCTTCATTCTTGAGGCGCTCGAAGAACTCGGTAACCATGCGATACATTTTATCGCTTTTGGGGTCCAAAGTGGAGAGGAATTGAGGTCCAAGATAACCCAAGATCTCCGATGTTTTTGTTACTTTGCCATTGTACTCTGTATATTCAAACGTATCGAAATGATCATCATACCATTTACGTTCAATTTCATCTGTGAGAATATCATAGGCTGCCTGTATTTTGGTGAACTTTGCAGTAGCATCGGCCTCGTTCTGGTAATTACGATCAGGGTGCAGCTCTAGGGCCATTCGGCGATAAGCATGCTTGAGTTCCGTGGCATTTGCTGTCTTTTCGACCCCTAGCACATCATACAGGCTTTCCTTTGGCTCCAACGGAGCTTCAGAGCTCATATTGGCACCCATATTCTATAGAACCAGACCCAAAAATTTCAGGCATGTATGTAAGCTCAATGGCGGGAAGGAAAACAGGTGGGAAACGCACAAACAGGAGCCCTCAATTGATATTCTGAGTACATCAGAGAAAACAGAGAAAGGGAAAGAAAAGAAAAATAAAAAAAAAACCCATTAAATAAGAGTCAGCAATTGACAACTATTTTATCTAAATATGCTCTGGATATCTGCGCGCTGCACGTCGACAACACTGTCACTATCGAGATCGTGCGCAATTTTGGATAACCTGTTGTAATAGTCGACAACAGTGGCCTCAATCGCCTTCCATACTTTGTCGATTAGGCCAGGGTCAACATTGGGACCTTCTCCGAAGTGCTTGTCCACGCGCTTGCGAAGTGTGTCAACGTTTCTACGGAGCTCTTTGATTTCAAGCTCTGTCACTGATTTCTTCAGAGAGGCCACAGAATGTTTAGACTTGCCTCCGGACCGTGAGGCGGAGCTTTGTGACTCCTGCTGTCGTACAAAGTCTACCACTTTACCCAAGGGTCGATGGATGACGTCTGCTATGTAAATCTCGAGTTCTGAGCGGTATGTCTGCTTTGCCTGCAAAACAATGGATTCAATGCTGTCTCCCTCAAACTGCTGAATGCTGTTGAAAATAGTATACATATTTTCAATGAGAGTAACATGGCGATTGAGTTCTTCCTTGTTTTCTTCGCTTGCTGTGGCCAAAATTTGCTGCGACTCTGGTACCGTTGGGGTGCTAGTGCCGGCACCTGTGCCAGAAAGTGAGTGATGGAAGCCTTGTACTAGAGCACGGTACAGGGTCTCATGACTAGAGTCAAGCAGCTTCCGAGTATCCACAAGAGACGATGGTTTCACTTCTCCTGACGCTTCGGCAGCAGCTCTCAAGGCGAGCTCTACCACAGCCACATGCTCGGTAAAGCGAGTGACGACAGGAAGAACGCCCACGCGTTTCTTCGTGGTGATGCGCGTACCCAGTATTGAGCGTGTCTGGTTTTCCTCCCAGCTAGACCACTGATGCTCGAGCTGGATGCGGAGAGCTCCGAAAATCTCTTCGTTGAGATATTCTTGGTCAGTGCTTCGAAGATTCCGTTGACGAGCCTCTAGAATGCCAATAAGATATATGCTCTCGAGAGTGGCTAGGCGGCCCAGAGCAGCAACAGCCTGACCTGTACATGATGAGACAGAGGTAAATGTTCGGCCCATGGCCTCTAGCACTGCCTGTGCCTGAAGCTTCGAAGGATCTACTTCATGTGATTGCATCGAGGGGGGCGCACGACGCTGGGAAACTGGACATCGACGAACGAAAGAATCATACTGCTCAGCTCCAAAGCTGGACATATGGAACATTTTCACCAGTACGTGTTGCTGCAGCGAAGCATAGGTAGACAATGTATCAACCAAATCTTCCATACTTTGATATGTGGCTAATAATGCAGACCTTGGTAGTGCGACTGGTTGCTGATACTGAGAAGGTACTCCCGCTGAAGTATCAGAGCCACTTTTCAGTGAGTCGTTTATGCGCAGAGCAGACTTTGACTTGCGCATGGCAAGTTCTCTCGTTGATGAGGCAGTAGGCACTGAGTGCTGTGACACCTGCAGCACGAAAGGAGGGCGTCTACTCAATGTGCTCTCAAGGCCTTGATTCCAACGCTTGAACCACGCTGAAATCTCACGGTTAAAGTATTTTGCGCTCCATGACTCGTAGTTCCCAGTGATATGAGTGTAAATTTCAGGGACAGTATCCTTGATAAAAAGTATTATACCAGCGTAAACATAAAGGTGTGACAGCATAGCTTCGGGACTGCTGCTGTTTGTCACCTGAGGACTCCAGAATGCCTCGAAACGTTGTGCAACGCTCGTGGCCATTTTCAAAATAACATCCTTACGGTCTGTCAAAACACGCATAGTGCCAAGACTATCAGAGGCTCCCAAGTCCGCAACACGAACTGCGCGGTAGAGCTCAGCTAGGGCCTCTTCAAGGTGAGAAAGTCGAGATACATCGCCAAATTTAGCGTTCTCAATCTCTCGCGACACACCTGAGGGCAAATTCACTGTGCTTAGCAGGTCCTCCAGCTCGCGCCGAAGTGCTCGAGTGTTGACTGCCATTATCTGCAGTCCATCACCCTGACCCTCAATGTGCTGGACCTCATCGCCGATTGCAGCAAGCTGTACAGCAAAACCAGCCATCATTTCATCGAGGCGAGAACACTCAACAATGCTGTCCGAAAGTAATGCATCCAGTTCATCTAGATTGCTGTCTAGAGAAACAACATTCGAGACATTGTCCAAACTTAGGTGTGTGAGCCTCTCTGATATCTGCGATTCCAGCGTGGACACATCGCTTCCACGCCATTGGAATTCATTTAAAACCGCAGCCAGATCTGGCAGTCCGGCGGCAGAGGTAGCCATCCCTGCCGACGAAGCTCCACTCAAACTGCGAGCGTGTTGGTCCTTCTCTCGTCCCTGATGCATCGTGTGCTTTTTCGACCTTAAGGGCGGCTCAGAAAACACGAAACTATCATTTTCGGACTGTTCAGCTTGTTCCTGAGAGGGATCTGTGTGTTCCAGCTCTTGCGACTGAGGCTCAGGCGCTGCCATTTGTCCAGTATTTGCCTCCTTTCTTTTCCTTGCTTCTCTTCGCCGTTGCCGCTCCCTTGCAGCGGCTTCATCGGAAACTCTCTGCTTAGCCGTGCTCGCTTGAGCGCTAGCAACAGCCCCTTGTTTGGCTGCCTCTTGTTGCGCCGCTTCTTTTTGGGCGGCTGCTACTCGAGCTTTTTCCTGGCGGGCTGCCTCCTTGCGCTGCACCTCCTGCCGCGCTGCCTCCTTCCGCGCTGCGTCTTGGCGATCTGCCTCCAGACGAGCTGCCTCCTGCCGAGCAGCTTCATGGAGAGCGGCTTCCCGCTGAAGTGACTCCTCGCGTGCCTTTTCCTCCCGTTCGGCGTTTTCCTTAGCCTCTTTTTCACGGCGCTGGGCAAGTATCTGTTGAGCCTCAAGCTGTGCCTGCTTTTGCGCTAAGATCTGCTGCTGTTGAAGCTGCTGTTCATGTTGCTGTTGCTTGATTTTGGCTGCTTGCGCTGCCTCAGATCTGTCACTCCCTCTGGACGAAGTCCGGGATTGCAGCTGGGCAGTCATACCACTAGCAGTAAGAGCAGCGGTCTGAGCGTAGTCGGGCATTGGTGATCGTGAAGCAGTCTCTGAGGCACGCCGAACGGTATGAGCGGGAACTGGCGGTGCACCTGCATAGCGTGCAGCTTCCGACTGCGTTCTTGACAGTGATCTTGGCGGCACTCGGGACTGTTGCCGGAGCTGGGGAGGCTGTTGATATTCGGATGGAACAGAGCCAGTAGGAGAAGTCGGATTAGGCAGAGGTCGAGCTTGCGCTCTCAGTGGCATTACTGGTGCCTGTATAATTTCTTCTCTATGATGTGGTGCTGCGGGCGTCGGCTCTAAACTGTTCGGAAGCTGGGTGTCGATGGATGTCACTTGGAGTGGGAATCCTGTAGCAGCCTCAAAGGTGCTACGAAGCGCGTTAACAAATTCAGAACATTTCGAAGCGCTACTAAACAGCCAGTAGTACGGTTTGCTAAAATTGACTAGCAAAATTCTGGGATCAGATGGCAGCAGCTGAAGGGAGGACAACTCAACCACGTTCCAAGTTCGACCAATCTGAACCGAGCCATCAGAATTCTGACGGGCTTTGTGGAGAGCCACAGAGCCATCTTCACAAGCCCCAAGGATCATGACACGAGATTTCGGAGGCGCATGAGCAGGAGCCCCCGAGGCCACTGCCATAACATCTGCCAAGCGTGTCACTTCGGACGCGCGAGCATACACGATGGCAGATTCGCGAGCCTGACCATGCTGAGCAGCTCGCAGAAATAATGCATCAATCTGCCCTCGCAGGTCGCCACCAGAAGCCATGGTTTTCTCTGGCTTGGGTGAGCTGGGCACCTATCGGTCAACACACTGGTAAGTAATCGATCTGGGAGCGGGACGACCAGTCCGGCTGGAAGTGGCTTGAGGAGACTATGGGAGTCCAGAGCGAGATGAATTACGCCGTCGTCATCGATGCTGGCTCTTCGGGCTCTCGGGTACACATCTATAGGTGGCCCGACCCTTCTACATATTCGGCCAGCTTAAGTCGAAACTCGCCTCTGCGCAGTTCATTACTTCCAATTGAAGCTGACCCTAGCTGGGTCACCAAAATCAGGCCGGGTCTTTCCTCGTTTGCAGGAAGTGCTAGTGACGTGTGTACTGACCACATCCAGCCCTTAATCGATGCCGCGCTGAAGGTTGTCCCAGCCAGAAATCGAGCTGAAACGCCCCTCTTTCTCCTTGCCACGGCAGGAATGAGGCTTCTCAGTGAAGAGGATCGTAACGAAATACTTGATAGAGTGTGCGGATGCCTTCAGGCTTCTCCTTTTTATGTTCCGGAATGTGAGACACATGCCACGATGATCGATGGTATGGTCGAGGGGCTCTACGGCTGGTTGGGACTGAATTACTTGGTTCATCAAAGCCTTGACTCCAAGTGGGAAGACTTCTCGTCGACTTATGGTTTCTTAGATATGGGTGGCGCGTCTGCTCAGATCGCGTTCGCACCTGATGACCAGCATAGTGAAGAACACGCGAACGACCTTTATACCGTTCGCGTGCGCACAGTCAGTGGAGATCCTGTAGAGTGGCGACTCTTTGTGACCACATGGCTGGGATTCGGAGCAAATGAGAGCCAGCAGCGTCTCCGAGAAAAGCTTCTAGCCGAGCTGTCAGCGGAGGATCTCGAGCCAGCAGCACAAGGGGCACCAGTGCCGGTTCAAGATCCATGTATGCCTATAGGGGCTACAGATCTTAGGAAGCAAAAAGATGTCGAATATCTTTTCTATGGTAATGGCGATTACGACGCGTGCTCTGGTAAAGTGGTGGACCTGCTGAACACTAACGCTGAGTGCACTGATAAGCCGTGTCTCTTCGACGGGAAGCACGTGCCTGGCTTTGGGGACTTTTCTGCTGCCAAATTTATTGGCGTGAGTGAGTACTGGTATACACTCCAAGATATATTCAAAAACGAAGGCAAATACGACTATCGAACTCTTGAAGAGAAAGTCCGTGCTCTTTGCAGTGGCGATTGGCATGACGTGAAAGAACAGTACAGCAGTATTTCTGAGAGTAACCTTCAGAAAGCTTGCTTCAAATCGGCGTGGGTGCTCACTGTGCTTGACAAAGGATTCAATTTTCCCTTAGACTCGGGAAATCAGGACGGAGACCACAACTTTGAGGAGTCCTTCCAATCGGCCATATACATCCAGGGAGCCGAGATTTCATGGACGATGGGCCGAGCTATTCTATACGCATCCAGCCAAATCGAGTCTCAAGGCGCCTCTGTGGGTTTCCAGCGATGGGGAGAGGATTTTGTACTTGGTGGCGAGGTAGTCGCTTCACCGCCTCCTACTGACCTCTATCAACCAGATTCGCGCAAATGGGCTGGTGTAATATTGTTTGCCGTCCTGTTTGGACTCGCTGCATGGATTGTGCGGACGTTCATTCAACGCATTCCTCGTTTACGAAGAACGGGCTGGTCAACGCTATATCCAAATGAAACAGAACTGCCTGTTGTGGAGCTAAACAATCGGTACGAGATACCGCTCCATGAAATTCATGGTGGACTGAGTACAGGCTTGCCGGTATCTAACGTCCCAAGTCGCGTCGCCTCCCGCGTCAGTCTTCATGGCGCGTCCGCAGACTTATGAGAAATGCCACCTCCAGGACCACGAACCTTTTTAGATCAAATACGTTCTATTTATTTTATTTCTTATCCGAAAGGTATGTAATTGCAGTTCTCGTCTGTCAGTTATTTCTTTTGGCAAATAGCAGCATATTGTTTCACTAAACCGGTCGGTATGTAATCATGGGCCATGGACGCGTCTGGTAGCAGCGATGACGACGGGTTCGGAGAGCTACTTCCATCCATTCCCGTTCCACGTGAGCCACACACTACTACAATTAGTTCGGAGCCTGTTATCAAAATGGAATGCCCCAATGAACAGGAAGAAAATAAGGAAAATAAGGAAGGCCAACAAGTTCATACAGCGACAACTACATCTCCATTGAACTCGGCTTTGCCAACAGCAGCAAAACTTGTTCCTAGCAGAGATGAATGCATGAATATCTCAACCCAGCTTCCAAGCAGCGATGATGATTTCGGTCTTTTAGCTGTGCCAAAAGCAGGACGCATTAACAGCCGCCCTAGCAGCTCCGACGCTCTTGAAGAAGCTAGGTTTGATTTACGCTCCGCTGGAGGCCCACATGAAACTCCAACTCACCATTCATTGAACTTTGACGCTCTTAGCACATGGCAGTATCCGGTCAACATGCCCATACGCGAGTACCAGCGAAACATCGTGGCAAAAGCATTAGTGAAGAACCTAGTAGTAGCTCTTCCTACGGGACTTGGAAAAACGTTTATTGCAAGCGTAGTTATGTTCAATTGGTGGCGATGGACGCGCTCTGCGAAGATTATCTTTGTGGCTCCGACAAGGCCGTTGGTCGCGCAGCAGGTGAAGTCATTTTTGGAAACAACAGGCGTTCCTCTCTCCGAAGTCACTGCCCTGCTACAGGCAGTAGTACCCATAAAATCTCGTGCTGACGAGTGGATAAGAAAAAGAGTGTTTTTTGCAACGGCTCAAACTATCGAAAATGACTTAAACAAGGGCCTCGTGGATCCTCGAGATATCGCTCTTTTAGTACTGGATGAGGCGCATAAAGCTGTCGGTAACCACAGCTATGTGAATGTCGTGCAAACGATCAGTAGGACGAATCCCAGCTTCCGCATTCTTGCCCTGACCGCGACGCCATCAGGAAAGCTAGATGGCGTTCAGGTCGTCATTGACAATCTGAACATAGCCCAGACAGAAATTCGCACAGAAAATTCGCTCGATATCCGCAAATATACGCATGCACGGCAGATAGAGCGTAGAATTGTCGATTTGAGTCCGCAGCAAGACGAGCTCCTTGACCGCATCGCGCGGGCCTTGCGCGATCAAACTAACCTTTTGCTTCGATGGAAGCTTGTCCATACCTCAGATGCAACAGCTATAAGTCACTTCGGTCTTCTGGAGGGAATCAAGCGCCTCAGAAACCCCAACACTCCGGGAAACGAAGGAGCAAGGTTTGCCGTAATGGCAGCGGCTAAATTTATTCTTCCTGTCGTTTATGCGACCGGGTTGCTAAAAACTCACGGCATATATCCATTCTATGAGCGTATGCGGCTGTTTGATGCAGATCTTCAGAAATCCAAGGGGAAAAATGCTGGATATCTGCGAGCAAACGAATCTTATCGTGAGATTCTGAGCCTATGCAAGTCCTGGATTTTCCTCCCTAGTGGAGAACGCAATCCACAGTTTATTGGACATCCTAAATTACCTTATCTGATTGATATTGTCAGTGACTTTTTCCTCCAGCATGGTGCCGACTCGCGCATTATTATATTCACTGAACTCCGAGAATCTGCGGCGGAGATTCAATGGGCTCTTGGCATACATTGCCCTCAGTTCGTACGGTCTCGATTATTTGTTGGCCAAGCTACGAGCTCCATGCATAAGATAGGAGGCACTCATGGAATGAACCAAAAGCAGCAACAGGAGCTGCTTCATAAGTTTAAAGCTGGAGAGGTCAATGTCCTCATTGCAACCTCAATTGCAGAAGAAGGTTTGGACATTGGCCAAGTCGATATGATCATCTGCTACGACCAATCTCAGAGCCCGATCCGAAGCATCCAACGCATGGGCCGTACAGGTAGGGCTCGCGACGGCTACGTGTACATGCTCATGACTCCGCGAGAGCAACAAAAGCTTGCGCAAGCTTTAGAGGGGCACAAATATATTCGCGATCGCATTAACCCTGGCCTTCCCACGCTTCGCAGTAGTGCTCTTGATTTACACTATCACCCTCCGACCCGCATTATCCCAAACACCATCGTACCTCGCTATGAAGAAGTGGTCATAAAAACCCCACCAGAGAACGAAGCGCTCCTTGCCACAGATGACATCATTCTTGCGCTCCGGCCTACGAAGCGACAGAGGCAGCCGAGCCGCCCCTCAAAGCGACGCCAAGCTAAGGGCCATGATATTAGTGAAGAAGCTGGAGAGGCGCCTGTATCTACTAACCGTCTAGAGAATTTTGGCTTTCGATGCGCGAACGAGATAGAGTACAGCGGAAATCAAGAAGTTTAACATGAATTCAGCTAGCAAACAAAAATGGAACCATATATTTATGTACTCTCAATTCATTACTCTATGCTACTGTCCGCTCCAGATGACTCAAGCTAAGAGCGCGAGCCTCCCCTCCCCGTGATTGTTTTGATTAGTAAGTGCTTACTACGCCACGATGTATAGAGGCTCCCGTCGCCAGTTTCAGTCCTTCAACCTTTTGCACGGGCATTACACATATCAGTGAGGACACGTCCGAGGTTGTGTTTATGCTAATTGAAAATTAACTTTTGACCCCTCCTGTCTTCTCTTTGAGGGAGGGCAGGGAATTTTTGGAACCCTCTTCTGCCACTGGCGGTTTGTACATTTTTCTGGCGCGGGCGCGGCAGCTCTTGTCCAATCCGCTTTTGCTTCGTGGTCGCACTCAGTCTAAGCTCATTTTTCATTCTATTATGTACTAGTAAGGAGTAACAAGAGTGTCCTTTTAAGCGTAACTTGCTGATAGCACAGGCCACTGGTATCAGTGCTCTCGTTGTTGTCCTCCTGACGCCTAGCCGAGTGCAGCCGAGGTTAAGTCGCCGAAAGAAGCTGAGTGTGTTTTCATGCCTAATCAAAGTGCTCTCTGGGTTGGTAATCGGACAGCGTTTTGAATAGGATTTGACGTATATAAGTCTGGATTCTAAAGTAGCACGTGAGGTGTCGGATGTATTTTCTTCATTTCGCGCCAGGAAAGCCTTTGCCAGACCTATCATCAGACTTTCGTTATAGCCATTTAATTAAGATCAATGGATGACAACTAAGATCAAGAAGATGATCACAACGAAAGGAGGTGCCAATAAACGGCGACAGGACGAGACATCTCCGGCTCTCTTACGCGTCAAACGCGAGATGAATTACGTATGCACAGCCACTTCGCGCATGAGTAATAAGACTGCATTATTATAGTGCAGTTGGCACGAGGTGCGCTTCGACACCCAACTCTGAGTTTAGGATGCAGAGTTTGAGAAAATAAATTTGAAGGAAAAGCCAGACCGGCATTTTTATTGTTGATAATGTAGATAATCTAGTTAGATATGAGTTTATGAAGGAAATTGTAGCTACCACGCTGGCGGGAGCCCTAACCCGCATCCCAGGAGAACCCTTCCACTGGGTGTCAGCTTCGCCAGTAAGCGTGGGTGCGAACTAAAGTGGCCTATCTTTCGTAGGCCCGAAACCTCACTGCAGGACATCCCGTACTGCATCCACGTCGGATTGTTGGGCGCCAGAAGAACTCACAGAAGTCCTCAGCGTAGCGTCTCTCACTCTTAAGGCCGTCTTATCCAGCGTCAGCTGTGTCTTTGCAAGCTACTCTCTCAGAGTTGTTGTGGCATACATTTAAGCTTTAGGGCCAAGAAAGCGAATTTTCACGGCATTAGATCATCGCCACCCTTCTCGACCTGTTGCTACTGGTTCCCAACCGTCTGTGTTTGGCGGTCAGAATATGTCATTTAGTGCAACGGTACACGACTATTCTCCAGAGGCATTCCGAAGTCCCGGACCTGCTCCAGAACCTCCAAGCAGGGCCACAAACAGTTCTATCTCAAAAACGATGCCTCCGGTCTCTGCAGGCACGTCCTCGGCAGGTTTACCTACCGTAAGTACACCTAACAGCAGGCGGCCAAGTGCGTCAACAATCCACCAAGTCACGGTCGCACGACATGGCTGGGTGAGTCTCAAAGAGGAAGGCTCCATGAAATGGCTTTGGACACGTAAATATCTTGTGCTGAAGGGCAACAAGCTGTACTTCAATAAGAACGACTCCCAGGGCTCTGAACCCTCTACTTCTGCTCTTATCGTCCCTCTTAATACGGTCACCAGCATTAGCCGCTCGGACGCAAAACCATGGAGCTTTGAAATCATCCGAAACGCCAGTCTTAAGTCTCTTTATGTGGCTTGCAAGTCAGAGGGCGAATTATTAGGATGGATTGACGATATTTATTCCAAAGTGCCTGCTTCGGGGGTTTCTAGCCCGATCAACTTCAAGCACAACGTGCACGTAGGCTTTGATCCCGACTCTGGTGAATTCACTGGACTTCCATTGGAGTGGGCACGTTTGTTGAGCACTTCAGCCATCACAAAGGAAGATTTCAATAACAACCCCCAGGCTGTTGTAGATGTACTGAGCTTCTATCAGAAAAATATGGAGGATCCAGAGCCTCGGCCATCTGAGCCGCGAACTCAGTCACAGTCGCAGCCAGTACCGGCCGCTACGTCTCCATCCTCAACGTCTTCAGCATCAGTAATAGCTGCTTCCAGCCAAGCACCGGCTCCGCCTGTATCTCAGCTCAATCAGTGGTCAATGACAACGGGCCCAGCACTTTTCACAAATACTCGTCCCGCTCCGCCACCTCCCACTAGAAGCCCCCGCCGAGGCGCTGGTGCTCCTACAGTCTCATCGCCATCACCAGTGTCAGCAGTAACATCTACGACTCCGACAACCACTACGATTACTGCTGGTCGCCGAGCACCTCCCCCGCCAACGTCTGCCAACAGTGGGAACTCTACCCAGCCCAGAGCACCAACTCCTACTGGCCCGAGCACACCCAATACTGCTGTAGACGCCGGTGCGGCGGCGACGCATATATCAAGTCAATCGGTGACACGTCACACTCCAGTGTCAGGATCACCTACACCTGCTCGCACTTCTCCGGCACATAGTGCCGCAGGACAAGAGCTACCTCGTTCACAGCAGACCACCCCTCTAAACATCACCAAGGTGCGTCAACAAGTACCATTGGCTCACAATGCGATGCAGCAGAACATTGGTCAGGGTATTCCGCCCCTCCCTCAGCAAACCAGCAGACACCAAATGCCGGCAGCGGTACGAAGCCCTCATGGGAAGCCATGGACACGATCGCCAGGGCATCCAGGGCATCCACATACTGGGTCGCCGGCAGTTGCTCCAAGAACTCAGACGCCCACGGGACACAAGCCACATCAAACTCGGGCTGGCCCGATTACACAGGCCACGCCTCCCCAATTTGTTGCGCCTCCTCGAGGAGTCACACAGCCGACTCATGCCCGATCTGGCCCTGGCGACTCGGCCTCTAAAACTAATGTTGCTGCTGCTGCTGCCACCGCAGCTACGGCTGCTGCGCTTGAGGGAAGTGGTGCAAGTCGGACCAAGGCCACGGAGGCTGAGAAGCGAATTTCTGGTCTCACGGAAGCCCAGATCATGCAGCGACTGCGATCAGTTGTGTGCCAGGAGAACCCCACGGCATTGTTCCAGAAGATCAAAAAGATAGGACAAGGCGCGTCAGGAAGTGTGTATGTTGCACGACCACTTGGCGCTCTTGCCAAAAATCATCGTCAAGTTGCTATCAAGCAGATCGACCTATCTACCCAGCCCCGAAAGGAGCTTATTGTGAACGAGATTACGGTGATGCGCGACAGTCACCATCCAAATATTGTGAATTTCCTAGAGGCATATTTACGTGGCCACAGTGACCTGTGGGTCGCAATGGAATACATGGAAGGGGGGCCCCTCACTGACGTGATTGAAAAGAATCAAAGCTTGACCGAGCAACAAATTGCTACTATCTCTCGTGAGACATGTAAAGGTCTCCAGCATCTCCACTCTAAGTCAATCATTCATCGCGATATCAAATCCGACAACATGCTTCTGGATCGTCGCGGCCATGTCAAGATTACAGACTTTGGCTTTTGTGCCAAGCTCACGGATCAGAAGAATAAGCGAGCGACCATGGTGGGAACACCATACTGGATGGCACCAGAAGTCGTAAAGCAGAAAGAATATGGCGCTAAGGTTGACGTGTGGAGCCTGGGTATTATGGCAATCGAAATGATAGATGGCGAGCCACCCTATCTCAACGAAGAACCGCTCAAGGCGCTATACCTAATTGCCACCAACGGCACACCCAAGCTACGCGACCACGAGCGTTTGTCAAAGGAGCTGAAGCACTTCTTGAGCTTGTGTCTTTGCGTCGATGTCAAATATCGAGCCTCAACTGCCGAGCTTTTGGAACATCCATTCCTGCAACGTGGTACTAGCCTCGAGTGCTTGCCTCCGCTTTTGCATTAGCAGCCTGAAAGGCCTGCGTCCATTCATTCTAATAGTATAGTTTTCAAAACTTTCATTCGTTACCATTTGTTCAGTTAAAAAGCGCTATATATAAATAATGACGTGCGTAATATATTCCTATCGTCGGTGATCAGCCGCATGCTTAAACTCTAGGCATAGACAGGATCAACAATCTCGAGCACGATGCGTTTCGCGTCTAGGTCATAGCTCTTGACCTTGACATGCTCAAGGCTGGGCACAACAATGTCTGCGCCAGCTTTCTTAACATAATCAGCGTCGTAGGTGGTCGCGAGGCCAATCACACAGGCGCCGGCGTCCTTGCCAGCCTTAATGCCGGCCGGAGCATCTTCGAACACGAGGAAGTCCTCGCCCAACTCTAGTTCAGTCCGGCCTTTTAGATACCCTTCGGGGTTGGGCTTACCTTCCTTGATATCCTCAGCGGTAATGAATGTGTTGGGAAGAGTGATCTCCAGGAAATCCCGTAGCCATGTTGAGGCCATGACGTAGCAGCCTGATGTAACAATACCCCATCGCGAAGCAGGAAGATCGCCAAGGAATTTATGGACACCAGCAACCGGTGTGGCGAGATGCTTCCACTTCTGAGGGATTGTGGCCTCATACTTGGCACTCATATCTTCCGTTGCCTCTTCGGGCTTCCACATACGCAAGAGGTCGATAGTACGACGGCCATGTGATGTGCGAAGTAGCTCATCAGCGTCGACGCCATTGTTGGCAGACCACTCCCGCCAGAATTGCTCTACACAGGGAGTTGACATCATTAGCGTGCCATCAAGGTCAAAGAGAATACCGGAGGTAGTAACAGTGACAGTCTTGTGATCAGTAATGGTGTATTTCGACATTGTTGGATTCGAGAAAGAGTGGTGGTCTTCAACCGCGGATCCTGTGCCTCTATATAAGGCCATTGTTTCTTCTTTCTTCGTCATTTGACTGCATATGCAGTATGACGTCATGTAAAGGGCACGTGATTCAGGAGGCAGGATTTTTGATATCGAAATTCCGTGAGTGCATGAGGATCGGTACTAGGCCAGCACGATACGAGAGTACTGCGTCCAAAAAGAGTCCATACAGAAATAGATACTATACGCTCATTCTGCAGCTATTCGTCTGCTAATCCTGGTGCAATTAGAACCATAGAAGCAGAGCAATGCTGCTTTCGGCCGATGTTGTGAGTTTTAGTCACCAGCGTAATACGTTATCGGAAATTTTTAGCAGCCAAGAGAGTCCGCAGCTATGCCGGAAGTCTGGCATGAGCGGTCCGATACCACACAAAATATTCCACAGTTACAATTTCTACACCGAAGTTAGATGGGAGTTCTCGGGCTACTCAATAAACATGTAGAGACAGTGTCGGTCCACTATTAGAGTACTGTCAATTCTATTTGTTTACAGTAGTTACAGTACACTGAGAGCTGAAGTGTGCTAGAAGGAGAATGTGTAGATTTCATAAAGAGGAAGGTCCCTCCTAAGCGTCCCGAACCCTAACCTGGAGCTAACTACTACGTCATGGGAGTTTGTAATCGTCTAAAACTTCCTTAATGCATATGTCAAGTTGATTTTTTATATGCTGACAGGCGAAGCAAATAACTTGAGTAAACGAAAGCACCAATTATGTGATATAAATCCTGTCATTGATATTTATAAGTAAAGATGCTGTAGTTAGCATGGATTGTGGTATGTCGGTATGTCAAGCTCTTTTGCTCACCCGAACCCAAACATAGCTTCTTAGTAAGACTAATAATACTGTCATCATGCCGGTGCTACACCGGTAGATTCTCTTACGCAGCACATCCGTCAGTCTCGAGGAGTCGCCCGTGCGTACGCTATGCGTACGTCTACATAAGCATAACACGAGTTGTGCTTAATATTTCTGGCGGCAAAAAATCACTGTCAGCAGGCCTGCGTTGTCGAGACAAGACATAGATGGCCGGACCTCTCTGGAGACTACTAAAAGGCCAGTGTCGGCATGGGGTCACGTTCATAACACGACGTGGCTATGCTTCATCATCTAGTGGTGCTATTCTGGGCGGATTTATACCGGAGAGTCCTAAGCATGTTCTTCACTGCATGTTCACAAGAAATAATACGATTCTTACTCTTTGTCGGCGAGTTCCACGGTCTGTTAAAAGTACAGGTGCTGATGCCAAAAGCGTTAGTCCACTACAGAGCCACGGGTTTGGCCATACCGATCTTGTCCTGGATCAGGAAGCCATGATCGATGCCGTCCGCCCTCAGCAGGAGGTAATTGCAACAGTGACTACAGGCCAGCTGGGATTCCGTGGTACCAAAAAAAGCTCGTATGATGCCGCCTTCCAGACTGCAACGAAGATGTTCTCGCTGATGGAGAAAAAGTCGCTGCTGGGTGAGGAAATCGAGCTCGTGCTTCGAAATTTCGGACAGAATCGGGAAGCATTCCTTAAAGTTCTTTTAGGAAAAGAAGGCACTCGTGTACGTCCGCTAGTCAAGCGAATTACTGATGCCACTCAAATTAAATTTGGTGGCGATCGTTCTCCGAACAAGCGAAGAGTGTAAACTGCTTCTCTAATTTCTAACCTTCGCGCCTATATTTGCTCAGGTGGGAACTTCGAGCTGATCTTTTGCGCGGCGAAGTCTGCGCATGGTAACTAGAAAAAAGGTAACAGTATTTGTACATATAATATACAATGACTCGTCGTGCCCTATTGAAAGTGCTAAGGAGCATTACAAGAATATAGCTATCGTTCTAGGACGTACGCAGTTTCACTTTGTCATTTGTCACATGCTCTGCCAGCAGCTAGATGCTCTAGCACCTCGGCTGTGGGCACCATCTGGCAGCATACGCGTGTTACAGACCCCTGATGATTTCTACAAATACCTTGTTCAGAAAATCAGGACAGCCCGTCAGCGAATCTTCCTTGCCAGCCTGTATATTGGTCGCAGTGAGCAAGAACTTGTAGACGAGCTTGAAAGCCGACTGAGGTCCAATTCTTCACTCAAAGTTTCCATACTGGCTGATGCGCTACGTGGCACACGAGAGGCACCGAAAGGGATATGTACAGCGTCTCTTCTGGCCCCTCTTGCCGCGAAGCATCCCGGGCGAGTCAACATTCATATGTATGAGACCCCTAGGATGACACCGCTTCTGCGTTGGTTACTACCAAAGCGGTTCAACGAGGGTGTTGGTCTGCAACATATGAAGCTGTACGGGTTTGATGATGAGGTACTACTGAGCGGTGCCAATCTTAGTAGCGATTACTTCACGAACCGTCAAGATCGATACTTGAGCTTGCAGAATAAGGATGTGACCGCGTACTTTTCTGATATATTTGATTCTGTGGCCAACTTCAGCTATCATGTTCTCCCTACCGACTTGACTCCTGGGTTTAAATTAGTAGCACCTCGCGCAGCTGACGCGGCGTCTGCGCGGCGACGGCTTGCAGATTTGCTCAAGCCTACCCCAACTACACAATCTAAGATGAGCGAGCCGGAAACGACTGGGACCTGGGTCTACCCTGTTTGCCAGTTCACGCCTCTGGGGCTTGGGAACGAGCTTTCGGCGCTGAAGGCTCTTGCAGATGCGGCTATCCAGCCACATTCGAACTGGATGCTAACTGCTGGGTATTTCAACATCGCACCACCTCTGAGGGAAAAATTACTTCAGTCGCGTGCGTCGAGTGCACTTGTTATAACAGCGAGCGAGGAGGCCAACGGCTTCTTCAAGTCCCGCGGTTTGTCTGGCCAGCTACCAGCACTCTACACGGAGCTGGCGCGACAGTTCGCCAAGCGAGCTCGACACGTTGGAATAAAAGTGAAAGAATGGCGTCATGGAATTGTAAATACTCCCGGTGGCTGGTCCTATCACGCCAAAGGTCTGTGGGTGTGGCCTACTGGGTCCGAAGTGGACGGGGCCACCGAATCGGGTAAGTCTACTTCGGCGGGCGAGGAAAAAGCAGCATGCGAGATGGCTACATATATAGGCTCTTCAAACTTTACAAGGCGCGCCTACCAGCATGATCTTGAGGCTGGTGCTGTCCTTGTGACCAAAGATCCTGATCTCGTAGCAGCGCTCCACGCTGAAATGGCCAACCTACAGTCGCGGGCGACCCATGACGCACGTGACCACCCCCCCAGCCTGCTGACTACGGCGGCCACTCGAGTTCTCGGAACGCGGCTTTAACCAGACTTGGTCCTATAGCGTCAACCGCACGAAACAGAAAGAAGGGGTCCGAGCATGTCTTGGAGACGAAAGAAATCGCAGCCCCAGATTGTCGTACCGGACGATACCAGTACAGCGGACGCGATTGCAGCTCTGCGTAGTCATCTCGCTGCTGCGGTGGTCGACGCGCCGCTATCTGCTCCAATGCCTGACCCCGATAACGACTCTGTGGAAGAACTTACCGCAGCAAAGGCGCGCTGGGAGCGCCTGGCCATGCACTTGCGAGGAGCGTTGGATGTCGTTGTCGGTATCTCTGCAGCCCGCGCGGGGTCGGCGGAACCGGAGGCAAAGAAGAGACGCAAGGAGAGCTCAAGCATAGAAGACGTCAAAATTGGCAGTCTTGTAGCATACCGGTTGCCCCGAAGTGCAGATGACGAGTGGATTATGTGCCAAGTGACGAAGGTCATCCAGGAAGGGCAACGTTATGAAGTACGTGATGCTGAACCAGACGACAGCGGTCCGGCCGGCAAACTGTTCAAGGCAGGAGCACGAGAACTCATCCCTTTGCCGAGTCCCGATGATCACCTGGCAGTGATTCCTAGCGGCACCGTTGTCCTGGCGCAGTATCCCGAAACAACAGCATTCTACAGGGCTACGGTCACCGGACATACGCGAGAAAGAAAATATCGTTTACAGTTTGAAGGCGAGGAGGAAGCTGATAAGGAGACAGAGGTGCCGGATCATCTTGTCGTTAACGTCCCGCCTTAGCGGGCCTATGTGAGCATTCTAAAGCATGTATTATGAGGATCTACAGGGGGGCGCGCAAGAGCCTCAGATACAGTTCTGGTCAGGGATCAGAGCGAGATATCAGTTTCTTTGTCAATAAGTCCATATTTTATCTGCATATGAAGCAGTTCGCGCACTGTGGATGTTTCTGCAGATTGACTTTGGTCAATAATTTGGAGGTGCACTGGTTATAACCGGTCTGTCGAGCAATTCTTTGTCAGTTGAAAGAGGGAAATTTACTGATGGGATATACCGTTTTTTAATGGGTTTTGTACAAATGTAATAATATGTTATATACATATATATATATATATATATTGAAGATGCGGCGAAGCCAGAGGCACGACGAGGTGGCCCGATGCCGCCAAACCCGATTTCTCAAGTCGAAGTCGTAAACTCACGTTTGCTGAGGCCAGTTTTTTTTTTACTTATTCTAGAAGAAGCAAGGCTAGAGCTACAGAAAAGTTATATTACAACCTAATCCATTGACTGTATGATGATTTATGTACGATGCTACCTAGATACAGAGCGCTCATACTGCTCATGAAAATGCATGGCTGTCTGCCAGAAAACCAGCAGCAGCCAGCTATTTCGGACGGACTATATGCTGATCCGAGCTAGAAAGGTTTAAGCTGGTTACTCCGGATCTGCTAGAGGATTTACCCCATCCGGATATTGCGCAAACGAAACCTGCAGCACGAGATCACCATACGTATAGCCGTTCAGCTGGGCCACAGCAGCGTGCGAGCCCTCAGAATTCTGGAACTGTACGACTCCACTGCCGGCTGAGCGACCATCGGGCAGAAGCTGAATCGTAGCACGAGCAACAGGCGCAATTGACTGGAACAGCTCAACCAGATCCTCATCAGTGGTACGCCAAGGCAAATTGGTAGCATAAACAAACTCAGACGGCTCGCCGCCCGCGGTACCGCGCAAAAACGGATCACGCTGCTGGGCATGATGCCGCTGGGCCCCAGCAACGCCACGGTCTACCCGAGCTTCTATGCGGCGGCCATTCACTTCAATACCGTTGAGAGCGGCAATAGCGGCCTGGGCCTCGGCTGCGGTCTCAAATACGAGCGTGCCGTGGCCCTTGGATCGGCCACGCTGAGCGTGAATATCTGCTCGAACAACATTGCCGTGAGGCCTTGCCAGGTCTTTCAGATCCTGCCAAGAAGTCGAGAATGGCAGATTCGACACAAATACAACGGCATCCGGCGGTGCCCGGGCAGTTGAGCCTCCTACCGAGCTGGTTGTAGCGCTGGCTGTGGCGTTGGGGGCGCTGTTGCCGGTTGGCTCACGATCCTCGCGAACAAATACTTGCCGGCCATTAAGTTCGACGTTGTTTAGCACACTAATCGCATGCGCGGCCTCCTCGGGCGTCTCAAACTCCACAATACCACATCCGCGCGACCGGCCGTCAGGGAGCGTAAGCACATCGGCGCGCTTGACCTGGCCAGCCTGCCGAGCAAAGTCCTTTAAGTCTTGCCAGTGTACAGAGTACGGCAAGTTACTTACCCATATCCGCGAGTTTTCCGAACCCGCTTCCTCGGCCATCGTTGCAAGATGTAAAGTTTGAAAGCGCAGAGATTGGGCACTTACCAATCTGGTGACCGGTGATGACAAATGCATTTACGCACATTCTCCACCCGACGGCTCGAGATCATCCGCTTGGCTCAGGATGTCTATCTGTGTCAGTGTGTGGTCATGCGGAATCGGGGCTACGGACCGAGCGTAAAAATTGGTCATTGACGGATCTGACGGGATTCAAGTGTAAACTCGCTAAAACGGCTATTATTCGACGAACAGATATTTTGGACGTCCTAGGCTGCGGTGAGAACGTCGAGGAGGGGAAGGGCCTCCAGGGCGACCGTTAACGAAACGGGAGGTCGTCATTAGGCAGCTGTAAATCACTGTGAAACCGAAAATCGTCGAAGGGCAGAGCGGAAAGAGTAGCGGGTATTGGGAAAGATAGAAATGATCTGTACCGAGATAACTTCTGGGCCAATCGACCTCGCCCAGCTATACACTTGGGCCAAAACCCCACGAGCCGGAGCCGTAGTTGCCTTCTCAGGAACAACTCGGGATTCATTTGAGGGTAAGCGAGTGGTTGCGCTTAGGTACGATTCCCACGTTGAACTTGCATCCCGCACGCTGGAACGTATTGCCAAGAAGGCGGAAAGCGACCCGGACGTCCTTAATGTCGCTATAGTCCACCGCATTGGGCTTGTTCCGACAACTGAGGAAAGCGTCTACATAGTAGTTTCCAGTGGACATCGCCGCGCGGCATGGGAGACGGCTTCAGCCATTCTTGAACAGGTGAAGCAGAGCGTGGAAATATGGAAGCGCGAGGAGTATGACGATGGATCAAGCTCCTGGGTGCCAGGGGTGACCCGTCAGGAGCCTTGACAGACATTTATGAGAGCTGAGTTTTCGACTATTTAATAACCTTTTGAACACGCACAGCCACAATCCTGTTATAATGGGGATGTTATACTTTGACTGCAAATGCACACAGCTGAATATAGTGCAGATTGAGTAACCTAAACATTTTTTATTGAGATACGTATGGACGGATAGAGCAATAGATAATAGACAGCTCGCAATATATCCAAATTCTAACTCACTAGAACTTCTGAGAGCGGTTTCCCGCTATTATTCCCTGTAATACCGGATTGTAGCAGGAACTGTCGCAACAAATAGCGAAGTTAGATTCTATGGAAATTTGACAAACGTGGGCTTCTTTAAAATACAGTGTGCTAACCAGAATAAAGCCTTTTCTAAGTCTAAATCTTGGTGCCTCATCGGCAGCTGTCTAATTCTTAAGGCTCTCTTTTACGCTTCGATGCACCTGCTGAATGTAGTCTTGGTATGAGGGCAACATGTTCATGGGATCCTCAACCATAAGGCTTCGGAACTGATACGTCGCGCCATCAATGCCCTCTCGAGCGAGCTGAAGCGGGAGCCAGCCGCGACCTGACTGCGCCATGAGTAGCGCAGCGGCCTCCCGTGCCGCTTCCGATTCCGGCGTCGGCAAATCTGGCAACTCGTCAATGTATGCCGATACTTTTTCTCCCAAAACCGCGGTAAGGTCAACAGCCTCATCAGCATAAAGCCACAAGCGCTCTCCGTCAGATGCAAGTACGACGCTACAGTTGTGAACATCGTTCATTCGTGCGCGTACGGCGCTGAGTCCTGGCAATTCCAAAATCTCGGGGTATAACGCGAGCTGTAAATCATGCGGATTGAGCGATTCTAGTCTCCACGCTGCCTGTACTCGCCCATCAATGGAGAAAGCACGTGGTCCCAAAGCTACGGACTTGGAAAGAGCCAGGGAAAGTGGCAGCAGTTCGCGGAGCGAGGTCGGCATTAGCAGCTGAGTCGACGGCATGCCCTGGCCAGCGTTTTTGCGTGCAGCGGCGAAGGTGTCGCGCACTTTATCCAGGACTGACTGCCGGATCTCGCGGACGCTGTGATGAGGTAGTTGTCGGAGCGCTTGTCTTACCATGAGGGCCAATATTGTGTCGGTGTCGGCGTATTTCAGTACCGCCTTAAACATATCAGTCACGCCGGCCACAGCATTCGCAACACGAATACGCCTGCCACCATCGCGCATATTAGTGTACAGCACAGCGACTTGCACATGGACATCCAGCTTCGGATCAAGGGCAGCTCCATCGTGTACTAATGTAGCTGCGAGTGTAGTGGTGGAGTCAATGATGCCGTGCTTCACATCCGGCGATATATCGAGCTGCAGCCCTGTTGACACTCTAATGGCCACAGAGCTATGGGTGGCTTGTATCGGTTCACGAACGACTGCTTGGAGATCAGCAACAAATGCACGCGAATCTCGCTCAGCAACAAACCGTGGGTAGGTATGCACTCTGCCGCCGCTCCGCTTAGCCGGCATGCCCACCGAAGCCAGATCAAGGTAGCCCTGTGGAAACGCAAAAAGATCGACGCCAATCCCACTCTCCTGCAGCTGTTTACCCATCTCTTCGTAAACAGGAGATACGCAGGCAAACAGCTCTTTCTCCGGCTCGGCGTTCGAGGTGCCCACCGTCGATGACGGGTCGCGACGCGTTAGCCTACCAGGACCCACGGTGGGCAGGGTGGCTATAATCGACAAAATCCGACCACCACATCCTTCTGCAGCCGGGATTGCAGCGATGGCCGCCTTTAGAGCGGCACCATAGCATGATCCTGTTTGAGTCTGATCGGCATGCTCGGGGAAATCATTGAGGAGGGACTCTAAAGCTGGATGGTCCGGCGGAAACATAATATCTGGTGGAACGACGGGATCGTCAAGGGCTGGTCCAGATTGGACGATCATTTCATACGAGTCCTCAAAAAGTCGCCAAAGCACGAGGCGGTGCCCTGTGAAAGAGATCAAAGCGATACGGGAATGGGAATCTAGCTCCTTCACTGCCTCCCTGATAGCGAATGCAGCAAGCAGGGGCAGCTGGCGATTGGCGCTTTCGGACCCGCAGTCGACTACAAAAACCCACACTGGACCCTCACCACCATTCCCAAACGTTTCGGGTGATACTTCTAAATCATAGACGCCTGAGGCAAGTTCTGGTCGCTCGGCCCAATCAATTCGACGACCATCTGGACCCAGCGGCTGCCAGTACCTGTCCGGCGTGTGGTTCGCGTACAAACAGACGTTGCAGACGAACCGCCAACCCCCAGAAGTAAATTGCATGGCTGGATTGACGTACGTGCGACAACGTGTGCAACGTGGAGGCCCCTCTTGCCAGGAGGCAAAGTCAGAATGTGGAACGACATCATTTGCGAACGGCCGTGCAATCAATCCCAGTGGCATCGCCGTCTTCTCTCTCAGCACCTTGGAATGAGGTATATTATACATCGACAGGCGAATAGTATCCGGTCCCGCTGCACCCTGGTCATCTATGAGAACTGTTGTAGAGGCAGGCGGTGGTTTGGCATCCTCTAGAGTTCGAAACACGCTGCCTGCCATCTCAACAGCATCTTGTGCCAGCTTACGCTCCTCTGGTATGACCGGAATAGGCTCATGAGATTGCCCACCTATAGAAAGAACACTTGGTTTTAACTGTTGGTCCGGCAGTGGAGGTCCTGGCGGCAGCCCTAGCGGGTCGACTATGCCGTTGAGGCCCGCTGGCGACGGGGCCGTGGGTGGATCCAGGTGAAGCTCGGTTAAACGGCTCTGTAAATCATCATCAGTTAACGACGGTGCATTAACAATGCCTCTGCTATAGTCGTGGAACACGTGCCGATGCTTCCTCATGAAACGAAAGAGTCCTTATGCAGCCAATAGATAAATCAATATATCTTTTCCCTCCTAGAACAACAGCTCTCTACTATAGAGCTTGTTTCTCCAATGCTGTTTGCGGACGCTGATCTAGCGGCACGATAATTTTCAGCCGGGTCGTCTAATGAGACTCCAGCAAAAGAGATGCCTTAGCTGCCACCAAACTAACTAGCAGCTTCGTAATCGCCCGGCTGGGATACCGCGAGATCGCCAGGCGCACCTCTTCGAGAAATAAACCTCGCAACTCTCACAATCGGTCCCTGCTGTCACATGCAAATTTAGCTACGGAATACTTTATCTAAGACCTAAAGCAATCAGCACTCCGGAGTTATTTAACGCCTTAATGCCTAAAACGCGTTCTTCGCCCGCAACTGCTGAGTAACTTTGGCTGCGTAAATAAATACGCGACCAAAAAGCTCAAATGGGAGTTGATGGTCTTCATCGACTACTCAAGGGTATCGGGAAGCCACGAACACTGGCGGACCTCAAGGGATTGACCCTTGGGGTCGACGGGTATGCTTGGCTCCATCGCGCAGCGGTCTCCTGCGCGCACGAACTTCTTAGAAATGTGGACACTCTCAAGCTTGTGGAATGGTTCGATCGACGCGTCAGGTTATACGAGAGTGCTGGAGTGACTCTTTATTTTGTCTTTGACGGCGCTCCGTTGCCTACAAAAGCACGAGTTGAGCAAGCACGCGCAGTAGCTCGCGCGGCCGCTCAGGCCGATGCGGCTACAGGCGACCACCGAGCCGCCGTTAGAGCACTGGACGTTTCTTCGCAGCATGCCATTCAAGTTATAGCATACTTGAAAGCGCGCGGGATATCATTTGTTGTTGCTCCTTACGAGGCCGACCCCCAGCTTGTATTTCTAGAAAAAGAGGGACTTATAGATGCCATTGTGAGTGAGGATGGAGACTTGCTTGTCTTTGGGGCCCACAGGCTACTTACAAAGTCTGACTCGTCAGGAGGTTGCATTGAGATCTCAGCCGCAGACTTTTCCCAGTCCCCTCTTCGTAAAGCGATCGCCGCGGGCCCCACATCTCCGTCTCCTCAGGAATGGACTCGGGTGCTACGAGCACTGGCAATCCTCAGCGGCTGTGATTACTCGCCGGGTGTAGCTGGTGTTGGCCCAGTGAAAGCACTTGAATTGGTGCGCCGCCATGGCGATGCAAAGACTGCTGCGACCTGCCTTTCTCTTCTCAATCAAGTTGACGCTCAGTTTGCGTCGACTGCTCACGCGTCCGAGCTAGCATTTCTTTATCAGCGCGTCTGGGATCCCACAAAACACATGCTTTCAACATTGAATCCCGTTCCCTCCGATATTGAACTTGATGATGCCGTTGTTGGTCCGACACTCACCCCTAAGATCGCAACCTGGGTATGCCGTGCCCGAATCTGCCCATCGACTCACCGGGAGCTCATAGTTTCGACACTTGTGGCCCAGTACTGCCGCAAGCAGCAGCTGGTCGCGCAACCTCGTGCCTCTCTTGGCCGCCGTCCAGCTGTGACCTCTCGCATATCTGCTCTGGGAGAGAGCTCTGGCGGAGCGTTGCAAGCATCGCCCTTCTTCTCTCAAAAACGGCATCCTGTAGCAGCCCAGACCCTGGCACCGCTGCCCGGGAATTCGTCCCCAAAAATAAGTCGCGCATCGCCAGTTCGGGCGCCGCAAGCCCGAGTGCCACTGGCCCAAATTACGAACCAGGCACCGCGAAACCTGTTCGAGCCCGGCAGAAAGCTCTCTTCAAAGCGCGAGGCAGAGTCTCCAAGTCGCGTCAAGAAGTACGCAGCGCGAACACCAGTGGTTTCGAAAGCCCCTATCTTAGAAACGAGCCCCGCTTCTTCCTATCATTCTGGCTCAGGCCCCGAGGCTAAAAGTACGTCCACCTCGCGGGCTTTAGACCTGAGTCAGTTCGCATATAAATCCATGTAGTTTCAAGGTTTTTAATGTTATTCTTCTACAAAACTCGGCCTAATTCAGGCTGGCTTATATTCTGAGACGCGGAGTCAACCTTTCGTAGCGCACGGCCTTTGGTGATTTCGCCAAGCACCATCGACATACCGCCCGCACTAGGCGGTGGCCCCGCAGGAGTTGTTGGAATGGTGGGAGGCGGCGGAGGAGGTGCAGGGGCTCCGAAAACAGGCGGAGGAGGAGGCGGAGGCGGTGCTGCTGCAGGCGTCTCCAGACCTGAATAAGGAACTCCATCTGAGGGCACCGACGGAGGCGGCGGCGGCGGCGGCGGTACGGGAGGCGGTCCCGAGGGGGCATCGACAAAATCGAACTCCTCTTCTTCGCCATCATCGTCGTTGTAATTAGCGCCGTAGCCAGTACTGGCATTCTCTAGCTGAGAGTCTAGTGGTGCCACTGAGGCTTCAGCAGATGGTAGCGCTGGAGCCTCAAACGGCGGAGGAGGAGGCGGCGGCGGCGGCATTGGAGATTGAACCATGGGGACAGGAGGCGGCGGCGGCGGTACAGATGCAGGTGCAGATGTAGGTACCGTCTGCATATGGAGATCAGGTACAGGTGCATCAGGCGTGGGCATAGCCGTTTCCAGATCATTCCAATCGCCGTTTGCCAGCACCTGTTCATTCTGGCTAGCTTCTAGTTCAGCCGCCTGTGGGACCGGCGCAGTAGGAAGAGTTGGAGCTTGGACCGCTGGAGCCGTTGGGGCCGATGCCACAGTCGCAGGCACTACTGGAGGTGGTGGGGCGCTGGCCTGTGACGGCGTTTCTGAATCGCTGCGAGCTGGCCGTTGAGGTCCCATTGTGCCAAACAGCATCGAGGCCAGCTGAGCAGCAGACGCACCACCGCGGGGAGCGTCTTCGTCGTCACTCACTTCGGCTTCTCCTTCAGATCCCCAGTCATCTTCAGCACTGGGCGTAGGAACCGACGGACGCGAGAATGGGTTGTACCCATTCTGTTTGGGCGGTGCTGCAGCTTTCGGTACCGCTTGCACTGGAGGTTCCTGAGCAGGTTGAGGTGCCACTACAGGTGCTGGCGGTTGTGCTGGCGGCTGCGCCTGAGGCTTAGCAGACGCATTTGCCGCTTCCGTAGAGGACGCGGGTGTAGCAGTCTGTGGAGCGGGTTGCCACGGCCGACGAACAGTCGATTCCACCGCTGGTGCTTTCACTGGTTCTTGTGCGGACGTATCAGGACCCGCACCTCTGCTGGTAGGCTTAAACACGGCTGTTACACCTAATGCACTGCCATTATTCTTTTCTCTTTCGTCGTCGTCATCGTCGTCGTTATCATCTCCATCCTTGCTGGCAGCCTGCTCTCGAGCCGCGAGACGCTCGCGTTCCTCCCGCAATGCTGCTAGCCGCTTAGCTTTCGCTTCTTTGCGAGCTGCGGATGCTGACTCTTGTGCCTGAACGCGCTTGCGGTGGGCCTCGAGTTCCGCTTCTATCCTGCGAACCTCCTCGTCGTCACTGCCGGCGTCATCGTCGACACCAGTTGCAGTTGCAGTTGCAGTGCCTTGTCCCAGCTTAGCTGCAGTCGAGGCTGCGGCGACCTCGGTAGGCGCGGCTTCCTTACTAGGTTCAGTTGCCTCTGGCTTTTTATCAACAGCCTCTACAGATTTGCCACTATAGCCAGTGATGCCCGCTTGTGCAAGACGTTCCTTCATACGCTGCTGCGCAGTCAAACGAATACGAGCGATCCGCTCGGCTGTCGTCTCATTTTTCGGAGGGGGGCTTGGTGCATTAGATGCCGCTGATGAGCCTGCTGATGGGATTCCAGCTTTAGAAGTCGACTCACCAGGGGCAGCAGCTGACGCGGATCCAGACCTAGAAGCTGACGACATTTTCGACGAAGGCGTTGAAGCCCCCTCCCTCAGCGATAAGATAAAATCGCGGGTTTCGGACTCGACACCAACTGCATCTTCCCAGCGGCGGCGTTCCCGAGAGGCTTGAGGATCATCCATTGAGCGTAACTGGGTACGCAGATCACGCTGAGCAGCTGTCAACGATGCCTCTAAACCTTCGAGGCGAGATTCTGCTGCCTGCTGCTCCGACTTAGCCTGCGTCTGTGCATTGACAAGCTGTTGCTCAAATTCATCGAACGCAGATACCGCCCCCTGATTCTTTCCTGTGATTGCAGCCATGCGTGCACGTAGTTCTGCCTTGCGTTTAGCTGCTGCTCGGTCTGCCTCTGTTATTGTGCCATCCGGACCCGTGGCTTTGATCGTCCCAGGGTGCTCGCGCTCGAACTTCAGTTTGACAATATCGACGCGGGCTTTGGCAATTTCCGCCTCGGTCGACCGGATGTTCTTCAGCAGAGTCGGCAACGCATCGGCAGCATCTTGCAGTTTCTGCATCAAATCGTGAGTCAAGTCGTCATTTTCTCTTGACTGCAAGAAGCCTCCAGGAAGCTTCTTGTTGATTTCAGTCTGTAGGTTGCGGACCTTCTCTTTGAGATCGCTAGTTGCGCGAAGGTTCCGTGCTTCTTGGGCATCATTTTGCTCTTGTTCATTCTCATCCTCAGCATCTTGAGCAGCCAGTAAAATGCGCTTCTCTCTGACCTCCTTCGCAAGCCTTGCAAGCTCGCTCGAGCTTTCCTCACCTCCCGCATTATAGGAAGAAGCCGAAAAGCCGGACGGTTTCGGCTTTGGCTTCGGAGCCCGATGCCGCGCCGCAGATCGAAACGAGCTCATTTCGTCCTCGTCATTGTTTTTGAATACTGCCGCGTCTGACCGGGCAGAGGTGGTTGGCTTAGACTTCTGTGGTGACATGGCAGATTTTGATTTCAAAAACTGCTTCATCTGAGCTACACTGTCGTCAATGCTACGCTGAGAAGGTGGAATGAGCTCCGGAGGCAGGCGTGTTGGAAGTTCATATCCATTCAACTTGCGATATATCAAGTGCATGGCAACAGCGAATTCGTCGCGTCCAAGCTTTCCACTGTCTTTCGAATCTACTAATGTCCAAATAGCTTCAAGATCGGTCCGTGCTAGTCCGCTCTTTCCAAAAATGTCAATGGCAGTAGCACCGTCGATATAGCCTCGTCTCTGCCGGTCGTACTGCTGGAATATACCGTCGTAAGTCTGCTTCTCTTGTTTCGAGATGGCATCAGACACGCTGGAGCCCTGACTCTGCTGCGCTATGCTTGCCTGCATTTGCGGTGCCGCTGACCCAGTAGCCTGTGGCAGCATTTGAGTCTGGAACGAGTCTAGCCCCGGGGTTGCAGCATTAACAAACCCCCATTGACCTGGTTGTCCAGTGGGTTGGCTGATCAACGTTCCCGTGGTTTGAGGCTGCAGCGGTCCAGTAGCTTGGGACTGCAGCATACCGCCGATCTGGGGCTGTAGCCCGCCTGTAATCTGGGGTTGTAGCCCGCCTGTAATCTGAGGTTGCAGTCCACCTGTGAGCTGAGGCGGTATTCCACCAGTAACTTGAGACTGCAAACCGCCACCATACTGGGACGAAACTCCACCAGTCAACTGAGGCTGCAAGGAGCCTGTAACTTGAGGCTGGAGGTTATACCCTCCTGTGTATTGCGGCTGTAGACCTCCAGTAACTTGTGGCTGCAGCGGACCACCAGTCAGTTGACGAGCCATAGCATTGCCCCCAGTTACCTGAGGCATCAATGGACCTGTAGCTTGTGCCTGCATCGGGAACGGGCTCGCGTTTTGTATGGGCTGCTGCGACTGGAATGTTCCCTGCTGATATCCACCAGCCTGTGCTTCGAACCCTGTAGGCTGTTGTTGGAATCCTGTGGCCTGCGGCAGATATCCTGTGGCTTGCGGCTGAAAACCGGTTGCCTGTGGCTGGAATCCTGTGGCCTGGGGTGCTGGGAAGCCACCTGGGCCAGTAGCTTGAGAACGCAGCTGGCCGAATGCGTTCGCCGCAGAGCTTGACGTTTCATCTGGAACGTTGAATGAAATCTCGTCTACCATGTCGCCAACCTCTTTGGCAATCGATGGAAGCAACGATGAGGGAACGCCCTCATTCCTCATTGCTCGGCCACAGAGATACATTGCCAGGCAGAATTCAGGGAACAAAAGCATTCCTGATTTCTGAGTATCAGAGAGCTGCCAAATGTCTCCAAGAACATTGTTATTGAGATTAGACCGCATTAAAATATGACGAGCGGCCTCGCCGCTGAGTGCTTGCTCTCCAGGAGCCAGCGAAGCAGCGAACAGCTGTCCAAAGTTTAGCTGGTCCTGAGGAGTCACAAAGCTAAGCTGCTTCTTTGGGATTGCTTTTGAGTTCTGAGCCGTCGCCTGAAGAGGCGGTGCACCAGTCATGTAATTCGATCCAAGTTGGGGTTGTGGAGTAGGCTGCTGGCCCTGGAACCCATTCATTTGCATCATCGAAGGTACCTGCTGCGGCTGCGGTGCTATGTAGCCGGTCTGCTGTGCTTGCATTGGCATCTGCATCGACGCATAGCCTGTTGTCTGATATGCTTGAGGTTGCGCATAGCCCCCAGGCGGTCCTTGAGTCTGCTGGAGGCCCTGGTTGAATCCCTGCGGCTGTTGATACCCCTGAGGATATCCAGCTTGCCCGTACGGATACATTTAACCGACACCGAGAAGGCTGGCTGTGTCTGTTACGCGGGGGGACGATGACGATTTTCTTACGTCATAGTTGCCTTTGCGCAGAAATCTCGACTCAACTTAGTAGATATAGTCTTCATACACAGCACTATTGCGTACGAGTGCTACGTATGCGTTGTAATGACACTATTGTTTATCGGAAATTTGGTGGCAAGGATGAGCTGCGATGCCTCTCTGTAGTGCCTATACATAAAACTGTCTTACATATCCTTGCGGCCGCTGCGGCGCCTCAAATTATTGCCTCGGAGTCTGCTTTGTGTAAATTTCTACGGATGGCTCATTTTTGATATCGACTGTAGCAGCATGCACTACATTTTACATCTGTAATTATATTTTGCAGCATTGTACGATCACAGCTGCTTCAGTAGCCGTCTCCATAGAATCATGCTTTACAATGCCTTAATTATGTCTTAATAAGGCGTTAAGGGCGGCACCCATCCTCTGGCAGCTAAGTTTTTTTTCTGGGTCCGCTATTTAGTAAAATTGTAATTCAGAACACCCTTATTTCCAACGCTCAGCCACACCAATAGTGCAGCAAATGAGCCAGATCTCTCAGTTCGCCTTGAATACTATCTAAGTTGGAGTGGAATGTAACAAGTTGTAACTACAGCATTATTGAGTCTAATATACTATGTGTCACCGAAGCAATATAAAGTGCTCCCATCTATCGCACGAACTCAAAATTATTAAATTTTTGATATCCGCGACGCGCCGGCGCCATCGCGGAGTGTGCCGAGGGAAGGATGGGTTCAACTGGGAGCACGTACTTAACCCATGGCATACTTACGAGTCCATTCCTTCGCAGTCGCTTCATACTTGGCACGATCTTCGCGATAAAGAGTTGCAATGTCTGGGACCAACGGGTCATCGGGGTTTGGATCCGTCAAGAGTGAGCAGATAGATAGCAGAAGCTTGGGGACTGTCAATACCGGTGACCACTCGTTCTTCAAGATATCGACACAAATCGATCCACTAGCGTTAATGTTAGGATGGTAGATGCGAGTGGTGAAGTTGACCTTGGGTGGCTTGTGAGGATAATCCGGGGGGAACCGAATACTGAGGAAGAAAATCCCATTAGCGTATGGGCTGTCTGCAGGGCCTAGGATGGTAGCCTGCCAGTGAAACAAGTCGTCATTAACTGGTCCAGCAGAGCACGATGCCGGTGGGTCGTTCTTGAGATCCTGGAGCTCTTTTTTGAGACGCTTAGCCATTTTTTGGTTATCAGGGAGAGAGGGAGAAATGGGGATTACTCGCCACTTTGTATTTGTCAATCGCCCGCCGCTGGTCTCTTAAACGGGAGTCCAGGAATATCAACGCCGCAGGCGAGATTAGATAAGCGAGCTCTCCAATTAAACACACAGGGCTAGGGCGCGTAGAACCTGTGGAACCTTCGGCCGCCATTCATGTGCTCAAACCAATATGATACGAACTTGTAGTTTCAATTGCAAACTTGTTGATATGAGCTATTTCTAAGGATCTCCAAAATTGCTCATATTCAATAATTCACTATGCAAGCTACGGTGTTTCCCAAATGCTAGCTTGTACCTGGTGTTGATTAATCTTCAGTAAACGTATAAAGGGCCAATGCGGTGGGAGTAAACTTTCTGCTGGCCCCCACTAGCTGAATATGAAAATTGCACGGATATCTGCTGAGACGGCAAGCCTTGTCGATAAAGAGCTTATGGGCTCCATAGGATTTTCCATTGATCAGCTCATGGAATTAGCCGGTCAGGCTGTTGCACATACTATTTACAAGGTACATCCGCCGGAGCAAGGCAAACGCGTCCTTGTGCTGGCGGGACCAGGAAATAATGGCGGTGACGGCCTCGTTGCGTCTCGTCATTTGACATTGCTAGGGTATGAGCCTCGAGTTTACTATCCTAAGCCTAGCCATGGCGATTTATACGACCGACTACAGACGCAGTTGAAGCATTTCGAGATTCCGATATTTGGCAATGAGGAATGTCTTGATTCGGAGTTTCACAGTGCCGAATTCATTGTTGATGCACTGTTTGGATTTTCTTTTCATCCCCCTGTTCGCGAATCTTTTGTTCCGGTAATGAAATTACTCACGGAAACAGACAAGCCAGTTCTCGCACTTGACATTCCGTCTTCATGGAACGTTGACACGGGTCCTCAATCAGAGTGGCCCTATCACCCTCCATACATGATTAGTTTGACGGCCCCTAAATCTAGCGCCGACAAGTTTACTGGTCGCCACTTTATTGGAGGTCGATTTATTAGTCCAGCGTTTGCCTCAAAGCACAATTTTACAGTTCCGCCATATGAAGGAACTTGTCAAGTCTGGGAAGAGAAATAATTAAATGATTAAGTACGCTAAAATTCGCGGATGTCTTCTCCTTCTTGTTCTGTGTCTGGATCTGTCGTCTCCTCAATGATATCAGAATCTGACCCTCCACTTTCAGTTTCTCGCCGCTGGGCATCATCCTGATTGCGACGGAGTTGCCGCTTCACCGTACCAAACCCATCAACTCCTGCCTCTTGATTTTCACCAAGCCACGGCTTCATACCCTCACCGAAAGAAGTCATCGGCGCTGCACAGTAACAAACGACACCGATAACCACGCACACAAATCCGACGGGATAGAGCCAGTACACAGTATAACCAAATGCAGCAGTTCCTACAATCAGACTCCAGAAGTCCGAAGTCAGTAAGCTCAGGTTATAGAACGCTGCGCTAGACATCCGGAATGTGAGCGGAGCGAGATGGTATAGCAAGAACATTGTCAAAACGTAGCCAATGAGATAGCCACCAACATCTGGCGTCCAAATGGCGTCCTTAAGTGTGGATCGTTCAAAAATCGCCAGCTGAACTCCATTAATTCCAGAGCCCCAGAACCCCATCATGGCTAGGACTTCATACATGGGCCTCTTTGATACGAGAAATTCTTCAAATGTGTTCGAGATACCATAGCATGCAGCACCAAGAAGTACCAGCAAATCACCCTTAACAGGATTGACTGCTCTATAGTCCTTACCAGTCAAGTGATCAGAGACAATCAGCAGGGCCATGCCACCAACAGACACTATTACACCGAGATATTGCGACCAGTGGTACCTGACCTTGAGGAGTATGAAGCTCAATATAACAACGACAACAATTGCAAAGTTATCAAGCAGAGCCGCACTTAAAATATTGGTGAACTCATATGCTAGCACCACACAATAGTTGCCTTCGACGTCAGCAAATGCGAGGATGAAGTAGCGCCAAGAGTCAAGGACCAGAAGCTTGAGAAACTTACGCCAGCCGTATCGATAGAATGTGTACGGAACGTACACAATGGCTAGAAGTGCATAGTTCAGCAAGTTTTGGAAGAGCGGAAATGATGTACCTGCCGTATTGATTAAGGTGGTCATGGTATTAGTACACGTGATGCAAAGAGAAAGAATTTGGCCCATTACAAGTACAACATAAAACGATCGACTTCTTAGAAAACCAAAATAGCGTTTTTGGCTCCCTTTAACTGCCCATCGGCTCTGAATAGAAGCATCCTCACGGTCGGCGGCGTCGCCCTCCAGACTTTCAGCGTCAGACGAAGAGAAGATTGCAGGTTTCGGCGCTTTCATGGGAATATTATTAGGCTGATCAAGAGACCCAGAGGCGTATCCTGGTATTCTCTCAACGGACTGACCAGATTCTTCAGACATCACACACACTGTCTTGAAATTAAGAACGCTCTCAGAAAAATTTCAGAATCTGCTTAATGTGAAAGTTTACATAACCACACACTGAATAATCTAAGCTAGTATACCTGGTGAACTAACCGGTGTTCAAAGAAACAGTATGCCGCCGCGTTACCCTGGCCTCAACAAGATACCGCTACCGGGTGGTCCGAAAAATACGACGTACATCATTCGTGACAATTTTAAGCGTTATCAGTTTGCGGACTATGAGGTCACTCGCAAAGCGCTCAAGTACTTGGCTCAAAATACCACCCTGCCAATGAAGACTCGACTAGAGGCTCAGATGCAGCTCCATGCACTTCCTCACTACACTCGGCCCACTCAAATTAAGAATCGGTGCATCGAGTCTGGGTATGGCCGGTCTGTTATCAAGGACTTCCGGCTTTGTCGGATCAAATTCCGGGAGCTTGCATTGAAAGGCGAGCTTCCAGGTGTGCGCGTAGCATCATGGTAGTAAAATTTTGTGTATATAGCCCTCTTTCATCATTAAAAATTGCCAGAACTCATGAGCCGATTAAATCCTGTGGTTTTTTAGGTGTTCTTTATTAGGGATGCTCTGGATCACAAAGCGTGGCGGAGATAGAAAAAGACCGCCTAAAGTGAGTCTGCACGTTAAATCGTTATTCTGAAGCAGGGCCATGCGAGCGCTGACGAATTAAGTCAAGAGAATGAAGTCACCAGAGGAAACTTTCGCAGCGGCAGCAGCACGCACGCTCTATGGGACAACATTTAGCCGTCTGCTAAAACCGAACGACCCGCTGACTTGTGGTGGGTGCTCCAACATCTGTGTCCCCGGTGTAACGTGTTCGATGAGACTTCGAAAATCAAAGACTGCCAGAGCCAAAACGAAGCGCGGGCGAGAACGACAGAAAAATAGAGCGGCAAAGTATTTGGCCTCCGTTGTAAGACTCAAGGGCGAGGAATTCGTAGAACGAGAGTGCAACCAGTTTCAAGTTATAGAATGCTGGCATTGCCGTAAGACGACCGTGAAACAACTATTGCCATCAGTGAATTCCTCTGCAAAATCAAGAAAATTGAAAAAGAAAAGCGAAGCAGCGCTTATCGCTTCCGGATCGTCCAAGACAACCGATACAAATAACAAGATAGCAAAGTCTTCAGATCCAGCACAGCTCAACTTGGGATTGTCTTTGAATAATTTCCTTTTATAATCAGTTTTTAGAAGCCTTTTTCGGCTCTCTGCATGTATGTATGTACAATCTTAGGCAATTTTAAATTGTGCTCGCTTTATTTAACATCGCTTGAGCTAGCGATGCCGTATCCCTACACGCCGCAGTCTGACATCCCATGGCATCGATTTGTGACCGTTCTAGCCAGGAAACAGCCTGCTGATGATGATCCATTGCCCACAAAACCTGTCCCGCATAACCTGCCGCCGCAGCTCGACAGCAAAGTGGGTCATCGCTTGGCTCTATGGACGCCATCTCGCGATGGATAGCCAAAAATACCGCTAGGGCATTGCGATAGTTACGTTTCTCGACTAGGTACTTGCCCAGCTCTAGAAAAAGGTCAGCGTTGGCGCCAGCGCCAGATGACACTTCAATGTCAGTTAGCTGTTTGCCCTGATTCGACGGGTCCAATAAGCTTAGTGCCTCACTCAATAGACCCGTGTCGCGTTTCAATTTGAAGAGTTCAACATCTCCGCGTATTCGGAGTGATGTTGTTCCTAGTGGGATGCTTTGGGCTGCCGAGAGCGGACCTTCCGCTTCCCCTGGTCGCCCTGATTCGCATAAGGCTAAGCCCAGTTGCCTTAAAAGATCAGCATAACCGGCCAGCCAATCTGCAGATTTCGTCTTGAGATTAGTCGACTGATCTACAAGTGTCTTTAAGGCGTCACGATAGTTATCGGCGCGCTCTTGAGCGTTGATTGCAGCAGAAGCTTTGTTGATGGGGATTTTGGTACGCAGCGACCATTCTGACGATATGTGGCCAGATTCTGAGCTCGCGGGACTTGACATTTGATGCTGCCACAAGAAAATACTGCTCCAGACTGTCGCGGCCGCTCCAAATCCTATCAGCATGGCCCCCCCGGTCCTGAGGACAGCACGTCGCAATCGTGGATCCATTTTGATGACAATTCTCCGCGGTTTGATATTTCATTCTCAGCATTTATTGGAAAAGTGCGAGGGTGTTAGTAGGAGTTGAGAACACAAGCGCGGACATATGAAATGAAATAAAGTATGCATTTTACTTAAAAGTCTAGTTATCTCTACTTTCCGTCTACGGTCACACTGCGGGAAGGTTATTTAAGCATGAGTGTCCGTCGTGCAATGAGCATATATATGCGCAGTTTTTGTACTCATCATATCTGGATGAAGTTACCTTTCAGAGGTGATGTTGACAGTATGAAAGCTATAGCAGTTGCACATAGTTTAAGGACGTGCTGAGGGAAGGACTTAGCGGGAAAATTTAAGATAAATTATGCCGGCGTTTGTTTCATCAGATACGAAAAAAGCCCAAGCAGGTTTCAAGTGAACAGGTTTAACTTTTCTTTTTTCTCTTTTCGAATTGCCTCCAACAGATGTATAATGAAATTACCTAGCTATCGATTAAATAGCAAGTCGATACTCATCGCTTGCGCAAACTCGGTCACGTGAATACAGTTCTTGGTAAGATTGAAAAAAAATTACGTTATGGGTGCGCTGCTCACATCTTTCAATGGTAGTGAGTTCAGCTAAGGCTAAGCGTGAGGCTAAGCGCGCCGAGAAGGACAAGAAGAAGAAGATTGAAGCAGGAGTTCCTGTAGAAGAAGTTGAGAAGGAACAGGTCAGTGCAGAGCTGATCCAAAAGCTCAAGCTCCAGCAAGATGACAACGGGGTGTCCGATCGTGTATGCACTGGTGTCTTGGCCAGCCTGCCCACTTCTCGTGATATCAAATTAATTCAAATTTCTCTGGTCTTTCATGGTAAGGTGCTTCTCACCGACTCGACACTAGAACTCAACTATGGTCGCCGCTATGGCTTATTAGGAGAGAACGGCTCGGGCAAGTCCACATTTTTGAGAGCTCTAGCCGCGCGTGAGTTCCCTGTGCCAGAATCCATCGATGTTTATCTTCTGAATGAGCCGGCAGATCCTTCTGAGAAAAGTGCACTGAGCTGGGTCGTTGACCATGCCAACGAGGAACTTGAACGTCTTGAAAAGCGGGTTGAAGAGGTGCTGGAGTTGGATGGCCCGGAGGCCCCCGAGCTTGAAGCCCTTCACGATCGTATAGATGAGATGGACCCGTCTACATTTGAATCTCGCGCGTCGTTGATTCTACGTGGTCTCGGATTCACTGCTCAAACCGTTCACAAAAAGACCAAGGATATGAGTGGTGGTTGGAAGATGCGTGTTGCCCTTGCCAAGGCCCTCTTCATTAAGCCTACTCTTCTCCTGCTTGATGATCCTACGGCACATCTCGATTTAGCAGCTGTTGTGTGGCTTGAAGAGTATTTGAAGAACTGGGATCGCACTCTGGTTCTTGTTTCACACTCTCAAGATTTCCTCAACAGCGTTTGTACGAACATGGTTGACATGCGTCTCAAGAAGATCGCCGTATATGGTGGTAACTATGATACGTATACCAAGACTCGTATCGAAAATGAGACTAATCAGATGAAACAGTACCAGAAACAGCAAGAAGAAATTGCTCACATTAAGAAGTTTATTGCTTCCGCTGGTACTTACGCTAACTTAGTGCGTCAGGCAAAGTCTCGCCAAAAGATCTTGGACAAGATGGAGGCTGATGGTTTAATTGAGCCTGTCGTGCCCGATAAGGTATTCAGCTTCAAGTTCCCACCTGTTGACAAGCTTCCTCCTCCTGTCCTGTCATTTGATGATGTATACTTCTCTTATAGTGGCAAGTCTGAGGATGACCTCTATGAAGGCCTCAACTTTGGCGTGGATATGGATTCCCGTATCGCCCTCGTTGGTCCCAATGGTATTGGTAAATCGACTTTACTCAAGCTTATGACGGGCGGGCTGTCTCCTACTGGCGGTTCTATTTCGCGTCATCCGCACCTTAAGATTGGCGTCTACTCTCAGCACTCTCAGGACCAGCTGGATCTGACCAAGAGTTCACTAGAGTTTGTGCGCGATAAGTTCCCCCACATCTCGCAGGACTTCCAGTACTGGCGTCAGCAGCTTGGACGTTATGGTCTCAGCGGAGAGGGTCAAACTGCTCTTATGGGCACGCTATCTGAGGGTCAACGATCTCGCGTAGTGTTCGCACTGCTTGCCATTGAGGCCCCTAACATGATTCTTCTAGATGAGCCTACTAACGGCTTGGATATTCCGACGATCGACTCGCTGGCCGAGGCTATCAATTCGTTCAGTGGAGGCGTCGTGGTTGTATCGCACGACTTTCGTCTTATTGACAGCGTAGCTAAGGACATCTTCGTTATTGAGAATAAGCGTGCCACGAGGTGGGATGGCTCTATCCTCGATTACAAGAAGACACTGGCGAAGGACGTTCAGATTTAACGGTAGTCATAGTTTTAGCCTAACAGTTCATCCAAAAATTTCTGCTTCGCATCGTCAATATGCAACTTCTCTACCTCAACAGCATCAGGCACGATGAGGCTATTTTTGCGCTGCGGAAGCTCATCCATAAACGCATCGAAGTCTGAGTCTGAGTCCAGCTCAGGTTGGTCCACTGAATGCCCTAATCGCCTTCGTACATTACTGTTGAGTTTTGATTGAGCCACGCCAGCCTCTGCTTGTTCGAATAGTGATGTATCTGTGACTACCTCTACGTGGTCACCATACGTCTTTTGTGGAGCTGCTGCTTGTCTAAACTGTCTCAAGATGACCTCGTCTTCATCAGCCAGCGGATCCAATTGAGGCAGCGGCTCCGACTGGACGCTTACCAGCTCTTCTTGAGGTGCCTCTTGAGGTGACTGTGGAGGACTAGACTCCTTCAGCGCCTTGGGTGATGATGGGTTCTCTTGACTCCCCTTTCTGTTTTCACTCTTCTGTACGTCTTCTGCCTTAAGTCCATGCTTTCTCAGATATCTGGTTTTAGCTTTACGGTCCCATTTCGAATCGTGCTGAACCATCGGTATTTGCCTGGGGGTGGCGGCTCTTCTCTATTCCAACTCTCAAATGATTACAATAATAACTAGCCGCTAACAGACGCTTTGATTACTGAGGGCAGTAAGCCGGTGGTAGCGAGGTTACGTTACCTAATCACTTCACCTCACATACCTGTTCACAAGCAGATGCAGAAACAGAGATATCAATCAATCCGAAATTCATCTGCAGATACTGAAACCTAATTGAGCTGAGAACACTCACTGAATGACATCGAAATCTAAATCAAACAAGCGTGGCGTCCGGCCCTGTGGCGGCACAGAGCCCTCGGTTCAGCCTCCTTCGCAAGTCGCCGCGCCTCATCCGCCTAAAGAAAACTCTAGGCGCAACGAGCGCCAAGGGCGGCCTCATTCTGGACAATCCAAAGATCGAGAGGGTCATGACTCGTCCAAAAGGGATGGAGGCAAGCGGCATTCTAAGAAGCATGGCCACCATTCTGGTCCTCCACCTGACGGTGCTCCAAATGTCAAACCGGGTACCGTCTGGTCTGGCAGCAGCTTCCATTCATCACCTGCGGCCTCTTCACTACCGAAACCTACCTTCCCCTCCACATCCCCAGGCATGGTAGATAAACCACTCCAGGTAATGGGCCCTCCCTCCCAAGCTGATAATGGCAGACCGACACCTACATCGCCATCTGCACAGAGGGCATCAGGACCTGCCAACATGCCTTTTGTTGCTCCTCAGCCATATATGTATCCTCCTCCTCCCTTTGGTGGCTTCATGGGCCCTTCAGGTGTGCCTAATGGCATGTTTGGTGCTAATCCGACGGCCCCCGGTATGGCCATGGCGCCGCCTCCACCTGGAGGAATGTCACATATGATGATGTTTCCTCCTCATTACCCTGTGATGGCCCCTATGGGCTATGGACCTGTGCCTCCTTCAGCAGCCGTTCCCACACAGGCAGTAGACAGCCCACAAAGGCAGCACGTTTAAATTATTTTGTTATACTAGGGTTTTTTAATAGAATTTTCTCCCTCATATATTTACTATATTGGACTGCGTACGTCTCTGGAGTCGGGCGAGTGCGAGAAATTGAGTCCGAGTGCAGTCCAGTTGCCAGCTCCCCTCACTTACGCATGACCTCCTTCCTCTCTCTCACCTCTGTGGGCCAGTGTTCCGAAGCTCCTATATTATATAATGTTTCGTGTCGGCCTATAGAGAGTCTGGTTAGTAATCCAGATTATCGACACTTTAAATGTCTGGTGACCATCACGGCCCGAAATACACTGCTCGGGCAGGACCCGTGCCTTTCCCCAAGTTGCCGCTAGGACAGCGACTACTTGCTAAGGGTCTAGGGGCAACAATGTGGTTCTGGATCTTCTACAGGCTCCAACAAGACGGGCCAGTCCTCCTCGGCTGGCGAAAACCCTGGGAGCACTAAAACTCAGGTCGCTCTACGCTCCTAACTTATTCTTTCTGAATTAAATTTCAAGATATTTGTTTGTTTTAAACGCCAGTGTACGTACTGCGGAGTAAATCTTTATAGCGTTTGGACTTCTTCTGGACATGCATCTTTCGCTTAAGCCACTTAATGCCGTTGCACATAGAGTCAAACAGATAAAACTTGGATAACCATAGCACCGCTGCGTTAGCCAAAACCAGCGCGATCATCACCATTTTAAACTCGAATGAGGTCCAGGTCATGTCCATGAGTTTCCCCAGCATGCTGTCAGGGTTTAAGAACATGAATAGACCGGATACCACGATCGTTGTTGCAAGCGTCAATAAGAATAATTTGTTTGTGTGCACTGGCTTGCGATACGGTACTCCTTCACACAGAATCCATCCTGCAAGAATGTATTGGAATGAGGAAATATCAAACAAGGCGGTGTTGTCCGTACTTGCGAGATTATCTGAGTCGCCTGGAATGGGGGCTACATACCACGGTTGTTGTCGGCTGTAGAGCCATGCGACCAATTGGAATACGGTGAAAATGGCCATGTACGAAAGCAACGGAATGAGTACTTTGCGACTGACTAGTTTAGCTCCGGGACGCTTTCGTGTGAGGACACCTGCAGGTTGGCTCCATGCCATGAACACAGCAATGGGGACAATAAGGAATAGGTCAATCCACAAAAATTGGAAATCGCCTATGTTAGAACCATAGCTATACAGGATTGTAACAGTGACAAACTGAATGGCACTATACAAGCTCATATACTTGAAGCAGCTGAAACTTGTCGTCAATGCGCATCTTCCCTCAGCCAGCACATCCAAAACACACGAGATATCAAACCTGCGCGACGTGAAAGGAGCTGCCGCTGAGGCCTCTGCCTCGCTCAAAGAAATGCCTACATCTGCCTCCTTGAGTGCGCCGCAGTCATTTGCACCGTCGCCACAGAATCCAGTAGTATAATCGATCTGCTGAAGTTTCATTACCAACTCATGCTTCTCATCTGGAGACATTCTAGCATACACCGATGCTCGCATCAGCACGTTCTCAAGTTGTTCGGAAGTGCCATGCTGTACCAGGTAGGTGAAAATATCGCCTGTGACGGCAAGTGTAAAGTCTGAAGAAACGCTAATTGAGGATGGCCGCAGTGTTTGTGAGTTTAAGACTTGAGATGGCTTGTCTACACATTCCCATTTCAGAACACCATTATCATCAAAACGGCCTACAAATACAGGCGCACCCGGCTTGATTATCACACACTCTCGAGCAACACTAATAGCAGTCAGTACGTTATCACCAGTACACATAATAGTGCGAATATTTGCATCGCTAAGTGTACGTATGACTCCCTCTGATTGAGGTTTGAGCTTGTTCTCGAAAATGATGAGACCAGCGAATGTTAGGTCACGCTCCAGGTCTTCACGATCATAGCCAGTAATTTCATTGAGTGATCGCCATGCACAGGCTATCACGCGATAACCTCGATGGGTGTACTGGTGGAGAACTTCATCAAAGTTCGAAGGAAGGGTTTCTGGTTTGCAGATAGTCCTCATCACCTCTGGTGCACCCTTAGACAAAAGGCACAAGCCCCCAGAGTCTGGCCCAGCGTGAATGGAGCCTGAAGCTACGACACTCATCCGGCGAAGTTGAGACACAAATTCAAATTGTTTCACTACTTTGAGCTCAGTACGACCGTCGGCGCTAACAAAGGCTCGAGAGCCAACCCGGTAGTTCTCATCTAATGACCAGCCGGAGAACTCGAACATCTTTACATCTAGCGGATCACCAAGCATTTCTCCGTCAACAGAACGTAGTTCATGGCACGTTGCTAAAGTATCCCTCAACGGTGACTTCTCCCCAATTTTATCAACCTCTCGCAGCAACGGGCCAAACTTGCGAATGGTCACATTAGTATTGCCATTTTGCTGGATAACTGAAGGACGGCGAGGCATCGACCGACTGAGACTGCGGCTACGGCTGCGCCGTCGCTTCTTATTATACTTGGGTGAGTCCGCATCCGGACTAGCGCTAGATCCATTCTCCACAGCGTTAAGCTTAGAGGGTGACAAGGGGACATGATTGGAGTTGTCGGAGAAGTTATTTGATTGATCTTCACAAATGTGAACCCCGAAAACATCCAAGCCCTCCTCTGTAAGCGTTCCAGTCTTATCGAAGCACAAAACATCTAAACGGCCACCCACATTGATACGACTAGGAGTGATACAGAATATCTGCTTTTCACGCAATCGTGCCATGGAAATACTAGTACCAATTGTCAGAGTCGCTGGCAGCGCTGGGGGAATTACAATTGTAACAATGTCCAAAGCTCGCAAGATGATGAGACTCGTGCTGAGACCCATAAGCACGAAGTTCACCGCAGACACGGTAAATCCGATGATTGCAACGACGGCCATCACCCCTATGTAGCGGAAAGAGTCCCGGTAGAACTTAAATCCACTTGGCTTGGGGAACATCATCGAACGCACGAGCGAGCCCTTCGTGGTGACAAAACCAGTGCGCACTGCCAATGCGAGAGCGCCACTATAGACATCATCGCCCTCTGTGCTGTTGGCTGGCTTCCGCACTCTGATAATTTTTGTCCCTGAGTACAAGAAACTACGAGGAATGGAGTTGATGCCCTCAGGACCCACTAATCTCGCCAAAGTGTCCGCATTGGCAGGGACCTTAGATACTGGAACGCTCTCACCAGTCAAAATTGACTCGTTGACAATAGCGTCGCCACTCAATAAAACGCTATCGCAAGGAGCCGTCGTCAATGCGGGATCGCTGAGCTCATAAACATCGCCTGGTACTAGTTCTGTGCAAGGAAGTGATATCCAAAACCCTGACCGCAGGACTCTCAGTTCTATAGCTTGGTTGGTGTGTGCAATATCCGAAAGCCTCCGAAGACCTTTGCGGGTTTCTCTAAGCTCTTCAGCAATCGAGCATATAGATATAATGAGAATCGCGAAAGCATAATAAATGTAGTCATCTAACGACCACAAAATTATGGAGAACACCTGGAAAACGTAGAAAGGATGGAGCACCTCATCCACTAGCAGTTTGGCTACGCTTGGCTGTTTGATATATAAAGCATTCGGTCCAAAAACCTGTTCACGGTGGGCGACAGTATCAGAATCGAGGCCCTCTGCTGCTTCGATTTCGTCTCCCCACTGAGGATGAACCCAGTCTGAATTGGTCAAAAACATATCAGAGACTGGGTTGTAGTAAAATCGAATATAGCGATACACCATAGTCCGGAGGTAAGGTACGCACGGGTCCTCATCTACATAATCGTCCACGGCGGCGAACTCATCGTCGGAATCTGCAAACGCTGAGTCTCCTCGCGACAGCATTACTGAACCTTCGCGCGTCGTAGCTTCAGCCTTCAGGCTTTCTAAGTTGAAGATTGTCGAGAGTGATTGTCCATATCGTTCCACTTCAACATTGACAAATTCAAGCTCTCCCCACTGGTTCTCTATTACCATGAAATCACATCGACCCAGAGGACGAGGGATCGAAGTCCACTGAAGTCTCCTCCGAGGGAACCATCGTCCTAATATATAAAGTACGCCAAGCGTAGCCACGCAAGCAATATAATAAGCCCACAATCTCCACCGGACAATGGAGAAGCCTGCACCAACAATTCGCATGTCCTCTTCCGATATATAGTAACGCTGTACCAGGCGTTTTGAGTGATACTCGAAATCGACTGGCACTCCGTTATCGCTAAGGAGTTCCCGATCAGAATCATTAAAATCATAGACTCGATGCTCTCGATCCCTGTCACGGTCTTCATATAGACTTTCTGGTCTCAGGAGGGGGGTTCGCGCCCCATAATCCGAAGCAATGTCACTTTCGAAGGAAACATTGTCCCCTAGAACAGTGGAGGCGCCTTCAGCATGGACAACTTCGGCAGGAGTAAAAAAATGGAAGTTATTGAAATCTTCACCACTTTCTGCTTCATTATCCGCATTCTCATTGCCATAGAGCGAATTTGCAGCCGCGCTAGACCGACTTACAGAACTAGAATGTCTGCGAAGAGAGTAATGCTGGTTGACACTCGCAGATGAGGAAGTACGTGCATGGCTTGGCCGGTGATGGTGGTGGAAACTGGAATATGACGACGGTACAAGCTCATGAGTAGGTCCTGAGAATATCTCCTCGGCAGCCTGCTCAGTATAGTACCCGTCGGAGTCCATGATTCACCGTTGGTGAACGATTCGATGCCTGAGATTTTAGCGTTGGTAAGCTCTTATCATGCCGAGCCGGACTTACCGATAAGGGGGGGAGGCCGTGATGCGTCGTTTGTACTTCTCCTTGGACGTAGATGCATTTTATGCCGCTGTAGAAGAGCACGATGATCCTTCCCTTCGTAATATACCTTTTTGTGTGGTTCAGAAACATGTTGTTGCCACCCTGAGCTACCCAGCTAGACAGCTTGGGTTTCGAAAGCTATGCACAATTAATGAGGTCAAAAGGCGATACCCTAATATGCGCATGGTTAATGGTGAAAATTTAGCAAAATATACAGCTGCAGGTAAGATGCTCTTTACTTGGCTGCAGGATATCTTGAGATGCCCCGTAGAAAGACTTGGCCTCGAGGAAATGCGAGTAGAGCTGACGGACAGTGTACGTTATAACATTGAACGTGGTTCTTTGAAGCACTTGAAACAATTGGAAACATCCGGGCTATGGGATGACGCTGGTGAAGGCGTGACTCTGCAGTTTTCTGGCACAGGTACAACAATTGAGTGCCTTGACTTCTTTTTTAAATTTGATGGTGTCACAATTCCGCCAGGAAATAATGAATACCAAAATGCAATTTCTGCAGGGTATTTGGATGCATATGTGGCCGGGCACCTTGCCTGCTATCTGCGTGATCGCATGTTTTTAGAGCTTGGCTACAGCTGCTCAATAGGAGTAGGATCCACAATTACCTATGCAAAGGTGGCATGCGGATATAATAAACCTAATGGAGTAACAGTATTACTTCCGGGCCACGAGCGTGAATTTGTTTCGTCTCTGCCGCTCAGAAGCATTCCTGGATTTGGCTCAGCTACGTGTCGACTGCTGCGAGATCGACTTGGTTTGGAGGAATCCATAACCTTGACCGGTGAAACTCTCATATCCATGGCTACTCGTCAACGGTTTATAAACTGGGACCTTGATCCGGCTCTCTGGGATATAGTTGCAGGGAAGGATCAGCCGAGTGACATTTCAACTAGACATGCTCCAAGCCAGGTAAGTGTTGAAGATACTTACCCCATTAAAGGCCCTGAAAATCCCCAGAGAGAGGTTAACCGACTTGTCGACAGTCTAATTCTGAAGGTAAACTCTGACCTGGTAGAGAATGGCTGTTGGATAGCTGTGCCGCGTCTTTTCATTCTTAGTGTCAAGACCTCATCTCCAAATGCCAAAATATCACATTGGGCTCGCCGTTCTAAGTCAAAGAAAATTACTCTTCCGACTGGTGACACCATTGAGGAGCGGCTTAAATCTTTAGGCTCAACATTGAAACACATTGCCTCTCAGCTTCTTCGCGAACTAGCGGGTCGGGACCCGTTCAGACTGCTCAATGTTTGCCTCAAGGTACAGCCTTCCCAATAGTCACCATCCTGAATAGTCAATTTCATATTCTCTGCGATGTTGCTCTTATATAACTTGTAATGTCCATGTTCCTGTTTGCGGGTCGCTGACACATATCCGCGGGAAAACATAAACATTGTCTGCTGGTGGTGTTCATGATAGGCCGGCGGCGGACAATATTGGAGGCAATCCCAGAAATTCCGCAAGAAGTAGACGACCGACGTACCACGCGTCGGTTATCGATCGGAGCTAATGTTCCCGTGAATCAGCGGCCCGAGCGGCGGCGTTCAGTTACGACCGCCATCATTCCGGGCCCCGAATACATGGCTCCAGCTTGCCAGTCCATTGTACCCTCAGCTTATTATCATCGCTGCAGAGAGCAGGAAAATCAGAATCGAAACCAATACCCGCCACGACCTGCTCATTTCGCGTCTCCGGGCCCGTCCCCTTCTCCCACTCCATCTCCATCTCCGTCTCCTTCTCCTTCTCCATCTCCTTCTCCTTCTCCATCCTCATCGCCGCCAACTCAGAGGTCCTCAAAATTGCGGAAATTTGACAATAACGAACATCCCTGGATGCATTCAAGATGTTATGCGGGACCCTCAGACCTTGACCCTTGTCAGTCAGGTCCATTAGAGATGGCTGGAAATTGTGACAAAATTGCCTCTTGCAATGGAGCTTTCCCACCTTCAGTTGTCTCGGGCCCATCATGCTATAGAAATTTTTCACATCAGAAACATCCTCCCACGCAGAGAGCTCGTCGCATCTCCCTAAACTCACAACGAAGATTTCTCTCAACACCAGAAGCTGCGGTAACGAAGCGACGAGAAACCTTAGCCCATCGTAGGGCCAATAGGCGCAAGTCGCGCGCTGAATTCGTCAATGACTCAATCACGACTGCTTTATTAGACCTGACCGTCAGTGAGAGGATTAACCTGCCCAGCTACGCGCGTCCAACCCAGTCGTCAGTGGGCAAAATTAACTCACGTAGACTCAGTGGCCGAATTTGAGCGACAAAAAAAAATTGCCACAAAAGAACTACATATAGGTAAGTATAGAAGGTTTACTAGGTGTCTTCCACGGCATCTGCCAATCTACTGCTGCCCTCGATGCTAGTATGCGAGCCAACTATACCATTAACATTGCCAGCAACGACATCTTTAGTGCCACTTTCGTCCTCGTCCTCATCCTCGTCCTCATCATCTTCCTCGTTTCCAGATGGTCGTGATCTAGAATCGTCGTCATCGTCTTCCTCGTCATCATCATCGTCTTCAGGGTACCCGCCCAGTTTCTGAACGACGCGATCAACAATCTCATTCCATGCCATCATACCGCCCATTCCGATACCACCAGTGGATCCTGCCACCTTCTCGGTCGGCCTGAGGATTTCGATCCATTTCATTTCATCTCGAATGGTCCGCATATGTGATCTGGTTGCAGGGTGGTTATAAGCATAGGAAACCATCGCTGGAGCAATGAGAATGGGAAATTGCGAGTTCCACGCCCGTACAATATTCGTGAGAAGGTTGTCACATAAGCCCATAGCAATCTTACCGAGAGTGTTGGCGCTCAATGGGGCGACGACAAGAATATCAGCCCATCTTCGCAACTCAATGTGAATAACAGGGTCATTCCGACCATGCCACGTTTCCCATTCGTCGTTGTCGTGCCAAACTTGCACGTTCGAGGGCATGTCTGTTCGCTGTAAAATCTTATCGGCAGCAGTCGTCAACACAACTTGAATTGCGGCACGATTTCCATAGATGGTCTGGAGCTTGGAGACCATTTGACGAACGCTCGAGATGTGCAATGATCCTGTGGCGCCAATCAAAATATGTATCTTGCCATCATTCTTGGGAATACGAGGGTCACTGGGCTGTTTGGAGGTGGACCTTCCTACAATAGGTTGTGAGCCGTCTCTCGGATCAATTTCTGAGTCTGTAGTTACAGGTGACATTGCACGAGCTAGTGAATAGCTAGATGGTTGGGTGGCGGTCTGGATGGTCGGTACAAAGCCGTGGGCACCCGGGGATACAGAGCCAGAACCGGGTCCTCCTGGAGATGAAAGAGGATGGTAAGGTGCGTGAGAGGTATAATGAAGATTTTGCTGCGAACCGGACGGGGTCCCCGCGGTGGCAAGGCTAGTGGACGATGCTGATATCGAATTGATCCCTGATGAACGCAACGGAAGTAAATTGTCCACAAAGTGCGGATGCGCGGAGGCGGTTCGCCCTTCCGCCAGTGGATCCGTCACGAGAATTGAATTCTTGCGCGACGAAGTCCCCGATTCAGGCGGGCGGTCTTCTGGTTGCGCTGCCATGTGGTAGCGGAATCCGACAGTCGTGGTGTTCACTGCTGACACATCAAACTCCCTGCTGAGGTAGCAGCAGCTGTGTGCCATGGAAGGAGGTGGGATACCCCACACACGACTAAAGTAATAATCACGCTGATAGATCCACATGTGTTTGGTATCTTGACGCAGCGCTAAGCAAAAATATAAATCGTATTAAATTATCTGCGTCCTAATTTCCGTTTTTGTCGCTCTTCAAATTGCCGCCTGTGTTTAAGAACACGATCGACAATGGTGTCATACCGAACGTCGGAGAACTTTCCTGGAGGCAGCTGCTCCCAGATTCCAAGCAACTTAACGTACTTATAGGGATCAATGGTATCAATGCGCTGCCCACGATTCGATATGACCGATACGGGGCCTTTAAATACGCGAGTGATACGAACACCCGCACCAGCTAACGCATCAAGATAAGTGCTATTAGGGAAGAAGGGCGCATCTATGACCACCGCGTCAACGTAACGGCACTGGAGTACACAAAGAGCCCGTTCAAATACATTCATTATAGGGTAGTTCTCGCCACGGGCTTGATTAAGAACCTCGTCACTGCGAATGCCTACCACCACAGCAGCACCAGCTCCCTCCGCACGACAACGGACCTCCTTTAGTACTTCAATATGTCCGGAGTAGAATAAATCCCAACCTCCATCGATGTAAAATGCATTTTTGGCCAAAAGGTCCTTTGTTGCCATGCTCGGCGCCATTAACTCCTCTACTGATGTACCGTCGGCCATTGCAAGAACACAAGCATGCGGCTTTCGAGCAGAAGCATCTTGCGCATACATTCGGAATCGGTCAGTAGAATACACGCTACGCAACGGATGCCCACTATCAGCTGCAGTAAGGGCAGGAAGATGATGAGTCTTGGACATGGAGAGCATTCGCTGGATTAAGTCAGTGGTAGAAATATTCGGGGTCCGCTGGAACTCCTTATATCTACCAAGGTCTTTAACTTCTTGGTAACAGTCATTTCCGTCCGCGTCCGTGGTAATATCATCACCATGTGCAACGTACCAGCAACCATACTCATCCAAGACTCTATAATCAGTGACATATGGCGCGCCAGGTACGACCCGCGTAACCCAACGGCATGCTTCTACGGCCATTACTCTCTCCGGAAGATGCATTACAACTGGGCCCTTGCACTTGAGAATCTCCTCATCGCTGTGCACGCCCACATATAACTCCTTTCCAAGCGCCCGAGCCTGACATAGGGCACCTAAGTGCCCATGATGCGTAAAGTCAAAACAACCATCCACCCAGATTCTATCCTTGGGGTCCGTCATAATTCCTCGTGCGTCCAACCTAGAGACGCGATATGCAGGATAAGTGTGCTCGCGAAACCTACAGAATATACGATTACTGATCACGGTTCACGTCCGATTTACCAGCTATGCTTACTATGAGACATCAGCTCCCAGGGGAGCTGGTAGTAGTAAGCAGTAAGGTCTCGGCTGCATTGTAGTTTGGCACACTAGCTGACCAGATGAGCGAGGCAATGGAGATTGACGAGCCCATTCCGACTGCTCCAAAACCCGGAAATGAATCTGGGATGGAAGACGATGAACCGGTTGCCGTGTCAACGTCAGATGACCGCGATGGCGATGCCGGTGCAGACGAAGATGCCAGTGACGAGGCCACAGCGCCTCTAAAACGTGGTAGAGGTCGGCCACCTGGCAGTACAAAAAAGCGGGCAGGCTCTGCAGCCCAGGTGCTTCCCATACCTATCGATGATTCCACGGGTAAGCCATACAAGCTAGACAGCGATGAGATGGTGCTGCCAGAGGACAAGGCTGGAGAGACTAAAATAGACAAAAATGGACACCTTCTGGGTGCTCGTCAGTTCCGTGTCCGCACATTCACTCTTCCCGATCGAGGGGAGAAGCTCTACATGCTTTCTGCCGAGCCGGCTCGGTGCGTGGGCCTTCGAGATGCATATCCGTTATTTCAGCGACACCGTAAGCTCTACAAAGTGGTTATGTCTGATGGCGATAAGGCTGATCTTATTTCCCGGGAGCTGATCCCAGCGTCGTATCGGGGTCGAATCATAAGTGTAGTAACGGCGAGGTCAGTCTTTCTCGAATTCGGAGCACAGGTAATAGTAGGTGGGAAAAGAGTGACTGACGACTACTACGAAGCTGCTGCACGTAAAGCTGCAAAGAGAGGAGAGTTTGTCGAGGATAGTCTTGCTGATCCCTCCGATATTCTACCGGCACCAGGACAACAGTATCCTACTGACCGGTACGCCGCATGGTATCATGCTGAATCGTCCCGAACTGAGACACCGGGCGCCGACACTGACGCCAATAGAGGTAGTAGCGCCATGTCTATGCCCAAAGCAATTCGCAATGAGACTTGGTTACTCGATCACGCCCGTGCCGTGTCCAGATTCAACCACGACCTCGTCACTCGGCGGCGCAATCGGCTACGTAAAATCGCTACTGGGCTAATGGCTTATGCTGCGCCGGGAAGTTTGCCAGAAACGCGACGTGCAGCGATTGAGCCTCACACAAATGTGCCATTTGTTCTACAAGCTACTCAGCCACGTCGAGCACGCTGGAGTCGGACCCCGCCTGCTGCCGAAGGCGAGCCTGTGATCTTTTCTACTGTTCTGCAGGTCCGTGGACGCTCAACTGGTCTCAGCACTGTGGATCCTCACGTATATACCAATTGCGACGAGGAGACTAAGCGGGCAATTTCTCTACAGCTAGCTCTTGAGTCAGGGTCAGAAGTATAGTAATACTGAACACAAATAGATATTAAGAATAGGGATAATGTATGTACTGTACTCACTGATCAGCGTCTGATAGAGTCAAGAAGTTATCCCTTTAACTAACTCGCAGATCTCCACTTATCTGAGGGATCAAAGAATAGAATGCAAAGCGGTGAGAGCAAAATTGAGAACCATGCCTGCGGTCACCAGCTGTACCCGCCGCCAGTCAAATCCACATAATTTTATAAAAACGATAGCAAAGACTCCACCAAATGCCCCAAGTGCAATAGTGACGACATCCCAGAGCCTGGGAAGCACATCATCGGGAGCGTTGCCATCGGCATCTAACCAGCGTTCCTCCCTCTGAGTCTGGTCAGAGACATCCCCAGAAAGACCATACAATTCTCCAAACTGCCGCCGCAATTGATCGATATCCTCTTGGGCTAACCCAGCGCCACGCAGCCGGTCGAAACCACGGGCCTCAGGGACGGATGTAGTGGTTCCGGCTGTCTGCGTACGTGATGCAGCTTCCTCTCCCTCTCTAAGTTCATCAGCACTTAGAATAGATCCAATGGAACATAGTAAGTATATTCGCGACTGCTCTCCTATCACGTCCTTTGCGAGGTCAGTTGCATCCGTGAGGAGGCTACCTTGGTATAAAAAGCGCAGGCGTCGATTGAGAGTTCCACCACCACGCTCACGCCTCACGCGGTCCCTGAGATCTGACAGGCGAGTATTTTGGAGCTGGTCTTCGCTTAAATTGATCACAACGTCCTCGTACTGAGGGATGCGAATCACAATTTCAACCATGCTTACAACAGAAACCAGTCGTGGGACAGTGCATAAATATATATACATGAATTTAATCAACAGAGGACACTCATTTTGAATTTTCGATAGCTACTGCTGGGGTTTCTCAGACGCTGCTTTAGCCTTCTCGGCTTCTTTTAAATCATATTTTAGCCTCTCCATTGCTCGGTATACCTTCGACTGAAGATAGAACGAGCCACTCTTGTCCTTCGAGTTGGCGTCGAAGAGATATTCATACTTCTTTTGTGCTGCGGCCAAATCGAGTGCCCCGTCCTCAAGTCCTAGAATCTTGCGAGCCTCTTTCAGGCTCACGCCACCGGTATTCTGCTGGGCGGCTGCTGAAGCGCTGGCTTTGACGCTGGCTGACGATGCCTGACGGTACGCCTCCATAAAAGCCTTGCCGACAACTTGGGTGCCTGTGAAAATAATCTTCGTCAGTATTCGATGTGCCATTGCTTCTCTATCGGATAAGCCGGTGTCTAGCCCGAAATTTCAACCCGAATTTATCTGAATTGCACGCTCTTATGTCATCAAGCCGGAATCCGACAATTGATGGCGGCGGTGACGGCATCGGCTAGCCCAGCCGAGACTCGCCTCACAGACGTAGTGCCCGAGGATGCGGGCGTCATGCGCTGTATCTGTGGTTTCGATCATGATGATGACTTCACAATCCAGTGTGACAAGTGCAAGACTTGGCAGCACGCTGTATGCGTCGATATATTTGACGAGAAGTCAATCCCGGAGCATTATCTATGTAGCCGTTGCGGAAATAGGGAATTTGATGCTTCCATTGCAGCAGAACGACAACTCAAACGGTTGGACAAGATTCGTCGCCAGGTGCGCAATCGTCAGGAAGAGCTAGCTGCGGAACGCAAAAAGCCAGGCAGAAAGAAGCGGATCAAGGACGAGGTGGATATTCCCATTGATAATCCCCAGGTTTACTTTGTGCAATGCAAACAGAATACATATTCCTCTGCCTCCCAGATATGGCTAGAGAATGCTGATCTCAGGGGAATAAGGAAATTTGATACTACGCCGAAACGCGTAATGTTTCAGGTTGTACGTCGATCACTTGCATTTGGTTTACAAGGTCTTTGTGTTTTAACACAGCAATCACTTGGACGTGACAGATTCGTTGTTGATTTCACAGGAGAGATCTGCACGCTGAGCGAATACATATCTGACCCGATCAATCAATGGAGCCAACTCGGATGTGCGAAGCGCGGGGCATTTATCATACCTGGGCTCCCTCTTGTGATTGACGGTCGTCGTCATGGCTCCGATGCAATATTTATCCGCCGATCCCGTACTCCTAACATTCGCTTCGGGCCTGTATTGGTGGGGGACAAGCTGCACATATGGGGCTACACTACGGAATCAGTCAAACCAGGTACTGAACTCACGGTAGCTTGGGATTGGCATCCAAGCCATCCTCTACACCTGCTCAGACAGGGGACGCCTCTTGACTCCCTAAGCGAACAGGATCACAAACTCGTAGAAACGGCGTCAAACATAATTGGAGCGCCAGTGTCGGATTGTATACCTACAAAACCCAGCACTTTCGTAGATTCAGAGAATGCACCTGCTTCGCCAGCAATACACTCCAGCCCTACTGCCTTGAGGCGCCGGATAAAGAAACCAACTCCTCGGTCCAGGGTTCTTCAAGATCAGTTTAAGGATTTCATGTCAGGGTTTCTGAAGACTCAGGCTCAGCCGGAGAGTATGATGGCTCCTAGCGCTAACGTATGGGAACCAGCACCAGAGCTCGTATTGGAGCCACCAAAAAAGAAGAAACTGAGTTTGGCCGACTATAAGCGAAAATTCTCAACGTGAGAATATCTATCTTTTTTAACCTATTTATTTGGCCGTGCGCTGATGTTTGTATTAAACTTTCTACGCGCATTTTTATTTACGACGAATCCGTACTTTTAGCGGACATCGGGTTTAGTATAGATATGCAATTGCGGAGCGGCAGCAGGCTTCGCACGTTTCCATACTCCTGATGAACCGTTGAGCATCTGGAGTTCACGAGCGGCGTCCGCTGCAGTAGGTCGAGCGTGAGGGTTCCACTGCAGCAGCGAGCGCGCTAGTGGGCCGAACACCTCATACTCTCGACGCAGTAGTAGCTGTCGAATATGCACAATACCTCTATATTTATGCTGTTCGGCATTGTAGCTTAGCAAAATCTTAGGTCCATCCGTCCAGGCACCGCCAAATGCTGTGGGAGAAGGCCGGCCAAGGGCTCGAAGATGCAGCTCCATCATGTGTAACATATCTTGGCCAGGGAATAGCGGACGCAGATTAGCCAACTCAACCATTAGGGTACCAACAGCCCATATATCAATTGAGGGAGTGTGGAACCGTGTTGCAGCAATCTGTTCAGGAGCGCGATACCACCTTGTCGCAACATAAGATGTCCAAGGGCGCAGTGGGTCAGGTTGATGCTCGATAGATCGTGTCAATCCAAAGTCCGCTATCTTGATGATCGCCGCCGAGGTTTTGACGTCATTTTTGTCTCGCTTAAAATACACCAAGATATTCTCAGGTTTTAAATCGCGGTGAACAAAGCCATGGGCATGAATGTGGGCTACTCCTTTAAGGATTTGCAAAGTGGCAGAGAGCACGGAATGAGGAGAGAGACTAAGACCACCACGCCGTCTAATCCAATCTAAAAGCGTTGTGTCCATTAATTCAAGAACAAAGTTGACCTGGTCGAGGCGCTCGTCATACAACATTTCTATTAATTCGACAACGTGCTTGTGCCCTGGTACGTTCATGAAGTATTGTACCTCACGTAAATCTGTTGGACCTGAGCGCGATGACTTCAACGTTTTGACTGCGTAAACATGACCTTGGTTTGGGCCATTCGTAGCCTCAGCTCGCACCACGGTACCGAAAGTTCCGTGGCCAATTTCGCGACCGATGCTGTAGTGGAAACCTGATTTGCTCCTCTGAAGCTCCATGTGACGTTAATTTGTCTAAATTCTCGTGCTTTGCCCCAACTTGGGCGTTGTTTGAATGTAAAGAGTATACCATACTTTGGGAGAATGCGATTACCGCGCGCGAAATGGGGCTCTGTGGTAAGGGTTGTTGAGAGTGCACACAAGCGCGCACGCGCTCAAAGAGGTAAATGCTGGACATAATATATATTCCACGCCCTCAAAATCCCATACTGATTAGCATTAGTTTCTGACAGCTGTCATCTTGCTATCAAAATAACACCAGTTATCGCATCTTCTCTCCCCGACACCATAATCAAGTGGCCCCGAAAAAGTTGCATCCAGCGCCCGTTTAACTCTAGTTACGAAGATCCACATTCAATGACAGACTGTTAGCGATAAATAAGTTTAGAATGAGGATAAATTTATTAGTGCTTCTTGAACCCCTAAACCTTTTTATCACAGTCATCCTGGACATCCTGGGCACCGTCTGAACCTAATGCGAGGAATATGCGTAAACTCATAAATTGAAATTACATGTTGCTGACATGTTATATATTAGGGCTTGGGGCTGATGTCGCACAATACGGCTCAGTATACTTAGGAGCGCCCTTGGAAGGATATGTCCTGAATAGGGATAGATCCCACAGGACATCATAATATAAATGGGATGAGCTTTACCATGAAGCGTGACACCATGTGTGTAACAGCCAATGCCTGAGTTCATCCATGTCACGTGATCGACAATCAACAAGAGGCTTACTACTTCTAGGGTGATTATCTTAAATTTTCAATCTTTCACCTGGAGGTGGCTGTCGAAAGAAGCAAAACTTTGCCGACGAGAGCTGCTATAACTAAAATGCAGGTGTTTATCAAAAGTCTTTCCGGGCGCACTATCGCCATCCCGGCGCAGTCTGAGGACACTTTTGGGATGCTCAAAGCGCAGCTTGCCGCTTCTGAGAATCTGCCTGTTGATCAGCAGATGCTGTCCCTAGGTGGCCGCGTGTGCCAGGATGAGCGCACACTTGGCGACTACGGCGTCACTGGCGAGAGCGTTATCTACCACACCGTCCATCTGTGCGGTGGTGGTAAGAAGCGTAAGAAGAAGGTTTACACCACACCCAAGAAAATCAAGCACAAGCACCGCAAGACCAAGCTGGCTATTTTGCAATACTTCCAGGTTGGTGATGACGGCACTGTCAACCGTCTTCGTCGCGAATGCCCCAACTGCGGTGCCGGTGTCTTTATGGCCTTGCACAAGGATAAGGTTAACAAGACCCAGCGTCAGTACTGCGGCCGTTGCCACAAGACTCTCGTCATCTAAAGGGAGTAGCAAGGGTTTAAATATATAAAAACGTATAATCATATATTCTCTTCATATGACCGGGACTTTTGCCAGGAGGTTACTGGGAACGATAGATCAGAGCACGGGATAAGTGGGCGACTAATGGGTTTCAAAGACATCTATTATACAAATAAATAATGGCTCACGGCGAAGGCTAAGTCTGATGCGCAGAAGATTTGGAAGTAGCGTGACAGTGTAGTGCCTGTGCTGTCGCAGTAACATCATCTGCCAGGGCTGAAACACTTTCAAGAACACTTTCGAAAGCAGTGCGGCCAAGTTGCGCATTCTGTATGAACCTTTTCACTCCAAAATCCTCAATTTTGTTGCATAGCTTGTCCCATGACAAACTTGATACAAATGTTGCTGTTTGCGTAAATTGCGTTAAGTCTTCTGAAGCGGAGTGCGGTTTATAGATGACGGTTTCCTGCACTGAAAGAATTTGGCTATGGTCGAGATTTCGTGTGCGCATGGTCAGCGTTTTGGTTCGCGGGTCCACTTCAGAAACCTCCCTCATGTACGCCACACTTTGGTGGCTGCACCATGACGAAATCCATCGTGGCAGAGGTTGACGACACCCAATAAGACGTTCTGTGCGCAATACCCCGGACATTGGGTCAACCTCGCGTCGTAGCACGTCTACAGTCTCAACGTGCGTCGTAATTTCGTTGGGATACTTATTCCAATTGGCCCTTGTAACCTGCTCCCATGGATATTTGAAAGTGCATTCCGTATCAAAGAATCGCATTATGATGAATGGCGGTGAAAGTCTTTTCAAGAAACGGACGCTTCGGAGATAAAACCTGTCCCGGATGAGTCAGCCACCAACTGTGCCTTAGTCGGCGGCCGATCTGTCACGTGTGCTCGTGTGGCACAAGTCGGGATTGCTGTTGCTAGCATTTTCTTGAGAGTGTGATTAATAGGTGCTGGTTTTTAAGATGGGGAAGTAAGACATCTAGCCGTGTGATCCACATTCTTTATATTTTCATTTTAGGTTCTCCCACAGCAAGCCAGAACGCGTGGTGGGGAACTTCGAGATAAATTTCGAACCTCTATTCTATGTTAGTCAATTTTCCCCACTTATACCAGTAGTTTATGCTGATTGCCTCATGCTCTAAAGGCTGCAGCCTTTCAGCGGGTGGGAGATAGATGTGACATCTTCTGTCAATTGTTTCGGATGATACTAAACTACACATTCAAGTTCTAAAAGCACAATTACAGAGAGCCACTTCATTGACTACCGCCATCAGAAACTCTTAGCTATCGATTAAAGTCAATAGCTCTTATTAGATTCTTATATCCAAACGTTTAAGCGTTTTAGTTAATTTGGCGATAGTTTCCATTGAGATCGCCGGCAGCCTTCTTATTTAACTGCCGCAATGCGTCAAATATGTGTATTTCAGAGCACAATTACACCATTGTTCGAATTGACTTCGACAAAACCTATTTTGAGTGTCGCATGCTTTACAATATGGCCGTGCCTAATCTTTACAGCTGCATAGTTTTTTTTGGTATTCCTCCATTATTGTCTGGTACCACTATGCCGACACAGGTAGAGTGCATAGGCTAATATGACATCGCTCCAAAGACTTAAGCCATGCATTAAATTACTACGTCATAATAAAATTAAGAGTGATTAAATATTGTATGCTATTCTTCAATTGTACTAACGGAATGCCGAAACGATTGCCGCGTGGGCGTAGACTTCGTGCGCCCGAACAACGTTACTGTGCGGCCACTATGCTCGTACACTTTGGTCTGAGGAAGGGAAAGCGACTTGGAACGTCTTAAAGGCGAATCCACTGAATCAGCTGCATCGATGTTGTCAGGAACGCTGTTAATTTCATCAAGCATACTGTCCACGTCGCACTCGTCCCAAAATTCCTTGTCCGGGTCAAGGTGACTCAAACTCTCCCCGTCATCCCACATATTCATCTCATCATCGCAGCTAAAATGTTCAGATGTCAAACTTGGTGTCTGAGGAGGTTTGTAGTAGTGATAGGAAGCCTGACGATCAGGTCTATCGAATGAAAACGCCGATGTCGAAATCTCGTCGTCGTCATCACTCAGAACGGTAGGGAAGCACGAAGGGGAGCTTTGCCGTATCTCAAATGGCGCGCCAAGCTCTGAGGGCCATGGCGAGGATGGCAATGCGTCCGCCATTGATTGCTGAAAAACTGACTCGGACGGTGGAGAGGGGGTCATCGACTGTGATCTCAGCGCTTGCTCTTCACTTAGCTCAGAGAGTGCTATAGTTTCGGAGACCCTGCGCTCATAGCGCTCGAGATGTGGAGAGAGCAGCACTATTTGGCGGGGATGATCAGCATCTGTAGTTACTGGGCTAAGACGAGCACAGAGATTCTGCCACGATTTTCGACTGAGCAAGCCCAAGGAACTCCGCTTTCGCGGTGTAGATGGAGATGCTGGCCCAGCTGGCATTAACGAACCTGTCCGTGAGAAAGAACCTGGGCCGAGCCGAAGTGGCTGGGCGTTTCTTAGCCTTTACCCACTCTAGCACAATATTAGTAATCACATATATTTGCCCAAGCTCTTGGCGGCTGGGTCGCGGAGCTGTCGAACATCGCGGCTATTAGAATTGGAGATGCTCAAGCTCTCGTAGTATACGAGCGCCTTCTGTATGCCTTTTAATTTGAAGATTGACCTTTGGGCGAGTAGCATTCAGACCTTCTAGTAAAATACACGCCTTGCATACATCGTTTGATGAGATGTAGCCACAGTGGGTACAGGGGCGTGCTTGAGGTTGACGAGCTCGGGTTCGCTCTTTTAACACAAATTGCTCACCAGAGTGGATAACATCTAGAATTGCACTCGGTCGCACTGCTTCTAGATTTTTGATGAGCGCCCGTGCGGTGCCTCGAAATGCCTCCGGTGAATAAGTGCACTCTGTGGAGAAATAGTCAAGCCTTTTGAAATGAGCATACAACACAATTTCCTTTTCATAGCAGTATTTGAGAGGTTTTGACCGCTTGACTGGTGACTTGGAATCACCAGTCACGATGTCAGTACATCTAGCTAGACGTCCAGTGTCTCCTCTTAGCAGATTCATCAAAACTGTTTCTGCCATATCATCGGCGTTGTGTCCCGTAACAACGTGCTTTATACCTAGCTGAACACAACCCCGGTCCAATGCCTGCCGCCGAAATACACCGCAATAGGTACAGTTGTTCTTCTTGCCAATCTCTGCCACGATATCATCCATCGTCCAATCATAGAGGTCTGAATAGCTCACAATTTTGAGTGGAAGGCCGTACTGAGTGCTGTTTCGCTTCACGGTTTCTAGGGAGTCGTCACGATATCCTCGTATACCCTCGTCTACCGACAACAAAACGAGTTCAATGCCATAGTCATGGCGTTGATTGAGGGTCGTAAGAACAGATGCTAGAACTGTTGAGTCTTTCCCGCCTGAAGCTCCAATAGCAACTCGTTCGCCGCGTTCAAAGAGTTGATTAGATACAATAGTTTCATGAATCTCGTCCTCAAATACTTTGAAGAAACAGTCCCGACAGATTCGAGAGCCGTTACATGGCCTTCTAAGAGAGGGAGGCCTTGTGTGGCATATTTCACATGGCCTTGCTGGATGCAGAGGCACACTCATAGATATAATCTGTTAGCAGTTCAAGATAAAAATTACACACACAGTAGATACCTCAATTTGCTTGAATCTCCCAGATGAGACAGCAGTCTGGGACGCGATTGCAGTCAGCGCTGACCAAGCAGTGAATTTTTCACCTGGCCCTGCGCGTGTGAAACCGGATATGTCCAAGTTTTTCGCGGGTGGAGTTAGCGACAGCGATTTGTCGTCGTCTGAGGACGAGGATCTTTACGCCAGCTCCGTTCAAGAATCACAGTCCAGCTCTGAGGAAGAGGAGTCGCTCTCTGAGTCCGGCTCAGCTGGTGGTCAGTCCGATTCGGATGAAGAGGGTGACGGCCAACCGTCGCAGCGAGCGCCATACTCGCGCAGCCAGTTTTTGAAAGGTCAAGGCTCATCGAGCAGTGACGAGGATTCTGAAGATGAGGACCACAAGGTTGTCAAGAGTGCGAAGAATAAGCTTTTGGATGAGGTGGACACGCATGCGCGTGGAATAGAGCAGGCACATCGCTCAAACGATTGGGTTGCAGCAACCGCCCAGTTTGATAAACTCTTGAAAGTCGCGGATCGTGCAAACCGACAATATGAGACCGTCCCATTGTCTTTTGTTCAGTGCTTGAGTGAGCTGGAGAACGTCTTAGCTGACAAGCCAAAGACCAAGCTGAGTCCTGCTAACTCTAAGGCTCAGAACACTATCCGACAGCGACTCAAGAAAGCTGTTAGGGAGTATGAATCACGCATGGCTAGCTATCGTAATGACCCCGGTTCCTATCAGCCAACCTTGCCTTTGCTGAGCAGCAAGGTGACATCTCCTGAGCCCTCATCCAATGCGAAGTCTGCCACAAAGGTTCTTCCGGAATTGCCGCTGCGCGGCCAGACATTCTCGGCCGAAGCCGTGTTCCCGATTCTTCTCAGCGTAGTTGAGTCTCGTGGTAAGAAGAACACCGATCGTCAGGAGCAGCTTTCTGTCCTTGAACAGCTATTGGAGGTTTCAGCGACGCCGTATCAGCGTATCTCAGTCTTGCTCGTTTTGTTGCCTATCCGATTTGACCTCACTAGTAGCGGGTCTGTGATGCCTCTGACTACGTGGAATGCTATTGACCGCGATCTTCGAACGCTATTCGATGTGCTTGAGGAGCAGTCAGAATATATTGTAATTGAGAGTGCTCCTGAGGTCGATGATCTGGAGAAAGGACCGACGGAATGTCCCGCTGGAGTGAAGCAGATCCCAGGAAGCGTCAGTGCTCTGGTTGAACGTCTTGACGACGAGCATGCGCGCGCGTTGCAAACTATTGATCCTCATACTACCGAGTACATCGAACGCCTGAGAGATGAATCCCGGGTCTATGATTTACTACTGAGGGCGCAATGTCATGCCGAGCACAACCTTGCTCGGGTTGGAATCCTCGCGGCAAACTCGGAGGCATTATGTCGGTTACTGGTTCGTAGACTGGACCACGTCTACTACAAACCCCCTGCAGCCATCGAGGCAACAGAGGCTGCTGCATGGCAGCGAGTGCCAAATCAGCTCGACTCTAAGATTACACCTCGGCCTGCAGCTGGCGACGCAGCTGATACTGTAGATATCATGAAGGCCATCTGTAATGTTCTTTACCACCAGCCAAACACAGCATACAGGACACGAGCTGTGCTTTCGCTAGTGTACCATTACGCCCTCACTGATCACTACTATCAGGCCCGTGATCTCCTGCTGATGTCACATCTGCAATCCACAATTCATACAGCAGAGCCGTCTACACAAGTGATGTTCAATCGGGCATTGGTTCAGGTTGGCTTGTGCGCGTTCAGGTGTGGCCTGATTAATGATGCATTGCAGTCGCTAGGCGAAATTTGCGGATCGTCACGCCTTAAGGAGCTCCTTGGTCAGGGCCCTGCTCGCTATCAACAGGGCAGCGATCGATCTTATGGCCACAGCAATAATGCTGCCGCTTTGGCATCAGGAGAGCTGCTCCCGTTCCATATGCACATCAACTTGGAACTGATAGAATGTGTGTACCTGACATGTTCGATGCTGGTGGAGGTGCCTTTCCTTGCAACTGGAGCTAGTCAGCGCACAGCTACGGATCTCAAAAAACGGACTCTTAACCGTCCATTCCGTCGTCTCCTTGATTATCATGACCGACAGGTGTTTTCTGGACCGTCTGAAAATACCAGGGATCATGTGATTCAAGCTGCGAAAGCCTTGCAGAGCGGTGACTGGCGCGCTGCTTATTCTCTGTTGAAGTCTATTAAGGTATGGTCTCTTTTGGCCAAGCCTGTTGCAATTCTTGGTATGCTTGAGTCCAAGCTTAAGGTAGAGGGCCTTAGAACGTGGCTTCTAACCTACGGGAGTAGTTATAAGACTGTCGCTGTTCAATCACTCTCTACTCAGTTTGCTTTATCTGCTACTGAAATTCACAAGGTCGTGACCCGCATGATTTTAAGTGATGAGCTTGCTGGTCATCTAGATGTCGATGGTGAGTTTGTTATTTTGCGTGCCGAAGCTGATGCTACTCGACTGCAAGGTCTGGCAGTCGCATTATCCGAACGTGTCACAGCTATGGCTGAACGCAACGAGAGACTCGCAACTGATGGCCACGGTCCTGACAACGCTACTCGGCAACGCACCTCGAAGTCTACGCGACCAAGACTAGAAACAGCGCAATAAATCTATGATTATCTATGCAAAGTAGTTTTTCCAGAGCACGCCGTCTAATGCGTCTAGCCACTCTGGTTCAAATACAGTCTTATCAATTACCCAGGTGTCTTGGCGTGTGCGCTTGAAGTCGCCGAGTGCTTGCTTTACGCTGGCACCTAAAAACCCAGGCTCACTTCCGGAGCTCATCGCCAAAGTAGCCAGACATTCAGCTAGCCACCGCGGTGGTGGTGACGTGTATGGGAACGCACTGATCAAGGCGCCCAAGCCTAAAATAGCCCCGTGCCTTACGACTTTCATAGCGGGAGACGTCGGATGCCTAGTTGCTCCAAGGCTTTTCAATAGTCTCGCCTTAATGTCTTTGACAAGGTCGTCTTGATCGGGTGAACAGCGAACTATACCACTCAAAGTTTCGGCCGCAACCGATCTGACTTCAGTTTGAGGATGTTCTAATGCGCCTTCCACCAGTGTTACAATGCTCATTCGTTGAGCTTTTGACAGAAGATATAAATGGCCAAAATAAAACCCCTGGATAAATAAGAGGATCCTTATTTTTTCATGCCATGAGTTTCGATCTCGCATAGCTTCTTCAATCATTGCAACTGTATCTTCTAAACCAGGTACCTTGAACGAGACACTGCTGAGTTCAGTGAACACGTTGGTGAGATCTACCATCAGCTCAGGATCGTCGCGCACTGTCGACAGCTTGAGAAGGGGGGCCATCCCGCCTTTGATGAGGAACCTTTGAACTACCCATGAACCACTGTTCAGGAGACACAAAATAATATGCACTAGTGTTTTGGCCTCTGGAATCGTAGCTTCCGAAATTGCTGTTACCATGAAAGCAACAACATTTTTCTCAAGGTCGGAGATCTTCAAAATCTTCTCGTCTGCGTTCAATGACTGCTGGAAGCTGCTACGATGCACAGACTTTAGCCGTGTTATGAGATATTGGGCGATAAGGCTACCAACGGCGAGCCTGACAGACTGATAATCATGTCCAGCCTCTTTGAAGTACATATGTACATCGATCCAAAAGGGAGAAATGGGAGGCCTCAGCAACAGCCATGATCCAACAAGATTAATACGAGCCGTGACGCGGGATCTAGTTTCATTCTCGCAGGAAGGGTCGATCGCATCACGAAGAACTTTGATTACATTGGGTATCAAAGGATGATCGATATTCGCAAGAATACGAACAAATGATACCCAATATGCCAACGATTCTGGCGCCATACCAAATACAGCAACTCGAAAGATGCTAGCAATTCTAGGCTCCATCCAGGCACGATCGTGAGGGTAAACCAGGGGAAGAGCCTCTACAAGACCTTCAAGTAGCTCTGCGGCGACACGATGCCAATGACGGTCATCTAGCAACGGATTAACAAATATGGCATTATCAAGAATGTCCTCGATTGCGCCATCCGCCATTTTATGCGATAATAGAACAGCATAAGTCCGCACCAGATGGGCGGCTCGCGTATCAACACGGTCCTTTCCGGACTGCTCAGGCTCTATCAAGCGGAGTTCCAACCATCTAGGCAGTACCCTGCCATTGAAAAGGCGGGGAATTTTGGGGCCATTAAACTCATAGGGCCAGGTATACCCATCTTCTACCGCGGCAACTTGAGTCTTTCTAAAATACGATCGTTGTGACATGCTTGCCAAAGTATCGGAGGTAAATTCAGCATTTCCAAACGTCAAGGGAGCGTTTCCTAAGCACAAAAAGCTCACATCAGAGCCGGCCAGACGGATCCGAATTAATGTTTCATATCCAAGGAGTAACCCATGTAATGCTGTACGTCGGGTTTCCGGATGCACCGAAGAAAGCCCCTTCGTTAATGCTTCAAGTAACAGAGAAGTAGGGTGGAGCTGTGGGCTGCGCATTGCCGCAACCAGAGCAGCAGCATTCAATATCTCAACACGCCATTGTTGTGATCCTGCAGTAAGGGAATGCGCCAATTGTGTAACTACCTGACCAATTGATGCCTCCGCACGCTGACGTGCCTCAGAATCCCTATGGACACAAGCCGGGAGATGGAACACGATGGAAACATTAGAATTGAAGTTTTGGAAAGCGACAATGTTTAGTCGGTTATAGTCAATGCTCACGGCTTCTAAAATCGTGCTGAACCACTCCTCAACAAAGTCAATCCCTTTGCGGACAAGCCCATGAAGTGACCGATATGCTAAAGCTTCGAGACCTCCTAGAGCTCGCTCGTAATCTGGCTCCTTCGAAGAAATCAACTCGCGTATTTTCGACAGCAACTCAGGGTAAACTAGAGATTGTTGAATGTCAGATTTAAGTGACCGCAAGGCACTGTATAGCGCCGCGTAAGAATTGCGACGTACTGCGGGATAGGCAGAAAAGCACGCGTCGACTACCGATTTGAGCAGTTTAATGTCGGTATAATCACAAGAACGGCCGCCACCGACAGCAGTATTATAAGCGAGCCGCTGCCAGTGATACAAACTTTCTCTTCTAGCTTGTACATCTGCTGGTAATGACTGAGTCGTCATACCAGGAATGCAGTACAGCCGCATCTCATATTGATACAAGCTCGATGATACATTCTCGATTCTGCCTGTGAGTTCGATCCCAATATCCGAAAACCAGACCTTGATGGCAAAAAGAAGCTCCTTCAAGACTTGCGCATTGTCTCTTCCCACAGATTTTAGCAGCTCTGCAAGATCGCGACCACATTTGTCCCGTGCCTCTGCAACCTGACGTCCTAGTTCACTGCCCGGCGGCCAGGGGAAATTGACCTGTACTAAACCAGCTTCATCATCCTTTCGGCGAAATAGAGGGGCAGCAGCAGCAGTTGTCACGCGAACATAAACAAGACTGAGAACAGTTGCATCAGGATCAAGGTCGGGGCTGGGAACAACGCTGTGTTCGAGATACAGACGAGCTGCAAACACCAATCCCTCTGGTGATGGCACTGTCCAGTGCCCTGCAGGAAATGGTGCATCTGTAGACTCCTCGTCTTTAGACGCAGAGTTTTGCTCTGAGTGCGTGCTGGAAGAAGGTTGATGCCACGTACCAGTCACTGTTGAGATTGCGTGGTGAACAACGTTAGCCACGCTATACATCACTGCTTGTCGCGTGTGTGTACGAAGGAACCTGATAAGGTCGATGATATCTTCGGCATCGGGCAATATGGAATCAAAAGAAGATATGAGGGCCATGTTCAGAACCCCGAGTAACCGAACCAGAGTTTTATCACGAGAGAGTCGTGAACGACTACGCCCCGCACCATTTTCAAGCACTTCATGGCGAATTGCTGAGTTGAGAACATGCCAAACAGCTGGCCAGCCCCGGCTCGGATTTGCCCGTACCACGGAGCCTACCAATTGCGCGAATGAATCCGGAGACCCAACGCGATCGCTTATGGCTGACACGACTCGAGAGAGCATTCCTGTGAGGACATCTTCACTAACAGCTGCACAAACCGCGTTCATGCATACGGGCGCAGTATGGAGCAGGAGTGCCTCATTATTGCCACAGCTCATCCCTGTCGCCACATCTGTTTCAGGAAGTGAATCAAGTAAATCCAGGACACGTGAAAGTATTGCTGGAGCGACCTCGACGAACGCCGTCATTGAGCTCCTTGCGATATCTTCATAAGGAATATCAGTTTCATATAACGTTGGAAGCTCGTCGGAGTTCAAGCCGTCCGTGATCCTATCTACTAGCACTGGGAGCCACTCGGCAGCTAGGGAAGGGTCATCGGAACCGGAGAAAGGTGTACCGTGTGCGGCAGCATGAATAAATTGTAAAGCAAACAGCGTGCACGGACCGTCACTCACGTCAATATTGGGCAAGGTTAGCTCCACAAGCGTCGAGAGATGCACGCGCCACTTTGGCTCGTTTGTAAGTGGACGGACAACATGTGAGAGCATTGCCAGGGCCTCAAGCTTCCGCTGGGATTCACAATTAAGGTTCTGAAGGGTTGTGTATGCGTCGCGGAGAACGCGTGGCATAACAACGTCCGGTGCTAAGGTCGCAAGAATTTGCAGCGTGGAGATAGCTGAACTTGCCGCCGTAGTCGATCGCGTTGATCTTCCAGTTCGGATGCCAGAAAGCACATTCGGCAGTAATATTGATACAATTTCGTTGCTATCTAGCCCACATTCACGTGCAGCGTCAACAGTTCCCTCTACCTCATCATCATTGTCATTATCGTCTTCTCCGAAATATTCTGGCGGAGGGTAGTATACACGTAGTGACCATGCAGTTGCAATCTCATGAATCATCTCCAAGATTGATGGTGTACATTCATCAGCATTAGTGGGATGAACAAAGGTTTCCACCAATCTCATCAGGGTGCGCAGCCTTTCAGCCATTGACGAGCTCCAGTGTGCGAGAATAAGCTTCGCAAATGCCCGGAAAATGCGGCGATGTGGACGAGGAGGACGGTTCTGTCGACGACCTCGAGTGGCTATTGGCAAGTCCAAAACGCGGACAATGAGTGAGAACATAGCGTCAATCTGAGACTCGGTGATGCTGTGAGGAGTGCGCCCTATTCTACCAAAAAGTACCATGAACTCCTGTGCGTCGACTAGCTGAGGCATTTGCTTCCAGAGGTTACAAAATGATGCACAAATTTCGGGCCGTGCAGGTCGTCTAGATGCTGGAATGGCCACAATGAGCGCTCGCCACATCACAGCACTATCCGTGTCACTTCCTGTAAAGGATAAGATAGATTCACAGGCTATGTTGAGATCTTCAGCGGTGTACTGGGCAGTACCAAGAGACAAACCTAATCTGATGACTGGATGGTCCATGGTATAGAATGCAGACGGATCTTGTGAAATAAGCTTGGTGACAGCAGTGACTAGTCGTGGCCAGTCAACAAGGTTCTCTTGTCTTTCGAGAGCATAGCAGATGTCGGCACCCCTTCGCGGCTTCCACAGCATGCTGGCCGCACTAGCAAATCGCTCAGCTACGGCAACCTCCGTAGCATCGAGCGTTGCATTCCAAAACCATTTAGTTAGCCATCGACGTTCCTTCAGTGGCACAGGCCATTTGAGCTTCAGCCATGTCTTGAGCTCTCTAGTCCAGAACAGCGCGCGTGACGCTATAACCTGACCTAGGATCCCATCGAGGTCTCCGGTTGCTTTCGACTCATCCAAACCATCACAAATGCGACGCAGTTGCTCGTATGCCTTGGTTTCCGTTTCGACAGCGTATGGCAATGCGAGCCTGAGGCTCGCACCCATGTCGCTGGCCATGACAGATTTGTCATCCGCGTACGCTACGGATGCTCAAATATGCGGGGTTTATCACTAGGCTGTGGCGAATTGCAATTCATGGGGCCCTCGCCCCCACGGATCAGAAAATTTTAGAAAAACACCGAAAATTTTCTTGGTTGAAGGCAAGAAATAAATCGAGCCTTTTTACTATCATTGAAAGCCGTGAGATAGTTAGAAGTGCTGAAATCAGATGCTGCAGAGATATCTGACGCTTAAGCTCGCGCTTTGTTGATCGGACCAATCAAATTCTCAGCATACTGTGCCATGGAGTAGTGTAAAAGACTCGTTCGGAAGCTTCACCTAGCTCGACACTCTTTACTATGTATATATCTAAGTGGAGTTCGTTAAAGGTAGCGACAGTGTAGTAGAGATATATTTCATCCAGGTATAAACTCCCTCGCTTTTGCTTATATAGGCAGTGCTAAATTAGAGGAAGGGCCAAAGTCCGCTGCAATATTCTCTCGCGCGCCCCTCCCCCCTTTAAGTCGTAGCACTTCGTGCAGTACCTCATTGACCTGATTCAACTTGGTCTTGCCGTTTTCGTTCTTTAAATTGATCAGCTGCGCATAGCGTCCGTCGGGTGTGACATCATGCGTACATAGCGTTCTCCCGTTTATGGATGCATGTATGCAGGTGGCGGTGAGTTGACCTAGGACCTAGGCTAATAATTATACGACTGCAAGAGCGGCAAGGATCGTAACCAGCTTCTGTTTCGGAATTTACATCAGTACGTAACATGTAGACATCTAGTGGTGTATGTTCTCATTGCAAACTGTTGAGCAGGTGCGATTCGTATATACCATCGTCATTACATATCAATGTTGACTGAAGGTTACTGACGGCGAGGGCTCTCCGCGACCAAAAAAAAAAAAAACGCTTACATCATCTACTACAGAGAGTGAAACCCCTACCCACAGAAGGATGGAGAATGGTCGTTACGCCAGATATGTATAACTGCTATGAGATGTTATAAGCTTGACCCGTTTTGACAACCTCGGTAGCACATTCTCAAGCCGTCCAATCTGCAGCAGTATTTCTAAGTGGCAATGATATGCGCACCGCAAATCTCGGCTGATCGGGCCTTGCGAGGCGTGCGGGAATTATACGCTGACTTAGCATGATACAGCCGCGGTACAGACGAGGAAGTTCTCCTCTCTGTAATGGTAATGCGAGGGCTCGCCATCAGTTACCCTCTTACTACGCCCGAGGTGAGAAAGATCTACGCATTGATAACCGGGGACGGAAAACAGCAGGGAGACTCCCAGCCGAGTATTTCAATAGACACATTTTTTATGAACGATATATACACAGTAGTGCAATTTTTTCCGTGTTGCGAGTACGGCGTGTAGATTAAGGTTTTTTGATCCGGCGGTGAAACGTGGGCCGCGAAGTAGCAATCGAAACAGTGCCGGCTGCTGTCTTATCGACTCTTTCATAGGCTTTGGCTGTCTGTTCGACAGTATCGAAGTAGACCAACGCATGCTGCTTGCCCTGACCAGACTCTTTGAAGACGACGTCCTTGTGATTGGCTCGGTCCTCTGGGTCAAGTAAACTAAGCAGCTCATCTTTTGTTCGGTTACCCTCTCGGAACCAGAGCCCCGGGCGTTCTTGCTTCTTTTCTTTGGGCTCTCTGGGCTCTTTGAGCTCCCTAGGTTCTTTAGGCTCTCTGAATTCCTTATGGCCCTTGTGATCCTTGCCATCTCGAATTCTCGACGTTATATCCTTTCGATCCTTGATATTTTTGCTGTTGCGCTCCTTTGTCCGCGGCCCGCGCGGTGTCTCCCGCGACTCGCGCGGCTCATCGGCTGCATCAGCTAGAGGAGTAGCAGGGCGCGCAAAGTCGAATCCTGATGACCACGTCGAAGAAGCTACAGTCAAGCCCTTTACATCCAGCAGAACTCCTCCCAATTGTGAGTCTGGCAGAACAAAGTGCCACAGCACTTTATGACATGCCTGGTTGTACAAAAGGGCTGCGCCCCGAGGAGGGGCAGAGAGTGCCTCGATTGTCGATGTGATAAGCTGACGTTGTTCAGGGTTCTCTTCGCAGAAACGGAGGACATGCGGTGCAACTTGCTTCCACAGCGAAGTGACTTGAGATCTGGCCTCTGAGAGTTTGTGGTCCCAAGCGGAGTGAGATGCATCAACAATGTAATCACTGAACGACGCAGCATACCTATAATGCAGCTCGCCGCTAACAGTCAGGTTAGACCGAAGTAATAGAGCCAGCAGCTGTATAACAGGATGATGCGACACCGCGCTGTGACTTACAAAGAGTCGAATCTCGCTGGCGTTAAAGGAACGTCGCGCAGTCCGAATGAGTTCGCCAATCTGCCAAATGCTTGTCCAAGTAGCGCCTGCACTGCCAGCAATCGAGCCACTTCCATCGCCTATGTCAAATAGACGCGGAAGGCTGAAGGAACCACCTAAACCAAGAAGTCGGATAGAGGTCTCCGGTAGTAATGGAGCCGTCTGCTCATCAACCAGTATTAAATTAGGAACTGAGTAGGTGCCATCTCGGAATTTATCCAATACTGCCACGTCTTCAGTCGAGCCCCATACCGCATAGACTGGGACATCGAATTGCCTCTCTCCCGCTAGAAAGAGCGGAAGCTCAGATAGTTGCGAGCCCACGTAGTCGCGAAGTTCTTCCTCAGCTTGAGGAAGATTCGACCCGCCAGAAACCAGCGGACAGAATGCAGCTGCGTGGCGGAGTGTACGTGCCGACATGCGACCTGTGCTCTCACCATCGAAGAAGCCAAAGCTTCCTGTGTGGATCACGAAGTCGGCTTTGTGCTCTTTTGCGAGAACATTCAGTTGAGCTAAAGCACCTCTAGCCTCTGCTACTACGAGAACGCGCTTCCCTTGCGCCTCAACTATATTGGCCATCCGTTTTAGCCGCTACGAGGAGATTCGATGAGTAAGCGTTTTTTTGCAACTAGAAGAGGGAGGGCTCGAACAATCAGCACCTGATGTGGCACTAATATGGGACACCGCAGCGTAACAACATACTCAGAATTAAGAAAAGCTATGCACGGTAGGTGATTCAGAAACGTGCAGACTTTGTGGCAACTACTATATAACACATATAGAAAAGGCTCTGCAGGTTTTAAAGTGCAGCTCTCTCTCCGTTTGCGCGCGCTAGATTAATCAACTTCAATCGTGAGGGCAATCAGTTATAAACCTGGCCTTGGCGGAGGTAGATTGCCAGCGCCGGAAATTGAAATTTAGGTGCGGCGAACGTGGAATGCCTCTTTGGATTGGTAACCTAGTACTCAATGCGCCAACAGCTTCACCGAAAGCTGCCACCACAACTGGCTGACCGGACGCGATCCTTTGTCATCTCCCGCCGATTTCCGCAGCAGCCTGCCAGCAATGCATTCAGCTACAGGTGAGCCAGCTGAATATGCTAGTTCTATGGCGCCGCCAGGAGAATCTGCGGCATTGGCTCCACCATTGGAAGATATACCTGTGCGGACATCTACCCTTGCATACGGCCTGCAAGCTCAGCGCCGATCCTCAGGATGTGGCCTGCCTTCAACATCGGCTCATCGCCACAGCGGAGGACGATCCATGAGTAGAGACCCTAGTGCCGAGATGGTGGTCAACTTTCCGAGTACAGATGCGGCCTCTAAGTCACACAAGGCTCCTAGTGGGCCCGCTTCCGGAGACCTTTCTGAGCCGTTACATCAGCCTGAGACACCTGATTCTGAGGCCCGTAAGGCCAATACTTCAGCTTCGTCTATAGGAACACGACATCGGAATCCACAGAAGCGCACCTCAATTGGTCCATGGGAATTTGCAAAGAGCATTGGCGCTGGCTCTATGGGCCAGGTTAAACTTGCATATCACCGATATACTCGGCAGCCGGCCGCTGTCAAGGTAGTTCCAAAGGCATTCATACAACCTCGAAGACATGGAGGCGAGGCGGATCATGTCCGTGATGCCAGGGTAGTTCGTGAGGCTGCGTTAGGACGGCTCGTAGATCATCCTAACATCGCGAAGCTATATGACGTCTACTCGATGACAGGCCACTACTATCTGGTATTCGAATATGTCGCTGGCGGCCAGATGCTGGATTATATCATTGCTCATGGAAGCGTTAAAGAGCATCAAGCTCGCCGGTTCGCTCGCTCTATTGCCTCTGCTCTCGATTACTGCCACCGCAATTCTATTGTGCATCGAGATCTCAAGATCGAAAACATTTTGATAGCTGACGATGGTGACGTCAGACTCATAGATTTTGGGCTCTCAAATTTGTTTTACCGCGACTCGCTTCTGAAAACATTCTGTGGCTCGCTGTATTTTGCTGCCCCTGAGCTCTTGAATGCGCTTCCATATGTTGGACCAGAAATCGATGTTTGGAGCTTCGGTGTTGTTCTCTACGTTTTGGTTTGCGGAAAAGTTCCTTTTGAAGATAAAAGTATGAGTGTGTTGCACGCCAAGATCAAACGCGGCGTCGTCGAGTACCCAACCTGGCTGTCATCTCTATGCGTCGACCTGCTTTCACGCATGCTTGTTGTCTCTCCCAGCGAACGAGCCACTCTCCATGAGGTTATGCATCATCCGTGGATCAATAAAAATTTCGATGGCCCTCCTGCGGTACACATGCCTACACGCGTCCCACTCCAGTTGCCACTGGACCCACTGGTGATTCGCGAGATGGCCGACTTAAAGCTGGGGACCGAGGAAGAACTTACAACAGACTTGGAGCTACTCCTGCAATCGGCACCGTATCAAGAAGCTGTGGCTGCATGGTATGCACGTGGTCAGTCACAGAGCTCGGTAACTCTCCCTCTGCGTATTCCAGATCCTCTGGACTCATACCATCCCACCATATCCATCTACTTTTTAGCCCGAGAGCGACTGGAGAAGCGCCGGAGATCATCATCCGATATGAGAACAACAGCTAGCGTTGTCGCGACCTCCACTCCATCTGGCCTCGCTATCACCTCACCAACAATGCCGCCCGTACCACCAGTCTTGCAGATTTCGCAAGCTGTTCAACCCTTGTCTTCCGTCCCTCCATCTCCTAACGCAGCCCCGCCGTGGAAAGCCGCGGGTGGTCGCGCCCGTGCATCTACGGTCGGTACAGTATCTGAACCTCCGCTGCTCGATGTGCGTCGGGCAGAATCTCTGCGGCGGCGGTCGGTGGCGGCAAGTGGCGCGGGTCTACCGAACACTGTGCCAGAGCTGCCAGAAATTCCAGCTCAGGCCATGCAGCCCAGTGAGAGCCAATCGCGGCCCACAGGTATTTCTGACATGCGAACACCGAGCACGCCCTCCTCTGCCCGCTCACCTCCGCCTACTCCATACTTCCCGCAGACTGCTCTGGGCTCCGCAGAGAAGGATCAATCATTGGGCTCACTTCTTCGCCGTATCTCTATTCGCAGGCCGAAGAGTCAAGCTAAGAACCCTGGCCATGCTCGAGCAAAATCCACAGGATACACCCAGCTACATGACATTCCTCTCGACAACTCGGGCGCGTCGCAGCAATCGGATACATCCTCGGCTCTTTCCGGACCTCGGGAGGCAATGCCGTCGATCGAATCTCCGAAACCTGTGTTCCTGCGTGGATTCTTCAGCGTTCAGTCTACGTCGACCAGACCACTTGTTGAGATACGGGCTGATATCATACGCACATTAACGAAGCTTGGAGCAGAGTTTGTTGAGATTCGCGGTGGCTTTTCATGTGTATACAGGCCACAGCCCACGGAGCCTTCTACGCCACTTCTAGGAGGTGGGTCAACGTCTACAATGACTCCAGCCACGACTCTTGGCTCTCCAGTTCCACCAGGCACGCCGACGCGTAGTTCGAGCCTTAACCGCAATAGCAGTCGCTCAAGACCATCGTCATCTCGCGCCCGCTCAACCTCCCGCGGTCACATGCGCCAGCCAAGCAGTGGGCTCCCCGGCATTGGCGCAGTAGCAGCATCTGGAAGTGGGTTTAGCGCGGGTTCTGGCTCTGGAGGCTCTCAAGGCGCGTCTTCGATCCATCGTCGCGTCTCCAGCAGAGGTGGTGGGTCGTCGAACACCCAGTGGCTGGTGCCGCCGGGGTCACCCCCACCAGGGTCGCATAGTTCATCAGACAGCGTGGATATTGTTGGGTCTGATATGCTTGGGGCTGAGGTTACCACATCTCACGCTCCCGTCCGGTTTGAGATCATGATTGTTCGTGTGCCCATTGTGTCTTTACACGGAGTTCAGTTTAAGAAGCTTTCCGGAAATGTATGGCAGTATAAGACACTTGCTCAAACCATTTTAGCAGAGCTACGACTGTGAGCATTTATTTATTTATTGCTTAAGTTTTGTGCAAATTACATTTTTTTTAAAAATAAAATGCGTTATCTACCGTTTTTGTTTCAAATACTCTCTTCTGTTTTTTTTTTTTTGAATATGATAGACACCCCCACAAGCGCACTCTATATTTCCTCAGCTTACTACTTAACCAGTCTGGATGACTGCCTGAAACCACACCTTGGTCGTGGTCATCTTATTATTCAGCAGCCTACATACTGAAGACAGTGTCTCAAGTGTCTAAATGAGCACCCGCTCTGAGCGCGCGTGCATGATCTGTGGGATCGTGCAGCCGCAAAGGGAGTTCGTTATCCAGGGTTGTCCAAACTGCGAAAGTATCCTACCGTACAAAGGCGATGACTCGCTTATCCAGGAATGCACAAGTCCTGCATTTGAAGGCCTCGTGGCCCTTGCAAATAATGAGCGCTCATGGGTAGCACGCTGGCTGCGGATTGATGGTTTCCACCGCGGATTATATGCGATTAAGGTGTCCGGACGGCTGCCACCAGATATCGTGTCAGATTTAGAGTCGCAAGGAATCACTTATCGGCCGCGGGACGGCACGTCACAAGAATAGCAGTATGTACACTGAATAAATGAATGGTAAGGAAATGTACAGTAATAAGATAAACATTTCAGCTTGGATCCGAATCATCTAGGTTCTCTGGAGCAGACCAGTCTGAACTCTCAAGAGTCGCCTTTGGTCACGGGTGATTCTCCACCCAAGACTGCAGCATCTAGATCTGGGTACTGCAGCGGTTTATTCACTGGTAGATACCTGTCAAGAATGATATTTTGGAGAAGAGAGTAGGCATTAGAGGATAACCAGTATAACTCTACCCCTAAAGGAGCCTGGAAAGACAGAGCCGTAAACACAAGAGTGCCAGCACGACTCACGTTAGTCAAAATATCAGATATATGCGGCTTCCCCGAGGTCGTGAGCGCATTCTGTGGAGATTGTCGAGATAAAAGCTCAACATTGGTTAAGCACAGTGCTCCCAGTGCCAGCGGGAAGATGCCATATGGATCAGGTTTGGTTAGAGTAGGTGCCCATAGAATCCCTGAAACATCCACAGTCCCAAAATCGGTGGACCGTAGATCGTAGCCGACGAGTGATCTAATTGAAAGTGACATCGCCACAAAAAGCGGAATTTGAACAGCAGGTAAAACCAAAAGCTTCCAGTTCTGGCATTTGAATGTGCGGAAGAGTTTGATGCGTCGCTTCCGCCGCTCTTTGGCAGCCAAAACAACAATCTGGTCTGGAGTGAGGCCCGTGGATTTGACATTCTGCGCTAGCTGAGCCTTTAATACAGGAACCATACCACTCAGTAGTGGCTGCAGTGTTCTCTGACGTCGTGCGCGGACACGATTCCATACTGCCAATGGAGCTGTGAATACAGTTCTTAATACTATTGTGGAAAGTGGAATAAGTACAGGCCAGCTTAGGCCTGTCCATAGATGCACGCTTTCTAAAGTTGTTTTCAGCGGAAGTGCCAGCTCATTTAAAGTCTCCACCCCAAATTCTCGTCTCCCTCTTGCTCTTACCAGGCGTCTGCTAACGCGAAGCATGGTTGTCCGCTCCCTGTTGACTTGTGCCGTCAGTGAAACCGCCTTCTCGCACTTCGCTTACAGAGTATATGCATAATCTAGCTTTGTAGTTGGGATAGTAGGGGACGTGCCTAATTAAACACATATATTGGTCTTTATTTTTCAAGGACAGTTGCACCCTCTGCAGGGCTGAGCAGCTTCCAATTAGCAGAAACACCTTGAGCCTTGAATGCCGAGATGATATCAGAGGCAATATCATCGAAATTTTCAGTAGCTAACGCCAAAACAGTAGGTCCAGCTCCACTTAGACAAATACCAACAAGACCAGGGTGGGTTCGCGGCGACATTGAGGAGAGTATCTCTCGCAGACCGGGGATAAGCACACGACGGTACCTCTGGTGGAGTCGATCCTGCATCGCTAGGTGAACAAGGTCAGGATCTACAGGTGACTGGGCTAAAGCGGGGATGAGAATTGAAACACGCTGGAGGTTGTATATAGCATCTGGACGCGTGTACGCATCTGGAAGGACTTCTCGGCTGTGTGCTGTGCTGACTTCGAAGTCTGGGATCACGCACACAGCTCGCAATTCGGGAGCCAGCTTATACTGCAACGACTTGGAAATATCAACAGGAGGTTCTGGGGGAACTCTTCCCGTGTCGATTCCACCATTGGGTTCTGTATCTAGCACCTCAGCGAGAGGAATTTCAGACCTCTCGAGTTCTGTGCCGCTCAGCTCGCGCAAGAAGCTCCCAACGAAGCCTCCGTAGAGAGCAGCGCTGATGTTATCCGGGTGCCGCTCAATCATGAGACAAAAGTCCATAAGACGCGCCGGCGTTAGTTTAAGCTGTCCAATAGCATTACCGAGCAGTACACCGGCCGCAACGGCGGCACCTGACGAACCAAGGCCTCGGCCAAGGGGAATATCGTTGTGAATGTGGATACTAGTTCCCGTGGGGAAATACCGGATATCATGACATCGCAGCACGTAGAGAGCAGCGCGAGTGATCAAGTTTGCATCGGCGCTGAGAGGAATCTGATCAGCACCAAGTCCGCTAGCGGTGATAGCACAGTTGAAAACAGCACTTTGCGGTAACCTCGTACGGTCGATCTCCACGTCTATAGTCAAATACAGACTTAAAGCAATACCGAGGACATCAAATCCGGGACCTATATTCGCACTTGATGCTGGGACTCTGATCTGAAAGCTCCTCATCGTTTTGGACTTCCTGCTTCCAGGCTTCACTGAGTAATAATAGTACGTGTGTGACTCACTTGCATAAGGGGTGATCGCGCAGCGAGTAATACTGGTCTCCCTCTAGATGGTAAATTTCGCACTGCAGTCAAAAAATACCTTGATAGAGTGATTTGTCGCACCCTCCCAAGTCTTTTCTTTTTTTCCGGAGGGCCCTCGGGAATGCTCGGTTCTACTTTCGGCGTTCGTTTATTTCGTCTGGGACTTCTACGCCCTGGGGACTTTTAATACTTGTAGGCCTGTAGTGAATTTAAAGACAAAGGAGTTGGTCCTCGAACACATAGTTCTGTGTTTCTTTCGAGTTGAACATAAAATACGTCAAGATCGACGCAATGTGATGCAAAGTTGACGCTCTGCTCTTCTCAGGTGTGCTACTTGGAGCAACTTTGAGACATCCCGCTATGGGAGAGAGAATGTAAAATTCACGTTGGATGTAGGTCCTTGACAGGATCGCGGATCTGCCTGCGAAACTGATCCACTGTGCCGTAGAGAGAAACTGAGCGTTACCTCTTCCGAAGCTCCAGACACACCGGAGAATTCAATGGGAAAGCAACCCCCCGTTTGAACTCTTCTCACTCAGGAAAGTCCGATAAATTTTACTGAGACGCCTGAGGTGGTGCTCCCCACACCTCGTGACTTCAGGTCCCATCGGTTTCAACCACCAAGGTAAAGATTACTCACCTGTGTCACTGGCCTCGTGACTGAGTCTGGGATGATCACCGGCCTTGACGCGTATATCCGGGAGCATGGACTGGCTAAAAGAGTAGACCTGCCTGAGTTGACCGTTGGTATTGATGCTGGTGCAATAGACGACATAGAGGCGGCGTCCAGCGTTTTGGCCTCGCTCAAGGCCAAGAGTGCCGGAGCCATATTCGTATTTGACGGCCCGGGACGTGTTACTGGTGAACGCCGTGACGGATTGGCGACGCGGCGATTGCAAAGGTGGCTTCTAGAGATGCATGTTCCCTTCTTGGTCGCGCCCGCATTAGCAGCGGCCCAGTTGGCATACCTAGCTCGTAACAGATTTATATCTCACGTAGCGCTGGGTAACGACGTGTGGCTATTCTGCGATGTTCCATACTTACTGGATTTGCAGGGAGAGATCTTAAGTGTGACAAGATCTACAGTGCTGAACCACCTCCACATCGTCGAGTCGCAGCTGGTAGAACTAGCACTTGCGGTTGGTTGTGCTGCTATGGCGGAACAGATGCCGTTATTGGATAAAAACCAGAATGCTTTGACTGCTGCTATCCAATATGCCACAACCAATGGCCAAGGCTCGATGTTGCGTGCAGCAGCTCAGTATGATCCAGCATACTTATCTCGCTACGAGTCAGCCCTTGGCGTTGTTGCGTGGCAGCCTGTAATGGGTACCAACGGCGAAATCGAGCTGCCACAGCGTACCATACCGAGGGATCTGCACGAGATTTTGGGTCGGCGGCTCCCTGATACTATTTACTGGTACATCAACAGGGGCCTTCTGGGCGTCGAGTTACCAAGGGCGATCCAGTTCGGATGGTTTGAAGATGATGGTAAACTGCGACCAGTTGCAAGCTCCCTTGCAGCAGCAGATTATATTGAGATTGAGCGCTCATTATTAGAGGTCCGCAAACAGGCGCTGGCGCTGCTTGTACGACCGCTGCACCGCTACTTCCAGTATAAAGACGTTGAAAGCCGCATGGAAGGCTTCGACAAACTTGAACGTACAGTTGCTGTACCAGTTACTTGGAATAAAGAAGCGGCCGATGCAGAGTCTGTGGTGATGGCAGCAACTGCCCATGTTAATGCGATAGTGGGCGCCGACGATCCAATCTCTAGCTTGCTAGGCCAACACTCCAAGCAACTACAGCCGGTAGTGGAGCTAGCACTCCGTGAGCTAGCTGAAGCCGCCATTTATTCTCTGTTTGAGTCTGGTCATATTCCAAGGACGGTAGATACAGCTGAGATTGTCAAGTTACTTCCGTACGCCTAACTGAGTTTTAAATCTGTTCGTTTCCCCTCTCTTCCCTATTATCCTTTACCTGTCGACTCAATTCTTGCTCCGGATTGACGAGGAACTTTCAATATGAGTTTCTATATAAAGTGCAGAAGCTTTGCGTGCTCCCTGAAACTAGACAGAATGATAGTACAGAACCCGGGTCTCCCGAGTAGAGTTTCAAATAATGATTTCTTCAAGCTGAGTGCTAAATCCAATAAATTAAGATCAGGAGTGTTCGTTGTGAGCAAGATGCGCCTCTGCAGAGCGATCTCTCTCACCAACACTACCACTGACTACGTCGTCGATTCCCATATCTACTTCAGCGATACCAACGACTGGTGATGTGCGAGACGTGGCGCTAGGAGCTGCCGTGCCGTCTAAAGGCTGCACAGGAACCATATCAGTAACGGTGGAAGCAGACGCTTGGGAAGCGACAGATATTGTCGAAGTCTGTGACTGCAACGAAGCAGCTACACTTCCAGCTGTCGAGGATGAGGTGGTTGCCGAGCTGTTCGGCGGCGTGCACCAGTATCGGTGTAGAGACCATGCCTGAAGCTGGCAATGTTTTGAGCAATACTTTGGCCGCTTGCATCGACGGCATTTGGGAAACTCACGTGGCTGTGACTCCCAGCGTTGACACTGGAAGTTCGCACATTGGCGGATGCCGCCGCGAGATTCGTCTTTACGGCATGAATTGCGCATGATGATGCCAGCCCAATGAGGGAAGTCACGCGGCGACCATAGGACTGTGAACCGTTCTACCAGTTCGAATAAGTTGAACTGAGGAGTCAAATACTCGTCGTCGATATCACTGACATTTTCGAAGTCATAACCTTCATACTCTGCTGTCAGGTCACAACGAGACGATGAGGAAAGGCTGTCCACATCCATAGTATCATCGCTTTCAGAGACCTGATCCAAGTTGACTGGAGAACGCAACGACAGGACCGGGACAAGGTGGGTCTGCTGTAAGTCACGCTTCAGCATCCAGTACTTAGACACAAACGCTAAAATTTCCAGAGTTGAGCACACATCACGGTCGCGTGGAAGCAGGATACCATTTGCACTACGCAAAAAGGATGCCTCCTGTCCTGCACCAGGAGTCTCGAGGTCAGCGTTAGCCACGGCGGCGCCAGCACCACCAGACACTGTCAGAGGTCCGTTAGGGCCAACGACAGTTTGTCCCGTTGCTCGACTGAGCTGCGATAAGAATCTCTCAACTCTCAGAGCAACTGCATTATGGTCAAGCTCAGTAACATTGACAGCTTGCGCAGGGGCAGGATTCGCTGTTGCAGATCTGGTATTGCTCTCAGTGGCATCTGTTATCATTGACTGAGTGTCATTCGATTGCCCTGTTGTGTTACCATCATTATCACCAGCTTGAGATTCAGCTGCCGTTGTTTCCGACATAGAACTGACTTGAACGTCAGGCACGTGCGTAGAACCGTGCGCCCTCGAAGCGGTCGATGCCATCAACGCAATCTGAGCCGCAGGGCTGGTCGAGGGCGCCGGTCCAAGGCTCGCAATCGACTCTTGACCTTGCATATCGAGGTAGTTGTCTAAAATGGTTGCCAGAATCGGCACAGCCCCTGCCTCCACGATGCGTCGTCTGTTGGTCTCATTGCCACGGGAGCCCAAATTTACCAAACACTGAAGACACAGTTGCCACTTGTATTGCACAAGTGTAATGTCAACCTCATTCTCCTCTTCTGTCTTGTAGAACAAGGGAGGTGGTAGACGACAAGCCTTCATGATTGCCACCAAGCGCTCCAGGCCGCCATCTTGACACAGGGTATCACGCACACGAGGACTCGAGGCAGTAAGATATGTTAGCTGATGGAGAGAGTTCACCAGCGGCTTTTCACTTGTGCAATCGAGAGCCCTGCGATCGTACATGGTCTGGGTTATTCCAAGTGAGGCTCGGTTAGAGCCAATAGAGAGAAAGTTTGACTCTCTCATCTTCTACTATGTTAATGCTGGGGGTAGGCTAGTCTCTTCAAACAGCCAAGACCCTTTCGCTCTGTGCGATTGCCACACAACAAGCTTGTCTAACCTTCAGGGTGATATTACTAATTATGACCACGGTGCCGCCTTACTCTCTTCGAGCGAAGATTCTGTGACATCGATAGCATATAGCTGAATAATCAATATGCAGGTGGCGTCATGGCTTGCGTCGGACGTCAAGGCCGCGGCATGGTTGTACTCGATAAAGTAAGCATCAGCACCACATCGTGACTTAGATAAGATACCGGATGTGCACAGGAAAGAGCCGATGGCACCACTTATGATATCGGTGTATAGTCGTATTTAGCTAGAGAATTGTCGTGCAACCTCTGTCCCAGATGCTTAAGTGCGTGCTGGAGTACATTACGACCATAAGCTTGAATCTCAACTTAGGGCACCTTAAGATAGCATCGCCTACCTCATCTCGGTTTCACTAACCTGTGTCAAGTATGAGGTCTGAATCTAGTCTAAATTGCAATTTCGGTCGAGAATTTATTCAACTCTGGTTAAGTGGCTGCCATTATTATCCCGATTCTCGGTGCCTGAGCGCTTCTTGAGACTTTTGGTATCTTGCGCGTCTGCATCACCATACAGTAAATATGCGCGGTCCTCCTTTGACAGGGTATCGCTACCATGGAGTAAGTCCTTGGCAAGCTGTCGCTTCCGCGATTGAATTGCCACCATACGCTCCTCTATAGTTCCTTCGGCGAAGATCTCGTAACATTGAACTGGTTGCTTTTGACCAAGGCGATGAACCCGCATCACAGCCTGGTCGACAATCTGAGGATTCCACCAAGGTTCTATCATGACAACCTGCGATGCCGCGGTTATATTCAGTCCAACAGCTGCAGCTGTGAGCGAGCATAATAGGACTTGAATACCTTTAGTGGGATCGGAAAAATTGCGGAGCGCTTTTTGTCGGAGTTCTGTAGACATGCTGCCTTCGTACGCGCAGTAGCTTACTCCCTGGTCATCCAAAGATATTTCCAACACACGGAGCATAGTCACAAATGATGAAAACACTACCGTCTTGCGGGAAGCGTCGCGCTGCAAGATCTCACGCAGAGCACGTGCTTTTGAATTGATATCGCCTGATAACCCCTTCTTAGCTTTGATCGTCAAATTCTCAAGGAGTTCGGTAAGATCATCATCCTCAGTGCTGTCCGCAAAGCTACCAAATTCTGTCACTGTAGAGTCTTGCTTCGGCGTTTTGTTACCCTTGGCAAGCACTGCACCGCCTGACTTTCTTGACGACAATTTTTCCAAGCTTATAGGTTTGTTATGGTCCTGGTATTGCACGGAGTCAACAGAGTCAGTATGCTTCGGTGTGGAAAACAAGCCATCGCACGCTTGTCTCATCCGCACAAGCATCACCATCACATTACTAGCGGCTGGATCAACCAAACGAGGCTGATATGTCTGATAGATGCTCAACTCCTTCGCGCTAAGTTTCACTGGATACTCGGATCTAGTGAGGGGTGGGAGCACCGTATCAAGTATTTCTTGCGTCCGGCGCTTCATGACAGCTCGAAGTAAAAGTTTGATGCGACGATTGGATGCATCTTCCGCGATCTCTTTAAATTTTTCTTGTTCACAGTATTTGCGAACCTGGAGGAATGCAACGAGAGTCCATAGATCCATGATGCTATTGTGAATAGGGGTACCTGTTAGTACCCAACGACGCCCATCACTTTTTAGCTCCAGCATAGCTTTAGCACGTATAGTTTGGTGGTTTCTAAAAGAATGTGCCTCATCAGCAATGATACGGAACCATTCACCGCCATAAAGAGGTCCAGTTGAAGCATATTCAGATGCCACTGTTTCGTAAGTAGTGATCACGACATCATGCCGAGCCAGCTCAGCATAGCTTTTCGTCCGCCTTGAGCCTTGATGTGTTGTAACACGAAGCTTAGGAGCAAATTTGGCAACTTCACTCTTCCACTGATCTAAGACAGCCAATGGACCAACAATTAATGTTGTCTTGACTGACGACTTCTCCGGTGGAGCGTTGTAAAGGATTAGCGCAATGCTCTGCACCGTCTTGCCCAAGCCCATATCGTCACAGAGCATACCTCCAGCAGTATATTTTTTGGCAGCTTCACGTTGAACCATCCAAGACACGCCCTCTCGCTGGTGAGGCATGAGACTCACAGAGAGATTGGGAATCTTTAAATCTGTTAAAGAGGTAGGAATCGCCTGCGATTCGTTCTCTTCTTCAGGTAGACCGTCAAAATTAAGAAGGGAACGAAGTAGTTCTATATTTGCTACGTCCTCTCTTTCGCTTGTCTTTGATTGACAATTCTTTTGTGTTCCTGGCTTGACCTTTGAATTAGCAATAATTCCTAGGGGAACCTGACGAAACACCGGTCGGGAGAGTGTGGGAGTCTTCCACTGTGGCGCATCAGGAGGAAGAGCAAACATAGACATATCTGCAACTGAGGCAAACTTTCCGGCAGGCGCGGCAAAGCTGGATTCAGGTCTGTTGAGACGGACTGGCTTTACAGTACTTGAGGCAGAGTTACCAGTCTCCGCTCCTTGAGCCACAGATTCTCCTATATTAGGCTTTTCCAATTTCTGTGACGGTCTATTCCATGGCCTAGAGTGCTTTCGTGGACCGGCACGCAATGGATTAGCCGAGTCTTGTGATGGTCCCGGCATGTGTTTACCTTTACGTCTGTATGAGTAAACACCAGCTACATGTACATAATAAACGTCGAGTGTATGTGGACGAGAACCATCCTACGTAATAAATATCACTACACCATATGTAGTCCATGATTAAATGCAATCTGCACAAGGTAGTCAGTAAAATGATAGCCAAAGGTCCAGAAACATATTTATGTCTATACACAGATACATATATGCATGTTACAGCTGCGGGTGAGGGTAATATTTGATCTCGTCCTACGATCCCCACAATTGCTCGGATCTTTGGTCAAACTTGGTATAGGATTTTCGTGCAAAAATTTGAGATACGGGCTAGTGTGGTTATATAGTTCAAAAACTTACCCGTATGGCTGGTTGATATTTACTCAGCCTATATATACGCTTAAGTTTCACGTTTTTCTCTCCCCTACACACAGTCGAACTGCAATTAAACTCTATAAAATCTGAGTAAAACCAGCATCAATGTGCTTCATCACAGAGTTCTGAATTTTTATCGTCTCGCTATGCTTCTTAGAGCACCCAAGCATGGTATCAGGTGGCTCTACGGCACATTGGTTGCGTGCATTGGGGTGACCCTGTTGATATATTATGCCATTTTCAATATTGCTGCCAGATCACAGACTGTTATCTCCAAGGCCTCAAGGGAAGAATTTCACGGCTTTTTGAATACTCTTGAATACAACGCTAGTCGCTATGGAAATAGCTTGGAAAGGATAGAATCCTGGGATCGAGACACTGCTCAAGAGTACTTAGTGGGTCTAGGAGTGCACTATACAGGTATACCTGTTGTGAGGCGCTACAAATTTGATATTTCAAAAGTCACCTCTCGAATTGATGGCAAGCGGCGAGAAATCTTAACAGTGAATGGCAAATATCCGGGTCCTTTGATTGAGGCTTTTGAGGGTGACAAGATTGTAGTCGAAGTTCATAATATGCTCCCCGACGAGTCAACATCACTTCACTTTCACGGGGTCACGCAAAAGGGCACTAATTATATGGACGGGCCAGTCGGTTTTACACAATGTGGCGTACCGCCAGGCCAACGATTCACATATGAATTCGTAGCATCACCGGCAGGGACCCATTGGTATCATGCGCACTGGGGGCTCCAGTTGGCAGAGGGGTTGGCAGGGCCGCTGATCATACATCCACGCCAAGGTGATACGCAAATAGAAGAGCCAGTTACGGAATTTGTGATACTTCTAACGGATCTGTATAACGAAGCTCCAGCGGACTTGATGTTAGAATATAAGGAGCCTTGGATTGGCGGGCAAGAGCCTCTTCCTGGGCTAGTTCTTATGAATGGAAAGCAGCGTCCTATATTCACTATTCGAAAAGGACGTCTTGCCCGGGTACGCATTATAAACGCTAGTTCATTCACAGCCTTTAGTATGCGGATGGACTATCACAATCTGAAAGTTACGGAGGTAGATAGTACTTCTGTTAACCCATCAGCCCGAAAAACCCTAGAAATTTTTCCTGGGCAGCGATATATGGCTGATTTAAAGCCTTCGGCGTTCCAAGGAAATAGTTTTTGGTTAAGAGCATCAGTCAATGAGCGCATATGGGAGCAGCGTCCAGATTTGAATCCAGACCTCCGTGGTATAGTTCATTACGTCGACTCAAAGGAGAGCGAGCGCATATTTCAAGTGGAGGACGATAGTGAAGATGACTTGAAGTTCCCGAATAGCAGCCAAAGCCCGGATACTGGGATAGGTTCCAATCCCCCCCGGGAACCACACTTTGTGCCTGCGCTAGGGGTGAAAAATGCACCAAGTAAGGCAGACTCAGAGATTATGTTCGAAATCAAAATGACTCGTGACGCAGAAGGTATTGTCCAGGCGCTCATCAATTCCACCAGCATTTATGAAAATAGAGAGACTAACACGCTTTTATCTTTGCTTGGTGATGAAGGTTACAGTAGAGTGCGAACCAGTAAGGTCTTGAGTCAATTCTTGGCTGTATTTGACGAGGTTAGCACTGTTGACTTTGTGATAAGCAATTTTGACGACGGCCCCCATCCTCTACACCTCCACGGACACATATTTTGGATCCTCGAGCGCGGATCTATCATAGAGAGGGAGAATTCATATCGGTGGAAACCACACGTACCTTTGCAGAGAGATACGGTTTGGTTACCTAGGGGAGAGTATATTCGAATGAGACTTATAACTGACAATCCTGGTGTCTGGTTATTGCATTGCCATATTCCTTGGCACGCAATGACAGGAATGCAGGCACAAATGCTCGTATTACCTTCACTGTTGCAGCACCAGCAGCCGCCAGCGACTTGGTACGGGTTGTGTCCAAGTCAATAAAAGTGGAAGCGAAGCTTGTATCTTAAACGTGCGAAAGTAAGTTCAAATCGAGCGCTCCAAATAAAGTACAAAGTGCATCATTAATTCGACCCAGACGATCACTAATAGTTATTGTGGCCATGAGATAGGAGTACAGAAGCACAAAATCATCCGAGTCAGCGTTTTCAGCTCCTCGAAACGACGTGCTTCGGATGTCTTGAAGCTTAGCAACGAGCTTTGTGGCAGCATCATCTGACTGTGGTAGATACTCAGGCACTGGAAATCCAAGCCGGATTGAGGCAGATGCAGTATAGAAATGCAAAAATAGCGTACTCGAAAGTTCAACACACTCAGGTCTAGTCTTCTGGATCAAATCCATCTCTAGAGGGGTGTTGGGCGCTCCTGTCATAAGATTAACGCAATGGAAAGCATCCAGAATGTCTTGAGTATTTTGAATCATGATCTCGTAGGGCTTCGGATCAAATCTTCCCCGCAGACGGAACTCAGAAGGACTTTGACTCAACAATGCATTGAGGTCTAACATCATGTTTTGAAGTTCGGATTCTCCAGGGATTACACCTCCGGTATGGCTTACTGGATCGGTTTTCCAAGAAAGGCCCATGCGCATCCATAGTATACTCAAATTTGCACGTAATGCACGTCGAGCGCTGTGTGGCCAAATCGACACAGTGATGAAGACAGCCCACATTACCCCAGTCACAACAGCTAAAACTCTGTGAAATGCGACATCATATATGGATGCTAATACTTCGGGGTCATCTGGATCACGATCATGATGAGACAATGAATATCCACTCAAGCAAACGAGATTATAAGCCAAAAGAATAAAACGACCCAGTACAGGGTTGTTGCTGCTTAATATTTTTCGAAAACAAGCCAGGGCAATCAACGCTCCAGAAACCGCAAGTGGGATCGGTTGCGAGGGGAACAGCGTGGATATGAACACAGCAGCGAGGGCCCCTGTACATGTTCCGAGAATACGTAAAGGAATGTTTTTGCGCATTGCGCCCAGATTGCGAGCCATGATTAACATGTAGGTAGTTATCGCCCATTCCCCATGAAATCGTCGAAACCACGGGCTAGTACTCTCTATAAATGCTGGAGCAGAGAGGACTACAGCACCAACTCCAACACGAATCCCATGCTGAAAGTCGACACGCCTCAAGGCTCTTAGAAAACGCCATAATGAAGGACCCACTCCAATGTCAGAAGTTCGATAAGATGACAGCGGGCGCGCGAGTTCAGGAACTGGAAGGTCTGCATTTGCTTGTCGCGAGCGCAACTCAGCAGTCTGTGGGGACTCAATAGGTGAAGCAACCTGAGGAGAGTTTGAGTTTCGCAGGCAAAGAGTTTCGCGGACCTGCTCGGCAAAATCTAAGATCACTGTAGAAAACATGGAACAAGTGGCTACCACTGCCTCATCATTCACGCCACCGCCCAACTTACCTCGCGGTCCAAAGAGACGATGTCTGTAAACGCTAGCTAATGCACGCTCGCGGCGGCGTCTGAACTCAACGCAGGCCGCTTCAAGACCATCTGCATTGCGACTCAGCAATGATGTGCTGATGTTATTACAGAAACTGTCAAGACTTGACCCAAGTTGATAAACAAATGAATCAAACAAGATGTCCGCTGATATCTGACTCTGACTAGAAGAATTTTTCTGAAAAGAGATTCTCCTCAATGTGTCGCCAACATTGGAGGAATGTCCAGCTTCCGCAGAGCTTGAGTTCGTGGAAATTGGGCGCAGCAAGCTTTGCTTCACTCTGACACAATACATCAGACTCCCCAAATGTCGGCTTTGGCTCTTTAAAGACTTGACCAGGCTAGAGAGTAGCTGGAATCTTTGATCACCTCTTTTGCCAAGTAAACCGAGCTCTAGCTTTGCATATGATAAATGCTGCTTTGTCGATTTCAAAACAGAATTGGTGTCAAAACTGGCACCCTCATCGGTTTCCGCCTTAGGATCTAGAAATCGTGCTAAGACAGAGTGTAGCATGTCGGCGTGCTCAAGCATAACAGCATCGGCATCCTTCTCAATCATATCAGTTGCTCGCTGGCGTCTGAAAATAATAGCAACTATAGTTACGATTATGGCACCGTACAGCACCATCGAGAATAGGGCCCAGAGGCTGCGGAATGGGAGGCTACCAGATTGGACGACATCATTCTTCAGTAGCAAGTTTACCAGAAAGATAATTGCTAGAGAGCACGCAGTATTGAAGCTAGGATTATTGACCTTCTGCTTAAGAAACCCTATAGTGCCCAGTCCTCCTCCGATAGAAACCACCAGCAATACGCCAACGTCTAAATTGCAATGGCCCGAAGCTGCTAGGCCATACGACACTAGGATGGATAAGAGAGCAACCGCTAAGGCAAATAACATCATTATTGCTGCGTACCTAAACACTTCCAATGTGTTTCCGAAGGGGCGAGCTGGATGGAACCACACAGTAGAGGTGGCCACTAAATGTTTAGAACTCGTGGAGCTTATGAGCCCACTTATTGGAGGACAGAACACAAACAAAGAACCTATAAAATAGGCTAAAGCGCAGACAGCCACATCTCGCCACGGCGGTGCCGGCTCAGGAGCTTTTCTTGACGACAATTGCCGTCGCTGCGTATACAATAATGGATCCTTGTTACTGAAAAGAGGTGTGCTCTCAGTAGAATGGTCTGTAATTGGCACTGGAGCTTCCAGCTGTGTCTTTGCAAGGCTTCCGGGCGACTGAGGGCTCATTAGAGAACCACGAGTAATTTGGAAGTAATTCTGATCACTATCACTGAGACCAAGTGACGAGCGCCTGCTGAAACTCAAACGCTGGGGCTTCTTTCCGTGGGCAGAGTCATTCGGACGCCAGGATGGTGCCCATTTCGGCGGCCACGCAGGGCCCGTTGCCATATCATCAATGGGCATTGATCAACACTTCAATCCGCTTATCTATACTATCGGGACGTGGTTCTCCTTTAGGGAAAGCAAAATGAAGGTCAAGTTCCGATTAGATTCGGTGTCACAAATGCTAAAATGATCTCTGTCAGAATGACGGTTAAAATCTGTATTTATCAAGGGTCGTGATAATATCGCTTCTACAGCACCTGTAACGAGAACACGCTGGCACAATTCTATGTCATGACTTCTTTCTGCATTCAATTGCATAGAAGTATTATGCAAATGATAGTGAGCCCGCAAAAATATCTTAAAAACTAATAACGGATAAAATTGGAGCAAGACAGAACAGTTGCGTACGTTATACTATTGAGCCAGCCCGTAGGTGGAAAGCACCTCGGTCAGCATTCCTGGTAAGCATTCGTACGTGACCCCAACCCACTTTGTATGAGAGAAAGAGCCAGCTTTTCAGATGCTAGTGAACTTTCCCAATCGGATGCGGTGTGTTTGGTAACAAATTTCTGCCAACGACATTTTCACACATTTTAACCTAGTTTATTCATAGTTAGACATGCCATGAACTCTACTGTTTCGAAAGTATGCTTATTAGTTGGTCCATAGACATCGATTGCGCCTCCAGGTTCCACACAAAGCTATGATTAATAATTAGAGTGATGGGCTACCGTCACTCCGTCTGCTCGCCAAGCTCAGTCATCGTGAATTCCCCCCCCACCTCTCTTTGTTTCGACTTGGACAGGGCACGCACCCCACTGGTTTCACAAAACAGGTCGGAGTGTGACGCTCATTGACTGTCTTTGCGGTCATTGATCGGTATCCACATTTCTCGAAGCCAATGGACTCCTCTGTCGATGGCATGATTGAGTCTGATACCTTAGCCGCGATGGGCGCGTCTGAGAGTTCAGGGAGTGCCAGCTTAGCTGGAAGCATCAATTCTAATTTGTTCAGTGGTGATATGACGTCAAGCTCAGTCCGCAATGCTCCACAGTGCGACTCTGATGTGGAAGATGATACTGAGCACGATAGCGCGCTAAGATTTATGGGCCGGGTGCATCTAAAGGTTGACACGCCACAGAAGGTTAGCGATGGAACCTCAGCATTTGTTACATATCTTATTACTTCGCAGGCAACTGACACGTCTCTACCAGAGAGAGTTAGGCGACGATTCAGCGAGTTTGCCAAACTCTACACTCAACTTGTTACAGACTACCCAGCATGTGCTGTTCCTCCCCTTCCGGATCATTCACGATTTGAGTATATTGCTGGCGATAGGTTTAGCACCGAATTTATCACCAAGAGGGCAGTGTCACTTGAACGTTTTTTATTCAGGGTAACTCAACACCCTGAGCTTGGCACTTCAAGAGCACTTGCAGCATTCCTGGCCCCTCGAGACCTCCCTAGAGCTGTGTCGGCCAGCCAGCGCGCGCGCTCAGCATCAGCATCAGCATTGGATCAGCTAAGTGACTCACTTATCAACGCCTTTTCTAAAGTTAAACATCAGTCTAAGGAAATGTCTGATGCACGGGAGCGTACAGACCGCTTCGAGCATAACGTTTGTGCTGTGGATAGAGCCGTTCTGAGAGTCGCTCGCAGCCACCATGATCTGGCATCCTCTTTTGAGGAGACCCACAAGCAGTCTGCTCGTCTGGCGAAGGTTGAACCCAGCCTCGCAACCGAGTTTGGCTTGCTTTCAGATTTCGCACATATTCTTAGCGAGTCCACTAACCAACTTCGTGTTGGCATTGACTCTCAATTTGCGGGTGCCCTAAGAGACATGTCCCATTATGTGCAGGCACTGAAAGGAATGCTCAAGCAACGGGAGCAACGACAGATCGACTACGAAGCTTTGGTGGAGTATCTCACTCGAACTGAGGCAGAATTGCACGCAGCTGAGCAGGGAAGTACTGTATCCACATCATCTTATCTTCGCACGAAAGTTAATGATTTCCGAGGGGTCGATAAAGAGCAGGCACGCACGTCTAGGGTTCAGAAGCTCAAATCGCGTATCGATGAGCTCAAGACAGAGGTCGACAGGGCCCATATCGTCTCCGACCAATTTGAGGACCTTGCTAAGCGAGAGGTCAAAGTTTTCGAAAGAATTGAGGATCTTGAGATGCAGAAATGTCTCGGCGGCCTCGTCGATAGTCACATCGATTACTTCCAGCGGGTTCTGAAAGAATGTCGTGCCATTGAGAGCCAGCTGTGAAAACAGTTTTAAGGCTTTAGTTGGATTTATTTTTTTTTATTTTTTAGATTTTTAACAATAAGTCGTTGATCACACACATCGTCATGGACCCTTACTTACTCTGAGATCACGTGGCGAGGACACTAGAAGGTTATGGAACCACGGGAAATGCCAGAATCAGGCGCACACGGGAGAATGCGTGGGTGACGTTATGCAATCGACTACAAAATCACCTAAGAATATTTTTTCGATGCATTTTAGCTCGCTAGCAGTTGATTTCTCCGTCTCATCCTTTTATAAACAGCGTCATTCGCTTCGCTTCTTCCAATTGTAATTCCGACTTCGTCATGCCTTGGTTCTTGCTAAACCGCTACGTGGCAAAATGATTAATAAGACAGTCGGCGCGTATAATGCAGGTTATATAAGTATAGACGTGTGCACTTTTTTCAAGCAATAAACGGGAGAAGTATGAAGAACTTCAAGCTTCTTAGCTCGCTCAGCATTTTATGCTGGGTGTTCCTATTGTTTGCGTTGCCCACAACTATGCGCGCGGAGACCGACGTCGAGGACTACGGTACGGTCATTGGCATTGATCTGGGTACCACATACTCTTGTGTGGGTGTGATGCAGAACGGCCGAGTCGAAATTCTCGCTAATGACCAGGGCAATCGTATTACTCCATCTTATGTCGCGTTCACCCCTGACGGTGAGCGTCTAGTTGGAGATGCGGCCAAGAACCAAGCTGCCGCTAATCCATCGAACACCATTTTTGATATCAAGCGTATCATCGGCCTAAAGTTCAAGGATAAGAGCGTGCAGAGTGATCTCAAGCATTTTCCGTTTAAGGTCAGCAGCAAATCTGGCAAGCCAGTTGTGGATGTTGATTTCAACGGCCCCAAACAATTTGCCCCTGAAGAGATTAGTGCAATGGTTCTGGGCAAGATGAAGGAAATCGCTGAAGATTACCTCGGTAAAAAGGTTACGCACGCTGTTGTTACGGTTCCGGCCTATTTCAACGATGCTCAACGCCAGGCGACTAAGGATGCTGGAACGATCGCAGGTCTAACCGTTCTACGTGTTGTGAACGAGCCGACTGCGGCCGCTATTGCATACGGTCTTGATCGCAAGGATGCTGAACGTCAGATCATTGTTTACGATCTAGGTGGTGGCACATTTGATGTCTCTCTCCTCAACATTGATAATGGCGTGTTTGAAGTTCTAGCGACTGCTGGTGATACTCATCTGGGTGGCGAAGACTTCGATTATGCTGTGGTGAAATACCTCACCAACAAGTATAACAAAGAACACGATGTTAAGGTTGAATCGAGCCAGAAAGCTATGTCCAAACTTAAACGTGAAGTTGAGAAGGCAAAGCGTATTTTGAGCTCACAAACTTCTGCTCGTATCGAAATTGAGGGCTTCTTCGATGGTGAGGATCTAAGCGAGACTTTGACCCGCGCCAAATTCGAGGAGCTAAATTTGGATATGTTCAAGAAAACGCTGAAGCCAGTGGCTCAAGTCCTCAAGGACGGCGGAATTACGAAGAAGGAAGTTGATGATATTGTTCTTGTTGGCGGCTCCACTCGGATTCCTAAAGTCCAGGAGCTGCTTGAGGAGTTCTTCAAGAAGAAGGCAACGAAGGGTATCAACCCCGATGAGGCCGTTGCCTACGGCGCTGCAGTGCAAGCCGGTGTCCTCAGTGGTCAGGACGGTGTTGACGACATTGTTCTACTAGATGTTAACGCTCTCACCCTTGGTATAGAAACCACAGGTGGCGTCATGACACGTCTAATCAATCGCAACACTCCGATCCCTACTAAGAAGTCTCAGATTTTCTCGACCGCCACCGACGGCCAGGAAACTGTGTTGATTAAGGTGTTCGAAGGAGAGCGTACACTGTCCAAGGATAACAATATGCTTGGCAAATTTGAACTCACGGGGATTCCTTCAGCACCTCGTGGTGTTCCTCAGATTGAGGTGACTTTTGAGCTTGATGCCAGCGGAATTTTGAAGGTCAACGGTGTCGACAAAGGCACAGGTCGCTCAGAGTCTATCACAATCACGAATGACAAGGGGCGCCTCAACAAGGAAGAGATAGAGCGCATGGTTGAAGAAGCAGAGAAGTACGCTGAACAGGATGCCAAGCTACGTGAGCGCATCGAGGCTCGCAACACACTTGAAAACTACGTCGTCAGCATTCGTCGCCAGCTCAGTGAGCTTGGCTCCAAGCTCGATGAGGATGATAAGGAAATTATCCAAGATGCAGTGAATGAGGCCGCTGATTGGCTTGAGAGTGCAGACGAGGAGACTGAGTCTGGGGAAATTGAGGAGCAGAAGCAAAAATTGCAGTCCGTGGTGTATCCTATCATGTCTAAGGTTTACGGCGGTGGTGATAGCGATGACGATGCCTATGATGACTACGACGACTTTGATGACCACGACGAACTTTGAGTCTCTGTGTAAAGCCGTCGTATTAGAGATTGGTTAAAAAAAATAGCTCTGTATGAAATTTTTGATCATAATTACCTAGTGTCGCATTTCAGTTTGCGCCGCTCTCACTTACTCACAATTAGTCATCACGTGCACATGCAAGCAAAGGATGCGTGAAATCCCGCGCTAGTCACTTCTGTCTGCACAGAAATCCCCCACATTCTCAACTTGCGGGGAACAGCAACAAGATGCCTGAACTGAAAAATTCGACACACCAGGATTCATTGATCTCAAAGGAGTCTCCAGCAAATGAGAGTAAGGCAAAGGACCCTGCCGCCAAGGAAGCTGCCGCAAACACGAGCGTTTATGGTCCCCAGGTATCTCAAAGTCACTCTGAACGACAAGGCCAATCTCGTGTTCGAGCTTGGTTCCACAGGCTTAAGCTGAAGTTATCTGGCGTTGGGCCCGTTTCTGGTGCTACGAATAACTCACCTGTCGGAATGAATACTCACGCCGATCACATGGCATCAGATTCTAGTACCCGACGACAAGCTGCTTTGGCTTCCCAGGGTGGCAGGGAAATCAGCTCCGAAGTGTCTTCACTCTCAAATGTTTGCGTTGGTGACTCAAGACCACTCAATGGTCAGGCTAACGCTAACGATGCCGATTGGGTTGACACCGTTTCACCCGTTACCGTCAAATAATAAGTGAAGAATATGCTAATGATCTAATCCTCTAAACTGAACGTTCGTTTTAAAACTATGCTTCCCTGTTTGTAGAGGGTGCAGATTGATTTCCTGAGGAGTCTCAATTAATCGCGGCTCTGCTTCAATCCAGCAGCTTGGAACAGCCGCACTCGGGTCTTGGCTGACCGCGATGCGAAGGCTGTGTTTACCTCTCAGCAACGGCATGACTGCGGCGGTGACACTTATTTGCCGCAAGACTTTTTGAAGGTCACTTCTGACGCTTTTTTCTTCTTTTTTCGTGATCGTGTCAGATGCAGTTGGAAAAGTAGTAACTTCAAATTGCCATCGCTCGACATATCTTCCACTGGAGTCAATTACAATTAATGCCAGTTGGAGAAGATGACCTCTCTTTAGCAAAGAGCTTATTTGACGTGCAATTGATTGGAGATAGTGCACGAGCTCGCGATTAGTCGATTCCATAAGAGGGACACCCCACTTTCGAGAACGCGAAAATTCTGCTCTAGGATATATCTGTCGCTGAAACAGTATGTTTGTGATCGCATAATAAAAAAATTGGGCAGCTGTTGAACTACCAGTGTGAATGGAACAGGTCCCTGCTCTGCGCATGTTTAGGATCTGAGGCTAATCGCGCTCGTGATTACATCATAACTGACAACGGTGCCGGCGAGTGTGGAAGTGTGACGCAGCTGAAGGCTACTCGGCCAAAATGCATTCCGTTCGTCGAGTTGCTACGAGCGCTGAGCAGCGAGAGGCACGTCGGAGGAAGGAGGCTGGTGAAATCAAAAGGTTCCGGGCTCTTGACAGTGAAGTTTTGAGTCGTTATCGCGGAGAGAATGTGAATGTCTCAAAAGGTCTGGAGGCCACTGAAGTACTCTTGACCGTAAATCCTGAGCACTATACCGCTTGGAATATTCGCCGTGAGCTTTTGCTTAAATTGAGTGGCCAAGAAAAGCAAGAACTGCTGCTTTATGACCTAGGCATGCTTGAAAAACTGATGGCCCGTTTCCCAAAAGTCTACTGGATGTTCGATCACAGGCTTTGGGTATTAGACCAATTAAACAAACCACCTCTACCGCGTGAGTTGGCCTTGATATCGAGGCTCCTAGAGCGAGATAGTCGCAATTTCTTTGGGTGGACTTATCGTCGTGCTATTGTACAGAGAGAAGAAAAAGTGTCAGACTGTAGCTTTATTCTGGAAAGAGAACTTGAATTCACTCGCCAGAAAATCAATACGAACTTCAGCAATTTTTCCGCGTGGCACAATCGCTCCCAGCTGATCCGCAGTCTGTCCATTCATCAGATGCCGCCGCCACAAGAAAAAGAACTTGCCTATGTACGCGAAGCTGTCCTCATGGATCCACAAGATCAATCAGCGTGGACGTACTATCGCTGGGTTTTGTTTGGGGATGTTTATACAACTCCCATCAAATTGTTGGAACAGGAGATCGAAATGATAGAAGAACTCATCAATGAAGAAGAATCAACCTGGGCAGTGTATACGCTGTGGACATTATACAAGGCTTCACGAGACATAAATTGCACTCATCTCGTAGAAAAGATGATAGAGCTAGACCCGATGAGGAAGAATAGGTACAAAAGCCTACTCTCCTCTACGAATACGAGTGGTTGAACGACCCTATTTACGCCATTAGGGGGGCAAGAGAACCCTCGTTAATTCTGATTTTCTGCTTGCGATTAAATAACTTAGCCAGCCTATGCAATTGTTTCACCTTCTATGTGGTCTCGTTCGTAGTCTAGGATAAAGCGAGCAGTGCCCTCCTGAGAGAGATTTCTATCTCGAATTCCGAGCCCTTCGAAGCCTTGAGACTTGACATTCGTCACGCCTCCCAGTTCCATCAGTTCTTGAGCAGCCTCATCTCGAAATGGTGCCATGCGCTCTAGATTTATGGCCCGAACAGCATGAAGTGGTCGAGGAGACGGAACGAGAGGAGCCAGATAGAAATCCAATAATTCGACGATACTATCGTTCACATCCCTGCGATCTGTTGCCATCCTCTCGACATCAATTGATGCAAGTGCATAATCGTAGGATTTCGTAGCAATCACAAGAGTGGCCAACGCTACTGTATGCGTGGGATATTTGAGAACAACATCTGTGCAATATGCGTCTGTTGCCACTGCCCAAGCAAGAGAAGCTACTTTTTGGGGGACCTTGAGAGAGTGACCCATCTTGATCACATATGAGTGAACATGTTCAATCCTGAAATCGAAGCAAATTGTCTCAAGAACATGCCGTTCAAAGTCTAGCATCTGCGTGGTAAGATCATCGACTCCCCGGCTGGAATCTCCTGATACACGAAGTAATGCGGCAGCAATATCAGCTGACTTTTTAGGCATGTCCTCAATTTTATATGCCGACATCAAGCAGCTGCCAGCTATCACGAGCAATGTGACGTCCTTTAGTCTATTCGCCAGCATTACGCGCTGCACAAAAAGCATTGCCGTAGCAAATACACGCGTGGGAAGCTTGACTTGGCGACATACAGCCCATAGAAGAAAGAAAGCCTCCACACGCCGGGTCAAACCCACGAGTCCGCTCATTCCTGACTCGTGTTTAACCACGTCTAGTTGAGCATGTGTAAGGAAGGGCCGACTGATCTTGGCGATGGTAGGCTGTGGCTTAGCCAAAATCTCCACAGACCCAGCACTTGGTCTTTTAGGCGAACCTTTTCCGCCGCTTAAGCGTTGCTCCATATCCACCTTCGAAGGAATAAGTGCATATATTACTATAGTATTATAAATACCGGCTGCATGAGCTGTCCAGGCCGGTGTCATTGGAAATCAGAATCGAGCCACTAAATACAACAAGGATGCCTCTTTATCCTAAGACATTGGTTCGCAATAACTGATCGCTTCCATTGCCAAGTATAGTTGGATATTTGCTCTATAACTTCTTATAACATTGTCTTGTCAGTCGTAAATAAAAAAAAAAAGGAGAGAGAATATGTGCGCAAAAAAGAACAGCTCCACAAAATGAAACTCCTAGTTTGACTCGGCCGCAGTGGTTTGCGATACGGCCCCGGCAGCAGCACCGGCATCAGGTCCTAGAGTTGACTTACCAACGCGGTTCTTCGTAGGATTGCGTGTCCGAAAATCTTTGATAGCGCTCTTGATCGCATCCTCAGCCAGCATCGAGCAGTGAAGCTTGACAGGAGGGAGGGAAAGTTCTTTTGCGATGGTGGTGTTTTTGATCTTTCCTGCTTCCTCCAGAGTCATGCCTCGCACCAGCTCTGTCATATAAGATGACGAGGCAATAGCAGAACCGCAGCCAAAAGTCTTAAATTTTACGTCTTTGATGACGCCGTCGTCATCAACTTGTATCTGAAGCCTCATAACATCACCGCACGCAGGTGCACCAACCAATCCTGTTCCGATGTTTGTCTCTGACTTGTCAAAGCTCCCCACGTTGCGAGGGTTCTTGTAATGGTCGAGCACCTTCTTATGATACGGCCTAATTTGCATAGGACGCAGAAGTGTGTTAAAGCGGTTTGGAGTGGCTCTGAGAGCCGTAGCAATGGTCGAGCTTCTTGTGGCACTGAACATGATAATGATGACAAGAGGAATTCCCAATGGAAAGATGAAGCCTGGGTCTTATATTAGACATCGGTTTTTCTATGCAATTTATGTCATTTTCTCATTATATAAGCATTGCGGGGATAGGTTTTCCGCTCCGATATCCTTAAGAAGCTCACGGCTGGAGGCCTCTACTTAACGATCGTTGAAATATTTTGAATTCAACCGTCTCATTTCTAAATAAAACTTCTTTCAGAACCTTACAAGTGAGATTCTGGAGCATTGCTCTCAGACAAGCGTCACGTGCGTAAAATGCCTCTTCTAATTATGCATATTTATATCAGAAACTACGCGCCACGAACTTCTGCTTACAGAAAGCTATTATCTGACGCTTTTTGCATATAGATACGTGCCATTCATACACTTGCCGTCAATTCTCTCCAGGTTGCTAATCCAACATTTTCTGGATGTGATTCTTCTTCAAGTAATCCAACTAGACTGTTGCATATAGCTCCGTGGGTGACGATAATGACCACTTGATGGTTAAACTCCCCCAGCGCTTCTCTCAGCCCACCAGCGACTCGTTCGTCCATTTCAAAGTAGCTTTCTCCGTAAATGCCTGCGTGGCCAAGTAAGTCTAGTGGCGATGCAAAATCAACCAGTCCCATGGCACAACGACAGTTGCGTAGAATCCAAGTGAACGAGGACGCGACAATAGATGATAGGTTGTCCGCCGGAGGTGCTCCGCATTCTGTAAAATAATCTTCGGTCATCCATTCGCCAAACACAGCGGCAACTCGCAGATGAGCATTGATTGCACTTGCGATTGGTAAAGCAGTCTGTACGCACCTCAGAAATGGACTGGTAATTACTATAGCCGAGCGTCCAGAGACAGCTTCAGCGATATCATTACCGACGCGCTGGGCATCTCTTAACCCGCGCTCACTTAGTGGGGAATCATAAGGTGCTGGGCTAGTACATCGCCAATGTGGTCTCTCCTTATCCAAGCGTGCTGCATGACGCACAACTATAACTTTTCGATTGACGTGTTGCATGTTGAAATTACACGATCAGCATGTGATCAACATGTGTTATCATGCATTAAGTAAGAAAAATGGACAGAGCTGGGCACCTTGAAAGCACAGTTTCCGTGTATTTTGTATCTACTGTTTTCCCACTGTCAAATTCTCGGAGCTGGCAAATGTATAGGAGACGTAAATATTAATGTCCAGAAAGATTTTCCCACGCTTAGAGCCCGGCGATGAGCTTGCTGTAATGCGTGGACAATGCTCTCAGCAACTCGCATATGATGTGGTTGCAATATCAATGCAACTACGTGGGATCTGTGAGATTTATTCAGGCACTGTGCAAAAATCTCAACTGCCGAATAGCCAAACCACTCTGACACTGCCATGGACTCTGCTAGCGCTCGAATAAGATCCTCCGGGGTAAAAATGGATAGATCATCATAGGCGTTGACGACATATACTCCCGCACGATGATCTAATGCAAGGTCTAGTAGATGTTGTGATGCTAGTAGATGATCCTTGGTTTCAATAACGTCGACACCATCTGCGAGTAGCATGTAGTTTCAACAAATCCGATTTGTGGGGAGGCGCGCTGTGGTGCGTCAGCCAGTGATGCTGCCAATAGTGGTAGGCCTGGCACTAGCGTCAGCTCTTGGAATTGGCCGCGCGGCATGGCGAGCTCGTCAACGTCTTATGAAACTGCCTCCTAGCGCGTTCGGAATAATAGATGTACAGTCTGATTCTAAGACATGTTTTTTACCCGGTGGGTTCGCCCCAAGCATGACGTATTCAGAGGCACTTGATATTTTAAACCTACCGTCTTCTCCGCCACCTACACGACAGCAGCTTCTAGCAAGCCATCGACGAGTAATGCTAGCAAATCATCCAGATCATGGAGGTTCAACCTATATGGCCTTGAAAATAAATGAGGCACGTCAAATTGTTGGTAACCAAATTTCATAGTTACTCGAGTTTGTCATGGACACGTTTTATGTTTTGTACTTTGCGCTTCACATCGGTATCACACTCATCATAGATGCCACGATTGCTCTTCCTCGCCAATGGCTGATGTCTTGGCAACAACAGATAGGCGATTTCCACGTACGGACAAACAACGACTTGTTGGTAGCTTCGCGACCAGTCTGGCTGCAAGCGTTTGTGTGGATTGAGCTACTCTTACAAGTGCCGTTCTTTATCTGGGCTGTACATGACTTAAGACGCGGTTTGACTCGAGTGTACCCGGCAGCTTTGGCTTACGGCGTTGAAGCGGCTACAACGACATTCGCGTGCCTTGTGGAGGTATTAGCATTGCCGATGCCTCTCTACGACAAATTAAAGCTATTTGGAATATATCTTCCTACATTTCTGATTCCTCTTTACATGGCCTTTGACTTCGCGCATCGTATATATCACCTCGTTGAAGCACGAAAGACGCAATGAGATCGACCGAGCGATGATGGCCCCTTCTCTCTACTCTAGAATAAGTTATATCTTCCATATCTTATATAATCATATATGCACCTGACAGTGGCGTACTTGTTTAACGGTCCTCGAAAGCTGGATCTACCTGAATCGGTGCTGGCAGATCTCTCACGGAATGCAATTGAGTCTCCTTTAATATTCAGTATCAACGGTGGAGCGACGCATGCTGGAGTACGCGAATTTTCTGCTGATGAAGGTACCTTAGGAGTCAACGAGGCCTTAGCAGCTCAGCTTGGGCTTGAAGTGGGCTCTTTTGTGACCATTGAACCTGCAAGACTACCAAAAGGTACCAGCGTTACGCTAAAAACCACGATGGTTCGCAGTGACTGGAAGGAGCTATTGGAGTCCTGGATACCTCGAAGCTTGACAGCACTCACGAAGGGGGATCAGCTTGTAGTACCACATTTGGGTGTCAAATTGACATTAGAAGTTGTTTCTATTGAACCCCAAGATGCTGTGTGCGTTACTGATACCGACATGGATCTACATATCGAATCACCCTCGGAGATAAGTGATAGCCCTTCAGGCGGAAACAGGATAGCTCTACTAGATGAAATGGTTGAGTTGAATTCGTCTCCTGTCACCTGGAGATTAGATCCGGGTACTAAGATAGAGGCTAGAGGGGATGGTGAAGTATATATCGGACCAGAACACGCAACCTTTAGCCATTCTTACATTGCATCATTGTATGGCGACCAGAAGATGACTTTGATCGCACCAGGCCCAGTCAGTGCGGTTGGAAAAGGAACCGTAGTACTTGCATTGGTGGATTCTAGCGATGTGTCTACTTCAAGAATACCTGGAGTGAGACTGTGCCCGACATGTGACTCCAGGATCCTGCAACAAAACTTTGCTTTGCACACAGTACATTGTGCTCGTAATACAGTTCGATGTGACTGTGGTGCTATATTTCATCAGAGAAGAATTCCTGAAGATCACTGGCATTGCTCCCAGTGCTCCAAAACGGGTATTGGATTTGCAGAAGCTCACAGGCATGAACATGACCCTGAATCCTGCGAGTGTGGGAGTTTTGAAGGGGAATTCGGAAATGTAGCACACCATCGTGCTGCGGAATGCCCACTTCGATTACATTTGTGTCGCTTCTGCCACCTGCTTGTGCCACAAGAAGAGACAACTGCTATTACTCGTGCTGAGGGACTCAGCGGTCATGAGACTGATTGTGGAGTCCGAACTACTGACTGTCCCTTCTGTATGCGCCCAGTGCGCCTAAAGTCTCTCGAGGCCCATATTTCTGGCCATGATGCCGCACGTCAATCCCGCAGGGCTCCTGATCTCTGTTCCAATCAAAACTGCCCAAAACCTGCCAATCCGGTATCACACCTAGGGTTGTGTGAACATTGTTTTGGTCCTTTGTATTCTCAACAGCAAGATTTAGATGGATCGAAGCTGAAAAGTCGCGTAGAGCGTCGCTATATTCTCCAATTGACACGAGGATGTGGTAATATATGGTGCCAAAACCAATTTTGCAAGACAGGAAGTGGCATGGTCAGGACTGTCAAGGAATGTATGAGTCTTGTTCAAGATATTATGGCTCAAAAAGAGTACTGGTTTTGCGTTGACGAGATAACTACTAGGAAGGCAATGTTTGTGGACGCAGGGCCAGCTGAATTTGCCCGTGGTTGGCGAGGGATGGCAATCACCCGTTGTGGGACTGAGGCTGAAGCCTGCCAGTGGCTAAATAGAAATGCATCTCGTGTAATTGAAAACGCGTAAACACTATATATCACAACCCTGACACGTATTTTAAAAGTTTTGTCTGTACACTGCAAACTCACACATTTGGTGATATATAATAGGACGTCCGTTCCGTCATGTCAACGTATCTTATGGCTGCAGGAGTGTCAGCAGCGCTCACAACCGAGACTGTTTGAGCCACTGTTTAATATCTGTCAGATCGCTCTCCAAGAATTTGATAGCGGCTTTGATCTGATCTTTACACTGAGCCACGCCCATACTAATTCCACGTAGATCTTTACTGTTGAAAAATTTTTCGACATCATTCAGATGCTCGACCTTTGTGAAACTAGACAGAACGCCTTTCAGTATGCCCATTAGCAGCGTACCAGTCATTGGGAACATCTCAGTGAGACGCTCCCAATTAGCCTTGATCCAGTCCCATGTCTCTAGCAAAGTGTCGGGTCTGTGCAGGAGGCCGGCAATAGCCCATACGCTATCTTGCGAACGTACAGTTCCATCAAGAACTGAATCGCGCAGCTTCTTGCGCAGATCTGCATTGTGAGTGCTGCCTAAAGAGAGAATGGCGTCAATCCCTGACGCTCCATTAGTTCCAGCTGTGTAATGGTCGAGCAATTGGTGCCACTGCTCAGTTGTCCCTTTCGACGACACTGCACGGAACACAGAAGCCCTCAAATTAGCGTTAACACCAGAGAAGCCCTTGTCCGCAAACAAATCGAGAGAATATTTGATATGTTCAGGATCCTCTAATGACACCGCTGCTCCAAAAAGAGAAGACTTGAGTTGAGCTAGACTAGCTGAATCTTCCTTACTGAAAGAGTGTCCTAGCTCTTCAGCCTTCGGTATGACGACGCTGGTACGGAAGGACTTGTACGCCTCTCGGACAGATTCAGACTCGAAAAGAAGCTTGCTCGCGACAAAGCCTAGGCTAGTAAGAATTCCGGACCAAACGTTGGGCTCAGGATCCGAACGCCATTTGCTAGCCAGTGTAAGAAGCTGAGACGTCCGAACATAGCCACCGGACAAAGCTCTAACGTCTGCAAGCAAGCCCATACGATCTTCAGTCGACAGTCGTGAACGGGGCGCAGCAGCGCCTTCAACTGCTAGCTTTTCAATGCGCTCAGCAGGATACAGGACCCTGAAGATGCCATTCTGATCTGCATTGAGCTTATAGAACTCTGGATCAATATCGATTGTACTGTTCCGACTTTTCAAAAAGGTCTCCGAATCAACAGAGCCATCAGAGAGACGAAGGGACAACCACACAGGATATTCGAGATCCTCATCCTTACTGACATCTCTGGTGACGAGGAATCGGTGCTGCTCCAAATCAATCTTGGAGCCTTCCTCTTTAACGGAAACAACAGGATATCCTACCTGCTTGGTCCAAACTCCCATAAGCGACTCAACATCCTTACCAGATACTTCGCTCAACGCTTGCCACAAATCTCGTGTTGTAGTGTTTCCATACGCATGGCGTTTGAGGTAGTGAGAAATACCCTTGATAAAAACATCCTCGCCTAGATATTTTGACACCATGCGAATTACGCAAGATCCTTTCATATACGAAATTGCGTCAAAAATCTGGTTAATTTCATCCGCACGGTTCACCGGAACTTCAATGGGGTGACTGCTACGAAGCCCATCCAATGCGAGCGCAGACTGATATTCTCTATTGACGTAAGTTTCCCACACTTTCCACTCTGGGAAGAAATGGTCGCTAGAGTACCACGACATCCACGTCGCATAGCCCTCATTTAGCCAGAGTCCTTCCCACCAGTCCATAGTGACCAGATTTCCGAACCACTGGTGAGCAAGCTCGTGCTGAACGACTTCCGCCACCCTGATTTTTGTCGCTGTTGAATCCTTGCCCTCCTCGTAAAATAAATCTACAAGACGATAAGTGATGAGTCCCCAATTCTCCATGGCACCTGCGCTAAAATCATGAATACCCACCATATCACACTTTGGCAGAGGATACGGTATATCAAAGGTATCTTCAAAAAACTTGAGAGTCTTGGCAGCGAGATTAGCGCTGAATTGACAACGTGTCTCAAGCCCTGGTGTAGCATATACGCGAACTGGAACGCGGAAGTCATTGCACTCGACGTACTTCAAGTCTCCAACGATGAATGCGACAAGGTATGTCGACATCTTGGGGGTGGTGTTAAAGTGCGTGACCTTCTTTCCATCGTCTCGATGCTCTTCCATCTTGACATCTGAATTAGACAAGACTGTTAAATCAGCTGGCGCAGCAATAGTCACGTCGAACGTGGCCTTCAGAGCTGGCTCGTCAAAGCATGGAAATGCGCGACGACAGTCCGTGGCTTCCATCTGTGTAGTGGCAACAACTTTCTCGACGCCATTCTGGTCTTTGTGCACGCTCCGATAGAACCCGGCCAGCTTGTCGTTTAGTGTTCCATCGAAGTCTAGACTCAGAGTTTTTTTGCTACCCCCTTTTGCAACAGAAGCAAATTCCCAAGTTATTGTTTGCTTTTCAACGTCGTGCTCAGCGCTGACAGCTAACTCACTGCCTAGTTTCACGTTTTTTGTGACAAGGTCCAGTATGTTCAGCGTCACGGCCTTGGTATCCGTCTTGATGTCTAGATCAATCTCGACTTGGCCCTTATACGTGAACGCAGAAAGATCCGGCTCTAGAAACAAGCGATAGTGCTTCGGAATAACATTTGTTGGTAAAACTTCTCTGACAGGCTCCTTTACGGTCGAACACATTCTAGTGAGCTTTGGAAATAAGGTTCGTTGGTAGAGAGGTGAGGAGACCCGTTTGAGGAGCCGAAGGGTCATGCTTCCACGTTAAGTATAAGCTGTTCTGGCTGGCTCAAAGAGTGTCCGGGTTAGGGTAGAAATCAGTTTGACTTCTAGCGTGCTCTGGGAAGTTGGATATTATATCTCACGTATATAGAAATGCACACAGCCTTTTTCACTTGAGTCAGGTCGGAAAATGCTGCTGCTCATTTTAATAACTGAATTATTTGCGTTTTTGTCATTGTGCAAACATGCAGCGCGAAGAGCGCCGTGCGTAGTATATGCAGAAGGTCCGCTGTGCCGTGCGTATGATGTACAACATATGACGTGCGAGACAAGACTATTTCGCCCCGTAGATAACTAAAAGTCCTAGACTTTTACATTAAAGAATAACCATTTTGCGATAATTCTGCTCTATATATTTATACGATTACCAGACGAGGATGCGATTCCGTAGGTGTCAGCAGCACTGCAATGCACCACGTGACCAAGTCATTCACGTTTCTTTAGCTAGGTATGAAGAGAGCACTAAGAGCATATTTTTCAGCTGAACTGGAAAATTCCTTTTTAAATTGCTTCTAACGGTTGTGCTAAATCTGGGGAAGGTGGCTGAATTTGCACAAGTCAGTGCCAGAGAAAGCAAATAAGTCTGAAGAGACAATAGGTCGCCAGCATTACGAGATGAGCTTGGTCTTGTAATCTTTGTGAGACTTCTTTGCACTTACGGATAGTCAAAGCTTAAGTAGATAGGTCAATTTTTCCATGCTGTTTTTAAGTTGCAATTTGTACCCCATTTAATGTGTCTAGGATCAATAGAGTGCTGCTGCCGCTTTCTTTATGAGCGAGTTGACTTTGACTGAGAGATTTACCTTATACTAGGTTTAGTGATATTCTCGGCACTTGAACTATTGGGTAAATCGAGAGATTCAGGCTGCACTAGCATCGGATCCAGGTGCTATCTACAAGTAAATGGCCGCACACTCTACTTTACCATTCTCAGGAGGGACGCTAGCTCAATCATAATTGGCAGGGCATAGTGTCGTTAGACTTAGAGCTAACGGTACAGTCTCCACCAAGAGATCACCCGCTTAACGTGGTACGCTAAGAATTGCTTATTGTATTAGCTCTCCTCATACTAGTTCACCATGTGAGCCAGTCTCCCATTTATATTTGACTTCTTATGGGCCCTCGTACTTCTGACTATTGAGCACTCTCCTTCAGCCTATGCATAGCTTCGTCTACCCTCTTGAAAATTATATTCGTAAATTTAGGACTCCTGTTAATCTTTGATTGCTAGCGCCCTCTAAAAGGCTTGCAAGAGACATCAGATATTGTGTACGAGTTTTGCCTAATGTGATTGAATAAGATCTACGTTCTTAAGCAAAAAGGCTGATAATTTTGTCTGCAACGTACTGACGGAGTACATGAGTCGGTGCGGGAGGAGTGCCGATAAAGTCCTTGTAGTATCCGCTATATACAGACTCCAAAGTCTGGATGGCTTGATGACCTTGCGGATCAGCATTCAAAGAAGAATAGGCAGAAATCACTTGCTCGTGGACTTGTTCCATGCGCTGCGAGATTTTCGCTGCATCTGCTCCAGTAGCGGTGATCGTAGGTAGGTTCAGATTAAAGTTCGTGGCTTCCGATTGAGCATACTTCACATAGCTAGAATACTCTGGCTTGTTCTTAACACTCGAATATTCAGTGGCAACAGCTTGCGCAATTACGCTTAGCTCGGATGGGTTGATGGATGGACCATTCTTTGCCCAATTATTGATGAGAATTGAACCAACCTCAGTGGCCTGAGGCTGAGCAAGAGCGCTGCCAATAAGTTTGGCGGCAATAGAGCTAGCAGTTGCGGATGGAACGCCATTTTTCCGAGCACTCACAGCTCCATCCACGAAAGCTGAAGAGGCGAAATCAATATACCAAGGGCCTGCAGCGGGCTGGGAAGCGGCCACTAAACCGGTAAAAGAAGAGATGAGGAGTAGATTGAAGGAAACCATTTTTTGATACTAACAGGAGGTAAATAGTTACTTAAGTACTCGAGCACTCCATCTAAAGTTCATGACACTATCTCCTCCATTGGACTTTTCTCCTCGGTCAGTATGGATTTGAGCTGACTGATTTAATTAAACCAAACCTAAGCGGACCGAGAGATCGTCATTGACGATCTGTGGCAGCAGCACCGTAGAGGCCTAAGCGTTAGAAATCGCGACAGACACTAGGTGACTGCGCGGGTTTTTTTTTTGAGGAATAGGATACATGTGAAAAATCAGGGACATTTTCTTCCTTGTATCATTGCTTCGAAGCTTGTTTGGGTCTAAACTTTCAATTCTGCTTGCTAACGACGATCGGCCTTAATTCTGCTCAGCTCAACGAGAACCCATCGAGGGGTTCTCGGAGTTGGAACAAATGGTCTAAGTATAAAACCCAGCTTCGAAACGCAGCTTTAAAACCAATATTTCACATCTACTCAATCGCTTAGGTTTACTTGAAGAATTTAGACAGCGCCACCTGTTGCTCGTCGTTACGGGCCATAACCTTGGCCACTGCTAGCTCAAAATCTTCCTGAGTGACGTGTACCCGGTGCTCGCGAAGCGCGTACATGCCTGCTTCTGTGCAGACGCCTTTAACCTCGGCACCAGAGCAGCCGGTCATCTTCTCAGCTACCTTGCGCATATTTATCCCACGAGTGAGATTCATGCTGCGAGAATGAATGCGCAAAATATCAGTGCGGGCTTCAACGGTCGGAGGCGGGAATTCTATCTTACGATCAATTCGGCCAGGTCTCAGAAGAGCAGGGTCGAGGATATCGAGTCGGTTGGTGGCCATGATAATCTTTATATCTTTTGAACTCTCGAAACCATCAAGTTGATTTAGCAGCTCCAGCATTGTGCGCTGAACTTCGGAGTCACCGCCACTAGAACCTTCAACTCGACTTGACCCAATTGAGTCTATTTCATCCATGAATATGATAGAGGGAGCATGCTCCCGAGCCATTACAAATAACTCGCGTACCATACGCGAACCCTCACCTATATATTTCTGGACAAGCTCTGACCCCGACACTCGAATGAACTTAGAATCTGTGTGGTGGGCTACGGCTCTGGCCAGCAGAGTCTTGCCCGTACCTGGGGGGCCGTATAAGATAACACCCTTCGGCTGTGCAATTCCTAGGCTTTCGAACAATTCAGGATGCTTCACCGGCAGTTCAATAACCTCCTTGATCTCTTTGATCTGTTTATCTAACCCCCCGACCATGTCAAAAGTAGAGTCAGGCACCTTCTCAATCATCATAAGACTAACCAAAGGATCTACCTTGTTTGGTAAAATCTGATGGAGCTGGTAGGAGTCAGCTCTGAGGCAGACGCGCATACTGGGCTGGATCTTCTTGATATCGATTTCAGGGCTCAGATCCACAACATATTTGCCTTCGGGGTGGACTTTCACGAGCACCTTGTCCTTACCCATGACTTTCACGACCTCTCCAACAAAAGAACCAGGCTCTTGAAGAAGCTGGAGCTCCTCCTTAAGCAAACGCACCCGAGCGTTTAGTGAGTTACGCTGCGCCTCTAATCGGCGTAGATTCTGTTGCTTCGCATTGATCTCAAGTTCCATTGTCTGGATATTTTGCTCAAAGAACGGCTTAATGCCACCTGCAGCCACAGACATCATTCCCATACACTGTGAAGTGGCGTGTCGTTCTCAGTAGTTAGTTTGCTTAGTAAATATTGATCTCGGACTAAATTGTATTATGCATATCGGTCTCGCGGCCCAAGCAACCTGAAAATAAGATAGGGAATGTCGACGCCAAGATATCTTCAGTTTTGCAGCTGTGACTGTGGGATTGGCCGTACTTTAATCGAGCTTAAAGCATCGGACGGCACCTTTCTTCCTTGTGCTAACTGCACACGACAACTATGTGCGCTAGAGGAGGCGTGCCAGGGAGTGAGCCAGTCACTGATTCAAGCTAAGTGTTTTCAGCGTGAGAGCGTTAAAGACTCTACTGTAGTCCTGGTTTTTCTATTAGGTGTTGCGCTATTGATTATATGGAGTCTGTATAACAGATATTTCCGACGGCATTGATATGCGTAGTTTCACAACCATAATGAGGACTAAGGCAGCACTGATTATGGCGAGGGCAGATTCCTTAAATTATATAGAGCGTGACCCGTACATCAATGATGAATCCATTATTTGAAGCGGAGCCAGAAGAGGCGACTGCTTCTCTGGGTTTACGTTTCAAACGTGTAGCCAGTAGGGTGGCACGGGTAGGATGTCTAACGGCTGCCATTGGTATATTTCGCGCCCGTGATGCTATGAAAACGGGGCAACACGTTGTGTTATTGAGTCTATCTACTGCATTACCAGTCATTTATAATACAGCCGTGTGGCTAGATCCTACGCTGGATAGTGGCAGCGCCGATGGCCAACAACTCCAAACGTTGTTTTGGTCAGGCGCAACTTTGCAAACAGGTAAACACCTTCGATCACTGGACGTAGTCGATCCAGTAGATGCTTCCGATATTGATAGCGTGCAGGAACTGCAAGAACTACAACCACCAGCAATTCTTCCATCGGAACCACGGTTCATCAAGCCCAAGCCATCCATTGTCTCTCTCCGTCTTGGGCGCCGGAAACGCCTGAAACGAACGCTTCATCTTCAGCGCTTCACTCGCGCAAGCCGTTGCAAGGCAACCGCGCCGCCTTCTCCTACTGCCCAGCCTCCCTTGCAATCGACGAGCGAATCATGGAGCGTTGAGATGTCAGGAGATCTAAGAGAGGACCTCAAATGTACTGCCGATGGCGGTGGGTTTCTGACCGAGAGCTTAGAGGCTGAGAAGTCCTTAAGAGCAGACGTTGTGCTCTCGTCCACAGCTGCTGACCTGCCGCCTGCTTCGACTGTTGATGATGATGCCAACAAGCAGGGGAAAATGCAAATGTGGTTGCCAATTAGGAAGCCACGAGAGTAGCTAAAGCAGTTAGGCCATAGAATTTAACACCAACGTTGAATGAAGGCTTCTTTGCAGTGATGAAATTACACGACTAGTGAGTGCATAAATTACAACTAACATTATAGTTAGGACTTTTTGCTCGACATCGATCGATTGGATAGCGACCGGGAGTCCACGGGAGGAGTGCCACCGCGAAGAGACGGCGCACGAGAGCCACCGTGAGAACTACTGTTGTGACTACCGCCGCCACCGCGAACGACTGGGCCGCCGCGCCGAGAAGGTGTGCTAGCTGCCTCCCGGGCAAGCTGCGCCTCCGCCTCCAGATGTACCTCAGAAATGGTCTTGGGTCCTTTAGCATCTTTATCATCGCGCCATCCCTTCCTCGCAAGATCTTCGACGTCCATAATCATGAACTTGAGACGGGCGGGGAAGCCTGGTCTCTGCCGCCATTCAACCATACCGGCAAGAGCACGAGTCACTAAAGCAGCACCTGAGCCCTGCTCACCCTCATCATGGACCATACGAGGAGCAACTGTACGCAGTAATTGGCTCATCGATTCGACAATATCTTCTGAGGGATCTTCAGAAAGCAACCGGGAGAAGCATCGGTAAATTAGCCGCATTTGGATGATCTCCTTTTTGTACAGCTCTCCGATGAATCGGATTACGCCAAGACCACGCCGCTTAAGTTTCACAGCCTCATAATACTCATCCGAAAGAACGGCAGCTCCACCAGCTTCATCCTTTACAGGCGTCCATCCCCTCTCGAACTCTTCCTGGCAGCGAGCCAGTAGGTAGCGTCTCAACAAGCGAGCGCCAGAAATTGGCTCTCCATGTTTATCAATAAGTCCCTCTTCTTGGAGTTCTGGAGGGAGGTTTGCCTCTGTGAGCATATACAAGAAGAAACGGGCATACATCTCTGACCAATGAGGCTCATCAATTGCTTTGGCAAAAGTTAAGAATATGACCTGGCGCAAAGTCATAGCGTTCCTCTCATGAATGCTTTGCAGCGCAACATCTCGGATTTGTATTGCAATCCTGGTGAAGTTCTCAAGTGTCATTTTATTCAGAAGAGATTTAACCCTCCGCTGCACTTCCTCAGGCGGCAGGCGACCATCATCACCCACGGGTTCTTCTTTAGATAGTGTTGTACGCACTTTGAATGCATTTTCTGCTTTACGCAGCTCTACAGGTTCCTTGGGAACATCAGCACCACGGCCACCACCCCGACGACTGCCTTGACGATCATCATCGCCACGACGTCGCGAGCCTTGTCTGGATGACCCGCGCAGGCTCCGGCCACCCATGGAGCCAGCACGACCCATGTTTCCGCGTCCAAATCCAAACGACGACTGCCTTCCACCGACACTGCGTCCGCTGAGGCTGCGGCTAGAGTTGAACGAAGCTCCACGACCGAAGTCTACATTTTTCAATTTATCCATATAGAGAGCAGGGACGACCGAGTGGAACTGCGCCAAAAATGCGGGATCGTATTTTCCGGTGGGTGCCGAATTTGGCAAAGCACCTGTAGGGTATGAAACGTCCTCGACCTCATTTATAGGTTTAGCATTCTCCAACGAGATCTTGAACGATTCGGCTGAATCCTCCTCTTCAAAGCCCTCAGGCTCCTCGGACTCTTCACGATCTTCAGATTCTGCAGCCTGAGATCTGGGCTCCATAGCCTGATCTGTCTCCTCTGTAGCTTGTGCTTGTGCTTGTGCTTGCTGCTCTTGACTCCCTGCATTCTCTTCAGTTGAAGTTGCAGACTCCTTTGCCTGGCTAGGCTTCGGGAGTTTTGACGCACCCCTCAACTTTGACACCCCAATTGTAGGGACCTTCATCGCACCTAAAGTCGCCTTGACCCAGTCAGCACTGAGTCCCCCGGGCTTTGAGGAGTCGGGCTTGGACTCCTCAGAAACTGCTTCTAGAACACTTTCCTTAGCAGGAGTAACGTTGGTCACCAACTCAGGTTCAGCTTTTAGCTCAGGTTTCGGTCTCTCTACAATTGATTCAGGACGAGTTTCATGATTTTCCAGAGATATCGGATCGGGCTTCTTTTCAGATTTCTCCTCAGGTTTCGCGATGACAGATTCCGGTTCCGATTTAGCATCTGATGCCACTTCAGACTTTGCTCCAGAATCGACCTCAGATTTTGAATCAACTTTCGTTTCGGCTTTCCTGTCTGATGTCGTGTCAGTGTCTGGCTTAGCCGATATTGTCGGTTCATTGAAAGTCGACGTAGGATTCTCCTTAGATTTGCGCGCCGCTAGAATTTTAGCTCTCAGCTCATCTGCAGCACTGGAAGCAGGAGGCTTAGCCTTCTGTAGTGTTGGAATACGCTGTACAGGTGAAGGCTGACGAGGTTCGAATTGCGGCGGCGTTTGCAGCTGAGGCTGGGGAGCAAATACGCTCTGGCCTTGACGAGTAGAAGCATGCTGAGCAGCTACAGCGCGCTTGAGATCAATACGGTTACCACTAGCATCTGTCATTACGACTGCAGAACCCACACCTGTACCGACTGTAGGCTCGAACTGTCTTCCTGGTATGGTTCCTGGTGCGCCAGGGAAGAACTGGCCCCCATATGGATAACCAGAAAAGCCGTAAGCTGGCGCAGTGCCTGTTACTTGCTCATAGTAGCTTGGTCCACGATTATGTCCATGGTGGCCACCATGCTGATGTGACGAAGCCGATGAGCGATGGCCGCGACCGCCGCCGGGAGGGTGACGTCGGTAAGGTTGTCCACCATTCTGACCATCCTGGTTCTGATGATTGGGTTGATAATGCGGCTTCTGAAATACGCCTTGACTCTGTGAGGGTCCAGTGGATTTGTATGTGTGCCCTTGAGCAGGTCCCTGCGGAGGTGTCGCAGTGACCTGATGGGTTTGAGGCGTTGTCGACGGCTCCTGAGGAGCTGAAGACTGTGGAGTCTGGCTACCTGGGAAGTTGGACATTGTTTACCAGGGCTCCACCGACAGATAGTGCACTACTTTGTGACCTAGTCCTGCCGGGAGCTGATGAAAAAAATTAATAACGGCCGGGTCGACGTGACGATATTGGGGCTTACTCATACACGCATATCGATGCTTATAGTCTAGGCGCAACTGAATTTACGCCTACTTGTGTCCAAGCCCAGCTGATACAACTCAGTTCGCAAGTTACTTCTATGAGAATATAGCTTTCTATTGGCATCTAATCACTAAACATACAGACATGCCTAATTCCAATACCTATAACTATATGCTAAAGAAAGGAATCGTGATAAACAGATACCAGACGCTCACCCAACCGGGGATGACTTTCACAGAGAGACGGAAACAGCGTTCTATTTATCACTTGCTCATCTTAATATTATATTCAGCTTTCTGAAATTGTTCCTGAAGCAATATTTGTGTCGTGGGTTTATTAGTCTCTTGAGGCGAAGAATTCTAAGAGCGACTCTCTCCCCACACAGAGCTTAGCTCATTTAAGCCCGCGAACTAACCTGTTTATGCGTAATGATATGGCCCCGGTCACTAGCGCGAAAACAGCCGCTCCCTCCTCCCAGGCGCAACCCACCCGCTTCAGTGGAAATGTTTTGCAGATCGATAAAAGGGGGTTCTCTGATCTGAAATTAGTCCACCTTTTGTATCGACGATCTATATACAAGTGGATGCAATATATAGTTAATTATTGGAAAAGCGGCCTCTATGTCATACCATCGTACACTCTGGCAGCGAAATACGAAACGGGGACAAAGGAGGCGTGGTTGGGGGTTGGGAAGGGTCAGAACTAATGACGAGGCGAGGCTTATCGCGCAGGTGACTTATACACGGTTGCCTTGAGTCAGCATCACCCATGGAAGCTTAGCTTCCGTGATTCCGGCAATGCACCTGTCACGGCACTAAACATTAAGTGGGGTTACGGAATATGCAACACGCTACAGAATACCATGGATTATCTCGTAGCTTGTTGTTGACCTCCCAATTTTTCAAGTTATCGCCGCATAATTGGAACTAGATCTTGGAGGGTGATCGCTTACGAGATGCTATGTCAGGGCTAGGGTATCCTAATGCTACAAGCAACGTGCCTCCCGCTGCAGAATGGGTAATAACTTCCAGCTCTAATAATCTCTGTATCTTTCCCAATCACTGGGAAGGAGACAGAGTTCAATGGTGGGACTTGGCAAACGTGGCCAGCCTATGCAGAGTTACCCTAACTACCCCGTGCTCGAACAGCTGCCCTACGCGGTTGCGACGAATACGCCGGGCACCAGCCATGCTTTGGGGATTCCCGACAATAAGAACATTCACGACATTCGCTTGCCGGACAAGCAAACTACATCTGATATATCGAATGCTATGGACGTCCGACATATACCGGTGGCAGTTCAGGGGTCACTTCCTGTCAGCTATAACCCGTACTATCTTCCCCAATCGCCACCGAAGGATGGATTCCCGACGTCTGCAAACTCGGGAGGGCTGCTCTCCTCCTTCCCTGGTGGTTTCCCAGCTCATTTGAGCAAGTCAAATGCCCTAGGTGGCAGTCCACCAGTAGAGGCGCTCAACGAGAAGCGTAGAAGAATTGATGCCACTCCTCTGGCCCATTCTCAAGGAGGACAGGCGCCATTGACACCTGTCACGCCAGTGATGCCAATCTCAGCACGATTACCCCCTCTGCATCAACTTCAGAAGCCGCGGGAAATTGCTTTGCCGAAGGTAGTAGACAGTGGAGCTATTGAGCGTCAATGGGACGATGATGGTGGACATTATGTGGTTGTCGAAGGTGAGCAGTTCGCAGGTCGTTACATACTTACTGATCAACTTGGCCAAGGAACGTTTGGCATAGTTGCCGAGGCATTTGACAATGCCACTGAGCAGCTCTGCGCCATCAAGATCATTCGGGCTATTCCAAAATATCGAGATGCTTCAAAGATTGAACTCCGCGTTCTCAACATGCTCACCAAATATGATCCAGACGGTAATACGCAATGCATACGCATGCGAGAGTGTTTTGACTATCGTAACCATGTGTGCATCGTCATGGATCGCCTCGACATATCTGTTTATGACTTCCTGAAGGCAAATGACTTCCTTCCTTTTCCAGGCCACCACATAATCAGCTTCGCCAAACAGCTTCTTCAGAGTGTTGCATACATTCACTCTTTGGGGTTAGTACATACTGATCTCAAACCAGAGAACATATTACTGAAATCGCAGTCATGGCAATCTGGCTCTTACCGGCGCGGATCACGGGGGCCGTCACGAGCGCGGCGTGAACTCACTGACACTCGAATAACACTTATCGATTTTGGGTCTGCAATATTTGACGATGAATACCACTCGAACGTGGTCTCAACTCGGCACTATCGCGCACCCGAGATTATATTCGGCACTGGATGGAGCTATCCTTGTGACATGTGGTCTATAGGGTGCGTCCTTGTGGAATTGTGCACAGGCTGTGTACTGTTCCAAACAAGAGACAATCTGGAGCATCTGCATATGATGGAAAAGGCATTACAAACACAGTTTCAGCGTGAACAGATAGCTTTTGCTAGGACAACTGCCGCAGGATCGGGTTTGATCGATGTGAACTGGGATCGTCTTCTCCCTCTGTCAGAATCTAAAAGGATACAGAACGTTGGGCGGCAGTTGACTGTGAATCATCTCGTACAGTCTGCGGTCCAATATTCTCGAGACCGCCCGTTCTGGACAAGCTTCCTAGACCTGGTTCATAGACTCCTTGCTGTTGACCCAAACGAACGCCCAACAGCTCAGGAGGCACTGGCTCATCCCTGGTTTTCATCCACAGTTTGAACAAACAAGATATTTTATTTTATTTTTTTATTTTTATTTCCGACGCCGTCGTTTCATCATTATCGCCGTAATCACCACAATCATCGTCGCTACCAAGGATGGCTCACAACTCTTATTAAATAATTAGATGCATGGCAGGCTACAAGTGTCTGTATCCTAAAACCCATCACCAATAGCATCATTGCTCCTGACTTTGGTTATCTATCTACTTAACTTCTGAGTTGTTGATCCAGGGCCCTGCGTCTGGGAGATTGAAGATAGGCTTACGCCATTCTACCCCACCATTTCTCTCCCCCTCCCTTCAAAGATAGCCGAACGGCGTAACTAAGGAAAAATTGCAAAATGCCTTCCAATGCCGATGTGGAAAAAAGAACTGATCATAAACCCGATCCCATCTGGATACATCGCCGTCTATGGGCTTTGCGTGCGTATCTCAAGTATGTGGATCCTAAGCTAAGTCGAACAAGCGATCGCCTTCTAGCCTCTATTGGTTATCCCGCACGGGCATTGGGCTGGTGGCTCCGAGCTTTCCCAAGTCTCTCAGGTAGTCTCACTGCCTTGTCTAATTCGGTGAGCGATTATCGTACAGGGTACCGTGTACTGACTACCCCTCAGACCATAGAATGGGCTCTTGACCTGCTGCTAGCGAACCCAAACAAGTGTCGTTGGCGTCGCGCCAGTGACTATATACAGGCTGTCTCAGGTGTATCATATCAGATACTTGAGGATTTTGCTTGGCTGGCTTCAAAGGGGATTTTACCTATATCATCCAAGCGGCAAGCCGATCTCTGGGTAGTATCATGCTGGTTTTGGGCCATTCATGTTGCTCTAGAGCTTGTGAAGCTTGCGATAATACGAATGCAGGGCAAACCTGTAGATTATCGCGCATTACTTGTCAATTTGGCTTGGGCACCCCTGACAGTACATTGGTCAACCTACAACGGCATCCTAAGTCCGAGCTGGGTAGGCGTTCTTGGCTCTGCTGCATGCTGGCCCCAGCTGTTTGCGCAATGGAAGGCATAAATAATTATCGCGGTAAAAATCAGACATATCTATAATTAAGTATTCAGGAAATTAATAGTATGGCATCCACAGGATCTCTGTAAGAACAAGATTGCGCGGATTAACAGCCAGAGAAACCAGATCAATGACAGTTTGATTAGCGGGAATTGTACCCGAGCCAATCTGCGCCAGCGATGACGCTCTACGAGTGATAGCATCCACATTAATGCGAACAATTTCTCGGGCTTGCTGCGGTGGCAGTCTACGCTGCTGTGGGTAAGCAGATATCAGCTCGTCCCGTACAAACAGAGGAAGGTAGCTGGCAAGATCGAACTCCGGCTCCGTTAAGCCTTTAGCGATTATCATGATAGCCATCGAAAAGATTCCTTCCATCATTGTTGGACCCAGCAGCGTTTGCAGGTTAGGGGTCAGGCGGAACGCCACGGGTTCGCCATTGAGGAATGTTGGCTGAGTACGATTAACAGGGAGAATTGGTAGCATCTCTGTTGCCCATACTGCTCCAGACTGCAGGTTCACAAGGAACTTGTGCGGGTACCGATTGTTCACGCTCATCATGATGGTCATAAACGTGACACCGGCATACTGATAAGCAAATTGACGACGGAACAACCAGAAGTCCTCAAACGACTGGTATTCAGCCAAAAAGAAGTCAAGCATAATAGTCGGTGGAACCAGGGTTGTTTGGATTCCAGTCATAATCTCCATTTTAACCGAGGGCAGATCTGGTTTTGGAAGCCGAGGATCGAATGCTTCACGAATTTTCGAGACAGTATAGTCGAACGGCGCATCACGGCTCTGGCCACGTTGGCGACAGAAGCGCTCATAAATTTGATAAAATGATTTGTAGTGAGGGTCGTCCTGGACAAATCGAATATGTGTATTCAATGGAACAGCCACCGGAAGTGTAAACTGTAAACCACGTTTGCGCGCCTCGCTGCGCTGTTGCATAACTGAGTTCAAAATCTTGAAAACTTGGGTCATACGCTCTTCACGGCGACAATGGCGCGCCGCAGGCCATTGGATTGCAAACGCATGGCGAGAGCCATCTGTAGCTTCAATAGTTATGCGGCGGTAGCTTATACCAAACGCACGCACATTATCCACGTGCGGAAGGAAGCGAGCGATCTTGAGTGAATGGGAATTTGAGTCTTTGATTTCCATGTTTTGACCAGGGATCTCTACTTCTTCGAACTTTTGATAATGGAACTCCGATAGAGGCGGACTCAAAGACTCCAAGTTTACCCGAGGAGGTCGTGCATCTAGTTTTGCCTCAAGTCGATCTCGCCACACTCGGAGACGGCGAATGTAAGTGTCTAGATTGGGCCGTGAGTGCACAAAATCGTTCTCAAAGCTGGGTCGTAGAGTAGCAGGGATGACACCTTCAGCAAATCGACTCACATTGGCTTCCGTCTGTGGTGGGAGTTTCAAATTCTCCCGTGGGCATTGCTGCCGGCCGAGGTAGGTAAGAGCGTCATTCAGAAGCGCCACAATTAAGCGGTAAGCGTCTTCGTCGGGGGGACTCTTAAAGCGATGATACATTTGGTCAATCAATGTCTCTAGAGACAATGCTAAGAGCGGATACGACGTTTTGAGAATAGACATGATCTCCTCAATATATTCCCACGGCGGCCGGTCGCCTGCGCCGAGCGGACTAGGAGAAGGTACGCTTTGCGTACGCTGCGGAGCACCTTGGCGATCTGCATCATTTCCGGGAGGTACTGACGATGAGCTGGAATTATCGAGTCTCTCTGAGGTCCCTGAGCTATTATTGGTCTCACTGTTGAACTCGACCCGATCCTTAGCACTGACGTCGCTTGGTACCCCAACAGTACTCGTGTCATTTTCATTCCTGGACTCACTATTACGGCTCCCGCCTTGCTCATCAGCGCCTTCTAGCCTTAAGGAAGGCGAGTCGTGTTGCACGGCATCAGATGCTGCGCTACTATTGCCATCGACTGACGCAAATTTGCCAGCATCTGCAGAAATCGGCTGTTTTTCAGACTGTTCCGTGCTGACGTTTGATCCGGTTCCAGACGATGCGGCGGCTGCAGCACGGCGCTGTGATACCCGTTGCAGCATAACATACTCCTCACGAGCAGTCCTCAAGTGGAAATGCAAAGCTTGAGGATACATTTTTGCAATCTTTGATAATAACCTTGCGGCTATACGCGCCTCTCGCTGCGAAAGGGCGGTGAGAAGCTGTGGAATATAAGTAACCCAGTACCAGGTGGGTGTGTCACCTTGGAAATTATCGAATGCTCCCGCTAGGGTGCCCTGTGCGTCGTCTAATGAAAGCAGCCACAAAAGTCTCCCCAGCAATTTACGACACTTGGCATTTTTGTATAATCCCGCCGCGTGCAAGTAGCAAACGGTAGCAGCACTACCATACTCCATGTGATCAGGATGAGCCTTGAAGCGCCGATCATTGAAGGCACCCCATTCTGCCCATGCCTTCGGCAAATAGACATCATTTTGAACTGCTGTTGAGAAAGCTTCATTCGCATGATCTTCAGCGCCGAGACGAGCGAGAGACATACCCTTCAGAGCAAAGAACTCAGATTTTTGCGCATTACCGAAATACGCAAGATTTGTATTGGAAATGACCTCAAGTCCTGTCTGCAGCTCAGCTGGGTTTTGAAGGTGGCACTTCGCCTGCTCTCTCAATTTCAGGAATGCCTCCTGAATCTCGATATTGGGCAATTGATAGATGCGGCTCAATAGATTGACACATACATCTGGCAAGTTATGCTTTCGAGCGACATGGGCGAATCGATTTATCATCCAGGCAATCTCATGATAACCACGATACGCTGCGGAGTTACTGCCATTGGGAGGCTGTAGCTGCGGAATAAGAGGCAGGTACACTCGATTGATAACATTGAAAACATGCTGACGCCAAGTTGCTAGATCACCCCAGAGGTTGATGTCATCCCAGAGGTTAGGCAATCTGTCATGCCACGCACTCAGAACACCTTTCAACTCGTTTGACTTTGTCTCCAAGTTCATAGCAGTAGTAGCAGAAAGACTTGTGTACACCTGAGATGCCTCCATGAATTCCACGTACTGTTGGAACGTATGTAAAAGAGAGATATGAGCTGGTACAATTCGGGACGGAAGAGCGTGCCATTTACGCAGTGCGAGTTGAATACCCTCGTCACAACATTGACTGAGGCGCTGCAGCGATTCCGTCTTTTGAGCAAACCCTTGCAGCACCATAAAAGTCTCGAAAACTTGCCGTCGAGGTGTGGGTTGATCCATTAGGGATTTTACAGTTTGCTCAAGAGCCTCGCGCTCAGTGAACCAGTCTGCTTGTCGCCATCCACACTCAAGTAACAAATCCGAAAAGCCCTCGTGCTTGGCGATATCAGTAAGAACATCCCAGTGTTGAAGCTTTTCGGCGCACAAAACCCAATGGTCTTCCCACAACGTATACTCAGAGTCGTCAAAAGGCAAAACTCCTGAGCGCGCTTTGATTTGCGCTGTTTCGTGAAGCAACATTGCGCGACTCCACATGCCACATTGCTCAAAGCTCAGAGCCGCGCTAGTAATCTTGTACCGCGAGCGTGTACGCCACAACCCGTAAAATACATCGTTATCGCCCAGTGCAGCATAGAGCTCGGCTAAGGCATCGGATGCCGCATCGACTACTTTAGGAGACTTCGCTGCGAGAGTGGAGTCACGCACTCTCTCGCACGCTTCGATAGCAGGATACCAAGCATCATAATTGATAGCCAAGTATCTAGCCAGCTGGGGCGGTACACTGTCCGTGCGCGCAAGAGCGGACAGCAAAGTCTGAACAACGTTTGGCCTCACATCTGCTTGTCGCAAATGATAATCGCGAGCCAGCAAGCCTGCCAGAGCACGGGTTGTATCCGTGCATTCTTTGGGAGACATTGTGCGGTACAATCCTTGCAGCATATCAATCCAAGCCTGGTGAACAACATCACGATCTGCGAACATTAGTTGTCGGAAGGGCTCTACAAAGTTGCTAGCAGGCAGTGCAGATACACTGAGTAAAAATGCACGTCGCCGGGCAAGGAATTCATCCAGTTCGTCTTGAGGTTGCGATGAAGGTGATGCAGATCCTGCAGGAGCATCTAATTCCATAATAGCTGCCGCATCTGTTTCAGCGGCCTCCATATCTCCAGCTGCCGTTTCTCCCTCATCTTCAACAACACTCTGTTCATCAACCACCATTGCCTCTCCTCCAATGTCACTTTTCACTCCAGCGGCGACATCCTCGGGATTTTCTTTGGTTGGCTCCTCTATTGCTTCGTTGTCAGTATTTACATCCGTAACACTACCATGTCGCGACTCTGGTGCGAGTTTGTGACACAGGATAGAGACAGGTGCAAAAGCGTAGCTGGGTTGAAGGACCAACGGCGCATCCAACTTAGTTAGTACCCCCAATACTAAAGCCAGCGCTTGAGAAAGCCATTGCCGATCCGCTAAAGCTTCCCAACTCTGCTCAGCGAACACGTACATAAGCCGTCGATATACCGTTGGCTCAATTGTGCTTGCTAAAATATCCAGGAGTTTATTCCTCGTATTCTCGTCAGACTGTGCCGTGCCCACCAGAAACGGCTGCTCCAAACGAGCCGGCAGCTCTGACTTCCGGATTTCCTCATCTTCGAAAATCCCAATTATAATGCCAAAATACTCACGAGCAAGGTCGGGACGATCGCGATAAGCAAGTAATTTGTGCAGAATCGCTGCCTTCTCTTTAGTAGTGGGGAATAGTTCGGCGTGCGAGAACACCCATTGTCTGACCATGTTAAGAATGTGGATAGCCAGCTGCGCTCCGCTCCCACGCTCGATAAGCTGTGCAATAAGAGTCAGGAACGCACGGCGTTGATCGCCGAGATGGCTGATCCGCGAAGCTACAACATCTAGTGCCAAGAGCAGCATTGGAATGTCGCCAGCGTTGTCCTCTACAACTTCCTTGACCAGGCGACTAAGAGCCTTGATGATCTGCGGCAGCATAGGATCGAGAGCTGCAGGTTGCACGCGAGTGATTTCACGAGCCAACAGGACCCATATCGGCTGGGAAGGGCTAGGGGCGCTTAAATGCTCCTGAAGCGCGGACAGCGTAACTTGCTGGAGCTCTTCAGCTTGCGGTAGCGCCACTTCAAGCACTAGAACTAAACGCTTGTGAACCTCTAGAGAATTCAAGGCTAGGACTTTCTCAAGCAGAGTAACAATGTTCTGGGGAGTCGTGGCGGCACGATGGTGCAGTAATGCCAGGTATACTACCTCTAGAGCATTCAATGCTTGAGTTAACGCCGTAGCATTGGCCAAGTCAGCTTGAACCAGAGTGCGGTCGAAAAATTCTAGTTTGACCTCAACGTCCCATACCGTGAGAAGCTTATCAAGAGCTGCGAGAACCCGTGTGCCGTTCGGGGTATCTCTTACTCGTTGGTTCTGCGTGCACACGAATCTGACTAGGTAAGTCATTACTGTCTCCCTCATATTCTGAGGTATAGAATATCCACCCTCTGGGCCAGCCGCATCACGCATCTCCGCCCATTTAGCCAGGAGTTCGGCAAGATCTACATCAAGAGTGGCAGATGGAACATAAGATAGCTTGACGATGGCAGACACAAAGTAAGGCTCATAAACTTCACGATAAGGATAGAATAGCTCTGCATGGCGGCATAAAAATAGACATACCGAAGCAACATTTGTAACGACATGACCATCTTCACCGAGTACACGACGGGGCCACTTTGCCCAAAGCGCACTCTGGATACGCTGCTGCAAGACTCCACCGAGGATATCTAATCCCTGTTGGACTAAGGATTTAGCCTCTGCCTGCGATGTCTTCAGTAATGAGGCATATATCTGCGTGACAATCTTTGGGAATGTTTCAAACACCGCAATGAACTGCGCTACTAAAACGCTTGCAGACAGCTTGGACACAATATCATCAACTTTGAAAAATGCCCATCCATATTTAATGACGTCTTTACGAGCATCTCCCACCAACTTCACAGCATGTACAACCAGAAGCATAGCCATCTCCAGGGTCTGTACGTGGTATCGATCTAGACTAGCAATTTGAGCATCATCTCGCGCTTGCTGCCAGATTTTCTCATGAGTGATACGTAGCCACGCGCCACTCATATGTTCCAGCGACTTCTCGCGATGTATCTGTACCACCAGCACAAGTAGAATGCTTGACATCACCCAATGCTTCCCATTCAACGTTTGCTGTGGGAGTGACACCGACTCTAGTGCTTTTTCGAGGTAATTGAGAGGTGGTTCTTTGGCAAGGGCAATGTTTTTGTAAAACCAATCTTGGACAGAAGCGCCAATACGAGCGCCTGCCTGCGTAAGGGAGCTCACCAACAATAATAGAAGCTCATTATCAGGCTCTGATGCAAGAATCACATCTTGGAGTGCTTCCAGCGCAAATTCAACTGTGAGATGCAAGGGGGACTTGTCCGGCTGGCTTTCAACAGCACGTAAAATGTCACCAACAGATGAAATGACGTTTAGAAGGGTGGCTCTCTCTGAGGAATACCATGCCACGTCGTTATCACCGGCGGCTTTGAGGACAAAAACAAAATTGCAAACTCCAATACATTGTTCGTCTTCACGCTCAAAGCCTGATATACGGCTGCTGAGTTCGCCAATATGTTCACGGACGTGATCCCGCAGATGTGGGGCCCTGCGGGTGAAATCAGCGAAAAGACGACCATGAGTTAAATCTTGGAGGCGATCAGCAAAGTAGTCAAATGTTTGAGAAGCATGCCTGTCCAGGAATTGAGCCACAGGTGCTCTGAATGGTGAGTCGTGAACACGACGGAGAGTTGACTCAACTTCTATCAAAGATTCCACAATCACCGGAATAAACATATAGGCCGTTGGAGGTAAGAGATGGAAAACGTTTAGAATTGCAACTCCGATCTTGACCCTGTCGTCACTCTCGAGATCTCTACCCGCAATGGGCCCTAAAGTTGCCGGATCTGTCCATGCTTTAAGATGATCTAAGAGCTTCTTACCGATCTCCACCTTGAAATAGTATGTCAGTAGCTCCAGAAGACGAGCCAGGCCACCTAGGCAAGTTGGAGTCAGCCGGCGATGATCGCTCAAGTTCACCAGAATAGGACGCAGTCCATTTTGCAGTAAATCTTTGGGCATTCGGGGAGTCTGCTGGAGAACGCGGCGGAGAGCATCGTGCGCCGCACTTACAGCAGGCTCAGAAGGCGAGCTGAGAGTTTTGAAGAACACTGCAATTATTTTTGCGCGCATCGCTGGATGGGTTGTTGCGAGATGATCTGTAGAGGTGGCCGCTAAAGCTAGAAGCTTTATGCATACCACGCGAAGTTCAGAGAGCTGCTGAGAAGTTGAGAGCTCTAAGACACGGTGTGCTGATGTCAATGATTCATCTTCGGCATCAACTAGGGCCCAAGCTTCGTCAAGAAGGCGCATGAGCTTGTCGTTGAAGACCATGAAAGAATCTGGAAGAGCGAGACAAAACGAGACGGCGTCGATGTATCCAATTTGCATTGGGAAAGGCAACGCTCGCAATGGCTTCATAAATATAGGAGTGAGGAAGACGTCAGTTACCCGACTTAGAATCTCATTCAGTGAAAGTCCACTCATTTCTGAGACTATATGCAACGCTCGTTGAGAGGTTTCGCGACAAGCGCAAGATGCACTCTCAATCTCATATGCTAACAGAGATGTGAGCAGAGAGAACGGCTTCTCATCAGGATTAGGACATCCAGCGCCACGAATGACGTCCAACAGAAGATCAGTAGCCTCTGATACTAAAGCATTCGGTGCATCGGCACTTGAGCTGCTATCTTTGATAACAAAGAATAGTGTACGCGTGAGCTCGACTTGTCGAGCAGCCAACCATTCTTGTGCAAAGTTGAATTCACTAACGAGCACCCTTAGGCCACGAACAGCGCCCGACTTGATATACCATTGAGCTTCAAAACAAGAGTGGCTCAGCTTTCCAAATAGACCCCTCATCATGGGATACCGGAAACTTTCCTCCCCAGAGGTGCAAAGTACTTTCCCGGCTTGCCATATGCGGCGCATAGTCTCCTTTCCAACTTCCTGAACTTTTGTGCTGGGATGAGCTAAGGCAAACACTACAGCTGCGACAAGAGTGCGAGGGGTCACATGAAGTTCGCCCTCACGGTTGCTCAAACTGAATGGTCCCAGCGCCCTACGGCGTTCAACAGAGTATTCCCCGAGTTCGAGTAGTACTAGGTGCTCGACGATATTCACGAGCAGCGTATCTGCCTCTTTCTCCACTTCCGGAAGAGTTCCAGCTGCCACCATGATTCCCTTCAAAAGATCTTCGCAGAGCCCCTCAGAGCGCGCGCGCGCGTCGAGATCAGAGCCTGAGCCGTCTGGGAGCGCAGTTGCCCTTTCAGGATCGGCGTTTACTGATTCGACATTCTCACGCGTGAGAACTGCTTCGTCTGTTGTGGGAATATATCGAAGAAGCACAGAAACCAGTAGCTTATAGCTAGCTACTCGGCTCGTTGCATCTGCGAGTGGGTGATGGACGATACGGAGTGCAGCACGGACAGGCGGCGATATTCTGAGGCGGACGGGACTGTTGATATCGCCAAAATTGAGCACCACTGTGGTATCCTGGTTAAGAGTAGACATAGGCTTGAGATCAATTGGTGCCGTACTGAGAAAGGCGCGCGACCGACCGCCTAACTTACCCAATACCCGCAAAGTTGTATGTGACAGCTTGTGATCATATGGAAGAGGTTGAAGGTGGCTCCACAGAGCTGCCATAACATCAGGCAATACAGGCTCAATGACGGGGTCAAACCAAGCCACAGTAAGATTGTCAACACATAGCTCGAGAGTCCGCAATCCTTGTGCCACTAACTCTGGCGGAGCTTCTGGGCCCAATGCTTGTACTAGAGGTTTCATAAGCCAGCTTAAATGTGGGACAAGCAGCGATAGACGAACAGGAACAGTTAAACATAGGTCAGCGTACATATTTCGTTCGTCAGGAGTGCGAGCGGCTGAGAGGCGTTTGTTGAGAGTCTCCAATAGAACTTGAAGAAGTGAAAGAACCTGCTTGTATACAGAATCAAATCTTCCGCCGCCTAAATTGCGGAACAGTTGCTGTAGCAGACCGAAACACCGCTCTGGGTGATCAGTCTTGCGAGCAAGTTCTAACGACTCAACGACAAGATCCCGCAAATGGGGCAATATGACGCTCTCATTGACCGTAGGAAATAGGTTGACTGCGGCAAAACATTGTCGGAATAGACGCGGCACAATCACATCACCACTCCCCACTTGATCCAGCCGTTTCATAAGGATCCTGAGGGCAATGCCACAGAAATTCGGCGACGTCGTCTCATTACCGGCCAAAAGTTGAGTGAAATGCAACAGTGATGGGTTACGACCAAGTTCCTCTATAAGGAATGGCATTTCTCCTGCAAGAACTTCGTGGAACGTGGGCGGGTCCAAATGCACGAACACGGTGATAACTGCCTCCATAAGCTCCTTTTCAGTGTCATCCGGCTCTCCTGTACCGTTTGCAAATAAAGCCATGCCTCTGAGCGTCTCTCTGAGGAGCCGCTTGAGAAGTGTCACATCATCAAAGCTAAATGATCTTGCGACCTCACCCCATTGCGTTTGAGCTGTTGCAGGCGGGTTAGTAGACTTAAGACCGTACACCAAATTTTTTAAGAAAAGAACCAAGTTCTTGAAAACGTATCGGGCGTCCTTGAGTTCAGTATTGGGTAGCTCGGAGTGAATTTTAAGAATGACGATCTTCTGTAGCGCTTGTTGCAGTGTTAGATCAGATTCAGCGGTTATAACAGGTATATCTGCCGCCTCTGCTTCCGCATTTCCCTCTATCTGCATACTCGAGTCTTTGTCCGTATCAGAGGGTTTCTCATCTGTAGCAGCTCTCTTTGGCTTCTTGCGCCGATATATCTCGGACTGCTCGAGGTAATCGCGATTGAGTGAAATAAAGCGGTCCACGAATGCCTTGAGAATAACCACCAGTATTTGACGTGACTCCGTGCGCTCCTGCATAGAGGTGACCCTATCCAAAAAATTCAGCAGTAGTTTTGCACTCATGATCTGAAAAGATGTGGCCAAGGAGTTGTCCTGCAGATTACGGGTAAATACATGGACAGTCTGCCATATTTGAGCTGTGGAAAGCTCATTTCGGACGTGATGTATCAAATCAGCCATCGTCGAGTATGCGAGAGGACGCAAATTCTCGCTAGCAGTAAGTCCTGATCCTATCAGCACGCGCTCATCAAGCAATGTTGAGACCTTAGCAATGAAAAATGTGCGGAAATCCGTGGATAAAATGTGTCTCATCGATACAAGGAGTTCTTTTCGAGCAGCACTCATCTCCGGTGGACAATCTTTGAGGAGCCTTACTACAAAATTAGGCACAAGGGTGTAGTGTTGGTGCAAAGCGCCAGTATAAGCTCGTAAAGCGTATGCCAGAAAAGAGGTAATTTTGATTTGAGCCATAACGAAGTCTGAGAAGGCTTGCCGATGTGGGCCCATCCGGATAACAGGTGCCACTCCGCAGAAATGTTCGCCTTTGGCTTGAGCGGCTGCATGCTCTTTAGCCTGAGGTGCCGCCTCTAGACTAAGGGTCTCTATCAGATGCGAAATAAACATTGGAAGTGTTCTCACGATCAGCGAGCGGTTGGTAGAATACATGCACACTACGATAATCGGACATTCGGTGAGTACCTTAAAAGATCGCATTGCTGGAAGGAGCGGTCGGTCTAGGGCGGAGCCCGAGGCATCTGCTGGACTTGCTGCAGTAGCCCCAGGTGTTGTGCTGCCGCCCCCACCACTTCCAGAATTTGGTGAAGAACTCCCAAACAATTCTTGAACCAATGAAGGCATATTTCCATTTATCTTGATCACGAGATCAAAAAAAGGTTGGACAAACTCTTCCAGTTGTGTCGTATACGCTCGGTGCATATTCGTAATTACCTTCAAAGAAATGACGCCGTTCTCTTCGTTGTCTCGATCTATGATGGTCATTAGCCTCTTCAGGATGGAGGGTACTGCAGGCTTGAGAGCTTCATTAGGCTTTAGTCTAATTAGCACGTCAAGCAGACAATATCGCAATTTGTGCTCGGGGCTCAGAGCATGCATCGAAACTGGCACAGTCTCAAGAAGTTTCAAGAGCTCCGGAAGGAGTGTAGACATGAATCCGTCATGATCAGGTGCTACTTGATGGACTTCCACAGCCTCGCGCAGCTCAGTCGCAACATTAAGCTTGGCTTTAAAGTCCGAACTGCTGTCGGCAAGCCGGCTCGCGAAGGCGTCGACGGCAGACGACATGCCCTGACTTTTTGGGGTTGGTGATATGTTTATGCGTACCAAGGCGTGGGCGACAGATTATGCTTACACAACAGGCATTTTCACGTGACTCGAACTGTAAGATATTATGCGCACAGTAGAGTAGGGTGGGATGAGACAGTGTCCGCACTACCATACAAATTTTGGATGAATAAACAACTTTTTTTTGACAAACACGCACATTGACCACATATGTACGCTACTCTTTTAAGAATTGTCGTATCATACAGACAACCTTACCCTTAATCAACAACTGTATGCATAAAATGATAAATAACTACTCAATGTTGAACCGGTTAGACCGCTTTACGAGAAAATTCGTGCCTTATGCGAGCTGTGCCAGTTGTTCGCTTCGCAGCAAACTTCAATATACGTCGTATCATCACCCTGGCAATAAATACTACTCGGGGGCTCCCAATACCAAATTGTCACAGATCTGACATCGTTCCCTCGGAAGGGGTAGTCCAATTAGCTTAGATTAACATTCGGCAAAGGTATTCATTGTTCATGCAACTTTGCTTCTTCGTCATATCTGGATCTGCTGATATTCTAGTATTCTTTGTTCATTTGAAAATCATAGTAGAACAGAAGCAGAACGCCGCGCATTGACTAACTTTCATCTTTAATCTTCAGCGACTCCGAGCTTCATATTCAACCTGTCCCCTTCAATGGCAGTCAGGTACCTGAACTGGTTTCCCAAAAAACTGCAATGCCAGCACCAGGATTCGACTCTGTCCCTCAAGATATAGACTCTTCCACTCACTTCTTTTCGCTGACTAGCACTAACGAGTATGAGATAACAGGATGCCAGTTGAAATTAAATATTTATGCCATTGCCCTTTGGTTGTTACGCTTTTGCTGAACCTGATTCTTCTTAACTAGCCGCTTGCGCTCGTCGCGACTCAGCTTGCGAGGATCAATGTACTCGCCGTCGTCGTTCTTGGGCCCCGATTTAGGCATCTCCACGAGCCAGTCGTTCTCAGCCTTCTTATTGATACCACCGTAGCCCCACTTTGGTACAAACTTTTGAGACTCTTCGTCGTATACAAGTTTGCCATCTTTTGCCTTCTTCTTAATCCCCTTCTTGGCTGCAAACTGCTCCCACCTTGTAGGAGGCTTTGGCTTGGGGACGGGCTTCTCGCGTGGAAGGAGCCATAAAGGATCTGGCAAGCGAAGAAGGGGCATAGTAGAGTCTTGTGATGAGGACGAAGCATTACTCTCCGTAGTGCTTCTTCTAGGCAGCTGCAGAATCTGATTCACAAGCAACTGCACATTTTCGCGATTAAGATCGTATAGAGATTTTTCCAGGTCTTTTCCGAGTTCGAACGGATTTGAATCAGCCACGGCAAGGTTTCCTAGGTCATACGACACAGGAATTGCCTTGGTGACCTCAGGAGTTTTAACCATAGCCCACCGCTGAAAAAAAAAATTAGGTAAAAAGCCTGTCCATGTGAAAGGGTGTCGTTGGAATAAAACCCCAAAAATAAGTTTTGGATAAACTCTAAAGTAAGTGCAGGGCAAACCCTCGTGATCTGGTATTAAAGTTCGAAAGCTTCAGAAGACCTGGTACTCTCTAGAGTATCACTCCATCAAACGAAAATATTACTATCACATAGAGCTAGTAGGTTCGGACATCATGACCAATCGAAACCATTAGTTTCCGTTGTTCACACGCTCTGGCTCAGTGGTTGTGTGTTAAGGGCTAGGGGAAAATATCTGGGACAATTGTCCAACGGTTAAGATTCGTGCTTCGGGTAAGATATCCTCTTGCGGCGCGAGAACATGTGCGAGATCCCGGTTCGACTCCGGGTTGTCCCCCCTTTTTTGCTGATTATATTTTCAGATTTAATCCTAATCTCGGGTACAAGGATATTGAGAGAGCACATTTTTATCAATTAACGACGTGGTTTCTCAGCGTTTTATCTATTTCCTGGCGTACTGTGCAAATTGCTCTGGAGTGAACTTTGTAGCGGTGTGTGCATATTCCTCGCTCAGCAGCATGAGTTAAGAGATATACTGGAGAACTAAGCGATAGATTTGCTTTTTTCCTCCACGGCTTCCCACGGAAACGAGCACAGCAAAGGCGAGGAAAGCAGTGTTTGGAACAGAGATGGGCTGCCCTATAAACTCCCTAAAAAGGCTACCCCTGTTTCTGAGGAAAATTGCATAGAGCTTGGGGTAGACCCAAAAGAAACTGGGCATACGCTAATTATCTATGTCTAGCACATTTGAAATATTTTAATTACTGTCAAGTTGACATGGAATACTATGCTAATACTTGCAATTCCGCTATCTTTAGCTTGGCCCGGCAATTGACCAAGGCTCACAAGTGTCGACCCTGATCAGTATTTTTCTGCTCGGGGAGATGTCCCTATCCGCTCTAATCGATTTATAGCTACCATTCTCAATTTAACTATCCTCTCGTAATGTCTATTGTGGTATCGCAAGTAACGTCGGGTGCATCGAAAACCTTGCGGACAGTCTGAGTTGCAAGCTCTCGGACTCGGCGTTCATCTTCAATACCTCCGCTGACTTTTACTCGCATACTGGCTAACCACAAACTCTGATGAACCTGCCACAAGCTTATGTCGCTCACAGTTATAACTGATGGATCCGCTGACACGACGGTAGCGATCTCGCCGCTAGCATCATGGCCGTCGTACGACATGACCAGCATGCCCCCGTATAGCTTTGCAGAGCTCCATCCTAACCATATCATGGAGGCACCAATACCAGGAGTTAATAGTGCATCGATTATCTCCCCGTGAGATACCAACGGCACAATCAAAACCACTAGAGCGAATATAGCTGTGACCTTACCCATGCGGTCTGATAGCGATGGGGCTGTAGCAGCCAGACTCAGTGCCACTAGGATAAAATGCATTTTGATATTTGTGTCCCCATTATGATGATGTGAGTCCCCTCCGAACATCCTAGCGGTAGCATGTTGAATGGTATGCGAAATAATATCAGCACCCACGAACACGAGAAGCACGGCTAAAGCGAAGCCCAGCAGCACCTCTACACGCTGTAGAGCAAAAGGAAATCTTAAGGAGCTCATTTTCCATGCGTCGAAATTGCCGAGAACATCGGCGGCTGCTAAAGTGACGCCAACAGTAGTATCATATGCCACCAAATGCGCGAGTGTAGCAGTTGACCCTGGAACGGTACCATGAGCCATTGAAGCATATATAAACACAAAAATACCCACCACCAGCCGCGTCAAACACCATGCCAGAGCTTTATACTGCAAAGAAGTGACACTCTGCCACCATTCCAGGATAGTCGGAATAGCATGACTGACAGGTATTGCTAAAGGAGCCTTCGGTTCGGGCTCTTGGAAAAAATTCATGGAAACTGAAGAATGCTTGTATCTATGGCCACGCCGCTGGCCCGCACGGACGGCACGGGTCTCTGGACTAGCAGGAACATAGAGGTGGGATGAGAAGTTAAAGGGATTCTGAGCAGTAGCTCGGGTGGGACTTGAACCTCGAGGTGGAGGCATCGAAGTCGTGTTAGGCAATCGGGGCGAAGGTGGACGCTGGACAGGGGTTTGGGACGGCCCCAAGTGTGGAACGTTGTCCATCTTCCGTGTCAATAACAGTAGTCATCGATCCAGAGGTAACGAAGAAGTACCGCGGAACAATGTGAGCAGAGGAATTACGCTTCCTATAAAAACTGCCCTCGAAGGAAATTTTCGTCTATCACATGCTGGTTTCTTAATGACTGAAAGATATCCTTTCTTTTATATAAACTCGGTCCGTAATACACCCTTTTCCCCACGTTATGTGCCCAAATTAACAACTCCACTATGTGTAATGTCGATAACACCTAGGCTTATTTAGCTAATCAATCTGTAAAGACAAGGTGAGGCGATGAGTCTGACGCCTTATCTGAAAAAACTAGTGGATGATCCCTTATCTATCTCGAGGGAGAACGTGAAAGATGCAATAAATATCATTTTGCATTCTTCCGAAGTTTCTGATTTACAGATAGCTGCTTTCTTGGCAGGCTGCCGGGTCAGCCACCGCGATCACCAACCAGACTTTATCGCTGCAACGGTCTCCAAGCTTCAAGAAGACGCCAAGTCTTTCGACCATCAAGAAGTTAAATGGTCCTATCTGGATATTGTCGGTACCGGAGGTGACGGACAAAACACCTTCAACGTCTCGACAACCGCAGCTATTGTAGCTGCAGGTGTACCTGGTATTCGGGTAGCTAAGCATGGCGGCCCTGCTTCTACCTCTGCTTCCGGGGCATCGGATCTTCTAGGGGCCCTGGGGATTGATGTCGGTCTAGTAACCTCCGCAACTGCTCCAGAACTGTTGAACAGCAACTCATTCGTGTATATGAGTGGTCCAGTGTTTCATCCGGTATTAGCCAAGGTTAGAGCAATTCGCAAAAGCTTGGGTATCCCAACAATTTTCAACATTGTAGGGCCTCTTCTTAACCCGGCACCCATTTCGGCTCGCGTCCTTGGTGTCTACACTCGAGAATTGGGTCCTGTTTACGCCGCTGCTGCTCGGGAACTATTCCCAGGTAACCCCGCACTGGTTGTTTGGGGTCACGAGGGTCTCGATGAGCTCTCTATTGCTGGTCCCTCCTCCGTGTGGTTTTTAAAAGACGACGGGTCTATCACAGAGACGACTGTGACTCCTGCAGATTTTGGAGTGGAGGCACATCCTCTGTCGTCAGTTGCAAGCGGCCCCCCAGCAGAGAATGCCTCGGTCGTATATGAAATCATCAATGGCAAGCGTAAGCGCGGTGATCCTCACGTAGACTACGTGTTAATAAATTGCGCAGCTCTACTGGTAGTGTGCGGCGCAGCCAAATCGTGGGAGGAAGGAGCCAATATTGCTTGGACTTCGATTGAGTCAAAAGGTGCTTCTGAAGCCTTGTCGCAATTTGCCCAGCACACGAAACGTATCTAGAATTCAGATGAGAAAGAATTATGATAATATAAATAACTAACGCGTACTCTCAATATATCGCCACGATGCGTGCGAGTATCAAATGGAGTCGGCTTCGTTGTCAAACATGCACACACCCCATTTCTTGCCGAGGTCGTTGTAGCGTTTAAGCTCTCTATCCCCGATACTTGAGATTCGTTCCATGTGGTATGGACTCAGTTCTACGAGCTGCAAGTTGGACTTAATTCGAGATGGTGTCACAGACTTTGGAAGCACCGCCGTTCCTCTCTGAACACCCCATGAGAGAGCTACTGCTGCTGGCGTAACACCTATGTCCTCCGCCACTTCAACAATTACTGGATGCTCATGTTGTCCCTGAGCCAGAGGCGAATATGCAGCTACCGCGATGCCTTTACGATGGCAATAATCAACTAGTCTCTGAGTTGGAAGCTGAGGATGCAGTTCGACTTGGTTCACTGCTGGGATGATTTCGGCCGTTTCCAAAAGTTCGTCTAGCGCTCGAACAGTTAAATTGGAAACTCCGATTGCGGAAGCTTTCGACTTAGGGAGCTGTTCCATTTTACGCCAAACCTCAGCATATGATGACTCGTGGTTGATGGGAAGATCACGCGTATTATCGGGATTTGCCTCATCCTTAACAAAGGCCACAGGCGTGTGTACCAAGAGGAGGTCAAGATAGTCAAGTCCCATCAGCTCCAAGCTTCGATTTAAGGCGGCCGCAGGATCGTGGTGATCATAGTTCCAAATCTTGGTCGTCACGTATATTTCGGAACGAGGTATGCCGGACTCCCGTATAGCCTCTCCTACTTCTCTTTCATTCCCATAAGCAAAAGCTGTATCAATATGTCGATAGCCTTCCTTCAAGGCTGTTTTCACTGCATTTTTGGCAGTCGAGCCTTGCACTTTCCACAGTCCGAAACCAACTGCGGGCAATTGTCCGCCCTGATTGAGAGGAATTTGAGGGACAGCGATTTGGGTGAGCGTCTGGGTAGTCATTTGTTTTTGTCAAGGAAAAAACTGTATGTTTGTACTGTAAAATTTGGGTGTGAGAGTTATAGGCTTAATTGCCACAGGTGGATTTGCAGTTTATATACTTGACGTTGGATATAGATTCCGAGCCTGCATTTATGTCGATCGTTGCCCTGCTCCACCAAAAAACGGCGCCTCCAGTTTGCTACGGCAATTCCTCAGACATTTCGGATAAAAGTTAATCCATTCTCCGGCGAGATTGCCAATGTATCAGGCCACCTCCTGCTGTGATCTCAATTGCTTCGAGTTTCTGAATTAGGTGTGTGTGAATAGAATATAGAAAAGCCTTAATTAATTCTTTGAGTGTACCATGCAGATTTCTCCTCATGATTAACCAGAGCGTTGAATCATGCTGCGCCCTGCGCCCAGTGACGTCATGTGTGGCAATGATGTTAAGGGGAGTGCTACTACAATTTTCTGTTAGGTACAATGCTAATATGGAGCTGTTTATGCTATGGCATTCAAATATATACACTAAGGGGCCGTCGGGAGTTTCTCTTTGCAAGGGTTGTGCTCTCCAGGAAATGTACAAAACTATTTTTGAAATCTGAATACTTCTATAGATGCTCACGTTGAATGTTATGGCAGCAAGCTACTTTTGACTGTGCATCGAGCTTTACTAGCATTTACTTAGCAAAGGAGGACAGGAGCATAGGCCGCCAAACCATGCAAAGGACCAATTACTAGTCGAAATTATGTGCACGTATAAATTGAGCCTTCCTAAACTTATGGATACATAGAACAGAATATTAGCATCTGTCTACTAACCCCATTGTTTCAGCACTTGATAGGAATTGAAATCGATGTGGAGATCGCTATGGTTGCTCTCCCCAGGTTAGTGACGTTAGGTAAAACCAGTGGGCACACATGACAGCTGCAGCTAATCAATCGGTCATATGCCGAATCGGAGCCGGTGTTGACCAAGGACCTCGGGTGGCTGAAGCAGATCCAGTACAAGCTTGATATATATTAGTATAACACCGCATTCAAGCTATCTCCACAGCAATGCCTGAAAAAAGAGAAAAGGGATGTCATACGTAGATTCGCGCCCCCAGGTGCATCGCTAGTAATGATTACTTTCGATAACAAAGTCCCAGCTCGCCCTTAGCTAGCTTCTTACTTTAATTACATTACATACTGATCTACCGACGTCGACAGCGGAATGAAGAGGGTTTCACATCAGATTACCTTTGCGATTGTCAGGCTCAACGATCTCCGACATCTTGATCGCTTTTTCTCTCGATAAGGATGACACATCTGATCTGATGAGGCTTGGGAGTGATACCAGCTCAATCAGTGTAGGAACGTTCCCGCCACACCGTATACATGTATATAGGACCTGTCATTCGACTTTCTAGAGCCCATTCTCGTCTGCCAATGCTGTAATTGACACTGAGAACTACAACGCTTGGAGTGCAAGGGATGATACGCGAAGAGGGAGGACCACAGAGGAAGGTAGGAATGCTGACTAACACACGCGTGGACAAAGTAAACACTTGACAGGCTTGACGCTGCCGAATGGACAAGGGCGATAGTCCACCGGTAGTAGCGAGTGCTGCTCCTCAGAGAAACCCTCGAAAAGGCCATAAGCGCGTATATTCAAGTTCAGGCGGAGTGCTCAGTACCAGAGAGCCCCCTAACACCCCACCGACCACGCGCATGCGTCGTAGTCACAAGAACGGGACAGCTCTACCCTCCTCCGAGGCACTTGTAGCTCCACAATCACTCGATTCATCTCCAATTGTAACTGCATCGCCACAAGTCCAGCGCCATATACGACACACCCAAGAGCAATGCGATAAACTTACCAACGAGAACTGGTCACTGAGACATAAGGTCCAAGAGCTCGAAAAAACGCTGCGGGCAGCGCGTGAGAGTGATTCAAATCGAACCGTCTCGGAACTCGAGGATACTCTCCAGAATGAGCGCATGGCACACCGGGAAGAAGCTGCTCATTCTCGGCAAATGCTGAGCGCTCTTCAAGAGCGACTAGAAGCTCAATCACGAGAGCTAGAGAAGACCAGAAGGGAACCTGTAACCGAGGGTCAAAGGAATGACACACGCAGAACATCTGATGCTAGTGAAATGTCTGTAAATGACGACAGACACAGGGCGGCCGATGCAGAAAACAGAACAGCCGAAGCAGAGGCACTAGAAGCGGCCATGGCACAAATGCAGGAGCAACAGCGCGAGATTGAGAGCATGAGTGGAGAATTGGATGAACTCCAAAATGAACTCAAGGTAGAGCGTGGTCAACGTTGTGAGGAGCGCCTCCTTGTTCAGGAGCAGATACGCGCTGCCCGGACTGCTGGAGAGGTGAGCGCAAGAGAGCAAACTGATCAAGAGATTAAAGAGCTGAAAGACAGTTTGGCGCGCATGGGCTCTGAGCTCGATCGGGTGCGACTACTTAATGTCTCGAGCAATCTGGATACTGAAGCGCAGAACATTGAGCTCCGTGATCTTGTCGCCGATTTGGAGCGCTCAGAGGCGGTGCTTAGAGGTACTTCTCATGATCTACACGCAGAGAATGATGCACTGCGAGCTCAGCTCTCTCATCTAGAAGAGCAGACAGCAGCGGCGTTGGCTAGTCTTGATAGAGCGGATTATGCCACACGGGAAGCTGTCAAAGAGGCTGAACTTGCAAGAAATTCTCAATCTACTGCAGTAAATAGCGCTCGCCTTGCGACGCAGGCCCAACATGAGGCGGAGCACAGAGCTGATGTAGCTCTTTCTGCGGCTGCGGAGGCTAAGAAGTCAGCAGATGTCCACTTGAAGGCTCGTGAAGCGGCTGAACGAGCTCAAGCATCTGCGGAGGCGGCTGCTGAATTAGCCCGCTCATCTGCAGAGGCCGATATCAATTCTTCACGACGCCGGCAAGATGCAGCCACTCAAGAGGCTGTTGATCTCCGGGAGCGGTTGATGGACTCACAACGTCATTTGGAGGCGTCTAAAACTCAATTAATTGAGCTTCGCGCTGAGCTTGCTGGAAATCGAGGTGAGATTGCTGATCTGCAGTCTGTAATTTCTCGGCGCGAAGCTCGTATTGGCAAACTTGAGGCTCAGTCTGTGGATCTCAACAGCCTGCGAGAATCTGATGAAGAGCTCCGGCGAGTACGTGCCCAGTTGGAGACCGAGTTGAGGGAATCGCACGATCTCATACATAGTCTTGAGCAAACGCGAGATACTCATGAAGCAACTGCCCAGCGAAATGAGGCGGCCCTTCAGCAACGAAACGTGACGCTGAAATCTCAGCTGAGCCATGCACAAACGGAGATATCAACCCTCAAAGCGTTGCACGAAGAAGCTGCAGCAGAAGCCTCACAGCTCACACGTGAGCTTGTGACTGCCCGAAAGTCACTTGATGATGCTCAGTCGCGCAGAGCGGAGCTGGAGGCGCTAGTGAGCGAACAGACACTAAAAATTCATGCGTCTTCGAGCGCTGATGTCGCTTTCAGACAGCAGCAGGACCGTATCGCTGAGCTTGAGCGGAATCGTGATGAAGTAGAGCGTCGCAGAGCTGAGGCACTGGCCTGGGGCCAGGAGCTCGAAACATACTGGCGTACCTGGCAGGAAGAAAAGGCATCATTGGAACGCCGGTCGAAAGAACTGCAGAAGTGTAATGAAGATCTTGAGCGGGAGGTTTCAAGCATAACGAGCAACGAGCAGGAGCGCTTTGCTAGATATAAGCAGAAGGTAGAAGAAGCGGCGTCCAATGTTTTGTCGACTGAGCGCCAGGTCGCTGAAGTTGAGCGCTCAGGTCTCCAAGCTCAAATCAATTGCCTTGAGGCCGATTTAAGGACAGCTCACGACCGCCTTGGATTAAGTCAACAGGCGACCTCCAGGCTTGAAACTCAGGACCTGGCTCTCAATGAGACCCGAGCGGCGAGTAGCCAATATCAGACCCGGGCCGCTGAGCTAGAGCGGCAATTGCAAGAGGCACAGGCTCAGATAGGACAGCTCAGTGAACAAGCCACCGATGCGGCACAGCTACGAGGCCGCATTTCTCGGCTTGAAGCAGAGCTGGTGTCGGCACAGGAGATGCTAGGAGCTATTGGTGCGGCACCAGCAGAAGCGCTCCAGCTTCGTAAACGCGTCGCAGAGCTCGAGGGATCACTTGGGCCCCTCCAAGCCGAAGTCTCTGATCTCCGTCAATACACATCTAAGTTGAGTGAGACAGCGGGAGAAGTTCAGATGCTCAAATCAAGGATCGCGCGACTCCAGAGTGATTACGATGCTGCGACTGCTGAGATTGCGACTCTTTCTCCCCGCGTACAGCAGATCCCACAGATGGAGGCCCAAATCCGCCAGCATCAGGAATCTTCTGCCAGTCTAAAGCACGATTTGCGAGCACTACTAAAGCGATGTGCAGAGCTTGATCTCGTAGCCCAACGGCTAACGCGCAAGTATGCCATGTTAGCATTTGTTAAGAATTGGTGGAGATCGCAGGCAAAGCAGCAACCCTCGATACCAGCATTCCAGTCTCGAAATCCTCGTGAGAGGATGAGAGCAGCAGCATCAGCAGTAGTGGCACTAACTCGGCTTAACAGGCTCGTTAAGCAAGGTCTAACTTAGGAACACTGCATTAAGATAGGCTTACAAAAACAATGATTTAATATTAATGTGTTTATGTGCTAGTGAACCACTTTGCGCCCCATCATAAAGTCTGTCGGCTGCTAAGACGCTCGACAAGCGCCGTGGTCAGCTGCCTCGCTTTCACTCTATCTCGAAATAGTTGAGCATCTACCAAAGACGGGGTAGATTGGTCACGATGGATATTTGAATATGCCCGTGCTGCATGGTACGGCCGAAGCTCATTCAAACAGCGTTGCACTCTGCGGCGACATTCTGATATACGTACTGATACAGCATCGATTGCTATAGTGAGGTCTGGTAGAGGCGGTGCAGTTTGCTGTGCCCGCGTCAACAAGATATCAGCCTCAGCATCCCTCAACTGCTTGTCAACGCGCTGTAGAGCCTGACGAAGCTTCGCACGTAATTGTGAGCTTCGTAGTGGCATGATACGCTTCTCCATTACTCCCTCGAGTTTCGCATCAAGCCCTATATTCAAAGATTCGTTGAGTTGTTCAACAATGGCACGGGAGCCAGCGGCAGAGAGTGGCAGCTGAGACACAGACTTCAGTGCGCCAGTGAACTTATCAATCTTAATCGCCGCCTCAGCACCAAGTCCCGCCAATTTCTTCCCAATATCTTCTTCGCAAGGCGTCAAATCCGCATGATTGTCCTTTTCAAGAAGCTGCAAATTGTGATCTAGTATGCGAAAAAGCCCACAAGTCTCAGTATAAAGCACGTCAAGCTCGCTATCTAGTTCGTGATCGGTTTCGGGAACACCAAAAGGTAGCATCTGCTCCGCACTTTCGGAGCTCCATTGTAGCTCAGTGAGTTCAGCAGGCGGGCTCTTTTTAACAACATTTCTCGATGATGCACTACATTCTTGAAGCGGAGTCACAGTACGCGAAAATGAAGAGCTGTCATTATCAATAATACCCCTAACAGGGGACTCATGGCGTATAGAGATAGATGTCTCAGGCGGTGAAGTGGTCCGAGCCGTTACGGCGGATTCAGAAGGACTTGTAGAAACCCCTGACGTGCCATCTATTGATAAGCTCTCATCCGAACTGGCGTTGAGTTCCTCAATATCGTCACTGTCGGGATCAGGAGATTGACAAGCCAACGTTTTCGATTCTTGCATATTGCTTTCTATATCCGGATTCTGGTCGCTCTTATTCGCATCAGACATAGTGAGACTTCCCAAGCTGAGGCCGCCTGCTGGATCTTTGTCGCCAGCCGCCAATTTCGTTGAGTTTTTCTCAGTTGCAACATTTTTCCTAAGATGGTCGAAGGGCGAACCTGAGCCTGCAGGCTTCGAAGTAGATAAGGATAAGTTGAGATCACCTATCCCACGCTCAGAGGAAGTAACCGATCCACCTTTAGCCGGAAAAGTTCCGGCAGTCGAAGTCGCTTTTCTTTCTCCAAATACAGATGTTTTCTGGCCACCGCCCGTCCCAAAGAGAGGTGATTTTCCCGATATGCTCATATCGCCACCTTTGGAATCTTTGTTGCTTATAGAGGGAGCGCTACCAAATATTGATGGCCTTTCCTGTGTCGATTGGTTACCGAAAACTGACGGCTTGCCCTTAGTAGATGTGTTGGCAAACACTGACGGCTTTTCTTGGGTATGGGTCGAATTGCCTCCGAAAATCAACGGTTTATCTTCGGTGGGAGCAGATTTGTTGCCGAATATAGATGGATTTCCCTGATTAATGTTCGATGAGCCACTAAATGGAGAAGAGCTCGATGCAGCACCGGAGAATATAGATTTTCTCGCAGCTGGAGCAGCTAACTCCACGGGGGATACTGGATTCAACGACCTAGACGAGGAATCTCTCTCGCCGGTGTCCGTTCCAAAGGCACTTTTGGAGCTCGAACTCTCGAACACTGATTTCTTCTCGCCAGAAGCCATGAGTGCAAACGGGGAAGGAGCTGAAGAGTTTTCTTTAGACGCAAGCACCTGAGACGACGTGCCAAATAAGGATTTGCCGAAGCTAGGTCGTGCGGACTGATGGGTGACTATGCTTGACGAAGATTCGCTATTATTGTCAGAACGCACTGATACGGGCTGCTCTTTCGGCACATTGGGTACTTGCCCAAACGTGGATTGCATTGATACAGCAGGGCCTTTACCAAATGCGGAGCCCGCAGATCCCCATGATGAACTGCCAAAAGGCTTGCCATTTATAGCAAACGGGCTCTCCGTTGCAGAGATCTGATCGGAAACCTTGAGTTCTTCGGGTTCATCTTCCAGATTGTCTTTAACCACGTCGACCGAAGCCGACGTATCGGAGGCCTTTTCATTAGACCCTGGCATCTGAGGATCAAGTTTCTGGCTAATGAGCGAGGGAACACTGGGCTGAGAGGTCGCATATCGGTTGACAACGTTCCATGCTACAAGTGTCCCTGCGTTGGTTAGAAGAAGAGCAATTGGTGCAGGAGGCCCTTCGTCAACCCCAGGAAAAGGAGATGGAGTTGGAGTGGTAGTTGAGAAGTCGATCGCAAAGCCCACAGGAGAAGCGTCAGCACCATCAGCCAGCATCGGTAAAAATGGTCTGGCTCCATCGTCTTCAATCTCGAGCACGGACTCTTCCTGCAATAGAAGAAAATCAGTTGATCGGGCGGCAGTGCTCACCAAGAGAGCAGGAACTGATCTCGTTCCCCCTTGATGAGGAATCTGCGCTGAATACCAGGCGAAGCAACGAGTGTCATCGCCGAATGGAGGACATGCATCATCAATAGCAACTCCTTCAAAATTGATGTCTTCATCATCTACTACAGAGAGCTGCTTAGTCCCAAAACATGTTATATATAGCGCCTTGGCGTTACATGTCGGTGATCCATCTGCCTTCCAAGCAAATGCACCGGGACCACTAAGTTTTTCACCAGTAGAAAGAGACCAAGATCCTTCAGAAGTTGTGTACGCTACATCAGCTTCAGAAGGGTGAGCAACAAGGCCCTTTATTCCTGGTATTATTCTAGACCACTCTGAGGTCAATGTCGGCAGAGAGTAAAGGGTCAAACAACTACCCGAGTCATAAACGAAAATCTGGGTTCCGTTTGCAAGCATTTCAACTAACAATATCCCCGAGTGTGCATGGCGACTGAGACTTGGCTCACAATTGGTCGACAGCGCGTTCAGTACTTCGGAAACCTTGCTAACGACAAAGTCATTTGATCCCGCTGCAACAACGAGGTCGCTCCCAGGAGTGTGTGCCAATAATTTCACTGGAAAGTTAGGTATAACCGTGTACGGCTCCACTACAGTTATGCCTTCCTCTCCCCCTACTTGCCGGAACGCCCACGCATCTGTAGCTTCAGATTCCATGATTATGTAAAATACCTTCTCGGCGTCTCGTCTCCACCCCGCGCGGCCCATAAACAATATAGCGGCTAAGCATGACAGTGCTTATGGCAATTAGGTAGAGAGTCGAATCGAACAACAGCGTCATAATTGGATTCAACGTACTTTTTCTCACTTTTACTACAGGCTTTTTATTTCACGGATGACTGTGAGAACTTGGGGTGAGAACTGAAATGAACTAGTGAAATATATAGACTTGTGCTTTGGCGTAAACATGTAGTAACTTCCCCAGGTCCTTGTAGACTGCTGCTGTATATTAACAAAACTGTTAGACAACTAGTCTAGATCTCAGAACGAAGAATTATAGAGCGTGAGTCGATCATCTCAAACGAGAATCACGTTCCAGCTCGCATACCACGTCACGTAGTTGCTGTGAGATCAGCCAAACTTGCTCGAGTTGTACCACCGCTGCTTCGAGCCCATCGCACTCTGCCACAAGAGCATTAAGGCGGCTGACCGCCTTTTGGGCTCTGAAGAGCAGGCCACCTGGTGCTTGGGATGCGGTCACATCCGCCTCACCAGCCGCAGTTGCTGCATCTGCAACCGCCTGGATATGGTCAGAAACTTCGCCCTTTAATCGTTCAAAGTTATTCGCTAGCTCATCAAGCTCATCAATGGTTGCGGACATCCACCCATTGGCCACGGTGACGTATTAACTGGTTGGCTTAGTAGATATGTAGAAAGTGTTTGCCTACCCAACTAGGCGAGCGAAATATACTGGCCGTAAAATATGAGGCCAACAGTGCCGAAGAACTTCGTGAACGAGCTCGCAAAATTCACCAGCCCTCATCTTCGAGCCCATGCCTCAAATCCTATAGCTTGGCAATCATGGACACCAGCTACATTTGAGCTGGCTCGGACATTGAAGCGACCTCTATTCGTATCCATTGGCTTCGATTCATGCCACTGGTGCCACGTGCTTAATAGAACTGAATTCTCCCGTGCTGAAATAGGAGATATACTCAACAAGAATTTCGTTCCCGTCAAGGTTGACCGCGAGGAGCGTCCTGATGTTGACGCTGTATACACACTTTGGCTACAAACTAACAGTGGTGGTCGTTCCGGTTGGCCGCTAAATGTTTTCTTGGAGCCCCAAAATCTACAGGCATGGTTTGGGGGCACTTCTTGGTCAGAGGAGACTGTAGGCATTTCTTTTAGCGAGGTGCTGGTCGCTGCTGTACGAGAGTGGAACACAAGGCAGCAGGACTGCTACAAGGTGGCCGAAAATTCTTTTAATTCTCTAAAAAAGCTTGTGAGTTCAAAAACGGCTAGCCCTGTTCCCTTAAACTTGAAGGAGTTGGCTAGCAACATTGTAGCTACATGCGCAGTGGAGCCTCATGAGGGTCCGCGTTTTATTCTCCCCGGTATGCTAGAAGCATTTGGATCTGGTCAATTTGGCAAAAGAAATAAGGAAGAAGCGCTTTCCGCTCTGAAACAGGTCGCCAGAGGTGGCATACGGGATATGATCAATGGGGGTCTACATAGGTATAGCGTGTCCCCAGATTTTCTCATCCCTCATTTTGAAAAATCCCTAGTGGATCAGGCTCTAACACTTCAAGCTTGCCTACCTTTCGACGACGTCGAAATAAAAAGTCTTGCCCATGACACGGCAGACTTTCTACTTTACGGTCCTCTTGTAAGCCCAGAGCGCAGAAAGGGCTGGTTCAGTACTGTCGATGCCGATTATAATGGTAAGGAAGGAGCTTATTATACCTGGACGGCTTCTCAGTTCCGTGATGCACTTGCTAGCTTAGGGATGATCGAGCGAGACATGGCTGAATACTACTTTGGCGTCACGGAGAAAGGTAATTTTGAGGGCTCGAATATTCTCTCCGAATCTGTATCGACGGCCGATGTAGCTAAGACATTTGGGCGTTCAAATGTCGGGGATGTTATTCGCACAATCGTAAAAGCGAAGGAATTGCTACGTCAAGCCCGGCCCATGCCTCCTTCCGTGGACAAAAAGCGTCTAATTGGCTCCAATGCGGCTGCTGCAGGAGCCCTGGCTCGGGCCTCCAGGGTTCTTGGGCGACCTGTGATGTTAGAGCGCGCAACTCAAGTGTGCAGCTCTATCTGGGACGATTATGCCCTGCATAGCCGTCTAAATCACTTATTTGATGATGCAGGAATTCCAGCCATGGCAGACGACTACGCCTATGCGATACAGGCATTTTTAGATTTGCATGACATTACTGGAGACCCTCAATGGCTATCAAGGGCAAGAAAGTTACAAGACGACCAAACGTCAGAGCTTGCCGATCCTTGTGGTGGTTTCTGGTTGAGTACAGCGCCTGAGCTACCCTTTAGGCCCAAGAGCGGCTTTGATAGCGCTGAGCCAAGTTATCAAGGAATCTCTCTAAGAAACCTGAAAAGACTAGGTCGCGACAATGAAGCCAGCCAAATATTAAACGCCTACTCATTGGATATCAAGGCTCAGCCACTGGCGTACTTGACACTACTTTATAACGCACTCCTCTAAAACCTATTAGTTCTGAATGCTATCTGGAATCTGCCCGATACTCCATCACCCACAACGGTTTATTTTACGAGAAAATCAGTCCCTTCCCCGCTATAACATGTGTGTCATTATGACAAAAGGTATTGGTATCAGACCGAAATAGATAGCCCTCATTGTGAGCGCCTAGCCAAAATATATAAAATCAGTACAGCAAAAAATGCAAAGATTACAACAAATCCTCCACTGCCAACCTCCTGTACAGAAAGAATATCTTTCCTCAGGCTTAATTTTGGAGGAAACTGTTTTAGATTTTGTCTCCTCTTTACCCAGACTGAGCTCAAATTAGATGCTGACACATACGTCACTGGATGGCATGCCAGAGGACGAGTTTGACATTCCGTTGATGCCGCTCGGTCCAGAATCTTCCTTCTCCCCAGGTACTGAGAGACGGATTAGTGCGGATACACCGCATGGTCGCGGTTACCGTTTTAGCTCAAATTTGATCAGCAACGCGAAATACAATGTGGTGACGTTTGTTCCCGTTATTCTGTACGAGCAATTCAAGTTTTTCTTCAATTTGTACTTTCTCGTTGTAGCTCTCTCCCAGATATGGCCAGCACTGCGCATTGGTTATCTTTCAAGCTATATTGTGCCCTTAGCTTTTGTGCTAAGCGTGACAATGGGGAAAGAAGCGTGGGACGATATACAACGAAGAAGGCGAGATGCAGAGGCCAACTCAGAGCAATATGAGCTTATAAGCGGCCTCACCATCAGATCTCAGGACCTAAAAGTAGGGGACATCGTTCGCCTTCACACCAATCAGCGGGTGCCTGCAGACGTAGTTGTGCTTCGAAGTAACGAAGCGTCGGGCGAGACATTCATTCGAACTGATCAACTGGATGGTGAGACCGATTGGAAACTACGTCAGGCCATACAGGCGACTCAAACTGCCTCCGACTGGGATTTTGTAATTACTGCTCCTTCCCCGCAGAAGTCGATTCATACATTCCAGGCGAAACTCGAGACAATGCAGGGTACTTTCCCCCTCACAGTAGACAACACCATGTGGGCTAATACAGTTGTAGCAACAGGAACTGTGGATGGAGTTGTGGTATATACCGGTAAGGACACACGAATGGCTATGAATACGGCCCCTTCGCGAAATAAAACTGGTCTCCTCGAGCTCGAGGTAAATGGGGTATCCAAGATTCTTTGCCTTTCGGTATTTCTACTCAGCTTCTTGCTTGTCGCTTTGCAAGGGTTCGGCTCAAAGTGGTACGTGCAGGTGATGCGCTTCCTGATTCTATTTTCAACCATCATTCCTGTGTCTCTGCGGGTAAATTTAGATATGGCCAAGACAGTGTACGCGTATCAAATTGAACACGACCCCCAAATCCCTGATACAATTGTGCGAACATCGACAATACCAGAGGATCTGGGCCGTATTGACTACTTGCTAACAGATAAGACCGGCACTATTACACAAAACGATATGGACTTACGCAAGATTCATGTCGGCAGCATGGCATTTTATGGGGATTCTATGGTCGAAGTTCAGCGATTGTTGTCCAAAAGTCCTGGGAAGCAGCAGCGCGATCTGGCGACTAAGGTGCAAGCTCTTGTGCAAGCGCTGAGCGTTTGCCACTCGGTAACGCCCACAGAGGATGGGTTCCAGGCAGTATCACCGGATGAGATTGCTATAGTACGCTGGGTTTCCCAAGTAGGATATGAGCTTGTAGCTCGCGATCGGACCCGCATGTCAGTGAGGACTCCCAATGGCGAATCCCACTATCAGATCTTATACGTATTCCCCTTCAACTCAGATTCGAAACGCATGGGTATTATAGTCCGTAACTCGGACACAAGTGAGGTATGGTTTTATCTTAAGGGTGCTGACGTTGCTATGGCGCCACTTCTTGCTCATAGTGACTGGATGGAAGAGGAAGTCGGTAATATGGCTCGGGAGGGCCTGCGCACGCTGGTCGTCGCGCGGCGACTCTTGTCCGAGTCCCAACTAGCTGCCTTTGAATCAGACTGGTCACCGGCAACGTTGACGATGTCTTCGTCACGCGAAGAATTGCTTGCAAGCGTCATTAACAAGCATCTAGAGCACGACATGGAGCTTCTGGGTGTTACGGGGGTGGAGGATAAATTGCAACGTGACGTGAGGTCTTCATTCGAGCTATTGCGTAATGCCGGTGTTCGCATCTGGATGCTCACCGGGGATAAAGTTGAAACGGCACAATGTGTTGCGACCTCCTCTCGACTAGTTGCTCGAGGCATGCCTATCCATACGGTAACTAAGCTGGAAACTGTCCAGGAGGCGCATCAGCATTTAGACGTACTGGATGGCACGGCGAGTGATTCAGCTCTATTGCTGGATGGCCAGTCGCTGCACTTTTATCTGGAACATCTTGCTACAGAGTTCGGGAAACTAGCGTTACAGCTACCTGTGGTGATAGCGTGCCGATGTACTCCACAGCAGAAAGCAGATCTTACTCAACTGGTTAAGCGTATGACAGGAAAACGCACGTGTGCTATAGGTGACGGTGGAAATGACGTGTCGATGATACAGGCTGCTGATGTAGGGGTCGGAATTGTTGGAAAGGAAGGACGGCAAGCTTCTCTAGCCGCAGACTTCTCCATAACTGAGTTCTGTCATTTGACAAAGCTTTTGTTATGGCATGGACGTAATTCATACAAGCGCTCTGCAAAGTTAGCTCAGGTCGTGATTCATCGCGGGCTCGTAATAAGCGTTTGCCAGGCAGTATACAGTATTGCCTCCCATTTCGAGCCTTTAGCTCTATACCAGGGGTGGTTGATGGTTGGATACGCTACCGTATATACGATGGCTCCGGTGTTTTCTCTTGTCACCGACTTGGACGTAGATGTTCATCTTGCGCGTCTATATCCGGAACTCTATCAAGAGCTTAAAGACGGCCGTTCACTTTCATACCAGTCATTTTTATTATGGACGGTGGTGGCTGTATACCAAGGTGGAATTATTCAAGGTCTTTCGCAGGCTGTAACCTCACTTGATAGTGAGCGGTTTCCCGAGTTAGTTTTCTTGTCATTCACTTCTTTGATTCTAGTGATTTTGGTGATGGTTGCAGTTGAGGTCGTTACATGGAATTGGATCATGATCGTTTGCGAATTAGTTACGCTGGCATGCTACATTGCAAGTGTCCCCTTCTTGGGCGATTTCTTCAACTTGTCTTCGGCGCGCACTCCATGGTGGTACGCCAAGCTTGCCGTCATAACTGCAGCTGCGGTTGTACCACCCACCGTGGCAAAAACGCTTGCAAAACGGCTGAAACCACCTTCATATGCGAAAGTTCAAGTCTAGCTATCAAAATTATACTAATCTTCCTCAGAGTCCTCTTCAGTCTCTCTTCGCTGGAAATCGCGAACATGCGCAACAGACAATGCAGCCATCGCGGGAGATGATCCATATGTGAAGTGCCTCTGTAAGCGTGGAGTTATTGATTGAGGAGCACTCTGCGTAACCTGCCCATCAGCGTCAGCCGTAAGTTCAGCAATACCTTCTGGTACTCTCGCTTCTGCAACTGACTCAGCGATATCATCGTAAGGCAGTGACAGGTCTTTGAATGCCCTGTTGCGAGCGATGTTTGCTGTGTGCTCGTTTTCTACTCGGAAACATGCCCAGATCACCCGTCTACTCGCTTCTATTAGGGCAACGATAAAACTTATCTTCGCTGATTGAGGGCGCTCAGACCACCAAATAATATATAGGATCCATGTTTGTCGCATTACAGCATCCAAAATCATCACGAAATAATAGCACCATCGCGGATAGACCAAAATAGCTCTAAGATTGGGCCCCAGAGAAAAGTCCATAAAAATATCCCACAGCGCCGTATAGACACCGTTTACAGCCGCAAAGACTGCAAATACAATCTTGTACCGTTCCCCAGCCTCAATTCGAGCTAGAGACAATGTCATGTTATACATAACAACGCTGGTATACTTGCCGAGGTTGAGCAAATGTGGAAACCAGTCAAAAGTATCTGCAAAGCGCCGGAGACATTGTAGCCAACGCCATATTGCCGGCAAACAGTTGAGAAATCCCATGGCACGTGAATGGGTGCTGCCGCAATGATTAGCATTAGGGGGATCCCACCAATTTTCAACCGTGTAGATGCAGAAGAAAAAGTCAATATTCGAAACAGAATAGTTAAGCGACGAAGTGAGGTCGCCAAGGAAGAAATCGCGGAATTCCACTGCATATAAACCACTTAGAATGAGTCGTATAAGAGAATGCAGCAGCCATTTGCGAGCAGACCAGTAAGGTCCAAATGGCATGGTCAAGGCCACAAAAGCAATTCCCAAGTAAATACAAGGTAAATATCGATACATACCTGAATGTGGTTCAAATGTTATCCAGGCAAATAGGGAACTTCCAAACAAAAACAGAGACGGCAGCACAGCAGTTTGCCGGTAATCAAGGGTAGTGGACCGATCAAATTCGAAAATAAAGGGATAGTTGATGCGATAGTGGTGCCATATTAATGTATTCAGACTCATGCCCACAAGCATCACAGCTATTATGGCAAAGCCTCCCCAAACCTGCAATAATAGGCGGGTCTCGTACTCATTATATGAAAGAGCCCGTATTCCACAATATAGCGCACGTACTAGCAAAGGCACAGATGACCCCAAAAGAAGCCCGACACTTAATACCGCAGCATTGTGCGGTTGCAGAGACGCATTGCGACCAACCTGAAGTCGCTCCACAGCATGCTTGTGATTTCCATCTTCGAAAATCTTGGCATATAAGTGTTCACATTCAGTAAGTAAGTCATTCACAACATTTCCGGCTAGAGGTAGCTTGCCCATTCCATCCAGAAAAGCAGCCTGAGTATGGACATCTAACAATTTGTCAAATTTTTTCGTGATCTTGCGGATAGCTGTCATATTGAGTGTGCGAAATGCAGCTTGCTGTACGAGATCGTGATAATTCTCCGCCATAGCTGTACGAAGCATTGCTTTAGCCTGGCTGTAGCTTACGTGCTGCGTTTGATAGTCACCATTCCTACTTTGAGGCTGCTGGCGCCATGGCGCCGGTAGCGTTGGCAAGTCTAGTCGTTCGAATAAAGTTCGTGCCCGTGGAATACGCTCTTCACTTTTGCGCTGTTGCTGATGTTCTTCCAGAAGCACGAGCTGGGCCTTCAGAACCCTCATTTTTGCCCTTGCATCGTCGATCTGAGACGCATAAAATTGATTAGCACGATTCACTTCATGGTCCAGCCAACTGTAGAAATACTCAATTTGACGGTCTTTGCCTGCCTGGAGAAGTGGGCTGCGATCGTCAATTTGTTGATTTGTAGTCGCAAGCCGCACAGATGAGGTTGCCGTTGCTCTAGATGGGGAGTTAGAAGTAAATTTCACGCCTCTTAAGCGAGGCGTTCCTTGAAATAAAGAAGTCGCGCTTCTCGAGCTGGCTCCGTCATTTGCACTCTCTGGCGGTTGCATTTCAAGATCCATGGCCTTGTTAACAGGCAAAGCCGGAGATGGCAGTACTAGATCATGTGCTGAGATGGCGGGATGTGTTGTCGAAGTTGATCTTGTATTTTGTCGCGAAGGATGTGGAGTTCCAGGGGTTCGTGGGGTACGCACCGTGCTGGTAAATTGTCGGAGGCGACTTATCGTTGGCGAGTTGGTGGCCAAACGATCAATCAGGCGCTTTCCTTCACGGTAATTTACGTATTGCGACTTCCATTCAGGCACAACGCCGGCATCGAGAGTCGCCGCAAAGTGCATTCACGTGCCCACCCTTCTTCTGTCAGCACACGAGCGATGATGTCGGCGTGGGGGCGCGATGCTGATACAGGCTTAAGCGCTGCTAATTTTTTATTTTTTCCTTCTTCCATTTTTTACTTGTTTCATATATACATTTTATACACTGTTCCTTTGTCTTCTATGTCGAAATTTTGATATTTGACATTCGGGTGCGGAAAAGTGACATATTTCCTTTGGTTTGGAGAGCGCTCAATAGACATATTGTTCATATCTGCGGCTGAAAATTCATTTAGCGCGATGGGCGACTCATGCCACGGAAGTAGCACGGAAATAAGCTTTGAAAATTTATTTTCTGGGGAATGTACAGATTCAGTTCTCAGTGTAAATGTTGACAATCTTCAATTAGTATTGCCGAAAACTCAGCGCACTGTCCATCTTTCAAGGCCCGTAAAAACTCTCTCCACTCGCGGGAAATGGAGATAATATATAAGTAACCCGCTTCCACTTCCTCCCAGCTTAATCAAAAAGCCCCACCGAATCACGTAATTTTTCTGACGGACAGAGAAACCACTATCTCAGCCTTATGGACGAGGTTGCGAGCTTGTTGGGTCACCTTGCGTCCCGCGACAACGCCGTACGGTCTCAAGCAGAGGAGATTCTGTTTAGAGAATGGTTAGAGGGTGCATCGGAGACGCGCGCACGCTTACTGGGTGGGTTGGCCGCCCTTGCTTCCCGCGGAGAGGTCGGGCAGCGCAGCTTCGCGGCAGTAGTATTCCGTCGTTGCGCGATGAAGCGGATTCAGCAGCCAGATGCGCATAATGGACATATGAGAGCAGTTGACGCCTTATCGGAGGCTGCCATAGCAGAAATTCGAACGACTATTTTGGAAGGACTTCTCGCCTCAGATCAGCCACGCGACACGAGGCATAAGATCGCAGACTGCGTTGCAGAACTTGCAAGATCCCCGTTGGAGTGGCCTCAAGCCTTGAGCGGTCTTCTTGAAGCATCTAAAAGTTCTGATGCAGCAACTCGAGCATGCACATTCCGAGTGTTTGCAACAACTCCAACACTAGTAGAAGGCTCGCCCGATCTTTATCAAGGTGCGGCAAGGATCTTGCAAGCAGGATTCGAGGATTCAAGCGAGGAAGTTCGCGTCGCCGCTACTACAGCATTTTCTCAATTCTTTGCAGGACTTCCAAAGTCTACCTGGAGCCACTTCAAGCCTTTGTTGCCTTCACTTCTCAATGTGATGGAGCCTCTCCGCGTTTCACACCAAGGTGACGAACTCTTGGCTGTTCTGGAGAGTTTGATAGAGCTTGCAGGTTTAGCGCCAAAGATGTTCCGACCTGTATTTATAGACGTGGTGAAGTTTGCGTTAGCTGTTGCCCAAGACACTGAGATGGACGAGGGTGCGCGAGTCACAGCTCTTGAATTTGCAATCACTTTTGCAGATGAAGCTCCCCAAATGTGTCGACGGGAGCAGCAGTATGCACCAGCAATGGTAGTAGGGTTACTACAGATGCTGTTAGAGATCGGTGTTGACGATGAGGATGGCAGTGAATGGAACGCTGAGGACGATCCAAACAGTGACGAAGAGGAGATACATTCTAGCGCAAAGATGGGCTTAGACCGATTAGCACTCGCCCTTGGTGGCGAAGTACTAGCTGAGCCCATGTTTACCTACTTGCCTAAACTTGCTGAGAGCGCGAGCTGGCGAGAGCGACACGCTTGTTTGATTGCGCTGTCCAATGTTGCTGAGGGAATGCGCGACGTTTTACTACCTCATATGGAGTCTATTATGGCCATGGTTCTGCCCAAACTGCAAGACGATCACCCGCGCGTGCAATGGGCAGCGTGCAATACAGTTGGACAGCTGTCTACTGATTTTGCGCCGGAAATTCAGCAGCAAATGGCTCCTCAAATTCTCCCTGCTCTGATATCGAAATTGACGCCACAGTCAGTTTTCAAAGTGCAGTCTCATGCTGCAGCTGCTGTGGTGAATTTCGCAGAGGAGGCATCGCGCGAGATGCTCGAGCCTTATCTGGACGATTTATTCACACATTTGCTACAGCTCTTACAGAGTCCGAAGCGGTATGTCCAAGAGCAAGTTCTGACAACTATTGCCATAGTCGCCGACGCAGCTCAATCACTCTTTGGCAAATACTGTGATACGCTGATGCCCATGCTTATGTCGGTGATGCAAGCCGAGACACCTCGCGAGTTCCGTTTACTTAAGGCGAAGGCAATTGAGTGTGCTACTCTAATTGCACTCGCCGTCGGTAAAGAGAAATTTGCCCCGTACTTTGCTGATATGGTCCAGGTTTTCGCGCGTATCCAACAAGAGCCTGCTGATGAAGACGACCCGTGTCAGCCGTACCTTGTTCAAGCATGGGGACGCATATGCCGCGTTGTTGGTCGCGATTTTGTTCCATATCTTAGCGGCGTTATGCCCCCCCTTCTGACAGCTGCAAAGGCGAAGGTGGATCACAGAGTACTCGATGAGAGCCAGGCACAACTTTTGGGCGACGAATGGGAAGTTCTCGCTGTATCGGGCCAATATATCGGCATCAATACAGCCGTTTTTGAGGACAAGGCCAATGCCATTGAGCTGCTACAAGTCTACGCAGACCTCAAAGAAGACTTTTATCCTTATGTTCCTGGTATCGTCCAAGATGTCGTTCTCCCAGGCTTGGTATTTTTCTATAATTATCGGGTACGTGAGGTCACAATTCAACTTATCCCCTCAATTTTCGAAAGTGCTAATGCTGCAGCTTCTCCAGAAGAAGTCTTAGCGCTGTGGAAGCCTGTACTTGAAAAGCTCATTGAGCTAATTCAAAGTCCCGATACCGAGGCTGGATTGTTAGCTGAAATGCTCAACGCTATTGCAGCAACATTGCGCACTCTGGGTGCTGCCAGCGTTTCTGTTGAGTCAGTCCAGACTCTCACACAGGAGCTGGGGCGAGCAGTACAGCTCGCACGCATGCGCTTTGAGGAAAGGCCTCCTCAAGGTCGTAGTAATGAAGCCGATGAGAATGATGATGATGAATTTGAGGAAGACTTCGATGAGGCCGAGGCTTTGGCCGAGGACGAAACTCTTCTTGACAACGCGAATCGGCTCATACACTCCTTTTTCGAAATCTTCAGAACAAGTTACTTGCAGATCTTCCAATTGATAATGCCAGTCGTGCAAAGCTCTTTGGAATCACCCAGTGCCGACGCTCAAGAATTCGCTTTGTGTGCCTTGGCCGATATGATTGAATTTACGCCCGAACAGGCCGGAGCAAGTGCTAGCTACGTGTCAGCAGCACTGCTTCAAGCATTACACTCTCCCTCTGGCCGCGTTCGGCAGGCTGCATCATATGCACTCGGTCTTGCTCTCCGGCTGGGAGAGTTTAATACCATTGCGCCCCAAGCTGTACCGGCCTTGTTCGTTGTAGCGCAAGAACCTCGTAACGATGACCATGATGCGAGTGAAAATGCGACGGCTGCTTTAGCAAGATACTTCCGTGCCCACCCACCGGAGGATGTCACAGTGTTGAGTCAATGGATTGCCACTTTACCGGTTGTGGAGGACAAGGAGGCGGCAGCAGCGACCTATGCATACCTGACCGAGTTGATCGAGAAGCAAAACCCAGCCGTCAGTAAAGATGCCGGGAAAATATTCCAAGCAGTCGCGCAAGCCCTAGTTGCCCGCGCAGTAGAGGGCAAGATCGCCGAACGTGTTGCTACAGCTACCAAGACCCTTTTGGGTAGTATTCCGCAGGACCAGGTTATGGAGTATTTCCACTCCTTGTCTTCTGAGGACCAACAGCTTTTCCGACATATTTTCAGCTAGACACGTATAGTTTAATATCTGTTGGATGGCAACAGTTGTATAGTTAGTCAAGTTCACCCTAACTGTGTGAGTGCGCTCAGTCGAATGAGTAAATTATATAATAATAAATTTTCCAAGACTCATGGGACTGGGACTTGCGGCCAATACTCGGAAATCGAGAGTGGGAATCGATCCTAGAAACACTCAATGGGCCAACGACACAGCAAGATTTGGTCATAAACATATGATGAGCATGGGTTGGAAGCCGGGCCGTGGCCTGGGACACTCGACTGAGGGTCGGACCAGCCATGTGCATGTTAAACTGAAGACTGACAATCGAGGATTGGGCAGCGAGGCAGAATCTAAGGACCAGCCTCATGGACTAGATGTGTTTCAGAAGATTCTAGGGAGATTAAATGGCGGTGAAGTGGAGGCCAAAGTTGACCGCCAGGTTGCGGAGTCTAAGCGTCAGAGAGGAATGTATCTGATGTTCGAGCCGGGCGGATATCTTGAGGGAACAATAGGGAAAAAAGAATTGAAAAGCTCAAATGAATATGAGACCTTTGAGCCCGCAAATAAGAAAAACAAAGATACCGCTTCACAGAAGTCCTCAAAGAGCAGTAAGAAGAAAAAGAAGGACCATAAGTCGCGAGCAGAAAATTCTAAAGTGGGAAAATTGCCTAGAGAATCTTCGAAAGAACGCAGAAGTAGAAGAAAGCTCGAGAAGCAACACAGAAGAACTGGGGATACTTCGGAGACTACCCAAAGCAACGTAGAGACGCTCCCTATAGATGCAGGCAACGACTCAGAGCCGTCGCAGATCCCTTCCCAGCATCAGCAGAGACGCGGGATTCGAGCCACTCGTAGTCGCTATATCGCAATGAAACAAAGGGCAACGTCAGACTCACAAAGTCTCAAGGAAATTTTGATGCTATAAAATTTGTACTACATAATATAACCCGTATTAAAAGAGGCCGAGTGCGATAGCACCTGCAACACCAGCCATACCAGCAGCAGCTGCGCCAATGTGGCCTTGAGGAGCGGCATTAGAAGATTTGGAGCTGGAGGACGATCCCGAGCCGGAGCTAGAGCCGGAGCTCGAGCCGGAGCTCCCCTTGCTACCACTGCTACCACTGCTACCAGTGGCCGTGGCGCCACTTCCTGTAGCTGTGGTCTTCGCGGTGGAGCCAGCATTCAAGGACGTTCCTGCCGACACGGATCCCGTGCCAGCCTTGCCTGCCTGTGAAAAGATGGCTGCGCATGAGCTAGCTGTAGAGGCTTTTGAGTTAATAGTGGCAGAACCGCTAAAGTCGCAGTTACTAGAAGCGCTATTAGAAGCATAGTAAAGGCCGAGGAGGTAATTGAGTTGGTCCTTGGCATTACATCCCAAGTACGCACCGTATTCTCCAGTAGTGCCATTGCCAGAAATACCATCGCAGTTAACGCCGCCACTGCCACATAGATAGCTAAACAGATCACCGTAGTCAGACTCATCAACAGAATCAGCAACCTGGCAACCAGAAGCAGGACTCAAGCAGCTGCAAATATCAGCATTAGGCGTAGGAGGAAGCGCTGTGGCGGCCAACCAGTCGGAATCAGTGGTTGGGCAAGCCATGGTTGAGCCGGTTGTCGTGATATCTGAGGAGTGGGCGGACGACGGTGAAATTGAAGCAAGAGCGGTTTGCAGGTTACCATAGTCAGCTAGAGTTGACACGGACGAGCCACTCACGGTCACGAGGCCATAATCGTTGGTCTCTTGGAAGTACATGTATACAATACCACCCGACCAAACATCAGTCATGTTAGAACCATATAGAGCACTAACTTCCTGGAACTTACGAGGCTTGACAGCATTGCAACCGTACTCAGAGAAGAATAGAGGGATTGTCATGTTCTTCATCTCTTCGGTGCGAGCCTCATAGCCCGATTCTGCGAAAGTTGACTCACCACACCATTCATAAATGTTGACACCGTAGAAGTCAGCCTTCTCCGAATCATCACCGCAAGCGAGATAATCGGCCTCAGCGACACGGATAAGAGCTGCATCGGTAGCTGCATATCCGACAGGGATAGAGCGGTAATTCTTCTGCTTGATGTAAGCCTTAGTGTCACGGATAGCAGCCTTCACAAACGGAGCAGCAGACGTCTCGTTGGGCAAATTCATAACCTCGTTGCCGCCGAAAAAGCCGACAACGTTAGTGTAATTCGCTAGGGCATCGACTGCTGAAGTGTAACGGTTGAAGAGCGACAAATTCCACTCAGGGTCCTCGCTCTTGATAGACTCACCGGGCTCGCTCAAATCGGAAATAACATAGATTCCAGCATCATTGAATGCTTGCATGCATTCCGAGTGATCCAAGGAAGTGTTAATCGCATAAACCCGAATCAAATTCGTGCCCAGCTTTTGGAGATAAGGGATATCACGCTTGCAAGCCGCTGAGTCGGCAAGTGGATCGGAGAAAGAAGAGCTTCCTGTTTCATTTGCCACAGAGTTAGACTGGTATGCGACACCCTTAATGTAGAACTGTGAACCATTGTTAGAGTAGAAAAACTTGTTTCCTACAATATCGATGGAAGGAAGGTCAGCGGCAAGGGCCGGTGCTGCCATCAGAGCAGCTGTAGCAGCAGCAAATGTACCAAACTTCATTTTTGTGTGAATTTTGTTTGATCCAAAGAATGTGCTCCCTACAAAACGAATGGCAGAAAGGTAAGAGGGTAAAAAGCTAGCTTTGAAAAATGCAGCTCTTTTGGGTGTATTGGTAACGTAAACATCTCCTCCCTTTGTTGTGAGTGGCTCAGCGCGTGATCAAAAGCTTTCTCAGCGCGTCGGAGTTTAATTTAGAAACCGGGTTGATTCTTGGACCGCCCCGGACAATATCAGGTTAAGGCTAAGCTATGGGCAATTTCGAACGACGGTGGCTGTATCTAGTAAATTTTGGTGCCCAAATTTCGCTGGGCACGCGTCACAAAAGTATTTATGTGGGCTTCTTCCATGTGATAAATATTTCTAAGTTTGGGTCGTTACTCAGCACAAACACCAGTGGGGATGCGATGTGGCGTTTGTTACTACGCGTATCGACAGGCGGACCACGTTGCGTTAGACGGAACCATAAATTTTGGTATTACCTGGTACACTGGGCTCCAAGCTCTATAGGGCAACTTAAGCGAACGTACAAGCTATAGTATTCAATTATTGGTCGGAGCTCGATGAACGATGTGCGACCTTCCCAATCAGTAGAGGTCGCTCAAGCAGAGTGAAGCGCACCACTAATTGTCGTATTAACACCCAAAGGTCTTAGTGGAAACAACCAAAAATATACGTCTATTACTAATATAGAGTACTTGGCATGCATCCTGTGACGCGTGAAGACATGTCAAATAGCTTTGACACTACCTAATGATTGACAGTGCATGGTATCAGCGAGTTTTATATGGGTCATGATATGGCTTAGAAACACTACAGAGAATCAAAATGATGCGAGAATTAATCACTCCATAACTGGTCACCCTCTTGGCTTAGACTACGTTTCAAGACGCCGTGGTTTGCCACTATCATGGTATGCAACGCTGCATCTGACTAATACTTACGTCTTCTAAATATAGTAGCTTGTGGCAAGAACCGCCTCCACAGGATGTTCCGATCCGATGCCGACAATATTTTTATCCTTCGAACCGGGTGACAGGATGGTTGTAAGATCTAAGATTTGTATAGATAAGGTTTTGAATAGGAGATCAAGACTAGCCGACGATAGACCTGTTACCTCTCATTACAGCCATTACATTACGTGCTCGAAGATGCAACCTGGAGAGTTGCCTCTTGTCGTCACCTGAAATTTACGCGACTATTCGGGACATGCAACGCGGATATAGTGATTTGTTTCCCACGCTGGGCTGAATGAAGTTCTCTCTAAGATCAATTGTAACGACTGTAATTATAGACATCAACTTATATGAGAAATTCGACCACAGTAGGTTAATGACAAGCTGCTTGCTCTTTGAAGGCCAATTACAAGCAGCTTCCGGTTACATTAGGGTACGGGTTAATTAATTTATAACGTTAGTAATATATAGTGCTCCTGGCTTCAATATAGGCAGGCGTTAGGTAACGCGTTTTTCTCTCTTTACCAAGCAGGCACTTCTCTGTCTAACGGCTACTCATGTCGAACTACGAGTATCCGGGTGACGCGCCTGCCGGCGACCATGGTTTTCATCCGGGTAGCCAGGATGCGCATGGCCATGGTGGTTATGAGACCAACACTGCCGCTGAGGCGCAACCTGGTTACGACGCGTATGCCTACCAAGGTGGTCAAGCTAACCAGCCTGACGTTGGTTACGGCTATGATCAGAATGGTCAACCGTACGATCCAAACGCCCAAGGATACTCTAACTATGATCCTTCCAATCAGGCATACGCGGGTTACGAAGGCCAGGGCTACGAAGCTGGCTATGGAAATGGCCAGCCTTACTACGATGCAGCAGACGCACAGGGAATGGGATATAGCGCTGATCCCTACTCAGGGTCAATCAATGCGCCCTATGCCCGCCATGATCAAGCGTCAGAGACCTTCTCTGATTTCACTATGCGGACAGGTGACGCTTATGATCAAGGCTCATACCTCCCTCATCAGGCTGGCAGCATTGCTGATTACGGTGTAGAATATCGTGGTTCTGGTGCATCCACACCTCTCTATGGCTCTAGTGCTGCCGCACAGGGCTTGGCGAGAGAACCGTATCCAGCGTGGTCAGTCGCCAATCAGGTGCCCATTACCAAGGAACAAATTGAGGATATCTTCATTGATCTAGCAAACAAGTTCGGCTTCCAGCGTGATAGTATGCGCAATATGTACGACCACTTTATGGTGATGTTGGACTCGCGCTCCTCGCGCATGACACCTAACCAAGCTCTGCTCAGCTTGCATGCAGATTACATTGGTGGCGAGAACGCCAACTACCGTAAGTGGTACTTCGCTGCTCAAATTGATCTTGATGATGAGATTGGATTCCGCAACATGAAGTTGGGTAAAACGTCACGCCGCGTCCGCAAAGCTCGCAAGAAGTCAAAGAAGCTTGCCAAGGCTGAAGATAGTGGTGATACTGAAAAGAAGACTCTTGAAGAACTAGAAGGTGACTACTCTCTTGAGGCCGGTGAGTACCGCTGGAAGAGCCGCATGAACCAGCTCTCCCAGCAAGAACGTGTACGTCAGATTGCTCTTTATCTTCTCATCTGGGGTGAGGCAAATCAGGTACGTTTTACACCTGAATGTCTCTGTTTCATCTACAAATGTGCTGATGATTACTTCCTCAGCCCTGAGTGCCAGCAACGCGTGGAACCTGTTCCAGAGGGCGACTACTTGAACCGCGTCATTACCCCCTTGTATCAGTTTATTCGTGGGCAAGTCTACGAGATTCACGAGGGCCGTTATGTTAAAAGAGAACGCGACCACAACAAGGTTATAGGGTATGATGATGTCAATCAGCTCTTTTGGTATCCTGAAGGTATCGAACACATCGTGTTTGAAGATGGCGCTCGCCTTGTTGATATACCGCCTGCTGAACGCTACTTCAAACTTGGCGAGGTCATTTGGAAGAAGGTTTTCTATAAGACATATCGCGAGACTCGTTCTTGGTTCCACATGGCTACCAACTTCAATCGCATTTGGATCATTCACATTGTCTCGTATTGGTTCTACTGTGCGTACAACTCACCGAGTTTGTACACTAAGGATTGGGACTATCTTAACGCATACAAGCCTCTTGGCCAAACAGCTTGGGCTGCGGCATCTATCGGTGGCTGTATTGCGACTTTCATTCAGATTCTAGCCACGCTCTCAGAATGGTGCTTCGTTCCTCGAGTTTGGAGCGGTGCGCAGCATCTATCTCGACGTCTTGTGTTTTTGATTATCATATTCTGTGTCAATTTAATCACACCGATATATGTTCTAGGGTACTGTGGCTTCCGAAAGTCTACCTCTGGACTCGCCGTCGGTATTGTGGGCTTCCTGATCTCTCTGTTCACTTTTCTCTTCTTCTCTATTATGCCACTAGGAGGCCTTTTTGGCTCATATCTCAACAAGCGCACCAGAAGATATGTCGCCACGCAAACCTTCACTGCAAGTTTCCCTCGGCTTCATGGTGTGGATATGTGGTTGTCGTATGTTGTATGGTTCACCGTGTTTGGTGCAAAGCTTTCAGAATCGTACTTCTTCCTCGTTCTTTCGATCGTTGACCCAATTCATGACCTTGGAAATATGAGCATGCGCTGCGTTGGCGAGACCTGGTTTGGTGAAGGTCACTACAACGTCTTGTGTAAGGTTCAACCCCAAATTGTCTTGGGCATAATGTATGCGACGGACTTGTGCCTGTTTTTCCTCGATACGTATCTATGGTATATTATCGTGAATACTCTTTTTAGTGTCGGTCGCTCTTTCTACCTCGGTATCTCTATCTTGACGCCGTGGCGCAATATTTTCGAACGACTGCCCAAGCGTATTTACTCCAAGGTTCTCGCAACGAACGACATGGAAATCAAGTACAAACCCAAGGTTTTGATCAGCCAGATCTGGAATGCAATCGTCATCTCAATGTACCGTGAACATTTGCTTGCAATTGATCACGTTCAGATGCTTTTGTATCATCAGGTCCCAAGTGAGGTTGAAGGCAAACGCACGCTGCGTGCCCCTACGTTCTTTATTGCACAAGATGACAACCAGATCACTTCAGAATTTTTCCCTGCAAACTCGGAGGCTGAACGACGCATTAGTTTCTTCGCTCAGTCGCTGTCGACACCGATGATGGAACCAGTGCCTGTAGACAACATGCCGACTTTTACCGTCATGGTTCCTCATTATTCTGAAAAGATTCTATTGTCGCTTCGCGAAATTATTCGCGAGGAGGATCAGTATACTCGTGTTACTCTGCTTGAATATCTCAAGCAGCTCCACCCTGTTGAATGGGAATGCTTCGTGAAGGACACCAAGATTCTTTCAGAAGAGTCTCAAACATACGATGGCACATCATCCAAGGATGATGACCGTGAAGTAGTTAAGAACAAGATCGACGATTTGCCTTTCTATTGCATCGGTTTCAAGTCCGCCGCTCCAGAATATACCTTGCGTACTCGTATTTGGGCATCTCTGCGCTCGCAGACGTTATATCGCACTGTATCCGGTTTCATGAATTACTCGCGCGCTATCAAGCTTTTATACCGTGTCGAAAATCCTGAGGTTGTCCAGATGTTCGGTGGGAATACAGACCGTTTGGAGTTAGAGCTTGAGCATATGGCCCGACGGAAGTTTAACTTTGTTGTATCGATGCAGCGCTTGACGAAGTTCCGTCCTGACGAAATGGAGAACGCCGAATTCTTACTTCGCGCCTATCCCGATTTGCAGATCGCATTTTTGGACGAGGAGCCTCCCCAGAACGAAGGAGAGGAACCTCGAGTCTTCTCCAGTCTAATCGATGGCCATTGTGAGATTATGGAGAATGGCCGACGTCGCCCCAAGTTCCGCATCCAACTCAGTGGTAACCCGATTCTCGGTGACGGTAAGTCTGATAACCAGAATCATGCTCTGATTTTCTATCGCGGTGAGTACTTACAGCTTATTGATGCCAACCAGGACAATTATCTTGAAGAGTGTCTCAAAGTTCGGAGTGTATTGGCTGAGTTTGAAGAACTCGACGCATCATTAGCGAACCCTTACACCCCAGGCATCAAGAGCGATGAGATCACCAACCCTGTCGCCATCGTTGGTGCCCGTGAGTATATTTTCTCAGAGAACTATGGTGTCCTCGGTGACGTTGCTGCTGGTAAGGAACAGACGTTTGGTACTCTTTTCGCACGTACTCTTGCTCAAGTTGGAGCCAAGCTCCACTATGGTCACCCCGATTTCCTCAACGCTATCTTCATGACCACACGTGGTGGTGTTTCCAAAGCTCAAAAGGGCTTGCATTTGAACGAAGATATCTATGCTGGTATGAATGCACTCATGCGTGGTGGCCGTATTAAGCACTGCGAATTCTTCCAGTGTGGTAAAGGTCGTGATCTTGGTTTCAGCTCGATTCTGAATTTCACAACTAAGATTGGTACTGGTATGGGTGAGCAGATGCTCAGTCGTGAGTATTATTATCTCGGTACTCAATTGCCTCTCGATCGCTTTTTGTCCTTCTTCTATGCTCATGCAGGTTTCCACATCAATAACATGTTTATTGTCATTTCCGTCCAAATGTTCATGATTTCGCTGATGAACATCGGAGCCATGAGTTCAGAGTCTATTCAATGCTGGTATAACAAGAACAAGCCGCAGACTGATTCTCACATCCCTAAGGGATGTTACATGATGGCACCAACTTTACACTGGATTGATCGCTGTGTACTCTCTATGTTCATTGTATTCTTCATTGCTTTCGTACCGCTTGTCGTACAGGAGCTGGTGGAAAAGGGTCTATGGCTTGCAGTACAGCGGTTTACAAAACACTTCGCCTCGCTTTCGCCTATGTTCGAGGTATTTGTGTGCCAGGTGTATGCATCATCACTGGTGATGAACTTGTCGTTTGGCGGCGCGCGGTATATCGCTACTGGTCGTGGCGTTGCTGTAGCACGTCTTCCGTTCTCTTTGCTCTTCTCACGGTTCTCGTCTGACTCTATCTATCTCGGCTCGCGATCATTGCTCATGTTACTCTTCGGTACTATTGCAATGTGGCGAGCGTCACTCTTATGGTTTTGGCTCACCCTTATGGCTATGATTGTTTCGCCATTCTTGTACAACCCGCATCAGTTCGCCTGGGAAGATTTCATGATTGATTACCGTGACTTCATCCGCTGGCTAACGCGCGGCAACAACCGCTGGCACCGTAATTCATGGATTGGCTATGTTCGTTTGACGCGTACCCGCATTACTGGCTACAAGCGCAAGAGTCTAGGCGATCCAAGCGAGAGCTCTACCGGCGATGCTAATCGCGTTGGCGTCCTGAATGCATTTTTGACCGAAGTGCTAATACCATTTTTCATGTTCGCGACTGCGTTTGTGCCTTACCTATTTATCAACGCACAGACTGGTGTCTTGGCGAAAAATAACAAGGGACATACAGTTGCGCCTGTGAACAGTATTATCCGTGTCATCATCTGCGCGCTTGGTCCTATGGTAGTAAACGCGGGTGCTGTATTCATCATTGGTTTGATTGCCTGCTTCTGCGGTCCTCTAACTGCACTTTGCTGCAAGAAGACCGCATCTGTCAATGCAGCTATTGCTCATGGTGTTGCAGTCATAATTCAAGTTGTTGGCTTCGAGCTAATGTGGTTCTTTGAGGGATGGGACTTCCGTCGTGCATTGCTGGGTGTGATTGCCAGCATTCTATTCCAGCGTTTCTTGTGCAAAGTATTTGTTGCATTCACCCTCACCCGTGAATTCCGCGCCGATAACTCGAACCGCGCGTGGTGGTCTGGTAAATGGTACGGTAGCAAGCTGGGCTGGATGGCGTGGACTCAGCCAATGCGTGAATTTATGTGCAAGGTTGTAGAGTCGGAGATGTTTGCTGGAGATTTCCTCCTTGGCCATCTTATATTGTTCTTACATCTACCTGTACTGGCCATTCCCAAGATTGACAAGTGGCATTCCATGATGCTGTTTTGGCTGAAACCGAACCAGCAGATTCGTCCGCCTATTTTCTCCGTTAAACAGTCGGCTCTGCGCAAGCGCATGGTATCGAAGTATGCCACTCTTTACTTTGTCATGCTCGCTATTTACGTGGCGCTCATAGTTGCCCCTGCCGTTGCTGGTCAAGGTATGAATGTAGAGTCGATAACTTCGTCTCTCGGTTCTATCGGTGATGGCATTATACAACCTACAGGTCTCGACAATAATGATACCGACATCCACGGAACGACGTCTTACCTCACGACGTGGACGAAGAATGCGTCGTATGCGACGATCGCATAAATGGGGTATCTTAGAACTTTTAGTATTCTTCCTTCAGTTACATTCTTTAATAGTGTCATTCTTATCTGTACTTCTTCTTTGTTCTCTATGGTCTACCTTCTGAGGTCGCTGTCACGTATAGTGGCGCGTCTGTATTGCTCCAATTTATTTTTCTTGTGTGAAGGCGGGGATCTGCAGCACATGACTGACGACAGATCACCTGATACAAGCATATTTCGCTGAACTGTAGCCAGATCTTTCCGTAGCAGGTATGGTATTCATATAGAAGCCGTATTATATAGAATAAAACCACACTGCGCGTATTTTTTTCTCGAAATCCTGGCACAACACTCCTACACTAAGCGCTCCTCGCAAGGCGACCCACAAACCCTAACCTTTCAAGCAGGCTATTTCAGCCCTCATATTCATTCAACGCCGCACACGCAATGGGTATCAAGGCGGAATGTCGAATATATTCAGGAAAATGAAGAACTTAAACAGCATCTGGTCAAGCGTACACTCGAACGCTGAAGATGCTTTGGCGCCGCCGGAACTACCTCGAAATGGAGGTGAGCTGCGATATCTCGAATTCGTGTAGAGCCTGCCCAAGTTCATGGTCCTAGCTACCTACTCAGTATACGTGGCTTTACTTGGATGGGCCGCCCCAAACTCCGTAGTTTTCGGGGAATATATCCTGACTGCTGCAAATGTTGGGATTACCCGTTTCAACCAGAGATTTGTGGTATTCGCTTGCCTGACATTCTCATTTCTGATGCATGCCCTATTCAAGAAGCTAGTGCTGATGCTACAAAACTTTCTTGGGATATTTAAAGTAATTGTTCTCTGTTTGATTATTGTCATAGGGCGGTGACACTTGGGCATGGAGGAGGGATTACTCCAACAGGAGCATTTGACGATGCTTTTACTGGAACTAGCGGTAGCGCGTACGGTGTGATAACTGCTCTTTACAATATTATTTGGAGCTTTGTGGGTTACACTATCGCAAATTATTCTTTGGGAGAATCTAGAAACCCTACAGCGATTGTCATATTCTACTCACCAAATCATTGACAGTGGTTGCAGTGATACATTTTGGCCTACATAGCATACTTCGCTTAATGTCGGATATAGTGGTGCCATTAGAGAAAATAAAGAATTCTGTAAGGAGTCTGGAAGGAGTCTGGCTGCGGATTTCTTTGACATTGTCTGGGGCAATAAACGTAGAACAGCGTTAGTCGTGTCGCTTTATCTGCTCTTGGCAATGTGATGGTTGTCATATACGGTCAATCAAAACTTGTTCAAGAACTTGCTCGACCGGGCATACTGCCATTTTCGGCCGCGCTGGCAAGTAACAAGCCATTCAAAACTCCACTATTTGCTCTTTTTGACTACTGGGCTGTCTCAATTGCAATTTTGTTCCGACCTCCTCCTGGTGATGCTTATAATTCGATTTCGTCTCTCATTGTTTATCTTTACTCTATTGACAATGCCTTTATTGCATTAGCACTTTTATTTCTCAGTTTCTGTGCTTCTGTAGGGTGGCACCTGCACTGGATTAGTATCTCAACACTTTTCTTCCTGCTCAGTCAAATCTATTCAGCCGTGGCTCTATCCGTCCCTCCATCCAAAGGTCAAGTTGAGGTATATGTGAATCTACCTTATTATATCCATGCAGTAATTGGTTTGCGACTATTTGGACTCGGCCTTCTAAACTGGGTCCTGAGGTTTTTCGCTTGGCCATATCTTCGCAGTTATCGCCTTGATTATGTGGTGGTTAGTGACGAATATGATGATAGGAAAGAGCGCCTTGTAAACATATCGCTAAAAAAAAATGATCCGTATGAATTTTTTTATAGTGCTTAGAGACCTTCACAGTAGCTATATTAAGTTGCTTCACTATCCTTTACCCAAAGCCGCGATTCTCATGACTAGACGGCCGCTTGCAGCTGACGCATCGAGCGGGCGCGTTTGGGCCAGAAGGGCGAGAATACTCTCGGATGGCAACCTGCCCACACACTAAAGCAGCTTCTCAATCTTTATTGGAATCTTATGCACTCGGAGTTCGCTTGGCGATTGCCGCAGCTGCAGGACATATATCACCTCCTCCGAGCTGCGCCGTATGCGGATCTGTAGCTACTCCAATTGCCTGCCTGGAATGCGGCCTGGTCGGCTGTCCAGAACACAGGCATGACCACTCTTTCGGCGTATGTATCTTGCCTTCAAGTGATGGAGAGCTTTGGTGCTGGGAATGTGATGATGTTGTGATTGATATGAAGTATGAGCGAATACGGCGCCAAACTGTGAAATCTCTGCTTCACCCAGATGTAGACGGTGTGCAAGACAATAAGTCCTACGATGGAGTTTTTGAAGGACTACCTGCGTCGAGTGGCCGCTCCCATGGACTTTTTGACGGTTCCGCAAACAGAGCCTCACACGGCCCTGTAAACGGTTCGCTAAATGGCTCTCACTCTGGAATTTCGAAAAACTCTCAGAATGAAAAAGCTAACGGCTCTTCACAACTGGTGCGGCGGGTTCCTTACCATGCTCACATGGGCCTCAAGGGTTTCGTCAATATGGGAGCTACATGCTACATGAGCGTTGTCCTTCAGGCGTTAATCCATAATCCTCTCATACGAACATGGTTTTTAGCTGGTGGCCACGCAAACCAGTTGTGTGATGTACCGCAATGTGTAGCATGCTGTGTCGATCGGGTGTACTGCGACTTTTTCTCATCGTCGAGCGTGACTGGTTACGGAATGGCCGATTTACTCGTTGCCGCTGCTCACCGCAAGCCAAGTATGGGAGCAGGTGCGACCGAGCAAGATGCTCATGAGTTTCTACATTTCCTATTAAACGAACTACATCAGGCAGCTACAACTTTACAGGCTCCTTTCGCCAACGAGGTCGGAGCCAAGAGTGATCATCCACTTGATTGTCAGTGCGTAGCCCATAGGAATTTCGCGGGCGAACTTCAAAGTACGCTGGAATGCACCTGTGGATCTACGCGGCGCACTAACGAGCCCCTCATTGATGTTAGTCTCGATGTATCCCAGCACCCTCAAGGGACTACCTTGAAAGAGAGTTTACATCGATTCACGGAGGCTGAGCCCGTTAGGTATACATGCCCGCAATGTGGACAGGATGACACTACTACCAAGCAAATTAAAATTGCTCGCCTCTCACCCGTGCTATGTTTCCAGCTGAAGCGCTTCAGTCATGTGAGTGCAGGTGGCCAGAAGATTGGTACTCCCGTCAAGTTCCCATTGCAGATCGACTTGGGGATCTACACTGCGTCCCAGACTCCGGGGCTTATCTACGAACTGTATGGTGTAGTCTATCATCAAGGTTCTCTCGACAGCGGTCATTATACTTGCGTCATGAAACATGCTGAGGGTGGGTGGTTTCGGTTCGATGACACGGAGATCACGATGGCCGATGTTGGAGATATCCCTCACACCAATGCGTATCTCTTATTCTACATTGTGAAATGGGCTGTAGCATAGCTTTGCATCTATTCTAAATTTGATTTCAGTGCTGAATCTGCTTCTTTAAGCGCAAGCCGGTAAAATACAAAAATCATGTGACCAGAGTTACATAACCCATACATTTCTCCTAGAACATCGGCAAAGGTATGATGCAATATTTTGTGCGGTCGTCTAAACAGCTTTCACTGCGTGGGGGCCCGCCAGACTATTCCGAGGTATCAACTATCAATACTTCTGGAGAACAGGTGCGCCAAGCAGTTTACTCACCCGATGGATCTCGTTTTGCGTGCTTGACCGATACCCACGTCGATGTAGTAGACGCAGCCACAGGAGCCGTTATCTCTAAAATAGAACAGCCATCAGCGGACTGTACTTTTAGTCCTCGAGGATCTTATCTCAGGACTTGGTCTCGTCCTACGAAAGCAGCAGACGGCAACTGGGCTCCGAATCTTCGATTATGGAGCGTATCAACAGGTTCTAAGATTGGAGAATACGTCCAAAAGGTGCAAGGTATGTGGGCCGTGCAGTTCACGGCCGATGAGAAGTGGGTGGTTCGGCAATCTTTTTTCAAGGAACTTGTGGTCGAGGACCCTTCCAAGTTGGGTAACAGTATAGCTACTTTGAATATTCCAGACGGAGTGTCAGAATTCAGCGTCAGCGGTGGAAAGAATCCCAGTGTTGCTGTTTTTATTGCTGCGTCGAAGGGTAGACCAGCTTCAGTTCGTGTATACAAGCTACCATCGCTGGCTCATCCGGTGGCTCAACGGTCGCTATTTCAGGCTGAGTCCGTCCTCTTCAAGTGGAACTCACTGGGGACTGCACTGCTGGTTGTTGCACAGACAGACGACGATAAGTCTGGAAAGTCATATTATGGATCCTCCACGCTATATCTTCTGAGCGTCAATTCTGGCGGTGACCAGCGTATCATGCTGGATAAAGAGGGGCCTGTTCATGACGTTTCCTGGAGCCCTCAAGGTGATGAGTTCGGTGTAGTATATGGCTATATGCCTTCGAAGACAAGCTTTTTCGATAGCCGTGGTCGTGAAATACAGAGCTTGGCACTGGCCGCACGGAATACGCTGAAATATTCGCCTAATGGCCGGTTCGTGATCGTGGGCGGATTCGGAAATCTTAAAGGTGTCATGGATGTACGGGACAAGACACAAAGTTATGGTATCGTTGCTTCTATTGATGCTCCCAACTCTACTTGGTACGACTGGAGTCCGGATGGCGCTATCATCTTAACTGCCACTACCTCTCCACGACTTCGAGTTGACAATGGCGTCAAGCTATGGTGGTACTCTGGAAAGCTTATCTACAAGGAGGATTACGATGAGCTGTACGCGGTTGGGTGGAGGCCTGAGTCACTTCCTCAGGCAAACCTAGCACAACCTCCAACCCCTCACGAATCTGCTAAGGATCACAAACCACTTCCTAAGGCCGAGGCAAAAGGTGCTTACCGACCGCCTCACGCGCGTAACTTGGGTTCTCAGGCCACTCCCATTATGTCGTTATATCAGCGCTCTCTTATGTCGGGCTCTAAAGAAGCCGCATCTAAAACAACTCCTATTTCGCAACCAACAGCCATTGCCCCTGTAGCTGCTCCAGCAGAGAAGATGGTGAAAACTGAAGATAAACAGATCCGAGGCCTAGTGAAGAAGCTTCGTGCTATTGGTGAACTCAAGGGTCGGCAGGCAGCTGGTGAGAAGTTAGAACAAACTCAAGTTCAAAAGATTGATACCGAGAATGAAATTCTCAAGAAATTAGAGGCCTTGGGATGGTCTGAATAACGAGGATAATAGCCGAGTCTCTTTGTACATTTAGGTATCCTTAAATTGATAAATCTGATACGGAATTTTTGGTGAGATGTATATTGCTTTGCCGATATGTGATCTCAAGATGGGGCCCAAGAGAGGTCTGTTCTGTTGGTGGTGGTTACTACATGACTACACCTTATTGGCGCACGATCAGGACGATTGCAAAGGGGAGATGGTACGGTCGATCTAAGGCAAGCATTGCTGCTGAACTCGCACCTGGGGTGATTATCGAATGTCCAGATGTAGTAACACCACAGACAGTCATTACTTATCGAGTGCATGTTCACGAGCCCCCGGCGCCGCTGGATCTCCCTATTCTTGCCGAGACCCCTGAATACGTGGTGGTTAACAAACCAAGCGGACTTCCCACTCACCCAACAGTGAACTACATAAAACACTCGGTGACTGAAGTCTTGAACGAGAAATACCCGGAGCTTAAGCCTTGCTTCCGATTAGATAGACTTACCTCCGGAGTCCTCGTGCTCGCACGAACGGCTGAAGCCCTAAAACGCTTTCTAGCGGCGGAAAAGTCTAAAGTATACATTGCAAGAATACGCGGAATTCCTGGTTGGACCAGCAAGTCCATTTCAGAGCCTATTGTAAACTACAACGGAAAGTTGGGATGGGATGCATTTCAGGTCAGCTGGAAAAAGAGAAAGCCAGCTGTAACGAGTGTTGAAATTATTGGTAAATCAGAGGGACTGTGCGTACTCCAATGCAAGCCAATAACTGGGCGAATGCATCAGATTCGCAAACACCTGGCTTTAGCTGGATATCCAATCTGGAATGACCCTATATACAACGATGGTCTATTTGCCAACCTTTGCTCCCACCCAGATGAGATATCATTCAATGCAGTACACCAAGCCTACGAATGCCGTCGGGATTCCAAGCTTACGGGAGAAGTTTGTTCAGAGTGCGGCGCTCCGTTGTACGCATCTGTTATGGAGTCATTAGACTTACACTGTTTAGAATATCAGTTTGAAGAGTACAAGTATACTGCACCACCTCCATTCGACATTGAATGATGAGAGCTATGTTGTCCTAAGATCCGTAGTGGTAAATTTATAGTCGACCTCCATGGCATGACCTGGTCGCAAAGCCGGTGAATAAATATTGGGTTCAGAGTGAGGATGGAATCCTCTCAGCTTGCAAGCTTTGATAACATCAATTCCTGGCGGATCAGTTAGTCTGAATACCCCCCAATCTGGCTCACCAGTTGGCGCCAGCACAATAGCTACTGCTTCAGGAAGCATAATCTGATATCCCGTATGTGTGTGTAAGTCAACAGAGGACATGAAACAAGTCTGGCGAGGATGGGTGTGAATCCATCCCAGAATGAACAAGCCCTCTCCTTCTATAAAATCGAAAAGCTCTTCCTCATTTGTGGTTTGCACAGTGTTGGCTGTCCCTTCTTGGTCTGGTACCACCAAGTGGGTAACAAAAAATGCATTTCGGTTCAGCTTTCCACCCAAGATGCCTGCGGTCTCAATGTTTTTGACTGTATTGGTGCGCGCAATATCCAGAAATTTATGCCTTAGGCTCCTTGGAAAGAATAATTTTCTCAACTGATCTGTTGCAACATGCAGCGGGCCTTGCTCTATATGTGCAGGCTGTTGATCATTTCTTGCAGCTTCATTCGGCAAGAGAACCGGATACTCAAAACGCGGAGTAGTTTGAACCTCCGCTATCTCACGTCTTGAATTGAGCTCACGCAGCATCTCGAACCCGCTCAAGTCCACTTCCCTCGAATTACATACTTTTGGAGACTCGATCCTGCCTTCTTCCAGTCCATTGATATCATCTTGTGAATTTTCTATGGTGTATGCTTCCACAGCTGCTACAGAATTGCTCTGAGATTTCAATATGATCTTAAGCTGATTTGCTGCTTCAATTACAGCAGGAATGCGCTGACGAGCCTCTGAAAGGGACTTAGAGTTTTTATCTGCGTCAGGATGTAATTGAAGACGGTTAAGAATTAGATCGGCATATCTGAGATATAGTACGAATGCCCTCTCGTAATGCTTGTCTGCATCATATAGTCTTGCTTCACGGAATAGAGTCTGGCTCACATGGATCCAACTTCGAAAGCTTATAGCTGTACTGAACTCATATGAATTCGCTTCAGTACTCAACTCCGCCACCGAACGCATATTCCCTGTTTGTCAGCGGTGCGAGCAGTATCATACTGATTGCAGACCCCCTACGTGAATAGTGTCCATACTTAAATTTCATGGCAAATGTTTCCTATCAAAAAAAAAAAATATCGAGACGACTGCTCGTTGATCAAGCTGCTTATGATCCGTGCTGGACTTGATCTTGAAAGCGGAGAGGGTTTCTAAAGGAAAAGTGTTCAAGGCACGAAGCCACTTTGCCGCCGGTAAGAGGAGGAGATATATAATAAATAGCGCATGAAAAGCAGAGCTTTCAAGCCACGAGGAGGCACTGTGCACATCGCGCGCGATATGCCGTAATCTTGTTGGGATGGTAGATGGAAATTCACCATATAAGCTAGATATAATACTTCTGTGACCAAAAAGATGGGATCACCATACCGAAATTGGAGCAGCAGTCCTCAGGAGTCGCCTCTTATTCCAAGATCTAGTCCAACTCGCCTCACGACTGTCTTATCAGCGCGTAACAATGGCAATCCATTCAAAACAAACAGAATAAATCTTCTCACAAGTCGAATACGGCGTGGCACGCCCACCTCTGTGCGCATGGCAAGAGAAAATGAGCGAACATTGTCCACACTAGGCAATACAGCTCGTATATTTGACGCCCCAGCATCAGACAAACGAGCAGTGCGACTACAAGAACTTGAAACAGCGGCACTAGAGTGGGACATTGAACGAGCGCAACTTCAACAACAGCTAAATGATTTAAAATTGAAAGATGATGAAGCATGCTCCATGTTACGGGAAAATGAACTTCTCGAAGAGCTCTCAGATCGTGAGGCTCGTATCAGCGCAATGTCTCTTGATCTAGAAGATTTAATGAATGACCTGGCAAGTTCGAAGGCCTCCATGCAAAATGCAGAGGAAGAGTTACAAGAAAAAAGTCAGAATTTAGCTCAATTAGAGGCCGAAAAAAACGCATTACGCGCAGAAATGATCTCAATGTCGGAGGAGCTCGAACAGACTAAATGGGAGCGTCATGAGGCCTTGAATCAGGTCCTTGAGGCGAACGATCTGGCATCATTCTCCAGAAAGGACCTAGAGAATACTAGAGTGTCAATGGAAGAGCTCGAGTCCAGAGAGCGAATTTCTGAACGACAAATATCAAGCCTGAAACAGGCGCTCGAGCTTGCTGAGGCTCGAGCGAGTAAGGCAGAGCAGGCGACATTTCATGCGGAGTCCCAGGCAAAGAATCTCGCTGATCAGCGCAATGTAGCCCAAAAGGCCTTAGCAGAAGTTTCACTACTTCAGGATCGGTTGACCCAAGCCCAATCAGCCCAAGATGATATGATAGCAAAGCTGCATGATATACAGCAAGATCTTAACAGAACTACTCTTGCTGCTTCTTCGTCGGCGCAACACGCAGCCATAGCGGAGGAGCAGCTTCTGCAGACGCGCACTAAGCTAAGTATTGAGCAAGCTCGTGTCCAGAGTCTCACTAGCGCAGCAGCTGCGCGAGACGGGGAAGAAGAAGAGGAAAAGGCCATAGCCGCAAAAAATATGGCGGCGGCAGAATCTGAACTCAATCTCGCTAGGAGCCAAGCAAAGTCGCTCAGGTTACGACTGGATCAGATTGAGTCGATGCAAAATCAATCGGCGCAGCAGGCACTGAAGCGCGCAGAGGAAGCTGAGAAAAATGCAGAGTGTCTTCGAGAGCTCCATCAATTGGAGCGATGTAATGCACAGCGCCTCTTGGTACAGCTTCAAGAGCTCAAGGGAAATATACGGGTTGTGGCCCGAGTACGACCCGGAGCACTTTCTTCACGTCTCCAGCTTGCATACTCGAGTATCATTCTTCGTGAAGTGATATCGAGCTATTCAGGAGCCACAGAGAGAGAACACGTCTTTGACTTTGACAGGGTTTTTGGTCCTCAAGATGCCAACCTAGATGTATTTGAAGAGATCGAATATCTTGTTAGAGGTGTAGTGGAAGGAGCCCGTGGCTGTGTTTTTGCGTATGGACAAACTGGGTCGGGGAAGACGTGGACTATGAGCAGCGCTGACGGTCTGGTAAGACGAGCACTAAGTCTGCTGCTTCAATCTAAGCCAGAACGAGTTGAATTAGAGTGTGTTGAAATCTATAACGAATCAATTGTGGACCTCATACCAAGACGATGTGATCAGAAACCTTCAGCCCCTAAATTGAGTATCCAGACCTCACCAGTTACCAATAAGGTTGGGCTGGTGGGTGCAAATCGGAGCGTTGTTTCCAGCCTGGACGATGCTGAGCGTTTATTGACTGAAGCTTCTCGCCAAAGATCCGTTGCAGCTACTGCCTCAAACGAGCGGTCGTCAAGATCGCATTGCGTCTTAATTGTTCACGTGACCCGAGGCGTCTCTACCGGAGTTCTCAATCTCGTTGACTTGGCCGGATCCGAGCGTCTGGCCCAGTCCCAGACAACAGGAGATCGCCTTCGCGAAACACAGGCTATTAACAAAAGTCTTAGCTGCTTAGGCGACGTCATAAATGCCCTTATATCGCGGCATTCGACCCACATCCCATTCCGTAATTCCAAACTCACTCATCTTTTGCAGGATTCATTATCAGGCACATCTAAGGCCATAATGGTTGTGAGTCTAGCTCCGGAGGATCGGCATCTTGCTGAGACTTTGAGCTCACTCCGATTTGCTGCAAAAGTTGAGAAAGCAAGAATAAGAAGATAACGCTAGGGATAGTTGAGACATCTGTCATTTTCCGAATAGAAGTAGTCAAAAATAAGCTTCCAATGCGCTGTCGATCTTTACTTTGAGGGTGCTCGATATCTTGCAGTCCCAACTAGAGATAGTCAAGATCCAATCGTAAACAGCTTTCTGGTCACCTATACATGACGGTGAGGTTATTTAAAATCACAGAAACCATAATAATAGAATTTCTCATGCCATACCATATAAAAGTATGTTAAACGCGTAAATACTGTAAAACAGTGGTGCCACCATACTGATAGAGAGCTGTTCTGGAGGCACGTAAGACGAGGATCTTAGCTCTTGGAAACCCGTTACAGAATGCAAAAGAGCTGATAAAACTGCACATGTTAGCAGGATACCTTTCAGCGCAGAGGCAAAGCGACCCCGATAGGTTAAAGATTCATACAGAGTGCTTAGAACCACGAAAGCAAAGGCTGGTCGGAACCCAATGAACGGCAGATAGGAAGATGAAAGAGCCAAAATGGCCTGAATAGCGATTGCGAGACATGTAGCATATGCAACTCTCTTTTTTGAATAGTCTCGACAAGACTCTAAAATCCCGATCGTAGAGCTAATAGTGACAATAGGGATTATTACGACAAAGAGGGCAACATATATAAAATCCGGGCTAGGATCATCGGAAATCAATGTTGCAAGGCCGTAGAAAAGATTCATAGCTACGAATCCGGCTATTAATTTCAGACGAGTCCACGGCCACAATACCACAGTGGCAAACATCAGTAGATTTACATAGTTGTCACAATAAGCCTTTGCCCCTTCTGAATTCAGGTTTGTTATTACCATGGGAATGAGAGACAGAGCCTGCCGACAAAATCGTAAAAGGGAGTTCTGAGAGTTCTCTTCTGTCGACATCATGTTGAATAGCTGCTTCTATGCTTACCCATCTAATCATCAGTCACACTGTATTTCGCAGGAACTAACTACATAACATATAGACCTTAAGAAGATGCCTGCTTTGCGGTCGGGCCCTTGATAACGCCACAAGTCGGAATAATCTACGTGTGATACGGCGGTGGAGCAGAGCACGAAGGTACAATTTCCGCGCGAGAAATGTCTTCCCTGTCTTGACTTGAATATTCAGGAGCACTGGGTCTAGATCCAGCGATTTCCGGAGGCATCCAAACTGGCGCGTCAATTGTGTGACTTGAATGATCTGAATGATGATTATCGTGGTCTATCGTTGGACAAAGTATTCTGATATTGGTTCGAACGCTCGCACTTCTCGGGCTGGCGTCCGTCTTATTTGCCGGTACAAAATATAAGCATGCTTCTAGCTCATAGCTCACCGATGTAAGCTCAGAATCCCATGTTGGTGCAAATCCTACTAGTTTCAACTCACCAATATTTGCTTGTCTCAAAACAGAGAGGGGTTTAGTCGTGATATCGAGCCACGGCTCAAAACAGTGAGAGTGTAAGACTTTCTCGGTGTTCTGCTTTTGAAACCTTCCCTCTGCTCGAGAAATTTGTATAACATGGACGATGAGATCAAATCGTGCGAGTAGAATGAGATCAGGAGAGCTCGCGCTTATTTCTAACCTTAAAGGAAAGTCTATCCCAGGCGACTTGTTCTGAGGTATACCAGCCTCAGGAGTCGTCAAAGCGAGTGTCACTTCGGTTTCACACTTATGCTCTGAGTCAAATAAAGACTTCCAGCCTCTCCTGTGACCTTCAAGATACGTCTTTATCGCACATGTAGTCTCTTTAGTGACAGTGCTGCTCAGGTCCAAAGGATACATTGACGGACATACAGTGAGCCGGTAGCGACAGTTATAGTCATGCGATGAATTATGAGGGCGGTTCACATCAAATTCTAGCCACCAAAATACTCCGATGTGGCTCGGAAGCTGTATTTCAATGCTGGGCGGATAGAGTCCAAGATTTGGAGGTAACGCGATGTCGAAAGGATAAGAATGGACTCCTTGATTCAATTTGAAAACTCCATGGCCCGGTAACGATTCTTCGACTATCTGAGGCGGGTATATGGTCTGGGTAGTTTTCCAGTATGTGCGCCTCTCGGTGTGTAAAAGCTGCTGATAATTCCACTGGTTTGCAAAATCGTTCCAAACTGGCGAGGATTCAATTACGCAACCATACTCGCGACAAGCGAGCGATGCCTGGATTGAACCCAAAGAGAACTCTTGCTTGGTCTCAATAACGAACTGGCCCTTTATACGATCACCATCGGTGTAAAACGATTGCAGCTCAATGTTGGCATAGCAATCGGCTTTCTTGCCGAACAACATGGGATCTGAGACCTATCTGCGGCGGCGGGAAACTCTCAATATATTCGAGCTTCCAAGATTATCACCGTTGAGGATTCACCCCACTCGCTATTACAGCCCGCCTGGCACCAATTACCCTTCTTCTGCCATCACTAATCACAATGTGTGTGTGGGGGTAACATCTAGAATGACCAAACACAAAGAGGAATGAGGCGAAGGCTCCGAGATCACCACTCCAGATTCGTATCTAAAATAATCGGAGAGAAAAAAAAAGGTTATCTCTGCATTTGATATCAGCTGGGTCTAATTTATGTACCTAGTTAGTTTTCTTACCTTCAAACTTTTCCAGCTTCTTGGTACCTTCTTCCCACGGAGCCCCATTGATCATGACTTCAATAGCAGAAATTACATCATTTATTGGTCCACGTTTCTGTTCTGTGGAGTCGCGTTCACGAATTGTCACAGTTTGATCTTGCACGGTTTGGAAGTCAACGGTAACGCCAAATGGAGTACCTATTTCGTCATTTCGTGCATAGCGCTTGCCGATGGATACGCCTGAATCATCGACTTTGACAGCAATACCACGATTCCGCAGGGCTCGGGTGAGCATGTGGACCGTTGGGGAAAATTCCTCATTGCCTGAGAGCGGACAAACAAGAACTTTAGTTGGTGCCACAGAGGGCTGGAATGATAGGACAGTTCGTGCAGTATCCTCTGGACGTACCCAGTAGGAATGCTCAAGCAAAGCATAAAGAATGCGACCGATACCAAATGATGGCTCTATGACGTTAGGCACGTACTCGCGAACATTGGTGGTGGAGCTCCGTTTCTCGATAGTAACCAGTTCCGAAGATATCTCACCGTGAATTCCCTCATAACCAAATTCGATTACACCCTTGTCCGACAGTTCTTTCGCTAGATCTTCACGCTCACACTGGTTGCGAGTTATCAGAAATTCTTCAACCTTTGCGGCATCCTTGCGGAAAGCCGGGCCGAACTTTTTGCGGTTAAGGACTACTTCCCATTGCTCAACAGTCACAGGTTCTGGAAGAGCCTCACGAACTACCAGCTTTTGCTTTGTGCGAGCCGAGTGAACAGAGAGATCGTAAGCAGAACGATCAGCACAGCCAACGCACTCAATCCAGCCATAACTAGTTTGAAGCTCGCAATCCCAGCAATCAGATGCGTAATGTGCCATCTCATTCTGTAGATGCTGGCGAAATCGCATTCGCTTCGGGTCAACGCCGATCCTTTCCATGAATAGTGCTATGCGACCCACAAAGTAGCCTAAGGTCTCATTATCAATAATTCCTTTCCCGACTGCCTCGCCAATAGAGATCCGAGTGGTTTTATTGGAACCGCTATTTTGAACACCCTTCGAGAGAGCATCTATTTCGACATCGGCAACGTCCTTAAAGCGAGGATGGCTCTTCTTCCCAGGGTCAACAAAATGCTCAATCTCTGCCATAAGGAACTCACGTACGCGCAAGAGCCCTGATCGAGGCGAGATTTCATTACGGAAGCTTTTGCCAACGCTCGCTGATGCAAACGGCATGCGCCCATTATTGCAATCCAAAAGCTTGGAAAAATTCAGAAATTGGCCTTGCGCTGTCTCAGGGCGCAAGTAGCCCTTCAGGGAACCAGAAGGACCTATTTGAGTCTCAAACATGAGGTTAAACTGAGTTGGCGCCGCTAATTCATTGCCAGTGGCAGGGTTCGTAATTTGGTGGATCCGAATAATATTTCCAAGCTCTTCGCCCGAGAATCCGTCAATCTGTGCTAAGATAGTCTCATAAGTTTTGACTACCTCATCGTCAAGCTTGACAGCTTTGATTTCCTTGACCTTCTTCTTGCGCTTCTTTTTATCGTCACTTTCTTCAAGTGAGAGCGAGGCAATGCCACGCGCTTCTTTATCACCTTTAAGCCTTGCCTCCAGCACTTCCTCAACTAGATGATCAGCCCGGAAAATCTCTCCAGTCTTAAGATCTCGCGACATCCAGTCGGTAAACTTATCAACATGACCACTAGTCTTCAGGACCTCTGCAGGAGTCAAGGCCGTGCAGTCTACTTCCTGCATATCTTCTTCAAGCACGAAGTGCTTCTTCCAGGTATCTACGATACTTGATTGTAATGCACACCCCGCCGGGCCATAGTCGTAAAGACCAGAGACACCGCCATAAATCTCGAACGAGGGAGTATAGACAAAACGCCGCCTAAGCACACTATCGAACTCTTCGCGATTAAACTCCTGGTTTTGAGGCCGTATGCTCATTTTAATGCTTCGCTTTTGGGTTCTAGCAAAAACTTTCCGTACAAGCGCCCGAATCGCGAACAGGATGACGTACATGTGTCATCATTTTCTGCATTAATATTGGTCACCAGCTTATATCATGTCTAGTGAGTAATAGCATGATCAGACCACTGCGCAAGCTTCGGTAGAGAGGAAACAAGATAGAAGTAAAGGCACCAAGTAGAACTCAAATCATATCACAAAACACCTAGCAGTCGACCGTCATAGTCCTCCACTGTTTGGATATATGTATTTTAATCGTACGCGCTGTTCACAATTCTTATTTTATATAGCAAATGGATGAACGCTTCCGTCTCTCTGCCCCCTTCGCAGCCTTTCTTTGTGTTTGCCATAGCTGGCCCGTGTGCTATGGGTGATCTGGCAACGACAGGTCAAGTGGGAAATAAGTTTACAGCAGAGCTCGACGCGCCCTCTTGTGATGTAAGCGTATGCGAATGGTGGGGTGATGTCAAGTATTCAAGAGCTACGTATACAAGGGGTACGTGCTTTCGACGAGTATGATTGGCAGCAAATAAGATTCTTTACGCCTCTTACGCTTATTGCAGGGCCGAATGGTGTTGGGAAAACCACAATCATCGAGTGTCTAAGATATGCCGCGACTGGTGTGTTACCACCGAATTCGAAAGGCGGGGCTTTCGTCAATGATCCCCATGTAAGTGGCAAAAGTGAGGTGAAAGCACAGGTAAAGCTTTCTTATATTACAGCACAAGGTCTCCCTGCTACTATTTCGCGGTCAATGAAGGTTTCGGTATCGCGTTCTGGTTTGACATTCAAGACCCTTGACAGCCAATGCCATATAAGTGGAGCAGGAAGTGATGGTACTCCACTGGCGTATAATGCAAATGCGAGAAGCAACGACTTAGACATGTTTGTTCCACAGTCTATGGGAGTACCAGCCTCCATCCTGAATTTTGTTGTCTTTTGTCACCAAGAGGATTCCTTGTGGCCTCTAGCAGAAGCCTCAATAGTAAAAAAGCGGTTTGATGACATTTTCGAGAATACAAAGTTTACAAAGGCACTGGAGCATATTAAACTCCTCCGAAAAGAATCCTCTTCAGAGATCACATTGGAAGCTAAAACAGTTGAGCACCTTAAAGAAGATGCCGAGCGATCTACGGTCAAAGAAAGTCAGGTTAGAGAGCTTAAGATACGTGTCCACGAATATGAATCAATAATTTCTGACTTGAAAAGTGAAATCCAGGTGAAGACATCAAGGATAGCTGAGATCTTCAGAATGGGCCAGCAATTTCAGCAGGCATTTTACGAACTGAAACAACTTGAAGATCGTGAGAGTCGACTGAGCGAGTCCCTTACTTTGCTGATTGCTGATATGCAAGTACTCGAAACACCCGCATTGGAGCTCGAGATTGAATGTAAGTCTCTGGGCGACCGTGAAGCACAGTTAGGGCACGAGTCGGAAAAAGTCCTGGAGCAAGTGACTGCAATGGAATCCGAGGTGGAAGCACACCGTGAGGCTCTGGCTGCTCTGGCGAATCGCAAGGGGCGTATAGATGCTGATGTCGAGTCGAAGAACATACGTTCTAAGACACTTATGGAACTCTGCACTACTCGCGGCTTTTCAAGTTTTGAGGAACTCCTTGAATCTCTGAGAGCTGAAGTTGCACGAACGAGTACAGAAGCCGACAACGTCGCACTTGAACATCGTCGCGTTGAGGCTACCATCCAGATGTCTATCAGTGAAGCTGATGCACGCGCCTTGCAGCTCCGTCAAATGATTACTGAAAAGCGCAAAGAGTTTCAGGACATTGGGTTACAACTAGTAAAAGCTGAGAAAAGCGTTGTAGTGCCGATCGCGGTCTCTGTAGAGAGTCTCAAATTGACAATCAGGGATCACGAGGAAAGGCTTGAGGTATTGAAGAAGGATGAACAAAAGTATATTTCAGACGGAACTTTCTCTACTGCTAAAGCTAGGGTTGATGAAACGGAACTTGAGGTAGAAGCTGCTCAGAAAGAGCTTCGAAAAGCAGCCTCTGAGCAAAGTTACTCTGCTCAATACGCTCTTCTCGAGGAGTCACTCAAAGATAAGAGAAGTCAAATGAGCGACATGGACCAAAAGCTCCGTATAGACCTCTTATCATTGGATGCTGAGACCGACTGGAACAAAAACGTTCAAGCCTTATTTGATGAGCAGCGTCGAGCTGCCTCTTTGGCATTACAAACAGTGAGCGAAAAAAGCGCTCTAACACACAGTGTCAGAACGGATATCCGATCTGAGCTTGACTCCTTGAATCAACAGCTATCATCTCTGGAGTCACAATTAGAACGCTCTGGTCAAGACTTCTGTGCGGCGTATGAGTTCTGCCCGAACGAGTACGAGATATATCTTCAAAAGGCAGAGATAGAACTCGGTGTTGCGACGCAAAATATGGAACACTCTACTTTCACCGCTAATTTTTATAAGACGGCGCGAGGAGTTCTGACTGAACAACATAAGTGTCTTCTATGTGACCACACAAAGTCCGACGTGGAGAGCCGAGATATGCTTATTTTGTTGGATAAAAAATTAAGTGCATTGCCAGTAACACCCGAACAGGCCAACTCCCAGTATGAAGCGGCGAAAATCCGTGTAGATCGATTGCGCCGTGCGCGAAAAGACATTGAAGCAATTTCTCAGAATCGACATTCTCTCGAAAGTGTCGCTGAAGCGAGCCAGCTTCTTCAAGCGCGTCTTGAGGCGAATTTCAAAGAGGGTGCTGAACTCAATGAAGAGGTTGAGGCGGCCCAGCATGTTAGTAGTCGCTACAATGCGGTCGCCGAACAGGTGCTGGCGTGGACTCATCTGCAAGGTGAGATAGACGAACTTGAAGGTCGTATGAAAGCAACGAAACGCAACGATCCCAATGATTCCTCGGGTCGTTTGCAAGAGGCTGAGCTCCAGCTATCTGTTGCGACTACTACTGCCAAGCAGGCTCGTTGCGACTTAGAAAGTATTCGGGAAAGTCACATCGGCTTGGAATCTCGTATTGGCGCCCTCGACAGACAGATTTCCAAACTACGTGTTGAAGTAGTGGAGGCAGAATTGGCTGAGCAACAGTTTAAAGCACAAACGACGCATGTAGGAGAGTTGCGCGATCACAAAAATCAAGTCGCAAAATTGCTTGAAGAGGCTGAAGCGGAGAGTTTGGTAATAGAAAAAAGTTCCGAAGATCACCGTACGAAGCTCTTGGCTAAGAAAGGGGAGGCTGCGAGTCTCGAGGCGAGACTTTCAGCTATCAAAAACAGAGCTGTTGCAGAACTCCAGGAAGTAGAAGAAAAACTTAAGCTGTTGCAGGAATTTGATGAAAAGTATGGCTCTGAGCCAACCCGGGAAGTAGACGACCGCACACGAGACCACAAAGCTCAAATGGTCGCTGTTCAAGCTAAACTCGCTGAGTTCAGGATGAAAGCTCGGAAGCTCGAGCTCATGCAAGCCGACTTTGGGAGTCATCGACGACAAGTAAATGATAATCTACAAGCACACCGACTCCGGAAGGAAATATCTGAACTCGCAGTGGCTATTGCAGCTCTTCGAACTGAGAATGCTGAAAATACTAAAGAAGACTATGAGAGAGAGACGACAGCTTTGCAGAATGAGGTGGCCAATCTTTCAAGTGAACGTTCCCAGAAGTTAGGTGAAGTAAAACAAATGCAGAAGCAAATGCTTCTTTTGCAGGAGGAGCTAGATTCCTCATATCGTGGTGTCGCCCTCGACTATGCACGCGCCAAAAAACATCTTGAAGTGAAAAAGGAAGCCAACCGCGATCTCCTAGAAGTAGAGAAGGGAATAGATCAGACGATTATGGCCTTTCACAAGGCCAAGATGAAGGAGATCAACAGCGTCATGGATGAGTTATGGAAGAAGACTTATCAAGGGACTGATATTGACACTATAAAGATAATAGCTGAATCTTCTGGTTCTGGAGCTCGAACTGCATATAATTACCGGGCTGTGATGGTCAAGCAGCATACAGTGTTAGATATGCGAGGTCGATGCTCTGCAGGTCAAAAAGTTTTAGCATGTGTGGTTATTAGATTGGCTCTTGCTGAATGCTTCGGTGCAAACTGTGGGCTTATTGTTTTGGACGAGCCAACCACCAATCTTGATCATGAAAATGCAGAGGCGCTTGCTCACAGTTTGGGACATATAATCACGTCTCGTTTGGCGCAAAGAAATTTTCAACTTATAGTGATAACTCATGACGAGCACTTTCTTGCCATGATGAATCCAGCCCAGTACTGCGACCAGTTTTACCGCGTGAAACGAAATGAAAACCAATGGACGGAGATAATACGTGAGCCGATATCATACCTACTTGCATCTTAGGACACATCTCTAGACTCTATAAGGTGTTCTATGTAGACACCGCAGCCAACGCATTAGCAACCTCCTCACGGTACATGCGTTGACGTTCAGCCTGATCTAAGAAAATTTTGTACTTAGCCTCAAGGAGGGCAACAACCCCTTCATCCTTCATGGGCATCATGGCCTCGCCCGCGTGTGAGTACTCTGACATGACATCCCAGAGAGTCTTAGAAGGCTGTACTGCTCGTGCAGCTAGCATAGCAGTTCCCAATACTACTGCGCTGTCGATATAGCGTGGGATAACTACTGGCTTTCCAGTACATGTCGCCATAAGGGTAGTTAAGACGGAGTTCCGGCATTGGCCACCACTGAGATATATAACCTCGATGTTGTGGCCAGACTCATTCATCTTGTCGATGATCTGGCGTGTTTGCTGGCAAATAAATTCAACCATAGCAAGATATTGTATGGCAAGATCATCTAAAGAAATGTCCATGCTCAGGCCTACAACTGCACCTCGCATGGCCGGATCGGCAATTGGACTACGATTGCCGTAAAGGTCACCGTACCAAAACATATTTTTAGCAAGATAGTAAATTGAGGGTAAGCCTTGATCCTGAGAAAGCTCTGTAAGTCTCCTGTTGAGCCAGTCATAAGGGGAGAGAGAGGCCTCCTTTGAAACCTGTTGAAGCTTATCGCTGGAAGGATGGGTGTGTAGTAAATGGCGAAGAAGTTCGCCTGTGGTGCTCTGGCCACCTTCTGCACACCACATACCGGGCAGAAGCACATCTCGATAAGGTCCCCACACCCCTGGAACAAATACAGGTTTCGGAGACTGCGCAATATGGCACGTAGAGGTTCCGGCAACCGCTGCTAGCCGGGATTCTACTTTGACGTCAGGTAATTTTCCAGTCGTCTTTGAGGCAACTGTACCGACCCAACCGCTGTATGCATCGATAACACCTGATCCCACTACAGTTGCAGTAGTAAGGCCGAGATCTGCAGCCGCAGCAGCACACAGCGTACCCACCGGCTCCCCTGCCGCGTGGTACTTGCCATTTTGTCCAGGGACGCCACCCATACTTTTGAAATTGTCTTGAATAAGGTCATCTAGGCCCAGCTGATGGAAAAAGTCTGCTTGCCAACCTGTAGTCGAATGGTCGTAGCCAATGGGCACGAAGCCCTGTTTGCAAGTCACACTACAGAAACTACGGGCATCCACATCTGTTGCCTTAAATGTCAGCCAATCCGACAAATCATAAAATCGCGTTCCCTTCCATAGGTCTGCGGGCATGTGTCGGTGCAGCCAAGTAATTTTCGGAATTTCCATTTCAATCGACATTTGGCCACCGACAAATTTCAACAAAGGATGTCCAGTTGCCTTGATCTCTTGAGTTTCAACCTCGGCGCGATGGTCCATCCAAAGAATTATGTCTTGCTCAGTGTCGTGGAAATCGGGTCCAACGGGTACAGTCTCATTCTGATCGTTTACAACCACGAGGGAACAGGTTGCATCAAACGCTAGGCCCTTCACTGCTTCTGGCGAGATTCCTGCCTCTTTCACCACAGCCTTGACACAGTAGCAGATTGCTCTCCAGATATCAAACGAAGACTGGTTTACGTGCGCGGGCTTAGGCTCCCATTTCTGGATGTCATGACTGCATACAGAACGAATCTCGCCTAGCTCGTCCATTAGACATGCCCGCGCAGAGCCCGTACCAACATCAATCCCAATGTACATTGTATGAACTGCCAAAAGTACTTCAAGCAGCAAAAGGCAGTGGAGAAGTCTAATGAATCTTAGTTATCGATCACGGTGCGGAGTTCCCCTAGCCCGAAATGATAAAAGCAACGATGAGTTTGAACAATCCCTATATGAAGGATAGAGGCTTTAAAATCTGTAAAAAGCCTTTCTTTGGTTCTATCAGTGTTCTTGAGCTAGAGAAATTTCGTCACTAAATCGATTGTCATCCTAAGGGCCGCGAAGCTTTAGGCAACTCTAGCTTCCTTACAACTGCGGTAGCAACGGTGTTAGGTAATGGCAGCGCGACATGTCGCTCATTGCGCCAGTGGGATCGTCCTGGCTGCTGAAGCTCGAAGAGAATAGCGGAACGCTACAAGTTCTAAATCAAGAGGGAAATGAATGTTTCGAGACCTCTCTGGAAAAACTGACGTCGGCAGAGGTTGCGGCAGTGCGTAAATTCTTTGATGGTCCTAATTTCGAGAATAATGACATGCTAGACTCCCCGGCACCTTTGTATAGTGCCGTCGTAACTCCTCAAACTAATGAGATAAAGATTTCGTTCTTCACTGTATGGGCCGGGGGGCTCCGAGAACGGGACTCTCCGACTGTAACTTTTAGGCGGAAATTGAAGGAATTACCACGAATTTTTGATTGGGCTGTGGAATTGGCTGAATCTAGCTCACGGCTCAAACTCCATTGCAATTTACTAACCAATCGACTTGGGGCTCAGAACTTAATTATGAATGAGATGGTTCAGGCACACGAGGCTCAGCGGTCCGATATGCTCGCTCGAGTCTGTGCAGTGCTGGATGATCGTAGTGAACTTAATTTTAATAACAATGATGCACAGGCAGCTGATCATCTGCAAGCTCCAGGAGTTTTCGCACCAAAGCATGAAGACGCACCAGATATGGAGGCACAATCGGCGGTTATGGCGATGGCTACTGATCCCGGCAGACCATCTGATTTTCTGCGGCCATCACCATCGCCGGACGCGCTTCCAAAATTGACACACCCCCTGAAGGTAGAGGCTGGGCCAACTCTAGAAGAAGAAGAGGGGTCTAGATGCAATATCCACCTTAAGTTAGAGAGCAAAACTGGGGCCTCGACTGTTGAAAGCGTCGCTGCTTCCGATGCGTCAACTGTTTCGTCAGACTGAATTTGTTCAAACTCTTATCGCGCACTCCTGGAATTAATAAGTTAATCTAACAATGTACGGATCCTTAAGCAATTGTTCCAGATCGATACGTGATAAACTTTATTAAAGTACGGGGACTACGTGCTGTATTATCTTTTTATTTTGCAGACAAAACTCGAAAAGCGAGTATAAAGAAAAGGGCGGATCCGCAGGTCAGTATCGAGTCCTCATGCGCTATTATCGTCAAGCTGAGCTGCATTGTACAATGGAGAAAGCTGCATTAGCTGGGTCTGACACACCTGAACTCTCATAATATTATTTTCTTATTTTTTTTTAATTAGAAACGCGTAACGTATATTATTATATACTAGCCTAGATTTGAGGATCTCATCAACCGCTGGTTGATAAAGTTTAATTGCCGCAGCTTAGAATCAGCGAAGAATAGAGCGGGAGTAACAGATATACGGCGAATAAGATCGCTGCAGAGCTACCAAGAAAGCAAAGCCAACTTGCCTATAACTCGCTCAGTTGTGACACCTGTCATAATTAAAAAAGATCTCTCTTTGACCACGTCCGACAGTTTTTGATACACAATGAGTGACGCAGGTTCCAGCAGCCTATCCGATTCCGAGATCGCATACACCACAGAGAGTACAAAGTCACCATCTGTAGAAGTACCCGTGCATTCTTTTTCTCAAACTCAGCAGCATTCACTTGCTCCTTCATTTTACGTGAACGCACACCGAAGGTCTCCGCCTGCACCAAGTCCCGTACATGACTACGGAGAGTGCGTGGACACCTGGCGATCTATTGTCATTGAGGGACTACCAGACGGCACCTCAGTCTCTGAAGTGTTAGATATTATCGAAACAGGCATTGTGGAACACATTCGCTATGTACCTCAGCGTAACGCTGCTGCGATCAGCTTTCTTGATCACCAGTCTGCTGCTCTGTTTATGGGCGATTTTATTTTGAACCCGCAGCGCATCAGAGGAGCACTCATACGTCTGCTTTGGTCACGATCTCCGCCCCTTCCGCTACAGGTCTTCAAAGCGGTAGCTATTGACAATGCATGCAGAAATGTGTATTTAGGGCTGCTGCCAAGTGAGATATCCGAGAAAGAGATCCGTCAAGACTTGAGTGTATTTGGGACAATAGAGAAGGTTCGGATGCTTCCTGAATTTGGAATTGCCTTTGTGCATTTTTTGTCTATTGCCTCAGCAATATCAGCTGTCCACAATTTGGCACGCTCCAATCCAGCATGGAACGGAAGAAAGGTCTCTTACGGCCGCGACAGGTGTTTCAATCTAACAAAGACTCGAAAACAAAGTGCTCTGATATTCTTTGGAAAAGCGCCAAATGACACTCCCGCACTAAACAATTACAGCTTTCCTCAAATATCTGCAGCATTGAGCTATCAAGTCAATGCAGCAATCTCGGTGGCGGTTCTGACAGGTGGCCCATCTAATGCAGGTAACCGCTGTATCTATATTGGCAACCTCCACCCAGATACTGAAATAGTAGAGATCTGTAACGCAACGCGTGGAGGTCTTCTAGAAAGCGTGAAATATCTTCCTGAACGACACATTTGCTTCGTTCGTTTTGCAGAGCCTACTGCCGCAGCCAACTTTTTCGCGACGTGGACCATGCAGCGCTTGTATATCCATGCACGGAGCGCTAAAGTCGCTTGGGGAAGGCCGAGCGGACCATTACCCCCTAAACTTGAAAGTGCAATTTCTGCTGGAGCCACACGCAACGTATCGATCTCCGATTTCCCTTCGCGACTAACTATAGATGAGGTTCGCTCAGATTTTGCTCAATTTGGAGATATAGAACAGGTTAGTGAGCTTGCTGGAAGGCGAAGTGCGTTCCTCAGTTTTTTGAGCATCCAGTCGGCAGTCGACGCTGTAAAATGGGCAAAGTCGTCACAGAGATACGGCCGCACTCGTATTCGATTTGGGAAAGATCGCTGCGCAAACCAACCACGCATTCTCCAGAATACTTCCCCTTCAGAGACACCCCTCCCTGCGCTCTTACAGTTTCTTCAGCCACGAAGACTTGCAGCGACGTGTTCGGCTGCTCACCTTTCACCACCCCCCAGCACTGTTGATCTAGCCAGTACGGTGAAGTCCAAAACACGTGAAGGGCTGGGCGACGCCTCATTCCAGCCATTGCTTGGCGCTGGTGTAAGTAGAAGCAATGAGAATCCAGATCATGAGGGAGTAAATAGCGAAGCAAATGCCGGTCGTGACGACAAATACTTCGCAATTAAATCTAGAGATGCCGAAAACCAACCTGACCTCACGAGACCAATTAATGCCATAGAGACGAATTAAAACTATGCTATGTGCGAGCCAGGGGACTCTGACTTCGCGACCTGAGTGAACTACTGGGAGACCAGCTAGGGGACTTGTGAATACTGTTGCGGTTCGGTGATCGTTGCGGCGACCATTCTTGAGAACTGTTCAGCGACGACTGACTGAGCCTGGATGGAAAGCCCGGCGATCTACTCTTCGGCGAACCACTCATTTGCTGGCGTTTTGACGAATGTGCGTCTAATGGTGATGAGGGCACGCCGTCCGGAAAGCTGTCCTCTTCAGGGCCCAATTCTGGCCACATTTCTTTCTTAGACGGGCTATAATCCATTGGTATATTCTCGCAGTCGTCTACAAGACGTTGGCGGGAAAATTCTCCTCGGTCTGAGTGCTCCAGTCGCGTCCGTTGCGGCGACCCTGGAGGTGTTCGCGGACCAGAAGGACGGCCAATTCGCATTCGTTCAGTTGTTTCCTCTCTGTTTAGTTCACGCAACGGGATCCTTCTGGGCTGTTGCGGCTTCTTCGGTGGAGAATCTGGATCCTGCCAAATACTAAATTTGGCCATCGTGGTATGTTGGTATGTTGACTGTGACCTTACTTTCTCATTGTGATTACTAAATGTGTTTTTTGAATTTTGGCGACGGGGTAATCAATAGTCCACGTCCCGGATTCCCTGGCAGTGTGCTGAATATATGTGCTGTGTCAGCATCACCATACCTCGGTCAGCTCTAGCTATTGATGCAGGAGGAGAATGCGCGCATAGGGGCAATTGAAGGAACCTTGGCCTGGCCCTTGAAAGAGCAGCTTACTGAACGACGACGAATTGTACTTATTTTGCATGGTCTTGGCGGACACCGGGACTATTGCTACCAAAAGCTCCTCGGTCAAGAACTGCCTCTACGGCTAGGGCTATGGACGTACCGGTTTGACTTTCGCAATTGCGGAAATAGTGATCCCGTACCGGATCCTATCAATGTTGGACGTACTGTAGGAGGTACCGACTGTGAGGATCTTGACGCCGCTGTAGACTACTTTCTAGAAAAAGGGTTCGAGATCGAAGCAGTGGTCGGACACAGCCGTGGCAACATGACAATGCTCGTTTGGGCATTGAGAAATCCTGAAAAGTCGCGCAATATAGGATCTTTTATAAATTGTTCGGGCCGATTTGTCTCCATGGAACACTACACGCATGCTCTACACCAGCACGGCTCTCAAATATTGTGGGATGGTGGTTATACACTGGTTGCCCGTCGTTATGGAAAGTACGAGCCACAGTGGATTCCTAACTATGAAAGTCAGGACTATGCGTACCACGACACTCAGTGTGTGAGAGATCTACCTCAAGAGTGCGACGTTCTCACTATTTTTGGCACTCGCGATGAAGTTGTGCCCATGAAGGACGCCGCTCTCTGGGCTAATCTCTTTTCAGGACGTCATACTCTAGCTATGGTTCAGAACGCTGATCACAACTTTTATGGGCTAGTACCTGGCCAGCCAAAAAAGGTCACATATTCGCCCGAAGTCGTAAATCTGATCACTGATTTCCTGCGGCCAGACGCACAAAAACGCAGGTTCGTTCAAAGATTCTCCACTGTTGAAAATATTTACCGATGGCCAGAAGTGGAGGGAGTTGCCAACTTTCGCGATCTAGGTGGTTATGCTGGTGTGCATGGATCCATCAAAGCCAGGGTACTGTTTCGGTCAAGCTATTTATGCGACATTACAGCGGACGGAATTGAAAAGTTAAACGAGCTCGGTGTTGAATATGTCTTCGATTTTCGAAGTCCGGAGGAGTCCTTGCGAGCTCCTACCCCGCAACTCTCCCGAGGAATGAAAGTTATTTCAGCACCGGTTTCGCCTAAAAGCTTTAGCCCAGAAGCCCTGGTTGAACGCTACAAAGATGTAGGAGAGACCCCGGGCTTCTTACGAGCCTATGAAGCGATTCTAAAAAGCGGTGGTAGAGCATTCAACAGAGTCTTTACGCAGCTTCGTGACAGCCCAGGAAAAGGGATTCTGGTACACTGCGCCGCTGGTAAGGACCGTACTGGAGTTTTTTGCGCGTTAGTTCTCAGCCTTATGGGTGTGCCAAAACAAATAGTGTCCAGAGAATACGAATTAACTACTATCGGGCTTCAGCAATTGAGGGATAGCCTCTTGGCAAAACATCGTACCAACGGGCGACAACTAACGCCTGCTGAAGTAAATCATATCTTGAGTTCTCGCTACGAGTCTATGATGGTTGTCCTCGATTATATTGACAACGTATACGGTAGCGCTGCTGGTTATTGTGAGACTCAATGTGGGCTCAGTAAAGCCGATATAGAGCTTATACGAGCTAACTTAAGTGGCCATCAACACAAGAAGCTTGAGGCGTCGCTATAGCTTCCAAATTACTAGAATATAAAGAAATCAGCCATATATTCATAGCCAGCATTTTCCAGCCGTTAGTCAACCTCGGCTAGTTTAATATCGTCAGATTGATCCCCTCGTCCTCGCGCTTGGTCAAGCCATGAGTCTTTACGAGCCTAAGGTACCTCAAACTCTGAAGCGTATTGTGCTGCTTGGGTACAGCCGCGATGGCGCGCCCAAAGACTTGTGCGACACTATTGCCCAAAGACTAACCGAATCTCAGGCCATGTGGGTGTACGTGTTTTCTTGCTCGACTGCAAAGGCGTGGCCAGAGGCAGTCACAAAAGTAAAGGAGTTTGATGTAGCAGCAATTGGTGGGTGCGAAATAGCAGGAGTACTCCTCCAACGATTTTTATCGAACTCGAGCTTTCCTGGATCTCTTATTATAAACATATCGTCGACACATCCGCCACATTCGTATATGGCAAATTGGGATGTGCTAAGTATATATGGAAGCGAGGAAGCTCTCTCTATGGCTTGTCGTTGGACAAATACTATTGGCTCGCGCCACCGACTTGAGATTGTAACAGGGGCAAACTCTTCATTTGCTGGACACTTCACAAAAGTGGCAGATATTATTACTAGCTATACAGGTGCCCAGTCATCGCATAGGTTCTGGGAACTGACACAGATCGTCGACCGCAAGCCAAGGACGAAACAAATAGAGGGGGTCGACTTGGTGCGAGACGCTGGATTTCCTCCATTGAAGCCTGGGATATTGTTCAGGGGCACCAATCTAATTGGAATTACCCCCAAAGGAGAGTTTAAACTGAGAAATGAGCTCGGTGTTCAACTGGTTGTTGACCTGAGACCCCCCGCAATCCGTCAAGGCCTGCTCGCCAACATTGAGGGAATAAAATTAGAGGCAGAGTCTGACATATCACGTGCGGTACCACTTGTGTTGCAAGCGGTCCGGGCCGGCGTTAAGTGTCTAGTTTTCTCTGCTGATTCTGGAGACACCGCCAAAGTCCTGGCGCAAGTATTGAGAGAAATTGGTGTCGAGGAGCGTATTGTTGAGCTCGACTTCATCACACATAGATAGGTTAAAGAGTGGAGGCATTTTATTTGCGCTCGTATCAGTCAAGGTTGGGGTAGTCCTAGGAGCACCGATCCGACCAGTGATCGTCCTCTATGTCCGTGATTGAGGCTTTGCGCAATGAAGCTTCGGACTTTTTACGACGAATATAAAAGGCCGGGAGCTCATATTTTTTTCACATAGGCTTTCATAACTTGCAATGTCTGAAATTGTGATTTTCTTCGACGATGGAAAGGAGCACCAATCGGTCTATGTGGCGGGTGACTTCACTAGGTGGTCAGAGGCTCAGCTTGCTAAAGAGAAGGGCACCAGGTATAGTGCCAAATTTGAAGGTCTCATTGGGGACGTTCAATACAATTACAAGTTTCTCGTTGATGACAAGTGGGTTCTTGGGCCGAATCTCCCTGTGAGCACTGATAAAAATGGTAATCAGGTGCATACTATAACCGCGAGTCACGACAATCCAGACTTCAAACCGAAGGATTGGCCGGAAGCTACACGCATTGAGTAGTCAAGCTCACCAGAGCTGACCTCTGTACTGATTGTCACGGCATGTCATGTGGCCTTTTTGCTCGTGTCTAGATGCCTTATATAGCAACGTAGCGGCATACTTTACTCTATACTTTGGCCAAGTTCAATTTTCTGCCCGAATCCGTGACGGAATAATCTGTTCGTGATACAAAATGAAACTCGTACGATGAAGCTATCGAGAATTGGAGAATTGCCAGTTAAATATACCGAAGTTACCGATAGGCCAGATGGCCAATCTCCTCACGAGCACTGAGCCGAAATGAAGCTCCAAGACCAGGAGAACCAGTTTGTGAAAGAGAATTCAGTACAATAATATCACGACCGATGGCAATAATTAATATCTTCATCTCTTCATTTATTTATTTATGCTTTCATTTCTACTCGTCACTTGCCAGAAATTGTCTATAAATCGTCTACAAGTTAATGACAATATTGAAAACTTCAGGCTCAAACGCATTGCTTATATTCCTAGTGAGAACAGAGAACAGTTCCCTCCGACCGCAATAGTCATGCATTATATAATTATAGATTCTGGTGGGATGTCCCCACCATCCCTCCTCCCCCTCCCCTGCCCAATATTCTTAGCTTCGAACCGTTAGCTGCGAATATCAAAGTTCAAATCCGCGCAAGTCTCGATTTGAAACAAGCAATCAGCATTTATGAGTGGTCAGATTATAATTGATTACGATGACGGCCATGAGCACAATAGCGTCGAGGCAGCCGGCGAGTTCACCAGCTGGGTCCCCTTCGCTCTAGGAAATGTGCCGGGCACGACACAATACTCTGCAATGTTTGATGGCGCCTCCGCAGGAGTGACGTACCAATTCAAATTTGTTGTAGATGGAGAGTGGACTCTCATGCCAGGATATGATACAGCCACGGACGATGGGGGCAACCTCAACCACATAGTGGTGGCATCAGCTCAAGATCCCGACTTCGAGCTCCCTAGTTGGCCAAAGGCCGAGAGGATCCCCCAGGAGGGTGATGTTGAGCTTGATGGCTATGAAGGCAAGATGAAGACGCCACCCCCAACATCTACCGATGTTGCAGCTGCAGAGGAATCTTCTACAAATTTGGCGGCTGATGGACTGACACGCGAGACTACAGATATCGATTTAAAGCCGCAGGATCCGTCCGTGAAGAGCTCTACGGGGCCTAAGGAGACTGTGGAGACTCAGAGTCAGGGTGTCGAGACTTGGACGAGAATCGGTGACTCGGGCGCCGTCGTAATGAGTTCCAGTGAGTCTCCTGAATGTGTTAATACTCCTCAAGATGCAGCCAATTCCACGTTTGGCACTGCCTACACGGCAGAACGGTCTTGGGTTGGGCCAGGGGATACTCTTGAACCTACTCTACCCGTTACGACTTCTGAGACTACTGCCACGAATCCAGCTCAGTCAGTTCCCCCAACTCATTCTGAGACCCGCGCATCTTATGATAACAGTTCCAATAGTGCCAAACAATTGCACGATAATTTGATGGAGACTGAGCTGTCTAATGTTGATACCCTCAAAGCGAACAAGAATTTGGGCAATCGTATCGAGGACTCAACCACTCCGCTATCTAAGGATACCACTTCCAGTCTTCCTGTTAATGATCAGGGACTGGTAGATGCAGATCCTAGCTCGTCTCAGACTTTGCACGATAGTGTTACAACCCGCCGCTCGCCACAAATTCCATCAGCAAATTTGGAAACACCTCATAATGTTGAGCTATCTAATCCAGCAGCTGCAGCCGCTGCCCGAGCATCCAGCTATGCCAAAGCCGATGTTGCTGCCATCGATACCATGAATCCGTCGGCATCTAATAATGCCAAGTCTAAAATGACTTCTACAGGAGGGGAACATGTGCGCAGTGATCTCGATAAACCAGGCAGATCGAATGAAGGCGAGCAAGCTGGGGCACCCTTTGCCAAAGGCGAACCTGCAACCCGGCAATCAACGGACGCAGCAACTGCTAAGAAAGGTAGCGGGCGAATTCGTCGCTTCTTTAAGAGGCTCTTGGATTGATGACTGGGGCGCCAGATCAGCTTTACTGTAGTAGAACATAAAGACTGTAGTTTCAGTTAATTGTAATAATTCTCCAACCTTTAGATAACCCTGTTTACTTCCATTTCGGAGCAACGCTTAAAAGCAGAAACGAAGGACATCAATGATCACCACCATATAGGTTTGAAAACAGGCTTAAGTCATAATTTAGTGCTCACTTGTAGCCGTTGAGACAGTTGACACAGTAAAAAAAAATGTCCACGAAATTCTCAGGTGGTCGCGACCGCTTATGCACACGGAGCGTGAGTCGAAGATCTGCAATCAAAAAATGCGGCAAAATTGCAGCTTTGACAGCCCTTTCATACGTAAATATTGACTTTCCAAGTGGGCTTTTTTTCCTATACGCTTGGCTATTATTTGAACATTGGAGATCCATGAAAATGAATACCCTCAGACCATAGTGGCGATCTCGACATTTATCACAATCATCAATGATGACTACGAATGTAGATTCTTCTCGTAACGGAACACTGCCTATCTCGGCTTTACTACTCGACGCAAAGTTTATAATCGCGCGATATGACTGAATTTCTTGCTCTAACCAGGATTTAAACCATTGCCAATAATGTGTATAGTGTATACATACTAGGCTAAACGTAGAAACAATTAAAACCAAATTTGAGATCCTAGAGATACTGGGATTCAAAGAAAAAGGGTACTAGTCAAACAGATATTTGGAGTCTCCTAGGAAACCCCCGGATCGCATTAAATAAGGGCACGATGCAGTGGGAAGGAGAGTATGGGCTTATACCTGCGACATGGTCGGAACTCCGCGGGGCGCTGAGCGGCGAGGAGCGCCAATAGAGCCTGAGCGAACAACGCCAAGCACAGAGTATACAAAGAGAACAACAGCAATGGCCCAAGAGAAGTACAGGAAAGCAGTAGCGGCTTGAGCTAGACGGCAGTCCTTCTCGGAATGAGTAGGGAAGTGCTTATCAAGGTTGCTTTTGTTGGAGCAACTACCGGCACCAATCTTGGCAGCAATGGCAGTAGCACCAGTGAAGAGGAACACCCAATTCAAGAAATCAATGATAGCCAGCACAAGCGGTAGAGCTAGGAACTCAATGAAAGCGGCTAGAAGACCGTAGAATACGCCAAAGAGCAGTGAGAACGCTGCTGAGAAGACGGCGAAGCGCAGGCGAGACGACGAGTGCTCATCAGCAACCCATCCGGCAGTAAGACCAAGGGCAACGGCAGAGAAGAGGAAAAGAACACCACGCAGAGCGGGGTCAATGATGGGAGCCATTTACAATATAATAGGGTACCTCTGTTGAAAACTCCGCGACGGGGACTCCACCTGTTATATAACGCTGACTCAAAACCTCACCCTTACCCAATCTGAGAAGCAAACATGCAACCAGGCTGCCGGCGAAGTAACCGTACCCACTTCGCATGTTAGACACTGGAACTCTTTGGTAGCAATAGTGCTCCACAATGAACACTCCTGTAATGGACTTATGTCTCTTTCATGTAACTTTGGAAAGTTTTCCCTGCTAGAAGCTTTGAAGCTCAGCATCATCAATTAGGACCTTCTCAGACGGAATGCAGACCGCCAACCCCTACCCTACTCATTGGCCAAAACGGGTAAGACGGCTTGCTCATGTAATTGGCAAAGCAAAACATCACGTGATAATATTGTGGTCTACCGTGCGGCATGCGCGCCGAGCAAAACGCTCAATGTGGTGTGAGTGCGGAACGGAACAAGCACGGTAAGTCCAAAAAGTGTTCTGGATTTCATTTTGTTTATTCATTTTAGATTTAAATGCTCATTCTGTACAAAGCTCGCAACTCCGGCATGGAGTCGTCTTCTGAGCGCCACTATATCCAACGGCTCCAACCTCTCTCCTCTTTCCTATTTGGATCAGACCGCAAAACAGCATCGGCCCTTACGCATATAACCTATTTGGATCACAGAGATCTCGAGATCTGGAGAAGCTACGACGGTCAGCTGGGATTAATTACGTCATTACGCAGAGAGAATGGGGGTGCCAATCGATCCAGGAAGAGGGACGGACCTGGTCTGGAAAAATGAGCTGTTGATATCTGAGGGGAGCTGGGAGGATGTAGAGAGTGCGGCTATTGTCATTAGAGAGCAAGTAATTGCACACTTAGTCGGTACGCGGGCTATCCCTGCCTCTAATGGTCTTAGGTATTGGGCCCAAGTCACGAGTAGACCCCGTAATATCGGTTTATTTCTTTTGCAAACAGCACCGGCTCATGCCTTTAAAGTCGTCAGAAGCGAAAGAGTCGCATCAGATGCTGTTAATTGGAGGTGGCCCCGCCTCAAGCAGTTAGAATTGTGGAGCATTAGAGGTGTTGGGCAATGGATCATTTGGCAGTGGCGTCGAGCATTGAGGTTTCTACATAGGCCCGTGAAAGAAGTAGTTTCTGTTAAGGTTGAAGAATTGGAGGCTATTAGGAGTGATACAGCAGCTAGGCTGGGGAGATTATTGACAGCAAGTTGGCAGGGCACCGATGAAGAATCAAAAATTGCAAACACAGTGGCACTTCTGGCTCGTGTCACTGGAATATCCATTGAAAGTTCCCCAGTACGACCTGATGATGCACTCACGCTTTTGCAGAAGGTTTTAGTTGCTATTGACTCGGACAAGGGAGTGCAAAATGCTATCCCGTCGAGACCAGCCCGATGGTGGCCGGCTCTTGCCTTTTCAATGCTAATTGGCTGGCGACTGGCTGGTAGCTGGCGTGATATGGTATCATGGTTTTCAGACTCGGTTGTTACTACACTGGTAGCCTTTGGAAGAAACTGGATCTTGGAGCCAATAAGACAAATTTACCTCACGGTGCGTCACGACCCCAACGTAGGAGTAACTATAATGGCAAAACAGTCGCTAGACTCTGATGTTGCAAGTCTGCAACGAATGGTGGTAGATTTTGTACAGAGCACTACTTCTAACGCCCTCAGTGACTCACAGATCAGCTCGATTAGGATGGCTGCCGCTGTTGGAGATCTCACCCCTGTGTATGAAGCATATGAAGGTGAACTAAGGTCTCTGTGGTCTAGTATTCTGACAGGAAAACTTCTACGGACGCTTTTAATCCAAGTTCAGAAGACTAAAGTAGACGCGGAGGTTGCTTTGAGCTCCATTGACCGTATGCTTCAGAGCCAACAGCTTGTACTGGGACTAGTTGCAGCACTGCCGGCACTGGTATTCCTCTTTTTGTCCGGGCAATTCTTGGGCTCACGGATTTTCGGCTGGTCAACGCGGCGACAGGTACGCCATTCCCGGGACTCTAAAGAAGAATTGCTGGTGAGGCTGGGTACTATGGATGCACTTGTTTCTGATGCCTCACAGAAACTCGGAGAAGAGGCTGTAGGCTACTTATATATCGAGGTTCAACTGGCAAAGGGACTTCTTTTTGATATTGGTGAGCTAAGCGCAGATCGTGCTGGCCAACTTGCTAACGAGCTGGATCGATTAGTATCTTTACGAGAATGTTCTTCGGTGCAATCAGCTCTTGAGAAGATCTACATTAAGTATAAGTAATCTGCAACTTTGTGCATCGTGTAAACATTGGTCGGCGGCGGAGAGCGCGATAGGTTTGTAACCTTCACGTGACTGCTGACAGAGTGTTTCATGGTACTGGCTTATTAAAACACGACTGCAGTCCGTGGCGAATTGAGTATAACGACATCACGGATGGGCGAGACAGTAGAGGCAATCTATGATTTCAAACCCCAGAATGAGGGCGACATTGAGCTATGCCGTGGTGCTCGCTTGGAAATTTTAGAGCACTTGTCTGCTGATTGGTGCCGCGGACGTAATTTGGATACCAACCAAGTTGGCGTGTTCCCCACTAACTACGTGAAAGAGGTTGAGAATCAAGAGAGTAAATTCAATCGACCGCCTGCGCCAGCACCAGATCCTCCTAGCTATTCGTCCAATGGAGAGAAAAATAACGCACCAGAACCTTTCGACGAGAAGAAGACCTACGAACCTCCTCCAGCTAGTTGGATGCCGCAGCAGGGCCAGGAGAGCTCACATCAATACAATCAGCCTTCTTCGGCGCAGTACCAAAATGCCCCACAACAGTACTATCAAGCCTCTGGTCAGCAACAGGCGTACCAACAAGGTTATCAACAGTATCCATCGCAACCTCTCCAGCAATACCAACAACCACCACAGCAATACCAACAACCACAAGTCCAGATGCAACAGCAGCAGCAACAGCAACAGCAACAGCAGCCTAACAGGGGCCATCCTCACCTCAAGGCATTTGCCCAACAATTTGCGGGTAGTGTGATGTGGGGCGCAGGTGCTACAGTTGGCAGCGATGCTATTCACAAGCTTGGTTTTTAATTTTAACCTTTATCTTCTTTACAATCCTCCTTCTCACTTTTGGTTGGTCCAACTAGCAAGACTCAACCGTAGGCTATTATTTAACAAGTCCGACTACTCAAACGTTTTCTCAAACGTTTTCGCAAACGCACTCTCTCATCTTGCCGTAAGAAGGCATTTAGATGACTTCTCGGAAACATCAGGTACTTGTGGCTCGGATCTGCGTTCCATACGCATATGTGCGCAAGCAGCAGGCAAGGCTGGGGGGGGGTTTTGCATGGTCGCCGAGCGGGCTGGGGTAACGCTTACTTAACCTCGACTGAAAATAGAATTATAAAGCAACCATCGCAAGTTGTACACACATACAATTTGAGTCTTGCGACATCCTTTTTGGGCGTACATTGTTGACTTTAGTTGATCTGCACTACAATTCACATTAGAATTTATCCAAACTATGGCAGGTGAGGAAGGAAAGCCTAATATTGTGGTACGATTTTTTTCGTGGGCCATCCGCTCATTTTCAAATGCAGTATGCTTTGGCGCCGGCGCTACGGTCGGTTCAGACGCTGTTCGCTCTATGGGCGGCTAATATACTTCTCTAACCTCTCCGAGGGTTCTCATGTTTTTTTATAATGTAACATTTCACACCCATTATTCTTAGTTAAACCGAGAAAAAATTGCGTGCATATGAGAGCTGTCGCCGCGGCGGTGGCTGCATCACTTGTGACGGCAGCAGCAGCAACGACCCTGACGCTGTGGTTCACCTCCTGCAACTCATCTTCTCCTAAATCTAAGCATAAGCCTAAGGGGTGGTCTCAGGAAATTGTTGACGAGCAGCAGGCTCGTACACGAGCTTTTTTAGGTGACGCGGGCCTTTCTCAGCTGCGAAAGAGTTCAGTGGTAATTGTTGGTGCTGGTGGAGTTGGATCATGGGTGGCTACAATGCTAGTCCGAAGCGGGGTAGGTAGGGTACGCATTGTCGACTTTGACCAGGTGACATTGTCCACTTTAAATCGTCACGCATGTGCCACTTTGGAGGACGTGGGGACGTCAAAAGTCACATGTTTGGCTAATTACCTTAGAAAAGTGGCACCATGGGTTATAGTTGAGCCCGTAAACGACTTGTGGACTAAAGAAAAGGCTCATTTAGTCGACGGTTTCGAGTTTGTGGTAGACTGTATCGACAACATCCACACGAAGGTTGACCTCTTGGAATATTGCCATCGCAACAGATTACCAGTCATTGCGTCTATGGGAGCAGGGACTAAAGCCGATCCAACTAGGGTAAATATTGGCGACATCTCATCCACAATTGAAGACCCTCTTAGTCGAGTGGTTCGAGTCAAATTACGCGCGCGCGGAATAATGGACAATATACCCACAGTCTATTCGACGGAGAAACCAGCTCCAGAGAAGGCACGACTCCTCAAACTGGATGATAGTGAGATCGAAAAAGGGGCCGTAGAGGAATTGGGTGTTCTGCAAGACTTTCGAGTTAGGGTCTTGCCAGTTCTAGGACCACTACCGGGCCTGTTTGGCCTCACAATAGCGACACATTTGTTGACCTATCTAGGCGGCTATCATTCCGTTTATGACCCTCTCTTCGGCGGATATTCATTTGCACCTAAGAATCAGCACAAGCTCTACGAAAATATGCTGCGATCAATCATTGGCCAGTTTGCTCGCATGCGCTGGGATGAAGAGCACACAATGCCTATAACACGTGAAGAGATACAATTTCTCATGGAAGAAGTATGGCGTGGACATACCCTTTCCGGTGGATCCAATAGGCCTAAGCTCACTATTTGGGACCCTACTAAGACAAGAGACATATCCAATGTGGTCCCCGTCTCATCACAGCAGCAGAAGCGTCATGAAGAGCTCATCCTAAAAGGGGGTCGACCATTAGATGAGGTTTATTCTCCCGAGGAACTTGAGCAGGTTTACCGAAGGCAGCAGCTTAACAATTGGTACCGTCAGCTCAACTGAGCGAAAGACGCTTGAAAGTATCTAGGTAAACGTGTGAACATCCGACGCCCACATAATATATACGATGCTAAATGTCCAAAAAGTATTTCATCCGCTCATACACGAAGAACGAGCAAGCGAACATTGGAACAACTTTTATATAGCCAATCGACAAGCCAACAAAAAATCCTCGGAGGCCATGCTCTTTGTACACAAATTTGAACGTCTGAGGCATCTTGAGTCTCTTTCCCGTTATGCCACCAACTTGCATACGTCTTCGGACCACTTCTAGAGGATAGCTGGCAGTTTGTGCTAACAGTCCGCTCAGGCCGCCAGCGGCTAGCTCGGCCCAATTTTGGAGAGGATGCCTCCTGTACGAATCATGTGTTAGGACTCTATCATAACGCACAGCGTACTTCCTCAGCAGTTTCGACCGGAAGACATCGTGACAAAAGTCGTGGGCAAAAAAGGACACGCCTGCGTAGGGTATCACACCTAGCAGAGTGGGGACGAATCCTGAGTAGAAATTACGCATGCGGTGTGCCCATGATCCGCTACTTTGCTCGTATATTTGTTGGACAGTATGCAGCAGTCTGTGATGGCTGCTCACGTACATCGCGCTCGGTGGTGGCGCATTGGGACTTGTTGCCGTTGCCAGCTGATGCTTTATATGAGCATGACCGTACGCAAGTTGAACACGTATAACATCCAAGGGATAGGTTACACACACGGAGGCGAGGCCACTGAGACTGCCAGAAACAAACCTTCGAGCATGGGTCTCGTACGTTGCATCTGGAATCAAAATTGCTCTCACTTGTTCGTATGCCACAAATTTGATAGCTGCATAAGGAAATACTCGCAGAAGAGTCGCTGAGTGACCACGAAATAAGCCCATAGTGCCCTCAGTTGTGATAATGTGCTGAGCAGCCCTAGGAAGACCAAGCATCGTGCCGGCCCATCGCTGAAACTCGGGCTTCCCGGTTTGGAAAAGAATTTTCACCCGATCAAGAGGTGCTATTAAAGTCTTTGCGGCACAGCCCGCAACACCGCCTGCTATTCCTGATCGAACGACATATTCTAGACTCTGCTTTCGAGTGTCCATGCGGGGGATTAGTCAATTAATCTTTATTCTGATAGCGGCGAGGGCGCTAGCACCGAGGTTGGTAGCCGTTGTGCGCTTGAAGTGTAAGTAATGCACTACTCACCACTAGTGAAACAAATCGGGGACTCTCGCCTGGAGTCTCAATGATGCACTTTTGATGCACCGTGTTTCGGATTGTTTAATTGGTGAATTAAGTTGCAGAATTGTATATACATATTTCAGAAACATGCTGTAGAAGTAACGAATCAAGAACACAACGTGAATGTACTCCTCCCAATACATATATGATATATCATGGCCTTCTATTGGTGGATCCAAGCTCCATTCAATTACCGAGAGTTGCTCATGTAGTCTAGAGATCATCTATAAAATTGCTGAATGGCAAGACACTGACGGTGTCTTGCCAGATGACACAAATATGCGGGAACTTCGGCTTCTCCAGTAGCCTCAAATGTATAGTTTATCACGAACAAAACTTGATTGTACTTATCCAAGTCGAAGTCAATTTATGCAAGTACGTCTAGGTTGCTTTCATTTACGACCATTCGAATTACAAAGTATTTAGTTCACAACAACCAATCCGACAAGTCGATAGATTCTGATAGCTAAACGTAAGTAGGTGTTACCGAAATGCTCATTTTTCATATAGTGAAATAAATAAGCATATCGCGATCAGATTCATTCTTTTAGGTGGTCAATACTAATTGAAATTAGTACTCGTAGAGCCAGTTGTACAGAGCTGATTTGTAGGTCGAAAGCTCCTCGCTCTTGAACCAAAGGCCAATTTCACGCTTAGCAGAGTCTACGGAGTCAGAGCCGTGGGCGACATTGCGGCCAACGTCAATAGCGTAGTCGCCACGGATAGTGCCAGGGGCGGACTGAAGCGGGTTTGTGGCACCTAGGATGGCGCGGCCCTGCTTTACAACATCCTTACCTTCCCAGACAGTCGCAACGACTGGACCAGACAGCATATACTTGAGCAGACCAGGGAAGAACGGCTTAGACTGCAAATCTTCGTAGTGCTCACGCAAAAGCGATTCCGTAGGGTTGGTGAGCTTCATGCCAACCAGCTTGAAGCCTCGGGCCTCAAAACGACCGATGATAGGCGACACAAGGCCGCGGGCCACGCCATCGGGCTTGATCATGATGAATGTCTGCTCGTTGCTCATTTTAGTTGTGTGAGGTTGAAAAAATTTAGAGAGGAGCCACCTGGCAGGAAATATAAGCCAGCTTAGAATCGCGTAATTGCTGAGTCACGCTTTAAACTTTTGCCTACTTACTGAAATCCCATTAGGATCAAAAGTATGCACTAGGGGTGCTGAAAAATGCCTATCAAATGAACACCAGTAATTTTTTTTAACTCCCATTATATAGCTTATCGATGTACGCCCAGCTTCGATTTCCGGTTTGTCACCATCATACAACCCCTCACCTGGTGTTATCATACATCGTTGGGGGGCTTATTTCGGCCCTACGAGCTGATAAAAATATATAAATAAGGAAGAAGAATACAATCATCGTTTCCCGTAGCATTATTATGAGTGAAAGAATCTCAGCAACCTTGATACGGTGTGGGCACGTTCTGTAAAGACTGAAATTTCCGGGTTAGGGTGCTCTTTCTCCGTCTGATTTCTCCGCTAACCCCTCCCCTCCCGTCTTCACCAGACTTATTAACGGCTAGTCGCAACCTAGGATCTAAAACTCTATTGCTACCCAGATGCTGTACACGCACAACTATCCTTCTTCCAACATGGAGTGGATTATCTCCCTCGATTGCCGTGCTCAGCCTGAGTTAAACTCACGAAAATGCTCCATTATCGGCACTATCGGCCCTAATACCAACAACGCTGAGATGTTGGTTAAGCTGCGTAAAGCAGGCTTGAACATTGCTCGTATGAACTTCAGTCATGGATCTTATGAGTATCATCAGAGCGTGATTGATAACTGTCGCAAGTCTGAAGAACTCTTTACCGGTCGTCCTCTTGCAATCGCCCTCGATACCAAGGGCCCAGAAATCCGTACAGGCTTGACACTCGACGGTAAGGATTATCCGATTGCGGCCAACCATGAGATATTAGTTACCACCAATGACGAATATTCAGAGAAGTCGACTGCAGATGTGTTGTTTGTCGACTATAAGAACATCACTAAGGTGATTGAAGTGGGCAAGTATATCTACATTGATGACGGTGTGCTTCAGCTTCAGGTTATCAGCATTGAGGATTCATGCAACATCAAGGCTAAAGCTGTTAACTCTGGTACCATCTCTAGCCGCAAAGGCGTCAACTTGCCCAACACTGATGTCGACCTGCCTGCGTTGAGTGAGAAAGATATTTCAGATCTTAAGTTTGGCGTCCAAAACCAGGTTGATATGGTTTTTGCGTCCTTCATTCGCTCTAGCAAGGATGTCCGCTCAATTCGTCAGATTCTGGGTGAGGAAGGTAAGCACATTCAGATCATCTCGAAGATTGAAAACCATCAGGGCGTGTACAACTTTGACGATATCCTTCGCGAGACTGATGGCGTCATGGTCGCCCGTGGCGATTTGGGTATCGAGATTCCTGCATCTCAGGTGTTCCTGGTCCAGAAGCAGCTGATTGCGAAGTGCAACGTTGCAGGCAAGCCTGTTATTTGTGCGACTCAGATGCTGGAGTCAATGACATATAACCCGCGTCCCACACGTGCTGAAGTTTCTGATGTCGGAAATGCTGTGCTAGATGGTGCTGATTGCGTTATGCTTAGCGGTGAGACTGCTAAGGGCAAGTACCCGGTAGAATCTGTGACGGTGATGCGCGAGACCTGCCTTATTGCTGAGCAATCCATCGCATATAACAATGTGTTCCAACAGATCCGCTCTCTACTTCAAGCTCCAACGAGCACGGCTGAGACAGTTGCTATGGCTGCTGTTACCTCCTCATTTGAGCAGCGCGCTGGGGCTATTCTCGTTCTCTCTACATCTGGTACAACTGCACGTCTCTGTGCCAAATTCCGTCCGTTGTGCCCTATTATTATGGTTACCCGCGATGAAAAGACAGCTAGGTTTTCGCATCTATATCGTGGAGTGTATCCATTCGTCTATAACTCACCACGTGCTTCGAACGCTGAGGACTGGCAAAACGATGTTGAAACTCGTATCAAGTGGGGAATGCGTCAAGCCATCAATATGAATGTGCTTGACAATAATGTTCCTGTGGTCACCATCCAGGGTTGGAAGGCTGGTGGTGGCAATTCCAACACTTTGCGTATCGTATACTCGCAGAATGAATAGATTTTACACTAATTGGTAACGACTGATAAATATGACGCAATCCTACTTAGACCTTACGTTTACGTGCTGTGCGGATGCGGCTTGGTCTTCCTAAACCTCCGGTGCGTTGACTCGCTAAGATCGACACAGTGTCCCTTAGCAGTCGGTGCAGAAACTTCCAATCGGCCGTGTGCGCCATTTTCCCCAGCCAGTTCACCATAGAAAGTGCTCTGGTCCAGCCTGCGTCGTCGTTAATGACTTTCTTAAGCCAGGCTTGGACTTGTTCAACGTCCTCTGCACACGGTAACAGAGTGGTACTGGTCCATTGCCTGAGCATCCCCCTAATCTCTTGGGGAGAGCTCACACCCAAAAATTCCACATGACCTTTACTGTTAAAGTCTGGTAATAGCGCTGCTTGGCTCCGCGGGAACTGTGAAGACTCCTCGCTGGGGAGCTCGAGGTTGAACTCATCTTCATTTCTCAGTATTTCTCGCCGGATATGGGCAGGTAGCTCGTTGAATACGCTCAAATTGACCTGTTGCGCTTTAGGCTTTGATGGCGACTGCGTCAATGTGAATGCGCGTCGGCGCGGCTGAAGAGCTACAAACTCTCGTTTGACCTTGCTAGCCACTTTTTGTGTGGGTGTCTGAAACAGAGAACCTCGCAAATTTGTAGGATTCTGGAGTCTAAAATTGAGTCCCAGCCCCCTAAACTCCAGAGGTGGGCATTCAAAACTATTCAAAAGTGCCGTTAACAGCTCTTCAAAATCGGCGAGTGTAATATGGGAGTTGATGCGGCGGCTTTTGGAAGGTGTGTCGCACATCCCATGGCCCATGTATTTCGGGGCTATAAACGGGGCGTCTTTTGCCTTACGGTAGATCTTAATTGTGAGCAAATCGGCACTTCCTTTAATTTGATGAAGCCGATGAAACAGCTCAGCGGCCACATTCTTTGCAAAAGCCTCCATTTCGTCTCGGTATATAGTACGCACTCCCCATCCAATTTCTACTCCAACCGACTTTGGTAAGGTGTCTAGAGTAGAAATATCATCAGATCCCACGCCTTGAACAGTGTCGGCGAGCATGCGTCCCATCGATTTGCCTAATCGTTGCTGCAAGTTCTGAAGCGGCCAGTTTTTCAAATCCTTGACATGATTGACGCCTAGTTCTGCAAGTTTAGATGCAATATGATGGCCAACTCCAGGAACGTCACGAACAGCAATATCTGCGACCTGCTCTGGTGCCGTCCTTAGAGGAATCTCGGCAAATCCTGCAGGTTTAGCCATTTTAAGAGCCAGTCGGCAGAGCAGAATGTTCGCTCCTGCACCAATACTTATTTCTATGCCTGTCTTCAATCTCACGGCATTTTGGATATCGGCTGCCAGCTCTCGTGCAGATTTTCCCGCCGCAACCTTTGAGCTCACGTCAACAACTGCTTCATCAACGCTCACAGCGCATATGTAGTCTGGTTGCATATCTATAAGTGTGGAATAGAGTGCATCCGAGCATCGAGTGTATTCGTCGAAATCGTACGGCAAGCACACCAATTCAGGACAAAGCGTCCTGGCTCGGCCCACCCACATGCCATTGTGCACCCCTTTAGCGCGCGCAGGATAGTTGCAAGATGCAATGTCAGATCCATCACTTCCATGGCTCACACACATCGGCTTTTCACGCAGCTCCGGCCGACTCTTTAGAGCAATTGAGACGAAAAATGAGTCAAAATCAACATGCAGCAGAATGCGCTCTCCCTGGGCATTGGTTACGGGTGAGTTAATTTCTCGACATCGTGCTCGAAGAACGAGCTTACGAGTGCTTAAATAGTGTAGCCTCGATTTATTATAATAATTCCGAACAAAATCAGGGTCGAGACAATTGACTCGCTGCCGCTCCCTTAATATCCACGTCACGGCTTTATCTTCTTCAATTTCCTCTTCAAAATCTAAATTATCTCTACCATGACGCTCTGAAGAGTCTGGTGGTGACATGGGAGCATCTTCGTAAACATTTCCGTTGTCTGATAGCGATTCTAGTTCTGATTCCTGCCCCAATTCCAGCTCGCTATAGGACTGAGGAGGGCAGGTGGGAATAGCACTGAACTTAGTCCAATCTAGCAATTGACCTGAATTGATGCTCTCAACTATCCATGCAGGCTTCACCACGCGCCACTTTGAATATAGCATGTTTTTACGAGCAGTAAGTGACTCTGCTATGATGTGTGTGGCTGCAGACTTGCCACTTAAGTATGCACAAACCCGGCCACCATTTTTTGCGATGAGTCTCTTGAGTGTAGGCACAGAGGGTTGCGTTAGACCTGTAATGTAGCATGTACACCCATGAAATATGTTGGAGTCCAGCTTACCAGCTTGCTCCCGTGACTGCGTATCGAGCTTTACAAGCTTGTTTTTGAAGTAGGAGGCGAAATCACCCATCTTTGATGCAGAATATTCTTCAGAGCCGACTGCCTCGCGCTCAGCCTCATCCGCAGAGCGTTTGGCCGCCATGGCCGCAGGCCTATTTTGTCAGCGCCTTTGCAACGTTTGGCGCTACAGCGATCAAGCGGGCTATCTAGCTGAGCTCTTTGTGTCGAGGCGTACATGTTACGGCTCCTGTCTCAGTCTGTTCTAATCGGGCCTAAAATCATTAGCTAAATGACTTCTGCAAACGTTGATCTACTCGCTTTCAGTCGTGGTTGTTTTCTAAGAAATTCGCTTACTCAAAAGAGCGACGCGCGAGAAAGACAATGGCGAACCAGCGACGTCGCGGCAAGTCTGTCGTCTTCGAAATGCTCCCAAGCTTCCACGTGCCTGAAGAGGGTGATGGTATTGGTACTCAGAGTGCTTCACGGCGCTGGCGATCCCGCGTGAGTCGCGAGGCAGTGCAGGAAATTGTCATGGTTATCGTTGGCTTGGCCCTCGTGGTCTGGCTGTTCTTTGGCGGGAGTACGCCCGTAGAAGGGAGTAAGGATATAAAATGGGCGGGGAGGGTTGTGCAGCAAACAACCTCAAACATTATCATCCCTGCATCAGCTGGATCCGGGAACAGTAGAGATGGGGTGAAGAAAGCACCAGGAGATAAGCAGGGCGGATTGGCAGATAACCTTTTGCCAGCCGCCGCCGACAAACCCGGTAAGACATCTTTAATATACCAATTTTTGGGCAATGCGCCCAAATTAGTTCTGGTAACTGTTCTGGACGATACCCAGTATCCGCGTGATTATTGCGACAAAATCGTGGAGAATCGCGTTGAATATGCCAATGAACACGGTTTTGGTGTTCTTATTAGGTATGTTTCTGATTATCAGAAAATTGTTGACGAGACTGTTAACCACTGCGAGAGCTGGTCTCGTGTAGCGCTGGCTCGTGAAGCTATGGAGACGTTTTCTGACTCGGAATGGTTCTGGTACCTTGACCAGGATGCGCTGATAATGGAGCCACAAATTGACATTTTGAAAGTTCTGTCACCGGAACAACTCGAGTCAAATATGCTCCGTGACACGCCTATAGTCCGTGACAGTAACGATATACGCACTAGCAATCAAAACTCCGCCTCAAGTGTCAGTCTAGTCCTGGAGCGTGATGAGCGCGGACTTTCTTCGACCTCGTTTTTGTACCGAAACGTGCAGTTATCGAAGGCGTGGTTAGAGCTCTGGCTTGAACCATTATACAGGAACTACCACGGGTTTAGCAGTGAAGTGGACGCTCTTCATCATCTCATGCAGTGGCATAACCGCTTTTTGCTATCGACCGCTGTTGTGCCTGCTCGTTTGATTGCTTCCACTGTGACTCCACCTGCTAGCGAGTTGCATAGCGAGTTGCTGTATCATGATGGTGATATGGTCGCTGTAGTGACTTGCGAGTACAAGATCGAATCATGCAAGCGAGAGTTCCACAAGATGTGGAACGCACGTAAACGAGTGTCCCGACCACAACAAGTTCAAGCTGGTAAACAGCCTGAAGGACAGGACCCCGCCCAGGCTAAAGCACAGCAGCGAGCACAACAGCAGGCGCAAGCGCAGGCCGAGGCAAAGGCGCAAGAATAGCGTACAGCAACAATTTAACTATCAGTCATTAGTTGAAAAGTATTATACAGTTATTTTGTGCCGGCTAACAGAGCCTCTGAAAAGTCCCTAGTAGAGCATAAAAGTTCGGGGTTTGTGGAAAAAAAAATGAGCCGTGCGGGATTCGAACCCACGTCACTTGCTTCACCTCCCGTGGAGGGCAGGAATGCTTACCAACTACACCAACGACCCGACTAGGCCATAATGGCCAATGTCGGACAATTTGATTGTGTGTTCAACTCGACTTGTAGCTTGAGCACATCACATCTTTTACGCTTTTTACGCTTTTTAAAGGGGTCGAAAGTAAAGTGGTGCCATGCTAACACTTAATATTCATAGAGCATTTCACTCAAGGCGGTGACACAAATACTGTTAGCATATCTCCACTCCTTCTTATACTGCATTGTCAAGGCACTTCCTAAGCTATATCTGTTTCAATGTGCCTAGTATCTCAATGAAGACTTATACTGGCCTTGATTCTTCTACATCAGCAGAGGTTAACTCACTTAACTTTCCTGAGCACTATAGTGAAAGTTTCTAAATCAAGTCTCACGTGACCCGCTTACATGTGATTCTAGTTCAGGCTCCACGCACAAAAGTATCGCCAGCACGTCTATCTTCATTGCACTGTGGCGTGCAAACATGGCGGACGTCCCCACAGCTAGGAGAACAAAACATGGCGGTATGTCTCAGGGTCAAAAACAGAGTCATGTTGCCGCTGAGAAGAGACGACGCGAGGCGATTCGACAAGGGTTTCTTCAGATCACACAAGTTGTGCCCGGACTTGACGAGAGCCAAAGCCGCTCTGAAACCTTTGTTCTTGAGCAGACAGTTGCATTGTTGAAGGAACTTGCCGCTGAAAACGACGCGCTTCGCTCGCTGGCTCGAGCTAATAATATACGTGATACTATTGAATGAAGAGCATTATCTTTTCCTTTTAGTTCTTTAGTCTGCATCGAAATCTACATTCATCTTAGAGAAAAAGTTACGTCTAGTATTTTACCCCATTAGGGTGCTTAAAATGGAGGCGCAAATCAAGACGCGGTCATCTCAGTAATCGTGGTTTGATCGCCTCGGAGAACAACGCACCTGATAGTCTGCATTACTTAATACCGTTGATTGAAGATGTGAAACAGTTGTCTCGCGGAAGTTGCAATAATCACGAAGTGTGAAGCCGTGATTAGGCTGAACATGGAGTTTTAGGGAGGTTTCAATGCGCATGCACAAAAGACGATGGACCTCTGCTAAGTTTTCCATTAGTGAGCCAACGCACCTAGCGGTAATATGCGCAGAACTCCTTATCAAATCGCTCCCAAAGGTGTGCCTACGGGAAGGGTTTCTAGTTTGTTATCAAGCGGAAGGATATCGCTGGCCACGCTTACCTAGTTGGAAGCCACTAGACTTAGATGAAGACGGTGCTGGAGTTTTACCTAAATGGCAAGCGCCAAGTAGTGCGAGATGCAGATCCAACACAAACTATTTTGGAGTTTGTGCGAAGTCGAGGACTTACTGGCACCAAGCTCGGATGTTCGGAAGGCGGGTGCGGAGCCTGCACGATTGATCTCAGCTTTTGGCAGGATGACCGCGAGCACCATAAAGCAGTTAATGGCTGCTTAGTGCCGATAATTGCTGTTGATGGCAAGCATGTGGTAACAATTGAAGGTATAGGCAACACGGAAACCCCACATGCCGCCCAAGAGCGCATTGCGAAGTATCATGGATCACAATGTGGATTTTGTACACCCGGGATAGTAATGAGTCTCTATGCACTTCTGCGCGAAAGCAGAGGCAAACCAACTGAGCAGCAAGTCTCAGAGGCGTTTGATGGAAATCTTTGCCGCTGCACTGGGTACAAGCCTATTATCGACGCGGCACACACATTCGTGGATGCCAATTGTTGTGGCAAGTCAAACAACGGCTCTTGTTGCAAAACTTTAAGCGCTGATTCTGAACTGCGTGAGAAAGATTTAGACCACTCTTCGAAATCCAGACCCTTTGCAGACTGCTGCAAGAGCAAAGAAGTAGGTGGAGTTTGCTGCCGTACCCAATCCTTGACGACTCCTAACGGGCTAGAACTCCGGCCCTATCCGCATACGGAGCTAATTTTTCCGCCGCCATTGCGGAAGTATAAACCAGAATTACTGAAGATTGAACATAAAGGGGTCACCTGGTTCCGCCCAACTACAAAGGCGGAGCTTTCACAGATCCTTGAAGATTACCCAAATGCGCATATGGTTGCCGGTGCGTCTGAGTTTCAAATTGAAGCAAAGATTAAGGGAGACGAGCATGACGTTGCAGTCTATGTTCTAGACATCCCAGAGCTTCAGATATTTGAGTACATACCTGGACACGGCATTCGGATCGGTGCTAACATTTCTTTATCCACCTTGGAACATCACCTCGAGAGTCTTGTAAATACACTCCCTCGAACTAAGACTCAATGGTATGCTGCAATACTTGAACAACTGAAATACTTTGCTGGGCGCCAGGTACGCAATGCTGCGACTCCCGCCGGTAATATTTCCACGGCGTCACCGATTTCAGATCTGAATCCAATATTTGCAGCCGCTAATGCCAAGCTCCACATATCAACTGGGATCACACTGGAGATGGGCAGCTCAGCCGACCCTTTCTTCATAGGATATCGGAAGACCCGTCTACCTCCATCAAGCTTCATTGAAGTAATCGAAGTGCGCGAATCTGTGGAAGGAGAGATTGTACGTTCTTACAAGCAGGCGAAGCGCAAGGATGATGATATCTCAATTGTGACTGCATGCATGAGTGCCATTGTCAACGAAGGTCTTGTCAAAGAGTGTTCACTAGGATTTGGTGGTGTTGCTCTATTCACAGTTCTGTCAAAAGCAGCTCAGAAACTTGTTGGCTGCTCTGTATCTGATGTGTTGGAATCTGGACTTAACGCACTAGACAAAGAATTCCAGCTTCCCTATAACGTTCCAGGCGGCATGGCAGTATACAGAAGATCGTTGATTCTGTCTTTCTTTTACAAGTTCGTACAGTCAGTGCTGGTAGAACTCACTGAAGCCGCAGACAATGCAGCTCTTGATGAGGTTACTAGGGCTTCTCGACCGATAGGCGTCCGTGATCTTCACAATCCTTACGAGGAAGATCTCATCGGCAAGAGCTTGCCCCACGCTAGTGCCATGAAGCAAGTAACAGGCGAGGCTACATACGTTGACGACATTCGCCTCACTGTCGGTGAGCTTCATGGTGTTCAGGTGATGTCGACAATCGCTCGGGGTAAGATTTTGTCTGTTGATTGGAGTCGCATTTATGACGTTGAAGGTGTCGAGGGATACGTGGATCATAAAGATGTTCCTGGTAGTAATACCTGGGGCTTCCCTACGGGTCCCGATCACCTCTTTGCCGATAAGCAGGTTGACTTTGTTGGGGATTGCATAGGATTGGTTTTAGCAACTACGCGCGAGGCGGCCGTGAAAGGAGCACGTCTGGTGAAAGTTGAGTATGAGCCAGAAGCCCCTATCATCACAATTGAACAAGCAATCGAGGCCGGTTCGTTCTTCGATGTTCACCCTGAGGTGAAAAGAGGCTCCTTCGAGAAGGAATGGGAATCTGCTCCGCACAAATTCGAGGGCCAATGTAGGATGGGCGCACAAGAGCACTTTTACTTGGAAACACAAGGATGTATTGTATATCCGGAAGACAATGACGAGTTTAAGATTGTTTCTAGTACTCAAAATCCCAACGAAACACAACTAGTTGCCGCAGCTGCGCTTGCTCTCCCGGCTAACAGAATTGTGGTGAAGGCAAAACGCCTTGGAGGTGGCTTCGGTGGCAAGGAATCGCGATCTGTTCATTACTCTACGATTGCTACTGTGGCCGCTCGCAAATTCCGATGTCCTGTACGTTTGATGTTAACAAGGGCCGAGGATATGCTCCAAGCTGGTCAGCGTCATCCCTTCTTGTCAAAGTGGCGTGTCACCATGGATGAAAGCTTCAAGTTCACGGGGCTACAGGTTCGATTATATGCAAATGCTGGATACTCTATGGATTTAACCAAAGGCGTTATCGACCGTGCGGTTTTGCACGTTGACAACTGCTACAACTTTGGTCCTAATATTGACGTGTCGGCACTGGCATGCAAGACTAATATTGCTTCAAATACAGCATTCCGTGGATTTGGCGGTCCGCAAGGTATGTTCGTGGCGGAGTCAATCATTTATGAAGTCAGTGAATCTCTGGGTATCGAGCCTGAAGCTTTGCGAAAGATCAACTACTACCCTGAAGTCGGCGGAGTCACGCATTACGGCCAAAGAATTGGCAAGGACTTTACAGCATCTATTATGGCAAAGAAACTCTTAGAGGACGTGAAATATGATGACATCCGACGCGAGTGTGACGTGTTTAATTCGAAGTCCAAATGGGTCAAACGCGGCTTGGCTCATGTTCCAACCAAATTTGGCGTTTCCTTCGGGGTGCAGTGGCTAAATCAGGCTGGTGCTCTTGTCCATATCTATGAGGATGGATCTGTTCTCCTAGCTCACGGTGGTACTGAGATGGGCCAAGGTCTCCATACGAAGATGACTATGATTGCCGCAGCAGAGCTAGGCGTGCCCTACGAAAGTGTCTACATCAGTGAGACTAATACTCAGGTTGTAGCCAATGCCTCACCTACAGCTGCTTCCGCATCCTCAGATCTCAATGGAATGGCTGTAAAGAATGCATGCGATCAACTCAACGAACGCCTTGAACCGTACCGCCAAAAATTCGGCAAGGCTGCACCTTTGAGCAAAATCGCCCATGCCGCATATTTTGACCGTGTGAATCTCAGCGCCAACGGTTACTATAAAACCCCGGATATTGGTTATGTATGGGGTGATAAGAATTCTGACCCTGCCTTCTTCTATTACACACAAGGTTCATGTGTCGCTCTAGTCGAGGCAAACATGCTTACTGGCGATTGGAGCTGTCTACGCGCGGATATAATCATGGACATTGGACGTCCAATTAACCAGGCCATTGACTACGGTCAGATAGAAGGCGCGTTCGTGCAGGGTATGGGGCTTTTCACTTTGGAGGAGTCCTTGTGGGCTCAATCTGGAGCATTGATCACACGTGGTCCCGGCGCGTATAAAATCCCTGGGTTCCGCGATATTCCCCAGCATTTCAACGTTCGCCATCTCGCCGATAGACCGTTTGACCACCTCAGAACCATTCGCAGATCTAAGGGCATAGGTGAGCCCCCATTATTCCTCGGCTCTGCGGTCATGTTTGCAATCAGAGACGCTATTAAAACTACTCGCTATTCCCATGGGCTGTTTTTGGAGCGCGGTATCGAGGCTCCTCTTACCACGGAACGAATTCGGATAGCAGGAGGAGATAGTCTGGTGAAAAGCGCAGAAGTGGAAATCATTGGCAAGCCATTTGCTATCCGCAGTTAACTCCACGCATCGTTCTACGCATCATAGTACGTAATCTAGTTGTTTTTAATCCAACTCTTTAACGTATACAAGAGGTGCCAACATCTGGGGCGCAGGGGGATTTGAACTATTTTTAGTAACTTGTCTAATTGTATATGTAAGTGAGTCAGCTAGCACACCTGGAGAAAGCACTATGCATGCATGGCGAATACTGGCTATGCTAGCGACGCTAGCTTCGCTAGTCGAGGCAGCTCGGTATATTGAGACCAGTGCACTTCTTCCATGCATTCAAAGCTCACAGTTCTCAGCAACGAAGTTTGACGTCCATTATAACGCTGACAATAAGACTGCGTCTATTGACGCTCAGCTGGTGAGTGCTATTGATGGAAACTTCACCGTCAAGCTCGACGTTATTGTATATGGAATCTCAATTATTGAGTTGGATATAACCGGCTGTGACCTTTCCCAAACTGTTTGTCCAATTAGTCCTGGCAAGTTTGATGTTGAGACGAGCGTCAAAATTCCGGACAAATATGCTAATGAAGTGCCAGGGATTGCGTATACATTCCCCGATATTGATGCAGTTGTGAGGGCTAAAGTGTACTATGTTAACTCGGCTGGTAAGATAGAAGGTGACGAAATTGCGTGTGTGGAGGCGCAGCTCTCGAATGGAAAGACTGTAAAGCACTCCTACGTCTCATGGATTTTGTTCGGAATTATTGCTTTGGGTGTAACGGTGGCCGCCATCGCTACTTTAATGCATCGAATCTCGACCGCGGGACATATTATCGGCAACGTGGTCTCCTTATTTTCATATTTCCAGAGCATGGCTGCAATGGCAATGATGGCAGTACACCGTATGCCGCCTATTGCTAGCGCTTGGGCGCAGAACTTTGAATGGACCATGGGTATCACGTCGGTAAAGTTTATGCAAGATGCAATTACCTGGTATGTGCGCAGCACAGGCGGTAAGCCTACCACTGTTCTTGCCAATAAGGATTTGATATCGATTGCAGTCTATAAGCGCTCGTTACAGGAGCGTGAAATGTTGGCACCCGGGCTTTTTAAACGCCTCGATTTCAGCTCCAATTCCACAACTACCAACGAACGTGATATAACTCTAGATAAGACATTGGTACTCCAAGGCATCAAGCGCGTGTCTTATCTCGCGAATATCGAGCTCACTAACTTTTTTGCGACTGGTGCAGCGTTCTTCATATTTGTTGGAATATTCTTAGTAGCGGCACTAGCTCTGGTTAAGGGAATTCTTGAGCTTTCTATTCTCTGCGGCGCTGTATCCGCTCACCGATTCGATAGCTACCGTATCCAATGGCGTTCGTACACAAAAGGTGTCATGTTCCGTTACTTCCTAATCGGTTTCACACAATTGTCGGTCCTTAGCTTATGGGAGTTTACAGATCGGGTGTCTCCCGCCACCGTTGTTGATGCGGTGGTAATATACACAGTTCTTTTGGTATGCCTCAGCTTTGCGCTGATAAAAGTCTGGCAACTCGCGCGCAAGTCTAAAAGTGTATTCCAGAACCCAGCGTACATTCTCTACGGCAATCCTGATGTCCTGAATCGCTGGGGATTCCTCTATGTTCAGTTCCGTGCTGATGCTTATTGGTTCCTGTTACCGCTGCTATTGTACTCATTTATTTGCTCAGCCGTTATTGCACTAGGACAATCAGCGGGTAAGGTGCAAGCAGTCATCATCCTGGTGGTGAATGTCGTGTACTTTATTCTCCTGTGCGTAGTTCGACCTTATCTGAACAAAAAGACTAATGGGTTCAATATAGCTGTTGCAGCTGTTCAATTCGTTAACTCGATCTTTTTCTTATTTTTCAGTCAGATATTCGGCGAGAAAGTTGACGTTGCAGCCTCAATTATGGGTATTGTATATTTCGTCGTCAACGCTGTGTTCTCGCTGGTACTTTTGATCATGATTATTTTCGCCTGTGCATGGGCTATACTGCATCCAGATCCTGAGAATAGATACGAACCTGTAAAGGACGACCGTAATCTCTTTATTGCTGACGATCCAGGTGAGAAATTAGAGCCCACTGAGCTTGACGCGCTAGGAGACACCGCTCGTGCAGGGTGGCGGGAGTCTTACATGAACTACCACGACGGGCAGAATAACATGTCTTCTGGTGAATACGACACTCCTCAAGTTGCAGGCGCATCTGCCACTCATCTCGGTGGTCACTCTGATAGTGTTTCTCAGGCTGCACAGCGTGAGACTCTGAGTGGATATGATGGGGAAGAAGAATGGCCCACTTATCGCGATTTCCAGTCCAGCGGCATTCTTGGTGGACAGCTGTATCACGACCGTGTGAATGAGCGCCTTGTTGACCACGAGGACAGCACGCCGCATTCACGTGAATCTTCTATGTACTCAGATTATCCCCGCCGTTAGAGCAGCACGCATAGACATTATTTTCTATTCTTTAAGCATATCTCTTTTACTCTCATCTAGCCCACTTTTGTCGGTGAGCAAATCTACGCATATAGGATTTGATATCGCAGAATCACACGCGCAACGACAGCTCTACTCCCGACTAGGACGAGAGTGTGTGCGTGCTACTCTAATTGTGGAAGAGGGCTTCCGGCAGGCTCTCACTCTGAAAACCGACACATCCTTTTAGACACCTGCTTCTCCTGGCTTTCCTTGAATTCACAGTGTGTCAATTACTCTAATAGAGAATGGGATCTCCCGGCGCCAAAGGAAATTTTGAACACATTAACAAACTTACATATGGGCTAATAGTGGGTTAGGGTGTTAAATATGCTCCATGTATAACTTTTATAAAACTCCACGCATTAAAGTCCAGAAAAGAAGAGCTTCGGATAGTTCTAAAAGCATTATGCTAGTAAATATTGCAGCATTTCCACTTCGGCTTACTATACTTGTACATGCCTAACATGGTAGCTACTTGATCGCGCACCTGTTATTCGCACTGATTATCAGAGCGCATGACGCAGATCCCCAACTTATGTGGTCAAAGCCGCACTTCGTCTTTTGCGCGGCTAAGAGGCCTAAGCTACTTACCAAGTCGTTCTCTTTGGTGTTGAGCAAGGTCTCCAGTAGTTCAGAAAGGCAATTTTACCGATGAGAGCTATTTCAGACACGCTCCCTTCTCGTCACCATAAGCGGACGAGCAGTCTGACGACCCTTCCTGTTGCACCTCTCAATATTTCAAAGACCTCATCTGTGGGAGATGGTGTACAGGCAGAGGAAGGTGCGCTGCGGAGCCCCAAGAGCCCACACACCCCAAACACCCCAAAGAGTCCCCAAACCCCTCCTCAGATATGTAAATTGCCTCCAGAACCACAAACACCTGTGTTAGCTGCTTCATCATGGTCCCCAGGCAATGCTATCGACCGGCAGCCGTACTCAATACCGAGTCTCAATAGTCCTCCAAGCTTGCAATACCAGTTTCCGCTCGAGCCAGGACCTAAGATGCGTCGCAGGCAGAATGCTCTTCGAGAACTATACGAGACAGAGTGTCAGTTTGCACAAGACATGGCTGTAGTGGTGCGACTGTATCTATGTTCGAGCGCTGATGTCGGATTGTCTCCTGACCTGACGGCTGCTCTATTCAGTAATATTACTGAAATTTTAGATGTTAGCCTCAGCTTCGTGGCAATCTTGGAGGCAAACGTGCCTGAACAAATCTGCTCCGGTAGCTCTTTGGGAGCAGAGGACATCCACTCGGATATAGATGTTCAAGTTGGCCACGCAATGTGTCTCTTTTTGACCGCTCCAATGTATCATGCATTCGAGGTATACGCCCACTCAAATCAAGAACAAATGACAATATGCTTTGCACTGCGCAAAATGGGGAAAAGTGTCCAAAAATGGCTTTCAGACTGCGGCCGCGAAGCTCAAGGTCTCACTACTGCCTGGAGTCTAGACGCCCTTTTAATCAAGCCAGTTCAGCGCCTAGGGAAGTATCCACTCTTCCTTGACACGATCATGGATAGCACTGATCCTACTCACCCAGATTACCCTGATATCGTCACCGCGCATCGAAGAGCGAGACACTATATCGAGTGTATTAACGCGCGCTTTGGGTGTCGATCTATGTCTTAATACTTCAATTTTACCGTGACTTGAACACACATACATGCACAAACGAACACGCACACGCACACGCACACACACACACACACACGCACACACACCTACCTTCGCACATTCCGTCTGACACTTAGCATACACATCCTCGTCATACATCCACATACAATTTGCAACAACGCATTCAGTCATTCTCATTCAGACCGCGCCTTTCCTGAGTGTGCAACAAAGTTCTTCCGCCTTTGTTTCCAAAGTGGATATCTCTTGAATATACCAGCCAAAAAAATCGACATGGTCTACTTATTCGACGATCAAACACACGCACGCGTAATACCAGACAGGTGCTTGGACCAGCAGCGACGCTCACATCAAATTTCTCAATTTGGTGGAGTTAGCAAGTCCCTGACAACCCGCCTTCACCTTTCATATATAAACCGTTTAGAAATAATTTTGTACAGATACGATCCATACATACAATACTACTGCGGTTATGCGCCTGGTTGGAAAAAAACAAGAGTGAAAAGAGAGCTTGACAGCGGTTTCTGGCAATTATAATATGATGCACCTCTTTTTCTTCCCCATGCCAGCTGGCTTGGGTGGATATAGTGCGGCAACAATTGCATCATCAAACACGGTCTTGAGCCCACGCTGTGTGAGTGCAGAGCATTCAAGGTACTTGACTGCCTCAAGATCTTTAGCGAGTCGCTCACCCTGCTCTGCTGTGACCGGGCGAAGCTTGGAACGGGCTAACCGCTGTATGACAGCTGGGTCGGTCCTAAGATCAACTTGGGTGCCTACGATGATGCAAGGTACTCCTGGGCAATAATAACGGACTTCTGGGACCCACTTTTCGCGCACGTTCTCAAAACTAGCTGGCGTGGTAACCGAAAAACAAACCAAGAAGATGTCAGTCTGCGGGTAGCTCAAGGGTCTCAACCTGTCGTAATCCTCCTGGCCAGCGGTATCGAAAAGGAGCAGCATGTGTGGTTCGTCCCCAACCATGACAGTTACCGCGTAGTTGTCAAACACTGTTGGCACGTAGTCACTTGGGAATTTATTCGTCGAATAGGACATGAGTAGGCACGTTTTACCAACGGCACCGTCTCCTACTACGACACATTTGATAGAAGGTGGTGATCCGTTCCCATCATCATTCTGTCCGCCCATCGCGATAGGTCCTGCTAGCTCTCCGGAGGAATGGGAAGGAGGAAAGGGGCCTACTAGACTTCTAAGCCTAATATTACTAAGGGGGCAAAGAGCCACTGCCAGGATCGCCACTCCTGACAATGCCAAAGCTATCATAACAACCCAGGACTCATTTATCATTACACTCTTACTACATTGATCAAAAAAATCTATTTTTCTAGATAGATTTTGAGCTGGAATTCATTGACCTGCACATCCTGAGCTAATCCCGATAAGAAGTTGCTCGATAAGGGGAGGGGACGTCGATGCATAAACGCCCGCATGACATTACATTTATGTCATGTGACTGTCTCGCAAATTAGTCTAACGTTGCACGTGATCCCCCCCGGTCGGTACTGGGTATATCTTACATAGAATAATAAAGTTGCACTAATCTGACTCTTCTTCGGCGTTTTCAAGCCACTCCACCCATTTAGCTGCTACATCGCGTACTTTGGGCCCAGCTTCGGGCGTGCGCCACCACTCGTAAATAGCTTCTTCCTCGATCACATCATTGTCATAAAGTTTCATGAGCGCGTAAACTAGAATTTGCTCACCTTGTAGACGCTTAGCAGCCTGCTCTTCGATATAGACAGCAAGGCGGACTTGACCTTCATGATCAAAGGTAATTCGCTTGAAAAGAGGTGTCCACGTCTCAAATACAGATGTGGTGGCAGTTTTCACATCAGTCGCCGTAATCAGATGGCTGAGATGGCCAATAAGTGCTAGTACGGCGGCGTATTGCACTTTTTCATGCGGTGCATTCATGGTCATTCGTAGAGTGTTCAGCTCAAGGATAGCTACATCCTGCCCATGCTTATCTACGATGGATCTGTTGATGGATGCCACAGCCTCATGAACAAATTCGTCGTCATCATCTGCTTCGTCACTGAGATAGCTAGTAGCGCTAGCCGTAGACAGCGTACGCTGAGTTTTTCGTCTTCTTGTAGAATTATTGTTCTCGTTCTGTCGGCGCTCATCAAGTCCATCAACTGATGAATCGCTGAGATAGAGGGTATCAAGAAAATCGGCCAGATTGTCTTGGAATCGCGCATCATCAACGTCTAAGTCCTCGTCATCAGAACCATTGTCTGGTGGGGGCATTAGCTGGCCCTCCTTTATCAAAGCTTTCGCCGGAACAACATAGTCGAAGCCAATAACAGAGTTCTGTTTGAGCTCAGCTTTCTCCCCAATAACAGCATTAGCACCAATGATGGCATTGTCTATCCGCACTCCATCCTCCACGACCACGTTTTCCATCAAATACGAATTGACGATGTGACAGTTTTGTCCAATTTTACAGCCACGTCCAATAACCGATTTAGAGATCTCGGAATTCGCGGCGATAGTCGTACAGCCACCAATGACGGTCTGACGGCCAATTACACAGCTCTGACTTAGAGCAACATCGCCCTCCTTGTAGATGTGTCCGTTGTGATACTTGTAGGTCTGGTCTGCCATCTCATTGGCATCGACAACAAGTGGATAGGAGTAGCGACTGATGATGTCTTTGGATACCGCCTTATATGTCTTGAAGCTTTCAGCACGAGCAGCATAGCCACTGTCAAGGATATGAGCATATATGGTCTTCCCCAACAGATCTGAATTTAAGATTCCCGTAACAAAGTCGTTTCTCAAATGCTCGTAGTCAAAGTTTTCAGTAAACAGGGCAGGAACATCAACAGTACATATGTCAATGCGACAGTCTATTAGATCATTGCGAAATGCCACGGATGGGAGCTTTAACAGCTCCGTGGCTTCGACATCCACTTGTTTGCTCAAAATACTTTTTTTGTAGCTCACGACCCTTCCACTAGCATCGTCAACAATAAACATTCCAGTGCGCCGCGAGCGAGTACGATGAGTGGCTGACGCTTGCCGGAGCACAATGCTCATGATACAATTTTTGTCTTCCCTCTTCCGCCGTACATGCGCATCCCAGACTGGTGCGAAGTCCACGTTGCATACAACGTCGCCCGAAATTAGGAGGAAGTCGCCCTTTATGACTCCACGTGCATCCAGATCCCGCATGGCATCGCCCACACTAAGGCTATTGGGCAGCTCAACTGTGTGCAGCTTGAAGGGAACGTTAGAAAGGCTCCATTTAGAGTCCTTAATATAAGCTGCCACCAAGTCAGCATGTGCGCAGCACATCAAGAAAACCTCGTTAACTTGAGCGCTAACGAGAAACTCCAGCGTGTATTCGATCAAAGGGGTATTGGCTAAAGGAAGTAGACATCTGGGTCGCACCTCTGTCAAGGGTCTGAATCGAGGCAAATATGAATCGCAAAGGACCACAGCTTGTAAGTTCCTCTCCTCTTTCAATTTAGGTCCCATTTGAAAGTCGAAATTCTGCTGCTCTGGCTTAGATATATATGACGCTGAGAAGCAACGTAAGTAAATCGTCCACCATATTAACGGTGAGTGTCAGCTTTCAGAAGCTGAGTGTAGCTAGGGACTAAAAATAAACGCAAAGATGAGCGACCGTTATTTGTTATATACCGTATATATATTTATATAAGTCTGGAAAATGTTACCACCTAAACGTGGGCTCCAGCGTCTTTAAGTTATGACCTATTCTTTGGTAGATAGCATAACAGACTTTCGCTCCCCCCAAATTATACTAAGCTCACTGACGCATGGACGTCGAATTAGGGGTTCTCGAAAAGCGCATCCGAAGGTCACAAAGGCCCAAGATTCAGCTGCTGCTGGCAACGGTGGCACATCTGGCTGCGTGTCTTGTAATATTTGGCTTCCACGATAGACTGTACCGACGTTCAACGTACGGAAGCGCTGGTCTTGTTTCCGCAGCTATGTCAGGACTCAGTCAGGGGCTGCTACAGCTGCTAACCAACAAGGTAGACTATGCCAGCGTATTAAAATTTGACGTGTGGGGAGTTATAAATGGCGTGTGGACTCGCTTCTGGACGGAACAGTTGTTCAATCGGTATGAGCGAGCCCCTATGAAGATTCTATGGGATCAACTTCTAGGGAACCCCTTAGGGGTACTTATATTCACCTCTCTCTCGGCTTTTTGGGAAGGATACGACGTCGACTTATACCTTCAAAAAAACTACCTGCCAGCGTTGAAAATATCACTGCTTGTTTGGCCTTTGGCTTCGGTCGCACAATTTTTAATTGTCCCTCAAAAATATATTGTTCTCTTCAATACAGTGATCAATTTTGCGTGGACAGTAATTTTAGGGCTCCTCACATAGTGTCGGTGGCTCCATGATGCGCCTTCACCCAATCATGGACTGGATGGTTATTGTACGTAGTCTCAAAATAGGCATCGGCTTCGTACTCTCTCTTATGCAATGTTATGCCACACTTTATTTCCTATAATGCTGTTATCGTCCAGATCGACAGACGTAGAAGCTCACACCGCAAATGGCCTGTCAGCATGCCGCAGCTGCCGAACCTACGTCGGCTATTCGCGTCGTTTCGCAGCGAAGAGGAAGAACGCGAATACTCGCGCACCGCATTTTTCAATTTCGTTGGGTTCCTTGCGACTTCTGCGGTCTTCAGCCTCATTGCGCAAAAGGCGAATGGATCGTATCCCGCATAGACAGCTCACCCGCGCTTTCGGAACTATTCGCGTCGTTGCTCACGGCGAATTAGATCCTTCTGTACTCCTCAAAAATTATATTTCTGTGACAAATTTCTCAACGCAATATGATGAGCGCAGGCAGCTCAGAATTGCCAACGGCTTGGAAATTCAAAAACAAACCCCGAGCTTGGCCAAGGGAACTGCCATTCATGCAAAGCTTGAGGAGTCTTCAATTAGATCTGCCCAACAAAAGAAGATATTTGAGGAACTGAGCCTAGGTATGGGATCTATCCAGGAAGTTCAGTTCCTTCGGTGCTTAGACTTGACTGAGAAATTCCGACAGCTTGAGTCTGGGCTTTCCGTTCGCGAGCTCAAAGTGCGCGGGCTGATAGGACGTTATAAATTGAGCGGGATTATAGACGGTCTCGAATTTGAAAATGACCAAATCGTTATCGTCGAAAATAAGACTACATCTAAAGACCGCATTGAAGAATATCAAATTCGCCTTGCGTGGCATCAGACCTTGTTTTATTGGGCAATGCTCCATAATTTGATAGTGCAAGGACCAGGGAATCTACAGCATATGATGGGCATTGAGGATGCGTCGATGCTAGAGGAATACCCAGCGCCGTTTGACCTTAAGCCTATGTGGCGAGTTCTCAGCGAGCTAGAAGAAGCCATTTGTTCTTTTCGTTCATSCAACAAAACTCTCGCTGATTATGTCGAGCTGCGATTTAGAAATGTTTCCACCAACGCTGAAGATAAAATTCGCCTTCCTTTCGACCGTGCCACTTTAGAAGACGTGTACAAGTTTCGAACAGACTTGTTCGAGGGTCGTCGCTCACCGCTACCGAGTTCGCTGGTTCGTCTAAACCTCGGAGATGTGCACAGTGATCTTTCGAGTGATCCTTTGAGCACGCCTTTAGAAGAGTCCCAGTCGTTGCTCATTGGCATCAAGCAAATATAAATCTTCGATTTCTCTTATGGCTCGACTAAATCCTTTTGGGCTACCAGCGTCAATAATCGATAAAAACGTGATGGCTCGCTGGAAACTCCCTACTCTATAGGTACATTTGATATTTACATTATTTCGTTGATAAAATGTTAAGATAGTTTTCATCTCTAGTCATTAATTCATAACTTGGCGCAAATCTAACAGGTGGCTCCGCCTATATTCATAGTCCAGGAGACAGCGGGTGCGAACAAGTCATCATTTCGTTGACGAGGCCAAAATGTAGTGCTTGACCGCCTCATAGACTGTCCAACTAATAGCTGTTGAAGGCATGTTTACAATTATGCGAGGTTTGACTCCGCGGAAAAACCCGGAAACTCCATGCTCACGATAAATGAATTTTGAAGCTGATATAATGCCATCCAGGTTTCGTGCAACTTCGTTTTCAGAGCATCCTCTGGTCTGCAATAACGTTTTTATCACGTCAAATGGAGTGGAAACAGCCGCCGCAGTCGCTCCTGCTATTCCACCGGAAATGCAGTGAATGAGAGGATCGGGCTTGTGTTCTGGATTTAGAAAGTGGGACATATTGTCGTACACTGTAAAATTTGTAGCAGCAAATGGGATTGTCATTAGCAGTGTCGTCGGATAGCTGACGTAGAAAGCTGTGAAGCCTTCCTTGCGCCAAATGGAATGGGCTGTTTGTAGAAGGGTGCCGCGATGGAGCTGCATACGCTGCTTGATAACATCGAACGGGTTCATTAAAGCGTCTGCTGTACTGCTAGCCGTTGCACCAGCGAATGCACTCAGGGCAGGATGGTTTCTGCCTTCCGTTAGGTTGGAAATTCCTTCAAACATAGCAAACTGGACCGCGTGTGCTGGACCAGCGCCTAAAATAACACTTCCCATTCCTCTCCATAAGGCCATGGCGCCTTCAGTCGCCGATACTCTAGTGAGGGATTCGACTACTCCGCGGTATACTCCAACTGAAGCTACTTGCATGCGAGTCTTGATAGCATCCACTGGATACATCACAGTGTGTTCCATGATGCCAGCCATCGCACCAGCGCACATAGAAATGCCTAGCGGTGTGGACTCTGGAAGCGCCTCAAAATCAAACTCAACCGGTTCATCGAGTTGCTGATAGTTTGACGGGCTCATTAATTCCATTGCTGCCTTATGTGGCGCTTCAAACCAGTCCCTTTCCCCTAGTTAATTGCACGTGGCGACGAGAGCTAAGCTAAGCAGTTTTACCTAGTGGGCAAACAGTCTGCTGAAAAAGGAGCCGTGAGTGACACAATTGAGGGCCGCGACCGACCTTATGTAAGATTTGTCGTACGTAAGTTTGTACTAATCAATCGGTTAGACGGAGTATGAGACCGTTCCGAATGATACCTCGAAACGCACTGAGGATATCTTTTTCTTTAATTCAGATATGAATATGCTTGATCAGTTCACAAGTATCAGTCGCGAATTGATAATTTCAGGATAAAAATCTTGGGATGAAGTTTTCTAAAATGGCGTGTAGGGGCGGCGGCAGCTTCGTCAAAGCCAGCGTCAGCATCTAATGCTCCCTGAGATCACCGTATGTAGCTCACTGCAACGTCATTGCCACCCGCGGGGCTGCCCTCTTCACCGGAGGGTATACGGAAGGCATTCTGTCGTCGCAGTGACACCCCAGACTCAAACCAGTCTATATCAGAATCCGCGGAAGAATAGCCCGCACTCTCTGAATAGGAGCGAGCCAACCCATTTTGTGACTGTCGCACAATTGGCTCATAGTTGTCGCGTTCACGGTTCAAACTAGGGAAAGCTGTGTCCTCAACGTACCTCCAGTGAGAAAATAAAATAGTAGAATCCGTGAGATTCGAAGTCGAGGCATTCAAATCACGAAACGTCTCGACGTTAGGAGCAAATCGCTGGGCGAATATCCGCGATTCACTTTCACTCGTGGGGGAATGTTCAGCGTGTCTTAGAGGCACTGGTAGTGATTGTGGCTGAATACTATTATGCAATCTCCTAATAGTAAAATTGAACTCATGCGGGTACATCGGTTCTTCACTTCCTTCCCTCAAGCCATATTGACCAGACTGGTCAGTGTCTTGTCGATCACCTGCCCATGTATGTTGAGTGACAGAATTGCGATTTGCACGTCTACGCAGGCGGTAGCGCATCTGAGAAAGGTCTCTCTCTAGTATGCGACCCAACTGCTCAGCAGCTAGCCGGTCGCGGCGCCTACTTGCAGGTGGCAGTCGACGCTGAGCAGCTGAGCCCCAGCGATTTCGCAACTTTCCGCAGAGAGGCCACGCGCTTCCATCATCCCTACGAACCCATCCATATGCATCTTTACGAGGGCGCCACAGCGGAACACCCATCGTTCCACAATGCCTCGAGAACAGCAGGCAGCTGAATATTGGCCAGACAACCTCACAATGTTATATCATTACTCAGCGAGAGACGGTAATAATCACGGTCGTACGGGATATCTACCCGGCAGAAGGAGCTGTTGTTTAGTAATCGGCGTCTGATACCCAGTGTACATCTGACGCACCGCGATCACGCGACAGACCCCACTATGTTGGGCCCGTACGCAGAAAGCGCGGCCCAACGCGAAACTTCAATTCGTGAAATATACAACCTGGACCCCCAACTCAGTTTTCTACGTAGGCAGGAACCAGGTTTCATTTCTTCTGATTCTATGCTCACGGTATCGGAAGACGCGTCGAACTCACAGGACACAATACATCATTTCCCATCTTCTCCGCCAGCTAGCGCATATGGAGGTATTTACCCTGTCACTGGCCCAGTGCCTGAAGAAAATTATGACATGGACACCGATACTGAGCCTGACAGTGAACCCTCAGGCTTTCGTGAGACAACTCTAGTAGCCAGCACGGCTTTCAGAACGATCTCCGGAGGCCCGAGCATCGGTGATAAACGACTCGACACCCCTACACAGGTTATCCAGGATGTCGTGGATATGAATGTTGATGCCTCGATGCTTGCTGATTGCCAGCTGGTGGATCTTAGCAGGTTTGAGCTGGAACAAATCCCACAGGATATAGCTGACCTACGTAACATTGTATTCTTGGGCAACCGGCGCAAAGAATTTCTCAATGTTGTGCTTTCATACAATCGACTTCGCTATCTGCCCGAATATCTTTTTGACGTCACAAATATTCGGTGCTTGAGCCTGAGATATAATGATCTTAAAGAGATACCACCATCTATATCTCGACTTCAGAATCTCAGAGAACTCGCGGTCAGCCACAATCATCTCCAAGTATTACCTATGGAGCTTCTAAGCCTTCAGCTTGATGTGTTGACAACCTATCCTAATCCCTTCCGACTGCCACCGGAAGGGCGGCAATTGATAGAGACTAACAAAGAAGGACCTCCAAGATTTCTTGAACTGGTGCAGCGACAGCTTGTCAAAGACGATTTAGCATTGCAGAGTTGTTTGTTGATACCTGGTCTCAGACACCGCGAACGCCAACTAATTGAAGAATGTCTAGCTGCTTCGCAGAATGGTCGAGCGTGCAGTTGGTGCAAGCTGCAATACGTTCATGAGAAAGTTACGCATACAATTTGGAAACCGCATCAAGGCGATGACGTTCCCTTCCAAGCACGATACTGTAGTGTCAGCTGTGCTCGGCACTCGGGCCTTGTTTTTTAATTGATAGATGACGACTTTGATGAAATAAGTAAATTAACATATGCAAAAAGTTTACGACAGCCAGTAGCGAATCACAGCGTCGCGAAGAGATCCGGGTTCGTCGAGCAAGTGCCCAGCGTGAGTGAGGGGTCGCACGTCAAGAGTAGTATGCGGGTGCTGCATATAGAGATCTGCCAGACGATTCTGGGCCTCAACCCGGCCCATCCGTGCACAGAATACCCATATCCGCACTCCGTCTGCAATGCCAGCGCTCGCAACGACTGGTGCCGTTGTCTCCGCATGATATCGTAAAATGCGGTCGGCAAGGTCCATTGCTCTCAAACAAGTCGACTCTAGAATGGACCGCGCCGCAGCTGAGACATCTTGGAAAGAGTTTGCCGCGGAGCCTGAGTGGGGAGCTGCATGTGCTGCGACAGTTTGTAGGTCGCCAAAGAATGAAGAACCATTGCGGCCAAGATTTTTGGCCAGCTCGTGGCTAATCTCAGCACGACTAGGCTCAATATCGGGCTTTTGTTGAGCAATTTGCGATTGTGCTAGCTTCACCAAAATTTCAATGCCCTTCATTTTCTCCCACGGGTTCGGTTCGAGCGCAATGTCGGCAATTGCCCCTTCATACTCTGAACCATCACCTTCAAGCAGCATTCTGCCTGTTTCTCCCATAAACTTGTCAGTATCTGATTGGTGGACACCCCAGTCAGTTAGCAGCAGAGTTGTAACCGTGGCCAGAGTCGGCAACCCTCGCGTCGAGGTCGCGGGCGCTGGAGGAGGGGCGGATTCAAATAGGTCAAACAATCCTAACGACGAGCGACGATGATTAACGTTGCCACCTTGACTCTGTACATCTCGGCGGAAGCTCGATGTGGACCCGAGAGAGTCGCGGTCAACGAGTTTGCGGGCGAGCAAAGCCACTTCCGCATGGAATCTATGGATCAGTTCGTCAGCTGGAAGTAAGTTAGCGACGCGATAGCGTCGCATAAATAAAAGAACAGCATCGACCTCTTTGTCGATAAGCTTATTTGAGAGTCCCTGTATTGTCATGGGCTCCGGTTGATGACTCGAGCTCAACAAGCTAAGACGTCGCGAGCGCACTGTGGACAAATTCGTAGCTACGGATGAAGTTCCTTGAGTTGATTCTTCAAGATTTTCTCGATTGTCAGGCCATAATTGGGCAACCAGAGTGCGCGAACGCAAAAATGAGGCACTTAAGCGAGCCTCATATTCATACCAAACTTGGATCCGTGCGGCGTCAAGGATAACAAGTTGGCATTGCAGCCTTGCAGAATGCATATTTCGTGCGGACACAGATGCATCAAGTATCCCGTGTAAAGCACGCTCACTCTCTAATACATCAGAGAGTCGAGATTGAACTTGCATCATTGCGGCACTATTCGCCTTGGAAATGTCGCCGCCAGCTGCTGCTGCAGCAATCCTTAACTGTTGAGCTGCAAGACGATCTCCTCGAGCATCAGCTAGACTTGCAGCGCTTCCAAGATCCAAATTTTCTGTCAGTGCTGCAACCACTGGATCCTCAACTTCAGGTGCAGAAGGAATGCGAAATTCCATTGCAAGTCCATCGCTGCCAAGCCGAAATAAAAACCAATTGACACTGAGGCCAGGGGTGTGTGCAATTTCACGCGCTACCGGGAGCAAATCACTGCGAATATTGTCCAAACACCATTCATCTCCATCCTTGGTGGTCTCTCCACTTTCTCCAATATCCGAGACCGAGAACGGCAACAATGAATGAACAAGGACAGGGATGTCACTCCCTTTCAGGACGACAAGCTCATCTGGCGACCAGACATCATTATCAGGGGTCTGGATCTGGGGATCGTAGTCAACAGCTATTGACTGTAGGTCTCGCCTTTGTGATTCGCTTAAATAAATATCGACACAAATCCCCCACCTGTGAGGAGCTGTCAGAACACGTCTCACATGATTGCGGACTTTTTCCTGAACCATCGACTTAGCATCATCCGGGAGGAGAGCATAGAATCTCGCCAAAGGTTCCGGACAGAGGTAAGAAGCTAGGTCAACTTCTGCTGGCCTTTGAGAACTTCGCGCAATTCGTTGCTTAATATAGCGACTGACGACAGGATTCAGCTTCTTTCCGATAGTTTCAGCTAAGAATCTATCCACTAGTGCCACAAGCAGAGTGCGTCGCGCTGGACCTGCAGTGATACTAGCGACGAGCTCTCCACAGAAAACTGCGCGGTGTATAGGCTGTGCATCGCCAAGAACATGATGGAATAAGATTGCCAACGGGCTTTCCGAAGAGAATTGGCAAAATGCTGCCACTTCTGCCGGAGCAAGTCTACTAAATGCTGATGCGATAAACCCTGGAGATGTCCGAAGAAGCGTTACAAATGACTCTATGAGTTGACGATGCTCCCATGCTATTTTCATCGTTGGAGTGGGAGGGACAAGTACTCCCTTCTCTAAAATAGGTGCATACTGATCCCTAAGCTGATGGTATTGCAGCGCGAAGCTTTGGGGTTCTACAGTCCAGCTCGGACCGATGTGAGCAAGAGTCATGCCTAAAGCAGACACGGCCCGTGAATAAACTACAGCCGTTATCACCATCTCATACGCAACGGGAGCCCACATGTTTATCTTTTTGACTCCACAAGTCGTTTTTCTATGTAACTCTGCAAGGCTGTTGCAATCCGTTCCATTCACAGTATCTCTGGGTGGTGTTGGTGGTGACTCTTCAATGGCGTCAGGCGGAGCAAATAAAGATACGGGCTGGGTATTTGTGCCTATTTGTGATGGTGTAATTGGTTGCTGGTTAAACTGTCGTGGTGTCGAAAGAAATGCAGGTGCTACAGCTTGGAGGCTACTTCGCTCGCTACCAAATGTCCCAGAATCGAATGTGTCGTCGACTACAACAGGAATGTCACGAAGACTATGTAGACTCCGATTGCTGTGAGTACTGTGCAGGCTGTGTAGGCTGAGAAAACTTTGGGCATTGGGTAGACTCCTTGTTGTATCCTCTACGTGAGAGAGAGGAGTTCGTAGCGGAGGATCCGCCTGGACTGCCATGTGATGATGATGATGATCCCCTATATGCAGTAGAATGCACAGTAACTCCTGTTTCAGACTAGCAGACGCAAGGTCTCAAGACGGGGAGTATGTGAAGAGTCTGAATATGTTGATCGTCGAGGGCTAAGTCCCAGGTAAACAGTGGGGCATGAGTGCTTAGTAATATGTGATTCACATGTGCACACAACATTAGAAAAAGCCAGCTGGTCAATCAAGTCTGGCGAGTATAGAGAGGTCGGCGAGTTAATCCACCCATGATCATGCTCCATATTTAAGTTTGGCTCCTTTTTTTACTTTTAAGTTAGTTATCTCTCTGCGACAAGATATTAAATAGACGCTGAGCTGCCCGTTAGGGTTAGGTATACGGAATCTCCCTGCAGCTGGCATGCAGCAATGCCATAATAATGCTAACATATCAACCATGCAAACACGCTTGGCCGCTTATCAAGTCATACAACGGCTTTAGAAAGGGTGTCTGCTGCATCAAGACCGAAGATTGTTGTTTTTGTAAAGTTCAATAGGGTCGATTTTCTGGATGATTCCGATTGTTTGCTTTGAGATTGTCGAAAAAGTCCCCCTTCCCCTCCACTGAGAAACAAAAGGATAAAATAAGATACCATGGGGATTTGATCCCTTAACAGCCCTAGGGCTCCATCATCGCAGAGCAGAGATCACACTTGTCAGTCTAATTAGATATGGCGTAAGAATTTGGCCTTTAATAACTTAATCTGTGAAGGCAAAGTGTCTGTTAGCCCCTTTATCTTGTATAGCTCTCGCACGACGCGACGTACCTTTTTTGAAAAAATCGTTTATTTCAATTATTTTCCGCTCTCCTCTAAAATTTTTCCGGATAGCTATGAGACATCTGAAGTTACCGGCTGGACCCGCTATGTACATCATGAAAGTTTTACCCCTTAAAGGTTGTGATCTGCGTTGTCAACTTTACGCAGTGTCAAGCTATAGCGACGCGTATTGGTGTATGCTCACGTAATATATTCTTAATACACCTGCGGATCTGTCCAATATTCACTGGGCGCAACGACTCCTGCGCCGTAACTAAGGCTATTTGGTCTGCAAGATGCTCAGAATGCCTCAAAATGTTAGGTTTGGGCTTTATCTCCTTCTTATAAGCCTTGTGTCCTTAGGGTTATTTGCTTTAACGACCGGTTCTCATACCAAGCTGCTTGAATCGTGGAAAGCTGAAAATCAGAAATCTGTCGATAATAACTTGGGGCAAGAGCGTGAAGTCTTTCAACTTGCACGAAAAGCAGTTTCTGAGTATGTAAACCGGGCCGAAGAGTATCTTGATTCTCAGCTCCAGGATGTGGAAGATGCACATTCCTCAAGTAGAGCACAGCTGCGCGCGCACAGACGCGATGTGGACTATCTTTTAAAAGTGTTCGAGAAGAAGTTGAGGAGTGCAGAAGTTCACGCTTGCCCGGGAGCTCATGCCGAGATTGAAATGCAGCGCGAGAAGACGACAGCGGAGCGGCGTAAGAATAAAGACCTTGAAGATAGCGTCGCTCGGCTGGAGGCGCGGCTCAACAGTCTTCGCCATGACTCAATAGCCAAGGTCGATATGGATGCTTGTCTTTATCCCCCTGCCGAGGGAGAGCCGGGCGAGTGCTCTGATGAGATAAAGCAGAAGCTAGTAGACTGGAGCGTTTCTTATAGAAAGAGTAACAAAAAGTCTCTTCATTTTGGCGTTTGGATGGATTGGTACTCAGAACTTCGTAAAAAAGACGAACCGGCCCGTGACCAGTTGTTTAAGAGTCTGGAGACACTCCCTGCCTGCAACGTATCGACACCGGACCTATTCCCCAACTTGGAGATACGAAACTCCTCCGTAATTTCCCCAGAAAAAGTGATAATACTCTCTGGTACGGATAGTTCCAATGAGCATACTCGTCAGTCTCTGGAAAATCGGGAAACATACTGCAATAAGTGGGGCTTTCGGCACGTTTTTATGAACTTTACTCGTTGGCGGAGCGCAAAAGATAGTGTCGAGCACCCTGTCTGGTTTAAGATCCCCGCAATTCAGGAAGCCTTTGCGCGCTTCCCGGAGGCGGAATACGTCTGGTGGCTTGACTCGGACGCGATTATCATGAACATGAACATAGACTTGCGTGAGCATTTCTTGGATCCCCGAGCTCTTAGAGAGCGTATTCACTATGGCAGACCTATCGGTGCTATAGATTCCAATTTCTGGCAAGGCTCGACGTATTGGAATCGTGATGAATTTGATGTCAACAATGTGAGCTTTATCGTTTCTCATGACTGGTTAACTTTGAATTTAGGCTCGATCGTACTTCGTCGCAGCAGAGAAACTGACGAGTTTCTACAATTCTGGGGCGATCCTACAATGATCACAGACTGTGATGGGGATCCAACTTTCCTGAGGCGAGAACAAGATGCATTTATTAACATGTTCCAAAACTCGCTGTCAGTGAGGCAACGAACGGCTGTCGTACCTCAACGCCTCATGAACTCTTACGTAGATAAGGGCTTATTCGGAGAACCTGGAGCAGCATACCAACATGGCGACTTCGTTATTCATTTGGCTGGGCGTCGGGGTGGTGATTTCGATTACAACTGGCAGGAGTATTTATCGGAAGTACAGACACTCCCCGACGACGAAAGCACCAAAGAAGAAACTAGTAACGAAGAGGGCAGCGAATAATAATTACAATAGTAAGTACAAAATAATAGCTACAATCAGAGAGATGGCTGAGATCAGCTAGATGATCAATGAATAGTAGCTAGTTCACGTTTTCAGGTAGCAGCAGCAAATGCGTGTCTAAGCGCTTCTCTCTGGAGAACACACACTATATTATAAGTGTAACTTTTCAAGCATTTGTTGGGGCCGGCAGACCGCGCCCGCTGCCTCTTCTCTTCTCTCCCTCTTTTTTCGTTCAAAAAGTTAGGCCGTCTCAGCTCCCGTAATCGGTATCGAGTTCCAGTTGACTAGACCACGCATTGCACTCAAGAAACGTCATTCACAGATGACGCCCAATCCCCTATCGCGCCGTTCCCAAAACCCTCAGGTCGTTATTTCTGATAGCGCGATCAGCGTTTCCACGCCGCCTCCTCTCGGAGATGTTTATTGGGGAGGATCCACCGAATTTACCCACTCTCGTCCTAGATCTCTTCAGAAATCGTCAAAGTAGAGAGTATGCGCGGTCGGAAACAGAGACGTGACAGATAGGCCATCGGACCCGTCCTAATTTATAATATGGAAAATTACGCTATATACTTCAAGTTGTAACGGCAAAGGCACTAGCAACAATTTGATGACGATAGCGCAGTGTGATGGCCTTTTTCTGATATTAGGCCCTGGTGCGTTGCGGTTGTAATTACGCCTCGTAGCTACCTCATAATTTGAAGCTCGACGATAGTTGACTCTTAGTCCTCATCAGGTAGCTTCTCCCATCACGTTTCTATTTTGTAATTATGGGGATGCTAGCCAACGTGTTAGCGCTTCTTACAGTGCTCTTGGCCGTGGCTGTTAACAAATGGATGAATAGCAGCTGGCCAGCAAGTAAAGAATTGAATCCGATTGTCACAGAAACTTATCCTGTTCATCCAACTGCGAAGGCGGCTGGGCAACATCGACTCTATCTCGTTGCCGGAGGCTCAGGTTTCGTCGGTTCATGGATTGTGCGCTACTTGCTAATGCGTGGAGAGAAAAATGTTCGTATATTGGACCGCTGCCGTCCACCAAGCGATATATTGAAACATGGTGCCATATATCATGAAGTGGATCTGCGACAGATCTCAGAGCTTGAGAACATTATTTCTCGATTAAACATGATCTGTCACACGGGTACTAATATCATTGTCTACAATTGTTCGGTTATCAAACGCTACTATACACCTAAATTCGACGATCTTGGTCTGCAGGCAGCTGAGGCGCTTGAGGTAAACCTCCGCTTGTTCACAGCTCAAGGTCGCCGGGTTACATTGATCCATATCGGTGATACATTATGCCATCGTAACCCTACTCAGTGGTGGAATCCCTTTACGCTTGCTGTTCAGAGCTCCAAACGCAGCTGTGATAATGTGATACCATTCGCGGTGTGCGACCAGTCTCGTTCTTTCACCTCATATGCCTGGTACCAGGGTGCTGTTGAAAACCTAACCATGAGCCTCTCAGCACCACCGGCTGTGGCTACTGGTTCCGTTCGTGTAGATGGATATGTGAGCGGACACATCGGAGACGGGCTTCTCACTCCTGCATTCGAAAGAAATATCGCCGTTATACACAACTGGGGTGTTCCTATCACACTTATCCATGTAGAAGATGTTGTACGAGTAGCCTTGGCACTGGAACAAAAGCTCTTAGACGAGGAGACCCGCGTCTTGTTCTCTGGAAGGGCCGTGACTGTAGCAGGTCCGCAGCTTACAACCTTCGAAAAAGTGCTTGAATACGCGAAGCAACGCCAGCGATCTCTCAAAATTATTCATTTGCCGCCTTTACTAGTATGGGTCCTGTGCCTCGTAGTGAGCTCTCTCAGCGTAGTGCTGCCGAGTTCGTCGAGGTCAGCACCAGAGTCTATGATATGCGGCTCATGGCGTACTTTTACTCTAGCAAGATTTGCCACTTTACAAATAGGGCAGATTCCTGACCCGCACAACGCAGAGGATCTGAAATCAAATCTAAATGTGAAGTTAAATTACTCTCTGTCACAGATCATAGACTCAGTGCTCAATGAAATAAAAGAGGTGAAAACCTCTAAGGAAAAAAGGTCTTGAAAAGAAATATATAGAAGTTACTGTTTTTTTTTTATACTTCATGGCAACTTGTCAATGTCATATTGTCTTCTGACGCTGGCCCAGCGGCAATACACCTTGGGTGGTTATCCATCACGTGACTGATTGCTAATATTGACCTCGTTATTTTTCAGGCCTTCGGCAGAAGCGTGCTAAGCAAAACGTTGCGATGCCGACATATGGAACTCCATTGGGCCCTAAACCGGGTAGTCGCAAGCGGGCAAATAAATTGAACACGTCGGGATTAGGTCGTTCGCTTGTTAACCAACGGCAGCGGGATCGTGGAACCGGTGCAGACTCGGATCGCTACACTACAGACCTTGCACGACCTGACCTTCGAAGTGTCACGCAACAGCATAGCTTAGATGAATTTCTTTCTACTGCCGAGCTGGCTGACACTGACTTCACGACTGAACGAACATCCAACATCAAAATCATTTCTTCAGGCGCCGGTAAGTCCACTGGCTCACTTCCTACAGCAGAGCAGCGTAAGACACTCGCAAAGCAACATTACGACAATGCTGGGAGGCTCACAGTACCCCGTCGCCCGAAGTGGAGCAAGGATATGAGTGCTTTGGAGCTTGATCGGCTAGAAAAGGATGCATTTCTTGCCTGGCGTAGGTCGTTGGCCGATCTCCAGGATAATAAAAACTTATTGCTAACGCCTTTTGAGCGAAACTTGGAAGTCTGGCGTCAGCTTTGGCGCGTGGTTGAGCGATCTGATCTAGTGGTTCAGATCGTGGATGCTCGAAATCCAATTTTATTCCGGTCTGAGGATCTAGATGCGTACGTTAAGGAAGTGGGTGATGATAAACGCACTCTTTTGCTAGTCAACAAAGCAGATCTGCTCAGTGAGGGTCAGCGCCGTGCGTGGAAAAGCTATTTCGAACAGAATGGGATAACTTTTGCTTTTTTCTCAGCGAAGGCTGCGCTTGTCAGTCAAGAAAATGGCGGTGACACAGTGGTGAATGACGCTGTTGACGGCGGTCTTTTGAACACAGTGAATATTCTTAACGTTTCTGAGCTTGAGATTCTATTCACCCAGGCTGGTCCGTCTGTGGATGCTCAATTGCAAGTTGGCCTGGTCGGCTATCCGAATGTTGGTAAGTCGTCTACTATCAACGCCCTGATCGGAGCGAAAAAAGTCAGCGTTTCATCAACACCTGGTAAGACAAAGCACTTTCAAACTATTCAGATCTCGCCGGATATGATGCTTTGTGATTGCCCAGGTCTTGTTTTCCCAAACTTTGCGCAGACAAATGCAGATTTGGTCTGCAGTGGCGTATTACCGATAGATCAGCTCCGTGATTTCTGGAGTCCAGTTACCATTGCTTGCCAACGCATTCCCCAGTACTATATAGAAGCTCTCTACGGGATCAATATCCTTGGCGATTTCAATGCGCTGTCGATGCTCTCAGCTTATGCTGCAGCGCGTGGCTACATGCGCACTGGTACCGGAAGCGGCCCAGATACGTCAAGAGCTGCTCGTTACGTTCTGAAAGATCTTGTCAACGCTAAGTTGCTTTGGTGTGAACCGCCCCCTACGTACCCAGGAACTGCGAGTGACTTCAACGCCCGTAGCTACGTCTTCAGATCCTTGCCGCAACAACGACAGTCGCAGTTGCTCGAGGCTGTGAAAGGCAAAACAAATGTTTCAGATTTGGATGATGATCTTGATCTTGAAAACGAAATGAGGAACCTCACCTTTGCGCAGTCAGAGGCAACTTCCCGCAAGCAGCACTTCAATGACGCTGACGCTGATCTTGACCGCGAGTTCTTCAGCGGAGGTGGAGGCAACAGCACTGCGAATTTACCGTTTCATATGAGAGGCGCAGCAGATGCTTCTTCAAAGAAACATTTCAAAGGTCGAAAGGGACATTAGCTGTAAGGATGCGTTAAAAGCTCGTATAATACTTGTTGTAATTATGGACATGGCGAGCGGCTGCAACCGTGTAACATTTTCTCCAGTTATTTTACACTCCCTAGCAGTAGTACATGCTAAGGTCGGTCACTTTTTTGTGCTTCTGGCTGTTTCGCACGCACCAGAATTCGCAATAGATAATATTGAGTTACTAGAATATGAATTTAAACAAGGGTCTAGTCTTTTTTTCAGAACCGTCGTTGTTGTTGAAATTAAATGAGAGCGATAACAACCGCAAGTATAGAGGTGAGCGGGTTTAAAAACGTTATGACTGCAGCATTCCTTGATCTGGATTCAGTACTTGCCGTTACCGAGTTCGATTTTGTGGCGCCAGTTGCGGCTGTTGATGATCTCGTTGTACGCCGCGAATCTGAGGATGAAGCTGAAGTGGCTGCACCACTGGAGTCAGACCTGGAGTTTGAGGTAGATGCACGCGATTCGGACCTATCCATACTTCTAGATGCTCTGGACTCCGACTTCGATTCTGACTTCTCTGCCTTCGACTCTGACTTGGATTCGTGCTGCTCTGACTTCGACTTTGATCTCGACTCGGCGCTGTCAGAACTGGAAGCTTCTCTGTTCGTGGAAGAAGTCGATCCCGACGACGCACTAGTGGGCATAGGATAGTATGTATCAGATGCATCTGTGAAGGCGTCTGTTGGCACTGGTAGCAAGCTGCTAGCAGTGCCCGTAGTTTCTGCTTCAGCCTTATTTACTGCGGGCTGAAGTGAGACAGCTAGCATATGAATTTGCTGATTCGCATCTTCCAAATTTTGGATGTACCTGTCAAGATGGTTGCGGTAGACTGATGCTGCAGAAGCACCGAGAAGAGAGTCCCAGTTGTACGCGGAGAGTTCAACACGAAGAGAGGAAACAGCATGATCACCTTCACTCGCAACACTTTGAAGTTGAAGATAGTCATACGTATTTTCTTTTAATACGCTCCCAATGCTAGAGTAGACGGCGCCGGCGTCATTGCCAATTTTTTGATACTGGTCACCTTCGGGTGTAGTTCCGATGTTGGCGGCGCTACATCCGAGAATGTACAAAATAGCCAAGGTATAAAACATAGTTGTCGATATGTGAGGGAGTAGCTGCGATTAGTTGCTCGTTGCGACGCATATATGCGAAACCCTCCAATAGCGTTACGACAGCATGAACTGTGTTTAGCATGAATCGGTGCAGCCACTTTATGCATGCATGCAACGCCATGTGGAGTTCACCAACGGCTCACGCCCATATCATTTTTATCCTCATACAGCATTATTTGAAAAGTCAGTGTGGTACTAGCAGACAAGACCTAGTTTATAGCGCTTTGACCTGATACATGAGTATGACTGCCAGGGTTCATATCATAGATGCTTAACTACCATTTTGCTGCCAGCTTCCTAATATCTTTCAATTTTTATATACATATTTTGCTCCTTAATTGGTACTGAGATTGCGCATCCGCATGGCAAGACCCAGAGCAGAGTTGGCTATATGTCGTTCTAAGGTTTTTCTGCTTAGCGAGTAAGCTAACGCGAGGCAAATATGGAAGTATTGATCAACTCCTTGCAGAAGCAGGCAAAAGAGCTTTTAAATGATGCGAGAATAGCACCACGAGAGGTAGTCTCTCTCAGGCTAATTAGGGCTAAGTCAACTTGCGATCAGCTACGGGCCCTAGTTGGTATCGACCGTCGTGTGCTCTCCATTCAAGATCAGCTGCTCTCAGTAGAGTTTTGGTTAGAAGAAAGATCACGCAATCTCCACATTGAGCCCGAAATTCAATTGGTGGCCAGTAAAGACTCAGATGAGTTTTTGGAGGAGCTAAATTCACTCCCCAGTGAAACAAACAAGCTACGACAGCGTAGACCGTCACGTGTGGAGTCATCTCAGCGCATAGCGATACAGGAAAAGGATCAACAAGATGTGAGCGAGGATATATTGGAAATGGTTCGTCAAATCAAAGCGAATGCAGAGGCTTTCGCCCACAAACTCGACTCCGACAGCGATCTCGTTAGCGCCACGACAGATGCGATCACCCGTACTGCGGGATCAATGACAGCAGTAGGCTCCCGTCTAATTAAATATCGGCGTGCTTCTGCGATCGGATGGATGTTCTACGTGTGGTCAGCTGTTTTTATCCTTGCTGCAGTTTTCGGAGGTATGGTGATAATCCAGCTCTTCCCCAAATGGTAGCGGTTAAAGCAAAATAAGCAGGCACGTTCAACTCAACTTGAATTATTTATTAACTACAGCACGTACTAGGGTATGTCTTATATCTACGGAGAAGATGCAGCAGGGGATCTGACAGTTCGAATATCCTCCTCGTTCTCAAACTGCTCGACCTCCTCTAGATCTTCATAATAGTCTGCGTCTGGAACTCGGAAATCATTTTCTTCCGCTACTTCAGACGCTTCTTTCATTGCTCGCTCTTGCAGCCGCAGCTGGATCATTGCTCTGAGCTCTTGCAGGTGTCGGTTTGTATCTTGGACCAGAATGACAGACATTGACTGGGCCTCTCGCAGCGCTGTGTTCACAGTCTCCATGTCAAACTCGTAATTAGATACAATCTCACGTGCGTCATTGAGCTTGCCTTTGAGGTCATGATAAGCGCGCCAATCAGCCCAATCGCTATTCTCGGCGTCGGCTACTTGTCGCGCCGCTTCCAGAAGCACAACATCAAAGAAGTCATCAAGTGCATCCAGTGTAACTTGTTTCACGGGTTTTACGGCGTTGAGTGCACTCTCAGCAAGTTCCATAGCTCTGTCGCGTACCAATAGCGCCATATCCGCTAGCTCGCGGCTGTGATCTTCAAAAAGCTTGTACGTAGCCTTAGAATCTACCTCCTCATCACGATCAACAACGCTTGCTCGAACTTCCTCTAGCTCGGTTGCGGCTTCAATGGCGTGCTGGCTGATATCGCGGAGCAGTTGCATGATATCAGGCTTCGCGTCGGCAAGAGATCTCTCTAACGCTACTTCAGCATCGATTTTCATGTTCTCGAGAGCACTCTCTACGGTGCGATTTACGCGCTGTGCCCAGTCAACTTTCTCGTGAATCACGGGTTCACCAGGCGTGCTGGAGCTCGCACTGCTAGGCAGAGAAGATGGCGGACTGGAGGCACCAGGAATGCTTTGAACCACAGACACTACAACCGTTTTGTATTCAGTGAATGTTTCATCTGCCTCGTCATTATCAGCTACTGGCACAGCTGACGTAGGTACGGAACTAGATCTCGCTGTTGATCCTTCAGTGCTTACCGAACTCACATCTATAGTGCTAGCCCACGTCGCTGAACTCTCCAAGGAGGCAGTAGAGACCTCAGAATATGCAGACAAAATTTGGGACACCGGCGCATCAACAAATTTCTCTCTAAGATCACGCCAATGCTCAGCACCATGAGTGGCCCATAATTCCCTTACCCCAGCTAGAACTCGGAGAGTTAGGGGTGAGATATAAATCTGCCATACTTCAACGGCTGTCTTTCTTCCATATTTATAGCTATTCTTAGCTGCCTCGATTCCCATCTCTGCGCTGCGTTCAGCCGCAGCGCGCGTTCGAGCACCCAACTCCAGAGGGACCAACCGTTCAATATACCACCATTTAGCAGCTTGAGGCAAATCGTATAATACGAAACTCGTTGCTCGCTGCACTGCAGGCTCCAACGGCTTGGCATGCTTCGCGTACGAGTCACGCAACGGTGCAATGTGTGAACCTGCATGCTCCCGGATGCGGGGAGGAATGTGGCTCGTAATCTGGTCAACATAAGGTCTTGTGTACTGACATGCGCTAAGTTGGGAGTCAGGAATGCTCGGACAATGCCAAAATGTCAGGAACAGGGCTGCCGCAGCGATAAACGCCACAACAACTCTTAGTACGCCCATTCGGTTATTAGATTATGTCACATGGCCACTGAAATATGCAAAACAAAGAAGAAAGCGGGGCACTCGGTAGACCGTTGTTAAACAGGGCTGTAGTATACGGCTGGAATCTACATAAGCTCAATTTTCCCTCGTCTATTCTCTAAGTATGGGTTAACTGCGATTCACCGAACTCCAAGCAGCCGCTCGTGCTTTGTTTACCTCACCAACTTTGCACTTTGGCTCGAGTTAGCATCGGTAAGCATAAACTCGTGTGGTGGACTCTTGGTCCATGTGATCGCGCTGCTTACGAAATTTTCACCTATTCTCTCCTTTCTCCAATGTCGAATTTCAAAGTTGCAGACATTTCGCTAGCCGCATTTGGCCGGAAAGAGATTGAGATTGCCGAAAATGAGATGCCTGGCTTGATGCAGACCCGTGCTAAATATGCTGCTGCTCAACCCCTAAAAGGTGCCCGGATTGCTGGGTGCCTTCACATGACCATCCAGACCGCAGTCCTCATCGAGACCCTAGTTGCCCTCGGTGCCGAGGTAACATGGTCTTCATGCAATATCTACTCCACTCAGGACCATGCCGCTGCTGCTATCGCTGCAGCTGGCGTTCCCGTGTTCGCGTGGAAGGGCGAGACTGATGAGGAGTACATCTGGTGCATTGAACAGCAGCTCAAGAGCTTTAAGGATGGTAAGTCTTTGAACCTCATCCTTGACGATGGTGGTGATCTTACTACTCTCGTGCACGAGAAACATCCCGAAATGCTTAAGGACTGCTACGGCTTGAGTGAGGAGACTACAACTGGCGTCCATCACTTATACAAGATGTTGAAAGATGGCAAGCTCAAGGTTCCCGCCATTAATGTGAATGACTCCGTCACTAAGTCCAAGTTCGACAATCTTTACGGATGCCGCGAGTCTTTGGTCGATGGCATCAAGCGTGCTACCGATGTAATGATCGCTGGTAAGACCGCTGTTGTTGCAGGGTACGGTGATGTCGGTAAGGGATGCGCTATGGCCCTGCACAGCATGGGTGCGCGTGTTCTAGTCACTGAAATTGACCCCATCAACGCTCTTCAGGCCGCTGTCTCCGGATTCCCGGTTATTACCATGGACGAGGCGGCCAAAGTTGGTCAGATTTTTGTGACCACTACGGGTAACCGCGATATCATTGTTGGAAAGCACTTCTCTGTAATGCGCAATGATGCGATTGTTTGCAACATCGGTCACTTTGATATTGAGATTGACGTGGCATGGCTAAAAGCTAACGCCAAGAGCCACGAGGAAGTTAAACCTGGTGTCGACCGTTACCTGATGAGCAGCGGTAGCCACATTATACTCCTTGCTCAAGGCCGTCTTGTGAACCTTGGCTGTGCTACTGGTCACCCGAGCTTCGTCATGTCGTGCTCATTCACCAACCAAGTGCTCGCTCAGATTGCCCTGTTCAACGCTGAAAACGCCGAGTTCCGCTCCAAGTTTGTGGAGTTCGAGAAAAGTGGCCCCTTCAACCTGGGCGTCCACACACTACCTAAGATTCTCGACGAGGAGGTCGCTCGTCTCCATTTGGACCACCTCGATGTGCACCTCACAGAGCTGACACCCACCCAGTCTGAGTATCTGAGTATCGATGTTAACGGCCCGTACAAGGCAGAAATTTATCGCTACTAAGTGGAGACGGTCTTCGCATGTTAGCCAGCATCAACTGCACATATTTGGGTCTTCAACGCACCCCTAAAACGTATATTTGTAGATGAAATTATCTAAACTTATTCTCTTATGAGCAAACACTTGTTTTGGCACTAGCTTGCGCCTCCACTCACATCGGTAGATGTGAAGGCGTTTTTTGATCTGATGCAGGCTCCCTCTCACCATCATCCTTTGGTGTCAATACTGGCTCCATTGGGGTAAGGCCCCACTTCTCAAGCATTGCCTTATCTTCATCCCAGCCAGAGCACATTGTCGTGAGCATGCGCTTGCCAGTGAAAATGGCATTTGCGCCGGCGAGGAAACACAGAAATTGCTCATATTCTTTCATGGTGTAACGACCAGCAGCGAGTCGTATAATCGACTCGGGCATAATCAGACGGGCTGTGGCAATGGTGCGAACTATGGCATCAAAACTCAATTTCGGTCGAGTCTTCAGATCCTCGACAATAGCAGTGCCGTCAATAGGAACAAGCCGGTTAATCGGCAGTGATTCGGGATGTTTCGGCAAAGTGGCTAAAGTCTGCAGGAAATCGATATGGTCGTCACTTGTCTCACCTAGTCCAAGGATTCCGCCCGTGCATACTTTGAGACCCGCCGAAGCAATATTCTCGATAGTTTTCAAACGATCGTCGTAGGTTCTGGTAGTGATCACTTTGGGATAATGGTTACGGGAAGTGTCTATGTTGTGGTTGTAAGCGGTCAGACCAGCTCGTTGTAGTTCCAGAGCTTGAGCTTCGTCCACCATACCAAGAGTGACGCAGGTCTCCATTTTCAGCTCGGACACTCCACGTACCATCTCTGCAATCTTACGCATACCTGATTTGCGACCTTTCATGTCGCGCCACGCAGCACCTAGACAAAAGCGTGTTGAGCCATTTGCCTTGGCCTCTCGTGCTTCCCGTAGCACGTCTTCGATCGCTACAAGACGCTGCGGTTCCACGCCTGTAGTATGGCGCGTAGACTGCGAGCAGTATTTACAGTCTTCCGTGCAACCACCTTCCTTGATATTCATCAGTGTGCAAAGCTGTACCTTGCTTGGATCTTGCCACTTGCGATGTTGAGTCTGTGCAGAGTAGACTAGCTCAAGCAAGGGCATGTTGTAAATCTCTGATATTTCAGCCCGAGTCCATTTTGACGAAGGTGTTGCAACTTTCAAAGCTCTCTCGAGTGCCCGGCGAATCATGTATGAAAAATTTACGGTCGGCGTCAATGATAAGCGGTTGGGTACAACGTATATTGAGACATCTTGAGTCACCTACCCAAACCCTTCACGGCCCAACCACATGCAACGTGATGACTCAGACTACTAATCCAGAACGTGGGTCAACTGATTTGCGATATAAATATAGCGACTTCTAAGTCGAGTAAACGACCCTTGTGACCTATTGAATACTTCTCGTCAATACCGTACCTATTTTAATGCGAAAATCTTTGCCATGTACCTTTTTTGCTCTAACATAATATTCCCAGTAATGCAAATTTGCTTTCCTGTGTGTTCATAGTGAGAGTTGCATACAGGAGACAAAACTTAGTAGAACATTGATAGCCATACTTGTAGGTCTTTAGGGCGTGAATTCGCGGGTATGGTGCCAACTCAGTTGAGTACTTGATTATTGTCTCTATCTGACGTTAAGAATGCTGGGTTTACTTGATCTCACCATACTAATGCGCCTGTGCTGAAGCAGAGCCTCGCTGACACATCCTCCACCCATAGCATGGATGCGCTACCAGAATACCTGAAAGACACGGCGTATGCTCAATTACACCGTAGCATTGTCCCCTCTGTGGAGTTTGATGAAAAAGAGATTCTCTCCGCTCCTAATTTGCAGCAACCTTTCGCTAGCATTGACCATAAGCTTCCGCGATCTACCACGACAGGCTTAAAAATTGGAGATAATATCTCTGACTCGGACCCCGCAGACTGCGATGAGGATGAAGATGCAGATATTGACATAGTCGTTGGTGGATACTTAAGTGATTTTGGCAGTGATGATGATGCGTTGCCAGAGGAGCGGCAGATAGATGGTCACTCTGATGACACTGCAATTACCCCCGAGCTGCTCGGAGTTTTAGAGGACGCAGATACATTTGCGCGCACGAGGGCTTCTGTTCTTGATGGTACTCCTGTGAGTTCGACAAGAACAGCACAACGGACTACTGCAAAGCAGCCAACGCAGAGAAAGCAGGTTCCTGCCCTCCCCCAGAACTTGGGAATGGAGTCGCTCCTTCAAAAAAGCCATCCTGGCTGGTTTGGCCAACATAATCACGATCGAGTGACGCTAGCGCTTTCTGATGTGCCGATCCCTCCCGAAACTGGGGTATATTTCTATGAGATAGAGCTTGCGGCGCAAACAAATCCTATGCTTGTGGCATTGGGCATTAGCATTCGACCTTCCTCTGGAGATATCCCCGGTAACGGTGGTTTTAGCAATGCTGCTCCTCAACGCAGTGGATTCCGAGAGGATCTGGTCGCAGGACCTGTCAGGCAGATGAGTTCGACCACTGGCTTAAGCGCTTGGCTTTTTCAGCCCGGGTCGGGGAGAATAGTTGGTCCACATGGATCACGAAGAAGATTTGGATCTGATTCCAGTGAAAGTAATGTTGTTGGTTGTGGGGTAAACTTTGCCCGTGGCACTATCTTTTTCACTCGCGGAGCTGATTTTATCGGTGAAGCCTTCACTGACATATATCAAGAAATGCGGTCGGGAGTCATACGCGATGTCGGCAGTACATCTGTAAACTGCGATAGCCGTTCTCTTGGAGTTGCGGTCTCGTTAGCAGGATCTGCACAAGTTCGCGTCAATTGGGGCCAAAAGCAGTTTGAGTTCAACATCGGGGAGTATGTTGATACAGAGCGAGCCAAAGTCTTAAGCAAGGTTGAAGTGGCGGCCTTTAAACCTACGTCAGAAAGCATACTGGGTACAATCTCCCGCGCATTGGTCGCTGGTGGCTATGCCGACACGTTAGCAGCATTCAACCAGAATTACTTGCAGTCCTCAGAACTATCTAAAATTCCATCGCATGAACTCGCAAAAGGGGCTGCAACGATCGGCCCGCGACGTGAGTTTCGCAGACTTTTAATGCAGGGTGATATTGATGCGGCAACAGCTCTCCTACACAGTGAATGGCCAGGCCTTTGTGACCACGACTCAAATCTTCAATTTTGGATCAGGGCCCAGCAAGCAATACAAGTCATTCGAGAAGCGGCCACAGACATTACTCGCCTTGACGATGGTGTGGCTCGTGCAAAAGATTTGTGGGCTTCTTTTGGTGGTACCATCGACCCCGAGCAGCAACAGCATTTGCGCAAAATTAACGCCTTACTCGGCGTGACGGATCCAGACAGCAGGCCCGAACTTCGGTCTTTGTACTCTGAAAAGGCAGTTGACCTGCTTTCGAGCCGCGTTAGCGCCGCAATACTTGCTAATGTGGGATTTGGTACCTATGCTGAGGGCAGTCTCTCCTCATTATTGAAAGATGGTGCAGACAAGCTGACGACGCTGTCAAAGACTGACGGGGCAGCGGCGCTGGTGACTCTGGGCAATCTTGTTTCTTAACCATTATATTGCATCTCATCCCTTTTTATCTATTTCACTTTCTACCCAATCCTTATCTTTATCGTCTCACTCATGCTATCAAGGAATATATATACTGCTACAAACTTAGATACAGCTGTGCCTATTCATGGCAGTTCCACTGCGCTCCGGATGCGAGCCACCATTTCATCGCTCACAACGGTGGCCCCATTTCGCGTTACCGGACGGTACATCATATTAGCTTCAAAAGTTTCCGGTTTAATACCCTCCCCGTTTATCCCGATCTCAACTGTACCTAAAATATCCTCAACCTCTGGAATTCTTCCAAGAGGAGGAGGCGCCCTAAGGTCGTAGATATGGAGGAAAGGTGTTCCCGTGGTTACCGCAGCCATCGAGCTGAAGATGGGACATTCATGAATGTGTTGTTTAAGTGCCCCCGCCGCTCGCGGCCAGAACCTGGAATCTTGCGTGAATAAATCAGGACGCCGGACGAGGTCGAGTGGTTCAAATGGATCAGGCGGTGTTGTGAAGCCTGGCTCAAACTCGGCTCGCAAGTTTATAGGAAAGGAGCCAATAGGCACTGCCACCGGTGACGGCGAAAACGATGCCCACACAACTTTCTTGGTAGCATCAGAAGTAAGCCACAGGTCCTGCCTCCTACTTGCACTGCTATAAGTTCTCACTAGTCGTTTGAGCATTGAAAAGTTGACTTACTTAGTTAAGGATCGAGCAAGCGTATAACGTCAACTTGCGCGGTTAGATTTAGAATTTTGAGCAATAATGTACTGTCTGATTTTCAATACTTGATTTTTAGTTAACAAACGCTCTCAGATGCACTGCATAACGCTAGTTTCGGCACCTGTACTGCTTGAAGAGAGTTGCAGACATGGTGCCCGCCCTTTCCTAACCTGTATAGACGTGAACTGCGTCCACCAAAAAGACAGCACCAAACGCGTAGCTGAGCGAGGCAATTCCGCTTAGACCAACTTGACGGGTAAAGCATCGTGAGTTACCGCTAAATAACAGCCCAGTAGCTACTAAAGCTATCACAAACAGTAGAACCGCGAGAATCGGCTGTAGCTGTAGGGGAACAAGGCTCGTCGCTGGCTGCGCCTGGGCCCATATTGCTGTCACTATCGCTGCCATGTTGTTCGTGAGCGGCCCCCTAATGCGTTGGTAGATAAATCCGTCAGCTAGATCCCAAACTGATGAGAACCGTAGACTGCTGGGCCTGCTGCGTCATCTCTGCCCGCCGGTAAAAAAGTTTCGGATATGAAGTTGAAGCGGGCCAAGGCGTATAAAAAGCAGATGGCTTATCTGAACCTCAATTTTGGTTACAGAGAACCGTATCAAGTTCTTGTTGATGAAGAAATTGTTTTGGAGGCGGTGCGGATAAAGTATGATCTAGTATCTGGGCTAGAGCGTACACTCAACGCAAAAATCAAAATTTTTATCACTCAGTGCAGTGTGGAACACCTTTACCGAGCTAAAGTTCCTGAGGCAATTGAGCTTGCTAAAACTTTCGAGCGTCGGCGATGTGGACACCTGCCGCCAGACGGCACATTGAGCGTATACGAATGCATGGTAAATGTGGTAGGTGACACTAATAAGAACCGATATGTGATAGCAACACAGAAGCCAAAACTGAGACAAAGGCTACGGCTTATTCCGGCAACTCCTATCATCAACCTCCATCGATCTGTAATGGTGATGGAACCTATGTCTGTTGCAACCGAAGAAGCTCGGGCAGAAATCGAGGCACAAAAACTCACCTCTGGACTCAATTCAGTGCGACCAAGCTCTTCTGAATTGCATGCAGAACGCAGATCAACGAAATCGAAGGCTGTGAAAGGTCCCAACCCTCTTAGTGTCAAAAAGCGACAGCACGACAAAGTTGAAGACGAGCGTAGCTCAGGAACAGGACAGGGCCAAAAACGGCGTAAGCGAGGAAAAAAACTGTCAAAACAATCAGAGCAACAAAGTCTCTCAGAGCAGGTGGAAGCTGCGCCAAATGTACTGACCTAGCCTTTTAACAATAAACTGGAGGTACTGTCTGTACAATGTATATTCTGCGCATACGAACTGATCAATACTGTCATCTTTGCACGATTGAGGGCTTGCAAGGGAAAATGAAGCTCTCATCTCATATAACACTCGACGATTTTCTCATCTGAAAGTTGAATTTGGTGTGGATTTTTAGTGACAAAGGTAATCTTACGAGCTAGATCTCCTTACATTGGTAACTTGAAAGCTTCTTGGATGCTTTACCGTGGAAGGCAGTGACTGGTGTCTCTATAGACGCTTGTAATTATTTACTGAGAGTATATATATGTACACGATGACGGCTTAACCTCATGACATAATCTTATCGGACTCTCGAGCTCATAATAGTGCGTGAGCATACAGCGTCAGTGTCAAAGTCGACAAAATAGCTAATAAATACAGAAGTACTTACACAGAAGAAGTTTCGGATTTTACTTTTTTCCCTTCAAGGTGTCTACATGTAGCCAAGTTGTATTCATGCTGTAGCTCATATATTCAATCACGACCGGAATTTTCCTTCTTTAGTCAAGTGATGCTCAGGTTGGAAATCCGGTCGCACTTGCGCGTTGCTGCGAATCATGCAAACCGTCGGACGCTGGCGTCGCGCGAGTCTCCGCTGAAGGTTGCCTTCAAGACTACCGACGATGAAGACGACGAGGTTCGATATCGCACGCAAAAAAATCCAGTTATTCCTGGATTGTTGAACGTGGAGAAACGCTGGTCCAAGATGGACGCTGGTGAACAAGACGACATAATAGCCTATCTCGAGGATAAGATGCGAGGAGACTGGCATGCTCTAACATCAGAGGAGAGGAAAGCCGCTCAGTTTGTGTGGTTCGGGGCTTGGGGTCCACGAGATACGACAGCAAACGATTCTAGTGGCGTCTATGGTGGATTTGCGAAGTTTATGACCGCAGCGTTGGCGACTGTAACTGGATACAAGCTGTGGGAATATTACGCTAGTGAATCAGAAGAAAAGAAATAGATTGAAGAAAATATTTGAAATAACTTAATATAGGCGTGAAGATGTAGCTCCGCCCTCGCTAATGCCATTTTTGCGGTCAAGCATCTGTTGACGCAACTCAGCCAGCGAAGCGACATTGCGGATCCCACTGCGCTCGTCTGCCATATGCTTTAATAGACGATTCTCCATCTCGAGCTGACGTACTTTCTGCTCGAGGTCGTCGATTTTTTGTTGCGCCTGCCTTGCTGTACGCTCCATTTCTTGTTCGCGGAGTTTCTTCTTAATGCGGAAACGGGCAGACGCTGCTGTATTGCGTCTTCGCTTGTCTTCTTCAGAGCTAGACTTTGGAGTAAAATCCTCCAGAGATTCCTCACTGGTTGCTCGTAGTACTTCTCGTGGACGAAGCTGTGGATCAAATGACTGGTTTTCACGCTCGCGAGCTTCGATTTGAGCTCTCGCCCGCTGCTGTGTAAGTGCTGGTACGCCGTAATGAGCTCCAGACGTGGCAGTCGTCGGGTATGAACCGCCATCTCCACCAACTGGAGGAAGCTCGACTGCCAAAGAATACTCTTGGAGGGAAAAATCAAATCCCCCTTGCAGATGTAATGCGCGGTGCTCCTCGTTCTTTTGCTGCTCTCGAAGGTAAGAGGTACTAGCACTGGCGGCACCAGCATGTACATTACTGTTGGCTGACAGTTCTTCCTCCACTGGGGCCTTTTCTGGATACTGTATGCGTTTCTCTTGAGCCATCAGGAGCTCATCAACTGTTGTTGCAATGTTCGTGGAACGACCGATATCGAAATCATAGAACGTTGTGTTCGAAAACATAGCATAGTCTTCTTCCAGTGGCGGATTCGAAGTATCCTCCGGTTGCTGACCTTCCACTGTGGATTCAACATCATTCTCAGCTATCGCATTAAGCTTTGCGAGCTGCTGAAGTGCCCGACTCATGGCTGGGGCCCACCAATTGGCTCAGATCACGGGGATGGAAAGTATGAAAGAGAACGATGACATCCCAGCAACCGGGGCATTTTTCAGCTTGATTACTCATATGATATGTTCATATCACGTGCTATGGCGTGAGCAAGCTTTCCAACGGCATCTTCTGAGCCGGCGAGCCACGCTCTCCAAAAAAAGCAAAAGCACACAACATAATAGACTGTTCAATTTTTCAATCTGTGCGCCGATAGCCTTGCCTACCAGTTTTTGCCTTGAAAACTCTTATGTATTGGTATATCTTAAAGGAAGGAGGTAATTCTTAGCCCCGCCGCGCCGTGACACCATTTTGGATCATTGCAGATGTACATTTGAATGTGCTATTCATTGTAAGCATGCTCATTCGACTATTACTCGGAAAGTCCGCCCGTGGACCAACACAGCTGATCACATTGGAAGTATCAATTTCCATATCGTAGAGTCAGGAAGCAGTGGGACGGCCGTATTTAGCTACCTCTCTCTGTAAATGCTTAGCCAATCCTCTTCAAATGTGGAGAGACAAGCTGGGCCGCTTTCGCGCCAACTTTTCCGCCATTTTGGCAAGGCGCGCTGGCAATAATTCTGGCACTCTGAACTCGCGTATTGCTGTCCGACAGGGTTCTGCGGCAGCCGTTCGTGGCGTACTCAGGGAGGTCCCTGTAGTTCACAAAACAACATGGCTGGAGGCACTGAAAGCGCGAGAGAAGTTCTTGGCTGAAAATCCTGATAAAAAAGACCAGTTCACGTTCTCAACGCACGATGTTCATTCTCGGGAGGTGACGTCGCGTACTCCACAAGACTCTTTCACCACGGTGCTCCTTCCATTCAAAGACGACAAATGGGCCCTTGATAGCTTCACCAATGCGTTTGGGCGTCTACGCATTGGACAGTTATTTCAGGACTTAGATCGTCTCAGTGGGATTATTGCTAACAAGCACTGTGAGCCAGCAGAGCCGGTCATAGTTACAGCGAGTGTCGACAGAATTCTAATGCTGAAAAGGTTACCGGACTTATCGGAACACAATTTGTTGCTCTGGGGATCCGTTACCTGGACGGGGAGATCATCCATGGAGATCACAATCCACGCGTGCACTACAGCCATGAGCGCCGAGGAGTACTACAACAAAGGTGGCCACACGTTGGAGGAAGCTCGAGGTGAAGAAGCGTTCATGATTGCCAATTTTACGTTTGTGGCCAGAGATCCAAAGACTCAGAAGGCCTTTCCTGTCAATCACCTTAAACCGGAGAGTCAGCAGGAACTTCACGAGTTTGTTTTAGCTGAGCGATATAATCAAAGAAAGAAGGCAGAAGCACAAAAGAATGCTCTCACCGTGCGCCAGCCTAGTCTTGAAGAATCTCAGCTCATCCATACTTTGTGGTTAGAACAGTTACCTGGTCACAAGCAGACACATAAGAACTTTGTGTCGATGTCAGATACGAGAGTGTACTCAACTAGCGTTATGCAACCGCAGCGACGTAACCGTCACTCTTATATGATTTTTGGAGGCGTGATGATGCGTGAGACATTCGAGCTTGCCTACGCCTGCGCCGGCGCGTTCGCACGTTCACCCCCGCGCTTCGTAGCTCTTGATACGGTCACATTCCGCTCTCCCGTTCCAGTCGGTTCGGTTTTACACCTTACAGCCTTCGTGACCTACACGGAGAAGTATCACCGCCATATTGATGTGGTAGATGGAAAGCCAGCTGAGAACAAGGAGGGTCTTCTAATTCAGGTACGTGTGGAGTCCGAGGTCCGCGGCCTCATAAATGACATACATCGTGATGCGGGAACGTTTGTGTACTCATTCTTCGTCGACAAGGTAGATCTGCAGATGTTGCCAACTTCATATGCGGAGATGATGCAATATTTAGAAGGCCGGCGGGGAGTTCTTGCATCTGAGGAATACCTACAAGATGTGAGCCACTAGTACTTCGAAATTTCTAGATATAGATTAGTCGCTAACGCTAAGACTTTCCGATTCAGCCAAGACTTCATACTTCGAAGTTGTCTTCCTCTTCATCTTCCTCTTCCTCTTCCGGAATTGCTTCAGGAAGTGTTGACGGGCGAATGCTTTGGAGTTGAATATAGTCTGAATTTGACCGACGCTTAGGGAATCCAGTATGCATGAGCGCTTTGAGGAATCCACGAAAAGAAAAGCCTGAATCGCTTCGGGACCATACAACCAACACGACTAACCCGAATACCAGTACCACCACTAGGGCCGTTATACCAGCCTGTTGATAAGCCCTGCGCATCGCCTCATTAATCTCTTCTTTCGACACATCTCCAGTATGCAATGGCTGGGGTGGAGTAGTCAACGAAGGAAGAGTGCCGGTGTCTGGCAGCGGGTCCCAAGATTGCGTAACACCAACAAATTTATGAAGGAGCATTCGTGTTTCATGTTGCTGATCTACAGGAATCATGTGAGAGCCTCTCGCCAAATGTGCCACGGTGAGGTTTCGCGCTGTTCGTACAGAGCCTACAACGTCATTATTGAAAGTCAAATTCATCGGATGTTCTGCCTGCCACCCGATTTCTCCTCCCCATTCCAAATTCTCTATGGAAGTTTCAAGCCCGTCGCTATTGCATATAAAGTCAAGGTCACCTACCATTATCATAATGGGAGTCTCCGGTAACATGTTGGGAACAAGGGTTATGCCAGCTGGTGTGTCGGCGGTATGCAGATGAGACGGTACAATTTGGGAACATTCACGCCAAGTAGTTACGTTCTCCACATGCAAAGCTTCTTGAACATCTTCACGATTCAGCCAAGAAGTCATCGCAGGTAAATTTGTGGGCCATTCAAGTCCACAAGCAGGATAGGGCGATGCCTCTGTAAACTTGTATACGTTGAAGCAGGAGGAGTGTGCCTTATTGTAGGTATTTATTATCCACTGGTATAGCTCGTCACATTCCCTACAAGCAGGACTAACGGTCTTTTTTGCAGCAAGCGCATTCAAACAGCGTTCATGCTGCTTTTCCAATTCTGGGTACTGCGATTCCGGTATAAGATGCTCTTTTTTGGCAAAGGCAGCATAACTAAGATACTGGTGCGCGGGATCGATCCACGGATTGGCCATTATTATACCTTTCAGCGGTATCTGAAATCCTTGGAGAGCTTGCCATGTATAAGGAATATACTGCCCGGCAAAGCTCTCTCCGGCGAGATAAACATCGCTGAGAGCCAGCTCAGGAAAATATTCTAGGTATTTCTCCAAAAATATACGGACATGATCAGCTGCTTGAGTTAAGTTCCGGGCATATCGACCTCCGTCAGGGCTGCTGTACCCGACTCCTAATGGTTGATCCAGGAATAGCATATTGACATAGTCTGTCCATGCCCCTGGGTTTTTTTCCAGCTTGTCATTAGACTGTGGACGAAATGGACCCATCTCTAGAAGCGCGCCATCCATAGATGAGCAGCCAGGCCCGCCGTTGAGCCACAGGACAGTTTTTGGTCTCTCGCGAACCTGGAATTTAGCAGCTATATGCCAAAAAAAAAGGCCTGCTTCGTCGTCAACATTGATTATTCCGGCATGCATCGACGGAACCGTGGCCTTAGGATCGAGCCCCGGCAACGACTCGACCCAGAAATCAGCCATGGCGGCTGGCTGACTACGGAATCTGCTATAGAACGTTTGATATTAGAAGAAGATCTGAGCTCTGGGGCGCAGCTACAAAGCTCATTATACTCAGATATATTTGATGGAAAAATTACAACTAGACACCTCCAGCTTTTGTGGAGCATGAATACTTGGGGTGGACTGTTACAGGTGTGCTCACCTTTATTGTCGTGGGCGCGCCCGTTGCGGCTCGTACAGTGACATTTGCCGTTAGGAAGTATTCTCTCCGGATATACATTGAATTAGACGACGGATGCAGAGTGCCATTGATGAATACTTCTTTCAAGTCTTCTTCGAGCTCGGCATTGCACGCGTGTATAGGTGCTGAGTATGACTTAGCGTATAAGGTGTGTGAAAAATCGTGAATATTCTCTATTCGCCTTCCAGTCGTCTCATTCTCAAACCCTGTGGTAACCTTTTCTTCTAAATTAATAGATACAGTGGACACTCGAACGGCGGATTGAGCAGTAGTGCACAATGTCAGTGCTAACGGAATCGGTTCGGTCTGAACGATGCCCCGATTTGGAACATTTAGGGTACATTTCAGCATACCTCCTTTTCCAGCAAGATCTCCAGACTCCGAAACCGTGGAAAGTCCCTCACCCACTATTTCATTAGGCTTGTCCACAATCTCAATATTAGTGGATCCGTAATTCGACTTTACACCCCCCCCTATCTTCAGAAGCCCTGAAACCAACCCAAGGCTTGCTCGACGGGAGCGAGTAAGAACTGCATATACTGACCAGCATACATCAGCGACGGCATTCTTAGTCTGAGAGCACCGAAACTGCGGTAAATGGTCACTCGAGTTCGACTTGGGAACAGAGGTCGATGATGGATAAGGTGAATTTCCGTCCGAAGTCGGCGATGGAACCTGCAGTTCGAACTGGTAATCGTATACTTCTCCTTCCTCCAGTATTAGTTTCTTACCATGGGTTTGGGATGCATCTTTCAATATCGCGTTGCATGATCGGAAAGAATCGTTTCGCCGGGAGATCATCAGGGGGTGTGAATTGTGGTCGAGATCTCCTTTCTCGTGAACAGCGACTGTTTCAAGGCATAACAAACCCACTTCCAACCCAGTCACCGCAGTACGCTTGAGTATGTGAACATGAATTGTCCCCGTTATTTTGTCTCCAAAACTAGCTATGGGTTCGTCGACCTTTACGTTGATCTCACAAAAAGACATGCTTTTCGTCCAATATCAAGGAATGTCTGTCTGTATCAGGCTTGTGTAATCTCGGTTACACATCAAGCTGATCTAAGGTAAGGGCGAATGTGCACTGATTAGCTCCATGATCAACCATAACATATCGAGTTTACACCATTTATTTACTGAATCGGAAGCATGACTCTAGTTTCCATGAGACAACCAGACATCATTACTATGCTCTCCTAGGAGGTGTGAACCGCAGGTAGTTTTGAAGAGTTTACACTAACCTCGCCTTGCATGTGTGGAGTGCAATGTATGAGTCATCGGGCTCCTGGAAATGGCACATGCTCGAATCCATACAAGTCGACAACGAAGATCTGAGAGCGCCATTGTGTCAAGCATTTAAGTAGTATTATTGTATTGTGCAAACCCCTTTGCTCCCATGAAGTTTTAATCAGGATAATACCTATCATTTTTTGTGCGGAATGGCTTACAGCTGGTTCTATCCCTTGCAGAACTAATCCAGAGACCTAATTACAAGAATCACACTAATCGGGAACGCCCCTCCTTAATCACGAAAGAAGCCGCGCGTTGACAATGAGGAAGGGCGTTGAGCTAGAAAAAGTGACATCGACCCCAACCCTACATGGCCGAACCGACTTACACTGGTACCGCAAATCACTCGGAGCTTCGAAAAGCCTATTGAGTGGAAAGCAGTGCACGAGGTAAAACCCAAGTTCCAATAAACTATTAAAATAGAGTGATAACGGGTGTCTGTGAAATTTGCTAGCCTTAAATTGAATACGAAAATATACCCAAATTCCCAGTCTCGCGCGTCACATGAAGATTACATTTCGCCAATTCTATAGCGCTCCTTGTAATATGAAGCGCCCAGCTTAGCTAACAAATTATCCCAAAGCGGCTGCCGCCCTCTCCCTCTAGCCCCCTACTCTGCGAACGCGTGTGTGTGTAAGCAGTTCCATCACGACGTCATGAATTCTCCTTACCCTGATTGAACGAGGAACGGTTGGCTGTTGGCGGTTGGCTGCAATTCACGGTGGAATATTCAGTTATAAGCTAAGAGAAAATGATCCATAGACTGCGTAGAATACATAAGTTCAGTCTCCCGAGAGATTCCTACTGCGACTATATCGGTGCAACGTGACGCGTCTCTTTAAACCCCTTGATTACAATAACGTTGATCATTTAGCGCACACATCAAGAAAAGGAGGCATAGGACCTCAACATACTTTTGCTTTCATCTCGCTTCTCGTCGGTATAGGCATGAGATCAAAGTTCGCAGGGGTGGTGGCGACTTTGGTCCCACTCATTTTGGGTGTTGTGGAGCCATCTCCTATTAGCGGCTTCGCCTTCAATAGCCAACTTCCACCCGTTGCGTATTATGAGCAAGGTTATCAGTACCAATTCTCAGCAGATACCTTCAAAAGTAGCGACGGTTCAGCACTGACGTACTCATCTGCAAATCTGCCTAGCTGGCTGAGTCTGGATTCCAACACGCGACTCCTTAGCGGAACTCCTCCCATAGTGGACAACAACGCTAGTGACACTCAAGTGGACTTCACACTTATAGCATCAGATGATTCAGGTCAGACAGAAGTTCAGTGCACTCTACAGATCAGCAACAGTAGTGCACCCACGTGGAGCGCTTCAACTTTGCAAGCTGCACTCGAGAGTTCCGGTAACGTCTCTAGTGGCTCCAGTTTCGTTCTGAAGCCAAACCGACCGTTTGAAATTAAGTTCCCCAGCGATTTCTTCTCGGAGACGGACAGAACTGTTATAGGACACTACGCCGTTACACAAGATCACAGCCCTCTGCCAATTTGGTTAGATTTCGACGGAAGTACTAACACATTTTCTGGTATTGCGCCTGTGGTTAACTCTGACATTGCCCAGGCAGAGAGTTATGGAGTTCTTTTCATCGATTCGACCTATCAAGGTTTCACCAGTGCAGCGGCTCCCTTCGAGCTGGTGTTGGGGGCAAACGTTCTTGCCATGAATATTTCCAATGACGCAGTAAATGCAACAGTAGGAGAACCGTTCTCATACGAGATACCATTCGGCAACATCACTCTTAATGGCGAAGAGATCCATCCGGCGAACCTGAGCAGTGTGAAAGTTAGCATTCCAGACTACGTACAGTCGTGGCTATCATACTACCCCTCTAATGCGTCAATGATCGGAACTCCACCATCCACTGTTGCAAATGAAACTATTTCAGTCAACATTGACATCGTTGATACCTACAATGATACAGTCTCGTGGAATGTAGAAATTGCTGTGTCTGATCTCACGTCTACCACTGTTTTTTCAACCAGCAGCTTACCAGATGCAAATGTGACCCAAGGTGGGTTTTTCGTCTATCCTCTCGAGAATTTCATTCTGAATAAAGAAGCGGATATATCTATGGATTCGACAACATCATTCTTGACGTATCATAGTGATAATTATACGATTGTCGGCGAGATTCCAGATGATTTTAACATCACAACCGTGTATTTGACTGCTACATTACATGGAAATGAAAAGCGGGATGCGGAGGAGTCCACAGGAAAAGCTACTAGTGCCTCGGCACATTTCACGCTTTATGGAGTCAAGAACACTGCAACCTCATCACGCACAACTTCGTCCTCTGCTTCTAAAACAGTTTCATCGTCGCATTCGTCGTCACGCTCAATGACATCGACTTCGTTCACCTCCAGCCACTCTACAAGCGCTTCTGCGACTTCAACGGGCTCAGAGTCGTCACTAGCTACTGCGACTACTTCAGGTGTATATTCTGCGAGTAAGAAGAAGAATAACAACAACTCGGTAGCAATTGGCTGTGGCGTTGGAATTCCTGTAGGACTTGTCGCTATCGCTGCGGTCATTCTCTTAATTTGGTGGTTACGGCGCAGGCGCCGACGCGGTGACAACAACAACAACAGCCCCGGGAACCCCGATGGTCCGACATCACCAAATGATATTTCTTGGCCAAGACCAACGTCTATGGGGCTGGTCATGGCTCCAGTTTTCAGGTCTGCAGATTCCGATAACGAGGGTGACTTCGATGTTACTGACGATGGCGAGACGTCGTTTGGTACACCTGAAAAGAAGCAACCTTGGGACTCCCCTCAGCGCGCTTCTGCAATGAATTTCCTTCAAATGGACGGCTTGTCGTCCAGCGATCAGTTAATAGACGATAAGCAGAGCATGAAGCCAGACGTGCCAGCTTTTCCCAACAAGCAAGCCACTCAAGAGAATGAGGAGATAGGAAATATCCCACGGGAGTCCTGGAGGCGCACCAACACGGGCGAGCGCCGCTGGCAAGATGCTAGAGTTTCGTACAACAGCATTGCCTCAATAGCCCCAACAGAGCCGCCCACTATACAGCCAGCTCAGACAGCGTTTCCATCTACAAATCAGGGACCGCGCCAAGCTCAAAACATGATAAGAGATCCATCCTCCGGTATCTTACACCGGGTAGGTAGCCACGCATCATCGGCATATACCGAAGTGACCACCCGCGACCAAAGCTTTCCTCAATTCAGGCAGCCTGCCGTGTCGATGAGCAGTAATCGTCTATCTGCAGGTTCTGATACATATCAAACAGCTTCATCGGGAGACGATGGCAATAGTGTCAGCGACGATGCGCTGGACCTCAGACCGTATCGGGATGACCAAGGGGAGGTGCGGTGGACTGGCGAGCATGCGCGAGAGGTGGTCCGTAAGCCGAGTCAAGTAACTCATCAGAAAGCAGGGAGCGGGCACCAGGGAGAGTTGGCATTCGTTTGATGCGAGCTAGTGAAAGCATCTAATGTATTATATTTGTAATTTTGGTATTTTGTCCTAAGTCTAGAAGTAGGGCTTTCACTATTTATGCTGGAACTTGAAGTAATGAGTTCAATATAAGTCAGTAGGAGAGAGTATGGAGTAATGTGAGACTGAATGCTAAGTTGTTCTGGAAGAGATAGTCGTGACTTGGCGATAGTCTTTCTCCATCTTTTCTAAGTAGTCCCTTAGATCAGAGCGTGCTGTTCCGCTAGTTGGGCTGTCAGGTGAGATAGGGCTCGGGAACTCGGGATATTCGGAGAATGAGCCATGGGTCCTTATTGCCTGTTGCGCAGCCATACTGGTTACGTTTCCTGCAGCTATTTGCCCTTTGAGCTGCTGCACCTGAGCCCAGATGTAGCCCACAGGCAGTACGCACGCTGTGAACGGAATAGCAGAAGCGCCAAAGAGCGTCTGGACGGAACCTGTGGTCGCTGCGGTCACTATAAGTAATGCTGCCGAAATAACTGAGTTTTCCGAAGACATTACGAATATTACTTTCACTGGATCCATGTGCTCAATTCCCAAACGTGCACGCTTCTGGCACGTAAACCACAGCTTTGCACATAAGACTCCTGAGAACACAGCAACTGTCGCTGCAAACGACGGCCACATTCCATTGTACACCCAAGTATAGCTTACAACATTCCCAACTTCATCAACAGCAGCTCTTGAAGGATCAAATGCGAAGAGGCCTGCAATAACAACTCGCCAAGTGTATATAAATATACAAGGGAAAGCCGCAATACAGGTTACAAGGGTCACGCAAAGTTTCGTGCGAACTTGACAATCGGAAAACGCAGTGTGAATTTGAACAATGAATGTGGCCAGAACAGAGTAGATGAGCAGAGTGTAGAACAGAGTGCAGCATACTGAAACGGCGTTATCGCGAGTAGATAACGTCACAGTGCTCATAAGAATAGCTTGAGCAGGTGAGCGCGAGAAGGATTCCAAGTAGACTATTTCCAGCACTGAGACGAGAGTCAGGAGTGCAAGATTAGTCTGGTAAAGGACAAAGAGCAAGCTCCGGTAGGTACGAGCCACTAGAGTCAGGAGCACACTCAAAATAACACTAGCGCCAATACTGGCACCAAAAAGGATGCCCATCTGCGTCACTTGATGCTGTAGCACATTGAGTGAGCCTAGTTCTATTCCATATTCGTCCCCGTCAGGCAAGGTTACAATCGCAACGAGTTTGCTAAGGGAATTTTCGTTCATGGGAATTAACCGTGAGGTTCTTGCGCGAGCTACATATATATTCTAATGATCTTCCACTGCTAGAGACGTATGCAACATGCATAGAAATCCCTCATTTTTACCTTACACTACCTTCGACTTAGCATTACGCCCGCCATAGGTTATTTCCCAAAACGGGCTAATCGTAAAGTGAGGTCGTGCTTACGAGGTGATGAGTGAACGACCACGTCGTCGATAGACATTTCTGAGATGCGACAAAAGTCGGAAGGAGTGATTTTGAAGACTGAAGCCAGTAAATTTATAGATTATTAGGGTGGTTATTGGACTATTGGACTTTGATATGTGTAAAGGGAGCTCAGCGGCACCGATAAGAACAGAAGTGTGCCTGGTGCAGCTGAGCTGAGCTGAGCTGAGCTATTTCTGTACATATATTATTCTTAAGTAATCATGCCTCTTCCAGCCATATCAGATTTCCCGCGCCTAGAGAGTCACGCCATCGACGAGGCGATTGGGTTACTATTTGAGCCATGTCCGGAGCTCACAAAATTAGTGGAGCCTGAGATTTTAGCTGGCCCTGATACGTGGCCGGACTTCATTGAGAGTGTTCGGTATCGGCTTCATCAGATCCCAGCCACTGACTCGCGAGTACCCGCCATCGTGGGCGCACATCCACGCTTAGGCGCTACAAAAATCGAATCAGTGAGCTCTCAAGAGGAGCAAAAATCGCTTGCCTCAGCTTCAGCGGTAGAATCAGAAGCTCTGGCCCAGCTCAACGAGGAGTACGAGAAAACATTCCCCGGTCTAAGATATGTTGTATTCGTTGGAGGAAGACCTCGTTCAATGATAATGGAGGACATGCGGCGACGAATAGCTGCTGGAGATAGAGATTCCGAAATATCTACTGCTTTTGACTCGATGTGTGACATTGCCCTGGACCGAGTGTCGAAACTTGGAGTTGATCAATAGCCAAATTTCAGACATCTCATTAGAACAATATATCTTCACAGTACTATCCATTAGAAAAAATAATCTGGCACTGTCCGGAGATCATTCTCTGGCTCATCTGTTCGAGAGCTTGGGTTAAATGTCGCAAAACTCTCCTTGTTCTTCTACATCTCCATAATCCCCCTCCCTGGTTTCCGCAATGAGAGCAGTAATTTGGAGCGGAAAATATTTTAATTACTTTGCCGTCATGCTATCGCTAATAGCCCTCCATTACCAATTGATGTGCTCCAGATATCAGTAGCAGGTTGTTCGTGTGGTTGAACTATTGTGATATCCTGGCTGAAGGTGTGCTCTGCATTTCTCGGGCTGATGCTCCAATTTTTTTTCTCATCTGGATCAGACCACAAAAGGTCAAATATAGTTACATCATGCGGTACCTCCTGGATGAAAGATATCTAGACAAAACGGGATATAGCAAGCGGCAAAAGACAGACGAGAAAAAAGCACAAAACAAGATGACGGCTTAATTTACCGTATGAAATATTCACTGGCTAATTTACTACTGTATCCCAGTGTTTCCATGTAGACGTAATTGCCTGATTGACTGGACTGTGAGCCACTCTAAATCATACCTTTATATATAAACCGTTAGACTAAACTAGCTGATAGCGAAATTTATTCATTAGTCGTACGATTCAGTGAACCGATCAACTATTGAGTTCACGAGATCCTTGTAGAATTTCCGACCTTTCTCCTCCCCCTCGCTAGGAACAAAGAACTTAGCAGAAGATACAGAGTGACGCACATCTGACGTACTCTGTGAAAGCTTATTCCATTGCGCACCAGATGACACGGCTTTCTGAGCTTCATCGTAGTAAGTCACGAAGGCTTTCATCATGTCGTTAGTCTTCCAGATAGGACAAAAGGCATCATAGTCACTGTAACCATTCTGCTGAAGAAAATCATCCTTGATAAGCTCTGCAGTGTCCAGAGTGATCTTGTCCGAGTCCCCGAGAGCTGATCTGCCAACAAGTTGTACCACCTGTTCCAAATCGTCGGCCTTCGAAATAATCTCCTTGATCGACGTCCTGAGCGCCGGATATTCGGGAAACTCACGTTGGTAGTAGCCGTTAAGTACATCAGTGTACTTTGAGTACGAGGCAGCTGTATTAATAGACGGGAAGTGTTTGCGCTGCGCCAAGCGCTTGTCTAGACCCCAAAACACCTGCGTAATTGCTAGCGTTGACGTAGTGACCGGGTCGCTGAAATCACCACCTGGAGGAGAAACGGCGGCAACAATGGATACACTCCCAATACGATTGGGGCTACCTAGATTGACAGCCTTGCCAGCACGCTCGTAGAAGCTAGCAAGTTTTGTTCCCAAATAAGCCGGGTAGCCCTGGTCAGCAGGCATTTCACCAAGTCGGCCAGATATTTCACGCAGAGCCTCAGCCCAACGAGACGAAGAGTCCGCAATAAGAGACACATCTTTGCCTTGATCCCTGAAGTACTCAGCTAGAGTAATACCAGTATAAATGGAAGCCTCACGGGCAGCTACAGGCATGTTGGATGTATTGGCTACTAAAGCAGTACGCTTCATGATGGGCTCCTTTTTGCCATCTACTTCAGTGAAAAGCTCCGGAAATTCCTTCAAAACCTCAGCCATTTCATTACCGCGCTCACCACAAGCTGTATAAATGATAACATCCGAGTTTGAGTACTTCGATAAAGACTGCGAAATGACCGTCTTTCCGGCACCAAAAGCACCTGGAATGCAAGTGGTGCCACCCTGGACCATAGGGAAAAGTGCGTCAAGAACACGCTGTCCCGTGAGGAGAGGATAATCCGCAGTAAGTTTCGACGCAACGGGGCGAGGAACACGTACAGGCCACACATGGAAGAGTGATAGGTCTTGCTTTGTGCCATTGAACTCGATTTCGGCCACTTTCTCCTCTACTGTGTACTGACCAGCTGGTGCTAACCACGTCACTACGCCACGACTACGAGGAGGAACCAAAATCTTGTGGTCAGATAAGAGCGAATTCTCGACAACAGAGCCGATCACATCGCCACCGCTGAGATGATCGCCAATTTTTAGTCCCTTGCGAGGTGTATAGTCATATTTACGAACACGATCGAGCGCAGGTGCATCTACACCACGAGGGATGAAAATAGAGTTAGAGTTCTCATAGATATCCTTCAGCGGTCGTTGAATACCATCATAGATGGTCTCCATCAAGCCTGGACCAAGCTCAACGCTAAGTGGCTTACCAGTACGTCTTACTGGATCGCCAACCATGACCCCCGATGTCTCTTCGTAGACTTGAATGGTGGCCTTGTTACCATCAAGACGGATTACCTCGCCAACCAAGTTAGCATGACCTACACGCACAAGCTCGTACATAGCGGCACCATACATATTATCTCCCACAACGACCGGGCCTGATACACTAAAGACAGCTCCATGCGACGACTCGGATTCATCGTCGTCGAGCTTCAGCTTGCGAGCATTCTCAACCAATCCGGCCATCCTCGTGATTAGTTAGCATAGCGCCTCGTGCTTATCTAGTGTTATTGCTAAGAGAACTCGTGAGCTGTAGATCACACGCTATTGTAAGATAAATAAGTGTGAGACGGAATCATGTCAGGAAAACTCATAAACAAACTTTAACCCGCTATAATCAGGCATCGTTGATATACAGTTGAGGTTGCCGCGTATGCTTCGCGCGAGACTAAAAAAAATACCGATTTTAACTACGACTGACGCCAGGCCCGCCCCAGAATAAATTATTTTCGAGAGAGAACACACAATACTTAGGCCTTGATAGCGTATTTGCGCTGGGGGAAGGCAGACAGTTTCTTCTGCTGGCGCACAGTCTTGGCTTTAGCATCCTCAGGAGACAGCCGCCGGCGGAGAGCACGTGTCTTCTTGGAACGGAGGTCCTTAGGGAGAGACTTGGGAGAGGAGGCAGCACGGACCTCTTCACGACGCTTCAAGTTGTAGACAGTGAGAACACGGGCAATGCTCTTGCGTACACGCTTGATCTCACCGGCGCGAACGTTCTGCTGCTTGGCACGCAGAGAGACTAGTTGGGCCTTGAGCTCAGAGAGCTGGTTCAAAAGCTCAGGGAGCTGATACTCCACAATGTCCTTAGTCTTAATCTGCGACGACATGGCTCAGTCTATGTCTCGTTGCCTCAGACGCTAACAGAATAGCTCAGATATGAGTAGCGTTGTGTAATACACAAAAGCCCGTAGCCCTATTTATGAGTCATCAACTCTTGTGATAGCCGTCTCGACCTTAGACGCGTGAGGCGGCACGGCAATCAATAGATTAAGAAACTCTCTTTTCAAATAATGTCACGATTCGTTCCTTGGGTTTTCGGGCCTAGTTCAATTCATGAGAATGTAATAAGATAAGAGGCAATTTAGTTGTGCATATTGTGAGTGAGGAGGTCTTGGCTTTACAGCATAAATTTTAACACGCTTCCGCTTCTAAACATCCCTCCTACACGAAACTAATTACTTACTTGCCTCTATCGCTTTAATCAACTCGCCATTGCTTTGCGATGTGTTATCCCCCCCCCCCTCTCCCCTCTGCTTCCCATATAAGACGAGCGACGCGTTCTGCACATCAGCGTAAAATTTGACTAAGAGTCTCGAAAGGATTGCGCCACGTCATCAATACATAATACCATATCCCCATTATAGTCTGAATCGCTCCCTTTATGTTCATATGTAATTTTATCTGATTCTCCACCAACTTCATAGTCAACTTCACGTTTCTCCCACTCCCTTTCTCAAGCTCTGCAATTCTTCAAGGAGAGGCTTCGGGCTTCTCACATACGATGACTAAAATGTGTACCCAATCTTAAGGTAAGAACAAGTCATCCTCACGCCACGCCCCCCTCCTTTCTTCGCCGACAGCAGCTTTGACAGCAGCCGCGAGCACAAATGGGTCTGTCATTTTCGAAGATTTTCCAGGGCCTCTTAGGCCACCAGGAGATGCGTATTCTGATGGTAGGTCTAGATAACGCCGGTAAGACCACGATCCTATACCGTCTCAAATTCAACGAGATCGTTCACACGATCCCGACTATCGGGTTCAACGTCGACACTATCGAGTACAAGAATATCACGTTTACTGTTTGGGATGTGGGTGGACAGCACCGCATTCGACCCCTGTGGAAGTACTACTATTTGAACACTCAAGGCATCATTTTCGTCGTCGATAGCAATGACCGTGAGCGTATTGGCGAAGCGCGTGAGGAACTGCAGCGCATGCTCAATGAAGATGAACTTCGCGATGCGATTCTACTGGTGTTTGCCAATAAGCAAGATATGCCCAACGCCATGAACGCAGCTGAGATCGCCGAGAAACTAGGCTTGCACTCTCGTCACAACCATGAATGGTACATTCAAGCCACTTGTGCCACCCGTGGAGACGGCTTGTTAGAAGGTTTCGAGTGGCTGTCGAATAAGTTCAAGAACCGCTAATCTTCGACACTGCGAGTAGACGGTTAGATATTGGAAATTAAAAAATCGTTATTCTGGCATAGCTCTAAGAGCTCGGCGTACAAATTCACCACCAGAACCAGACATTGGTAATGGCCACACCTATCCAGCCTACCCAGCTTATAGGGCATAGGACCGATGCTGAGTTCTGATGTCCTCTACTAGCGTCCGATGCACTTTTTGTATTGGGATTATGGTCGTTTCTGGACTGAACCTGCATCCCTTGTCGATTATGCGAGTAATAAGGTGCCCTGATGGCGCCGGGTACACCGACTTCAGGGTCAATAACTTCAATCCTAGATTCCGTAGGTCCTATTACAGCTTGAGCCATTGATATCTCAAATCTCTCGAGATCGTATACAATATAAGCGGCGCTGAGAAATCTGTCTCCGAGAATAAGTGTATCTGAGTTAAGATCAAACGCCAAGGTGCATTTGGCTTTAGCATCAAGATCGATTGCCGCAGGTTGGTCAAAGAGGTGGCTGAATGGCACATTGATTGAGACGCCGCTAAAATCAAATGACAGTCCGCCATCTTCCTGGCAGTCCATTACATAGCCTTGACGAGTTTCGTCCCATGTAGCGCCTAGCGCGGTTGCCACAATGTCGCCCATTTCACCTGGAAACACTATATTTGTTGTTCCTGAGTCTAGGAGACCCGGAATCGGGTAGTTCTCGAAAATTACATTTGAATTATTTCCTTGAAACTTGCTCAGGCTGTCCACGCTAACAAAAAATTCTTTGGGAACGCCATTGTTTTCTGATCGGAGAATCGGGACTGTCTGTAGCTGGCCAGTGTATTTTGAATGATCCACACCGCCAAAAAGGAGAGATCCGCTAGTCTTTTTTGTTGTATCTAACCAGAGAGAATACGCCAGTGCTGATATTACGCCTTGTTGCTTCAATTGGAGAGGAAAGTTGGCGTAATGACTCTCGCCTGGCTGTAAGGCTTCGTTGGATACGAGACCAATGCCCATAACTGCGGGGCTTGTGTCTGTCGTAGGTACATATGCAAAGTTGGCAGTCTGCACGAGAATATCTGAATTAAGAGATATAGAATCTTCGCAGAATACGCCATCGACACCGCTTCCATCTTTGTAGTGAATTGAGAACGGTGCTGTTGTGTTAAATTTGAACGACGACGACCTTGAAGCGTTAAAGGTGTACAAAAGTTCACATTCGGGATTTTCACAACTTCCAGGAACCCATAGCTCACTTGAGCCGGTGTCAATTTGAACTATAACTTTCTGTGGTGGTGTCCCAATCTCAAGCTCGATGCCCCACCATGCAAGCTCATCTGATAATGGAATCGACGAGTTATGCTTGTCAAAAATTGCTTCTCTTGAGCGTTTAGCACGCTGCAAGTCAAGTCCGATTACCCCTTCTGGCGTCTCAAGGTTGGCAGCACATCCATTCCCATTAACAGACACGTTAGCAAGGCTTGAGTGCGCGATGGCTATATTTGCCAATGCGAGCAAACACAACATTGTAGCTCCTAAATGATACTCGCCCGCTGTCTCCAAGCCAGTCTCAACTAATGAGAATTCCTATATGGATTCTCCAGACCATACTTAAAATGGTTTCATTTCGTTCCAAGGTGTAATAAGGATTCATATAAATTTTCACTGATCTTATATTCATTTAAGTTAGATTAGCCCCTTGTTTCAGGAGGACATAGCTCACATGATTGTTCGTGTGAGCAACATCAAACGCGTAAACTCTCCCTCTAATTCTTAAATTCTATAGTCTTTTAAATGAACTTCAGAGCTTGCGGATAAAACAAAACTCGGCCCATCCTAAGATCTTGACACTGGTAAACTACCGCAACTGCAATAGCTGCAGCCGGAGGTGCGTTGCCTGGCTTATTTCTCCGGAGAGACAAATATATTGGACTCAACACCTTCATCGCACTTCTTGAGTGAATACTGAAATATATATAAAGACACCAGGTAAAAATCCGTCGGCAAGACCTATTATATTGTTTTTCGCGCGACTTTAATTAGAGTTACGATGCGCAATTTTACCGCACTACGCCCACACTGGTGTTGTTACGGAGGTCATGCTTTTATCCCTCAAGACGTATACAAACAACTCTTTCGGATCTAGTGGATGTTTCTTTGGTATATCTAAGTTCATAATATTGTCTTATAAAATTCATTCCCGCTCATATTTACATACTATTTTTTCCAGTTAGACACGCAAGCTAATTTGGCCAAGCACATAAGCTCGTGATCCGAACCAGGCATGGGATTAGCACCCCACACAGCTCGAGTCGTCTCTCCCCCTCCCAGGTCCCTCTGCTAGGTGACGCTTACGCATAGGCGAAGAGCGGTTAGAGCGCGAGCTTGATAGGTAAGCTTCCCACGCCGTTCAGCTCCTGCTGGAAATGCCTTCGTTGTCGCAGGATGAGATCACGAAGTACTGGGAAATATTTTCTGCCCAAGGTCCCTCGAATGGGGTTTTAGGAGGCGACAAAATGCGTCAAGTGCTGCGTAACTCCCAGCTAGACGACAGCAAACTCGCCCGGATCTGGGACCTAGCTGATATTGACGGTGATGGCAACGTCGATTTTGAGGAGTTTTGCATAGCAATGAGGCTTGTTTTTGATCAACTGAAATCACCTAGCGATCCCGTGCCTTCGAGTTTACCCGATTGGCTGGTACCAGCTGATAAGCAGCATTTGGTCACAGCCAAGCAAGCTCTTGGTGGCTCCTTGCCAGCAAACGTGGCCGTCAGAGGAAATGATGACGACGATGAATTGAAACTAAGCTCAGATTTTGATTGGTATATCAGCCCTCAGGACCGTAGAACCTATGAAAAGGTATACAGCGTCAATGCTGACAATCGCGGGCGAGTGGGCTTCAATGACTTTACAGAGCTTTATAGAACTCTTGACATCCCAGAAATGGATATATCTTTGGCTTGGAACTCGGTAAACCCGAGAAGCGACGAAAAAATTGATAAAGAGCAAGCCATTGTGTTTCTGCATATGCTGAATCAACGTTCCCGAGGCGTACGGATGCCGCGCTCGGTGCCACCATCCTTGCGTGCAACTTTCGGGAAGGAAATGCCAAGCTACGATATCAACAGTCGCCAGGCAGAGGTTCGTCGCCCTTCGGCCGCTAGCTCCAAGACATCCTTTGCCGATGGCTATCTAAGTCGTTTGGGTTTGGGTGGGCAAAGCAGCTATGAGCCCACCGGTACTGACTTTACAGCAACGAAAGATACTGACTGGGAAGAAGTAAGGCTCAAACGTGAGCTAGTTGACTTGAATGAGCGGCTCCGTAAAATTGAAGAAGCCAAAAATCGCCCGGCCTCATCATCCAACTCCGCAGTTGTTCGACATGAGCTTGAACGTTTGCTCGAATACAAGCAATCCAAGCTGGCTTCTAGCCCAAGTGGTGCAAGTGACGGCAACGCACTCCAAAGCTCCCAAGAAGAGGTACTTCTCATTGCCGAGCAAATGGAAGCTTTGCGCGAGCATTTGAAAGAACGCCAAAACGTCCTGGAGAATCTGAGACGTGAGCTTTCTGCCCTTTAATATAGCATTGTACTTAATACACATCTAGCTTGCCTTTAAAAAGTACTATTTGTTAGCTTGCACTATTTCTTCTTTCCAGCCTCACCCTCGGTCTCTTCGGGCTCTGGATCTGGAAGAACAAAGGTGTCTGGTCTGTCATCGCGGCCAGGACCGACTGGCTCCCATGCAGTGGTACCACCGACAAAATTGCGGAATGCCTGTGTCATCTCTACGGGCTCATACACAATACGACGCTTTTCGTTATCGTAACGAACCTCAGTGTATCCATGAATGGGGAAATCCTTTCGCAGTGGGTGCCCCTCGAATCCATAGTCAGTCAAAATGCGACGAAGGTCAGGGTGGCCCTCGAAGAAAACTCCGAACATGTCGTAAGCTTCACGTTCGTACCAGTTGGCAGCCTCAAACATCCGTGCAAGCGAAGGAACAGCGCTTGTCTCTGAGGCATACGTCTTAACCCGGATCCGTGAGTTGTGGCGCACGCTCAACATCTGATAAACTACCTCGAAGCGGTTTTGACGCGAAGGGAAATCAGAGCAAGTGATATCGACACAGCTTTTAAATTGAGCAGCGCTGTGATCTTTGAGAAAGCGCATGACTGGGATCAACGCACTCGGAGCAATGTTGATAGTGAGTTCATCTTTCCATACCGAAAATTGCTGGATATACTTGGGCAGTGCAGCTGAAACATAACGGCCATACTTGTGAAGGTCCTCCACGGTTTGCTTGTACTTATCTGCTGGGTTGACAACAGGCTCAACCTTTGGCTCGATATCGGGGCGGGGAAGGTCGTGGAGTTTCGGCAGCCCTTCTGGCCTTCCCAGCTCAGGCTTCTGGCGACACATCGCACTCGTAGAAAACACACGAGCCGCTGGCCGCGCTGCCCGTAATTGCCGAAGCATGATTGGATGTATGACAAAGCTTGTATAATATTCATAAGCCAGTCGTAGGAGCCAGGTAACTCGATGAAAGCTAGAGGATCTGAGGAGCTGACAAAACTAGTTTACTATATACACCATGGTGGCAATTGACTTCAGTAGCGACGATGACGACGATCTCTGCCCTCTTTGTATAGAGGAGATGGATCTTAGCGATCGAAATTTCAAACCATGTCCTTGTGGGTATCAAATCTGCCAGTTCTGCTACAACAACATCCGTCAAAATCCAGAGTTGAATGGAAGATGCCCAGCGTGTCGTCGGCTGTACGACGATGATAGTGTTGAATATAAGGAGATTTCTCCGGAGGAAATCAAGCGCGACCAAGCGCGCCAGCAGCGTAAGGAAAAGGAACGGAAACAGCGCGAAAGAGAGAGAAAAATGGAGACACAGGAGCAGCAACAGAAAAAGCATCTGGTTGGCACTCGTGTCGTCCAGAAGAATCTAGTATACGTTATTGGTCTAAATCCAGCAATTCCCACTGAAGAGCTCCAGCAAACGTTAAAGGGTGATCAGTTTTTTGGCCAATATGGAAAAATCAAGAAAATCGTTGTTAACAAGCGCACTAATGTTCATGGGCAGCCAGGGACTGGTGTATACGTTACTTTTGAACGAAAGGAAGATGCGGCTCGGTGCATAGCTGCTGTTGATGGATCAGTCAATGATGGTCGCCATCTACGAGCGGCCTACGGTACTACTAAGTACTGCTCAGCATACCTTCGTGGCCACAGCTGCCCCAATCCCAATTGTATGTTCTTGCACGAAGAGGGTGAGGAAGCAGACAGTTTCGGCCGTCGCGAGCCAATTCGGGATCGCTCGGTCACCCCTCATTTCCAGAACCAAGGCCAGGCAGTGAAACAAGTACAGCATCAGCCGCCTTCACAACTGCAAACACAGTCACAACCGCATCTGCCACTGCAGTCAGCATCTCAGCATGTACAACAAAATCGACCTCAGTCACCTGCTTGGGGTAAATCTGCTGCCGACTTTGTCCCAACCACGCGCAAGGCTGTGGAGGTAGATGATTGCGCAGGAGCACTAAGTGCCTGGTCGCGCGGAGTTTCAGCTTTGAGTGCTCTTGCAAGCATGAGTAGACTGACACCAGTGTCAGGTGACGATGGCGACCTGCCGCCGCTGTTTGGTATCGCCGCGACTGACGAAGGTCGTATCCAGGTTTGGCAGAGTGCATTGGCCGAGCTCGACAAACTGGTACCGCGGCCAGAGATGGATAAAGCTTCTAAGAGTCAGGAGCTCCTTGCCCATCTTATGAAGGGAGCTACTCCGCCGGCTATCGCAGATTCAAGAAGTGTGTATTAAGTATATTTGTTAAATGAAACAGAGCTAACCTAGCAGAATCAGATTCTTCGTTGGAACCAACGCATATTGCGGAATCAGAACACTCGCAAACGCCGACGCAAACGCAAACGCCAACGCCTGATACTGCGTCCTCTTCAGCTTCAACGCCAGTGTGTAGATTGGAAACAGGACCCGATTCGCGAAGAATACCGGAGTCGGTTATTTACAAGCTATGTAAACAACTGGACCGGCATGAGTGTGACCTAGATCCTGTATCGACTTTGCGCCAAGTGCTTAAACCCGCCCTTCGCCGTGCCGACGTAACCAGAAATGTGGGCGCAACTCTCCCTAAATCGCATGAACAATTTCATGGCCAATCGAGTGGTTGCGTATATGACTCTACTATTGATATCGATCTTGCCGCTCTCCCACAGCCGTTAGTGGTAGCTGATGATCCTCCCTCAGTCTGGGCACGCCTCAGCGAGCGCGCTGAGGCGTTGGCAAAAGCTGAGGAATACGCTCAGAATATTGCTTCAGCAGCACATCAATCAAGAAAATTAATGGCCTAGCTTAGTCTCGAAAATGTCTCCTACCTCTTCTGAGCACTGCGGGGGTAGCTTTAGTTATTTTGCTGCTATCCATTCGTGGCGACATGTTGAAAGTATTGGGCCTCCCGCGCCCTTTTCTGAATGAGTCCCATGCTTTTTTATTACTTTCTAGACGGTGCTCAGACTCTGAGAATTTCTTGACTGGAGGCACGTTTGGTTGACTTTCTGCCGCTTCGCAGGTCACCTCCTCAACGCTGAGAGTTTGGGCAGCAGAAGGAGGCTTGCGCTGCGTAAAATTAGCTTTATCTCGAGCTCTGAACTCATCCTTCACCCTCTTGGGGAGTTGCAATTTGTCTGGAGCCTCGATTGCTGGTGATGATGCCTTGGGCTCCTCTAGACTATTTGACTCTCCTATTCCGTCAATGAGGTCAACCAGCTGCGCTTCTAGTTCTTTTAAATCTTTCAGTTCGCTACTGTTGTGTGGAAGGGCTGCAATGTCCGCCCGCAGCGAGTCGAGCTCCGTCTCAAGCTCGGTCCGTGTTGGGTCTGACATGGCATCCCTCTCTTCTGCTTAGCGAGAAAATGAGAGAAATAACAGAAGTGACATACTCTTAGCGATACTACTATCTAGACACAGAAAAAGAGGTTATGAACATTAATGATTCCGATCAGCTGTCCGTGGCTTTGCTCTGACGATGTTATCGACTCGCAATAATAACTCAGCAGCCTCAGTGGCGGAAGTAACAGCTGCGTTCTTGAGCTTGTAGCTCTCAACCACACCTAGTTCACGCATATCGGCAACCTCTCCCTTGTTAAGATCGAGGCCCACAGTAGCGTGGCCATTATAAACTGCGGCGCGAAGGCGTGCTACCAAGTCGTTACTATCGAGACCCGCATTATCTGCCAGAATAGTCGGAAGCTGACGCAATGCACGAGCGTATGCTTCGACAGCGAGTGCAGTTTTTCCTTGTTCATTCTGAGCGGCACGATCTACTGCACAAGACATGACCATTTCAGCGCACCCACCTCCCAAAGTTGTCTGTGGTGAGCCCACTGTTTGGCTAAGTACAGAAAGAGCATCGTGAAGCGCACGGCCTGCTTCTTCGAGAACAGCATCTGTTGATCCCCGGAGCACGACTGTGCATGCCTCACCAGCTTTCACGCCTCCAAAGCGTACAAGAGTTTCGTCTCCAATCATAATTTCTTCGACGGTCTCTGCCCAACCAAGACGAACAGGCCCGTCAAAGGTCGAAACCACTTCAGCTCCCGTAACAAGAGCAAGGCGCTCCACGCCTACGAAGTCGGCATGCTCAATTGTATTCACATGAGCATCGGAGAACAACTGCTCGGGATAGTTATAGATGAGCTGACGATTCACAAATAGCTGAGGCTTAAGAGCCAGGATCTTTTCAACCTTCCTCTTCATCTTGTCCTTCTCAGCGCGCTCAAGCTCAGCGAGCTTGGTGGTTGAGTCGACACGGAACTTGGCTCCGAACACTTTGACTTTATCAGTGTCCATCGGGGTGTTAGCAACAAGAATGTCAACGCCTCCTGTCATCTGTTTAGGTTGTCTGACACCGAAGCGCTTCTCGAGAATAAATCCTTCGTCTAGGTATGAATCACGTAACTGTCCCCCAAGTTTCGATATCACCTGAATGTGTTCCAGATTTGTGGAGCCTTTAAGTCTCAAGATTGCATCCACCGCAAGCTTTGCAAAATGTTCCTTGTCTTGACTCAAAATTTTCGAACTCAAGGTCGTCCGTGCGATGCTGAGAAGGTCCTCTCGAAATGCTGCTGGGTCAGAGCTTCTATCAACAGCATGTTGGCGCAGCACTTCTCGCGCTGCCCTGGATGCAATCCGGTAGCCATCAATGATAGTCTGTGGATGTATCTTTCTCTCAACCAATTTTTCAGCTTCACGGAGTAGCTCGGCCGCTAGTACGGTTACCGTGGTTGTTCCATCGCCGACTTCCTCATCTTGCACTTTGGAGATATTGACGAGCACCTTTGCAGCGGGGTTGTTAAATGGAATGGCTTGGAGAATAGTGGCGCCATCGTTGGTAACGATTGAGTCGGGTCTAGACGCGCTTTGAAGCAGCTTGTCCATGCCCTTGGGTCCCAGAGTCGTCTTAACCAGATCTCCTACTGCGATAGCTCCAACAAATGCTGAAAGGCGGGCATTCTCACCGCGTTCCTCTGTCACCTGGTCGCCAAAAATCGGCACACTCATGACTAGGTGATGATTACGTGTACAATAGCTTTAAATTTCACCGGTGGGTGTGGGTGGGTGTGAGCGAACCTCTAACGATTTGTAACCTTAAAAATCAGCAACCTGAAAAGTCTACATCAGAAATGCCCTCCACTACCTCCGTATTGAGTTCGGTAGCGGCAGTCGCTGGACTTGGATATCTTGTATGGTTCGATTATCAGAGGCGGCATTCGACCTCTTTCCGGAAACAGCTTCGGGCAAAGACTCGCGATTTCGAGACTTCCAAATCTAAGGAGGTCAGAGCCACAGAGGAGCGCCAGCGTGCTATCTTGACATCCTTCATCGAAAAGAGCTTAGCTGAAGACAGCATTCCGAATGGTTTAGAAGCGCGTGAGAAGTTTTTCATTGGTGAGATTGGCAAGGCCGATCAGTTGCTCGCTCAGGGCCCCGCGGGCCAAGTTGCGGCTGCGTTGGCGTTCTACCGTGCTCTATGTGCTTATCCGCAACCACTGGATCTGCTCTCAATGTACGAAAAATCTATCCCAGCGCCTGTTCTACTTCAGTTGCGCCTCATGATTGACGTGTGTCCTCCTCCCGCTCTTGCCAGTATTTTAAAAGCTGAAACCTCTGCCGAGTCTGTAGAGTGATCTGAGCAAGTTGTATATAGTTCTGTTCAATACGCTAGGAAAGAGTAAGTATGTAAGTGCGTTGTTAAGTGCAGAATTATCTGAATCATTGAAACCGTTAAATGGCGTAGAGCTGGCCGACTTATAACTGACAAAGCGACTTTCGAGGGAGGCAATGAACGAGGACGACATCCGTCTTCGCAGGCTAGCCAGGCTTGGGGCCTCGACACAAAAGAAAACTGAGGCCCAATCGCAGAATGGCCCTAGTGTGGAGTCGCAGGTGAAGACGGATCAACGGCCGACAGAAGCAACTTTTCAAAATAGGGATTCAGCCAACTCGTCCCCCACAGCGCCACCTACCGTCCCTCAACCTGCTGCAGTGCCTGAGCCTAAGCCAGAGATCAAGCAGGCTCTTCCGAAGCCTCCCAAGTCTCTTGACATTGTTGCATTTGTTTTGGGGGTTACTCTTCGCGAAAACACGCCGAAAAGTGTTTATTTGCCCGACCTAGCGTCGAGTCGTATGGAGACTGACTTAGACAAACCTTTGAACCTGGACGATGATCTCGATGCTGCAATTTGGGAGGTTTTAACGACCTCTGCGCCTCAACGTCCGCAGCGAGACCCTGTAAATTGGCTGCTCAATTGCTGGCGCCGTGTCGATACACTTGGCCGCCGTGCTCCCGCAGACGATTTAGCAAAAATTCGGGTCGCACTCGCCAGAACTGCGGTTTTAAGTACGACAGCAGACTCTGAGGATGAAGTCTGGGGCGATTTGCCACAGGCCCTGCTCGCTCAGTCGTCGTCGATACCTTGGGATTTTGTAGATGCCTTAGTGAAGGCCGCGAAGGAGCAAGAAATGCTCGACCAAGTTTTAACTACCATATTCACAGGAATTCAGCCACGTGGTTTTGTTGAAGGATATCGTGTTGAATTTTCTGTCACCGAGCGGTTGCTCGAAATCGATACTGTTGCTGCGAGAGTTCTGGACTTACCTCTCTACGAGCTTCAAGCTGAATGGGGGGCGCAAGATCTCGCTAGCAAACATTTCTTAGGGCCCTACTTTGCTATCTCACCCATTGATGGAGAGGCGCCGGTGTCATTGTTCAAAGATCGCGTTTTTGAAGGAGCACAGCCTCATGCAATGCGATCAGCAGCCACTACTACATTTCTGGAGGTGGACTTAATTGTCTCCGCCTTGTTTCGCATCGTGAATAAACTTGTTCGTGCTGGTCCTGGCTCTCGCCGTCGTGTCCTGGATTGGCTAACCGCCATTCTAAATGCTAATCACAGACAAGTAGCAATGCAAGTTGACCGGACACAAGTCAATGCTACTGGATTCATGCTGAACGCGACGCATGTTCTGATCCAGCTGTGCCAGCCCTTCACTGACCTGAGGGGAACACAGCTTGGCAAGATAAACCTCGACTACTACAAGCACACTGTCAGTTATGACGTCAGTGACCAGACGAAATTGCTAGCTGATCAGGCGGCTCCGTATAATATGACCGATCGACTGACCACTCCTCTTAATTTTGTAACGGAGGTGTTTTTCTTGGCTAACGGCTTTCTTTATTTTGGCCTACAGGGTGCTATGCAAGCCTTCCGTAATTCTCAGCGCCAATTGGAACATATGCAATCCGAACTAGAGCGTCATCGCACACAACTTGATGCAGTCAATCAGCCTGCGCTACGGCAGATGCTATGGGGACGCTATCAAGGAATGCTCACGGGGCAAAGGTGCCGACAGGTGGCATACATGACTGTCGTTCAAAATCCCAAATATATGGCCCCTGTACTACATTTTGCAACATTTTCTCTATTTTTCAGTGTCCGCGCGTCGAAAGAGAACTTAGATGCTTACGGGTCTTATCCTGAGTTTCTTGTTGAGGCACCCTTAGAAGCAATGACGGTATGTATGCGCATGCCGGAAGTGTCACGGCTACATGCCGATAGCCTCAAGCTCGTTGAGGTGGTTTTATATTTCATGCGTACGAGTGGTGCATTGCGCAACCCTTATCTTCGCTCCCGAATGGTTGAAGTTCTGTGGCTGGGCGGTACAGATGAGCAGTATACTGATGGCTCGACCAGACCTGGGATGCTTGTATCAGTGTTCAACACTAGCAAAGAGTGCCATGAACAGCTGCTACCGGCATTAATGCAGGTTTGGATTGATATCGAGCATACTGGTCGTTCCTCTGAGTTCTATGAAAAGTTCCATGTGCGCGAGCTTGTAGCACATGTCCTCAAGATCCTCTGGCGATTCGACATCTATCGTCGACGGTTAGAGGAAGAGAGTATCCGTGATCCTGAATTTTTCGTGCGTTTTGTTGCGTTGCTTCTGAATGATAGCATCTACCTTCTTGACGAGGCATTAACGCATCTCCAAGAAATTCATGAAGCTCAGAATGCATCTGCCTCTGACGAGAATCCTGGGTCCTCAAACTCAGCTCGCGCTGCAAGCAGTACTGTAGGTGACGGTGAAGAGGAAGACGATAGCAATGATGTTCCTCGGGACGCGACTGTAGACTTGACTAACCCCGGAGCTAACGATGAAGATCAGCCTCAGAGCCCTGAGCAGCGCATTGCCTCCATTGAACGACAAGCGTCTACTATGCTGTCTCTTGGAAATATCACTGTTGACCTGCTGTATACATTCACGAAAAGCGTTCCTGCCATTTTCGTGACGCCTGAAATTGTTAAGCGATTTGCCGTGATGCTCAATTATAATTTAGCTGCTTTGGTTGGTCCACGCTGCCATCAGCTAAAAGTCCGAGATCCTACAAAAGTAGGATTCAATCCTCGCGCGCTTCTACAGGATGTGGTGCGAGTATTTCTCAACTTGGCGAGCCAGCCTGCTTTTGTTCAGGCGTTAGCACGAGATGAGAGGTCTTTCTCGCCCGCTAATTACTCCAAAGCAGCTGATATTCTCCAGCGCTACAATTTGCTCTCTCCTCAGGAGCTTGTGGCTTGGCGGAAGCTCAGTGAGAGTGTCGAAATAGCGCATCAGAACGAGGAGGATGAGGAAGAAGGTTTAGGGGAAATTCCGGACGAATTCCTGGATCCGCTTATGTTCGAAATAATGGAGAACCCTGTTATTCTGCCAGGCTCAAAGGTATCTATCGATCTGTCGACAATAAAAACGCACCTGCTGAGCGACCCTACCGACCCGTTCAATCGCATGCCTCTCACACTCGATCAGGTTATCCCAGACGTGGATCTCAAGAACCAGATTGAGAAGTTTAAGGCAGAGCGCCGCCAGGCGCGCATGGATATGTCTTAGTTCATTTTGTCTTTAAATAGCATTTCAATCTAATTGGATATTTAAGGTCGCTTTCGGTAAGATCTCGCGAGCTGTTAGTTTCCCGATCGAACCCGGTCCCAAACTGACCATCTCGTCGACATCTGAGGCAGCTTCGTGCACACTACTGCGCCAAAGTACGGGCTTGATTAGCGCTTCCACAAGACGTTGTTTTATCTCATCAATAGATTCGTAAGAGGTGGCCGTGACGTTTGATATTACGCCGAACTTACCCGGCCAATTCCAACTAGCCTTATCAACCAGTTCACGCAGTCGTGGTAACGCTGGTTCCATATATCGGGAATGAAACGCTCCTGAAACTGGTAGCAGAGTACCCACTGCGGGCTTTAGTTTTGGCTTCAGCTCTTCTAGGGCCCTGACGGTACCACTGAGCACGAAGACATCCTGTGAATTATATGCAGCTATGTCCACGTCTTGCTTTACTGCCAAATCTTGAATAAACGTGTGGAACTGGGCAACCTCCCATCCCCTTCGAGGCCGTTGAGTGACGAGCATGCCCGTAGGTTCACCGACGTGGATTGAGGCATGCTTCATGGCCATTCCACGCTCGTGCACTAACTTAAGTGCTGATGCAAAGTCTATGTGTCCAGCAGCAACATGTGCCGTGTACTCACCAAGTGAGTGGCCAAGAGCGACATTCACGTCTCCTGATAGAGCAGAAGTAGAATTAAACACACGAAAATAGGCATATGACGCCGCTAGCATAAATGGCTGAGCAATTTCTGTTGAATTAACATCGACACGCGCACTCTCTGTGAGAAGAAGCTCAGAAAGCTTCAGATGAGGCAACGCTTCATCTGCCTCGTCAAGCACAGGTTTGACAATGGAACATAGCTTCTTGTTGCCCGAGAGACTTGCAAAAACACCTAGTCTCTGGTAGCCTTGCCCTGGGAATAAAAGTCCAACGCGCATGTACAGACAGATTTCCGACGTTAGTCTGCCGAAGGATCAGGCACTGCTGACTGAACTACAAGCAAGCGTTAATCCACACTTATGAGTACCTAGTAAAGCGATGACTATCTCAATTTCTAGATTAATACAAGTTATTCCACCTCTTCTTCTTCCTCCTCTTCCACCACTTCGCTCTCCACAACAAATACCTGACCATTTTTGACCACAAAGCGATCTTCCTCGGGAACCTGGCCGAGCGCGGACAGGGCCACCTTCGCCTGGGCGCGGAAAGACTCCCATTCAGACATGATGCGATCGCGCTTCTGCTGTTCTTCGACGTTCTCAGCACTTGAGAGCGTCTCATCCTCTAAATCGAACTCAGCAGCCAGCTGCTTCACAGTCTTGTTTATCTGTTTGCGTTGCTCTTTGCTCAGAAGCGAAGGCGGACGAGGACGCCAAAAGAAGGCTTTAAATTGGTCAAGAGATTGCTCACGCAATAACAGTCCTGTGCAGTCCCAAAGCTTGTAGCCTTGTGCTCCCGCGGCAGCAATAGGCTGACCTGCACGTGGTGGTTGCAGTGTTGACATTGAAACGACGTAGCGGCCACTAGGATCCCATTCCACGCCCGTTATGCCAAAATGCTCAGCCGCGGTCAGGAAACATAGGTTTATCGGCAGGTCTGATATAGCTGGATTAGCGCCATTCGAGGACGCTGCCACCTGACCCTCGTAGTCAACATCCCAAAACTCGAGCAAAGGCTTTGATGCCTTGAATTGAGCGCTCACGAGGAAGCGACCACGAGGAGACCAATGAAGTGACGTAGTACCGCGATCTGGTAGACGATTAGCCTCCTTCCATGTACCTTCGAGGCCCTTATTGTGCTCTAGAGCATAAACGGAAACAATATTACGAGCAGTGTTGGGTAGAGCGGGTGGAGCAGTGATCGGCAAAGGCGGCTGCGGAGCCTGTGCAGCTTCAAAGTAAGAAACCAGTGCGAAACGGCTACCTTTGGGTTCCCACTGGAAGTCGAGAGCGACCTGCGCAAGATCGACCACCTCCACTGGCATATCACGTTCATTCATACGGAATATTTCCAAACTAGAGAAAATGTGTTTCTTGTTTTTGGTGAGACGATCAAGCCGTACACATAGATACAAAGCTTCCGTTTGCCAGTGGAAGCTGCATCGAACAACATTAAACAATGACCTGTTGCGTACTACTAGCTTGGTAGCTGCATCTAGAATGCAGACACGGGCAGTTTGATTCGGTGCCTCCGGGGTCCAGTAGGCCAGTAACTGTTTACCACCTATAGTGGCAGGTGCAAATGTAAAGTCGACAATGCCCGGAGCGCGCACACCCTGCTTGCCGACAAGCATAGCGGTGTTAGTATCATATATCGAAAGTGTGTCGGGTTGAGCGACTCGCGCAAAGTATCGACCGTCAGCAGACCACTTGAACGCGGGCCACTGAGGTGGGGGGCGAGGTGCTCCTGGAGGTGTCTCTCCAGATCCCGGCGGAGGCGGCGGCGGTGGCGGCAGAGGGAAGGTGCGGAGGGGTGTGGCTGTCCTGACACTCCATATGACAATATTGTTTCCCTCGTCAGTGTCTTTGAACTTCCAGTTCGCACGTTGATGAGGATCTTCAGGGGGGGCCGGGATAGACACCGGAGACCCGGTTACAAGGTATTCCTCTGTTGGAGAGAAGTCCACCAAGCGAGCTTCCCGGTGGGGGAAACGAGCGACCACCTCGAACTTTGGGCCACCATGCAACTGTACACCTTGGCGGTGAATAGACAACAAATAAGTACCCTTTGGACTCCACTTCACATAAGCTTCTGTGAAGCGCTCTTGGCGCAGAGCTGGTTGGGGAGCCGAGTCCTTACGGAACCAATCTACCTCCACGGTGTCTCCAACGTGGAGAAGTGCTTGGTCTCGACCTAAAGAGTCAGTAAGCCAGGATCTCAAATGAGGAAGGGGTTTGAACTTTTCTGACACAGGCTCGACAAATTCTGTCGCCGCGTCACGAGCCTTTTGAATAGATGAGAGCCTATCCAAGCGCATGACATGGTTATTGTCAAACTTCTTATTATTCAAAAGTGCGACAGCAGCAGCAGCGCCGTCCGAATCCGCAAATTCGACAAATGCAAATCCTTGTGATTTTCCGTTCTCTACGGGCATGTAAAAGGCCCGGCCATGAGCTGCTAGTGGCGCAGTCTTGGCTAGAACTTTCGTTTTGATGACCTTGGTTAAGAGCTCTACCTTTGAATCTGGCGCGACAGGAAGCCCGTCTATGACGACAAAACGGTCCATTGGAACAGCGCCTTCGACAGCATACTTCGCCTCGAGGTCACTGAAGTCAAGTGGCTCTATGGCCGACTCCACAGTAGCCATTTGAATTTTTCACTATTACGTAATAGCTCGTCGTTAGTGTTCTAAGTCGGACATTAAAGAGTGATAGGAGGGGGCATAGGATGGAATCAGTCTCTTTTAGCAGTACCTTGTGAGTTCCTACACAGTGAAATTTTAATTCGATATAAGCACATCCTGGATATGGTATCATGGACTTCTCCTTCTCTATATATGTATTATGCACCATTCTGTTTCATAATCGTGGTGAGGCCAGCTCTGATTTCTTATAATCCAACGAAACAATACAATAGCAGCATATCTACTGGCGCGAGAGAATACGACAATCTGCTAGTACTACACTAGTACAGGAGAGAGGCATTGCAGTATCATTGCTACTGTAGCAGGCTGAGATCTAATTCCCCTCTCGTTACAAAGTGCGCCCATACGTGTGATCTTACAGTTCAGAGCCCCGAAGTGTTGAGAAGAACATATGAAATTTCAAGTCAATGAGGCGGGAATCATGAAAAGTGCATCGGAATAATGCGAGCGGACTGTAGACCGTTCTCACTCTCTTACGTTCTCGCACTCAAACGATATGTGGGCATGGGAACGATGGGTATACAAAAGCAACACTGCTAGCTAGCCAACTACGTCTAATTCTTTCCAACATCTACACGGCCAACTCTGACAGTCTCTGGCCGCATTTGCATACAAGACATCGCGACAGTAACAATAAAAAGAACCAGTCTGCTCTTACCGTAGTGAATTGATAATCTTGACTGTAATAAATTGCTCTTTCTTACTGTCTGTATGGCACTCTGCCAGAACTACAGTGAGAGCATGTCGTGCCGAGGCGGCAAGTTGGCGGCATCGTAGCTCCTCGATAAAATTAAAACACTTGAAATGAAAGAACTCAACGATGAGCTGAGCACACGAGTCAAATCGTGTTTGACTGGGACAATCATACCTGTCATCTCATCGGTCGACAGGCAAAAACTTACCGTGGGGGTCAGGGAGGGGTCACTTCATCTTATTTTAGCAATTGAGAACAATGCGGTTGTTCAATAGGGCCGGATTAAATACCTGTTCTAGCATCTACTGCAGCCGTCAATAATGCTTCTTATGAATGCACTGTGAGCTGTGGTCCGAGTAAAGCCACTCACGGAAGATAACTTATAACAAAGAGGGTTCAGATATAGACAGGTTTCAAATCAGCTGGAAGTGCAGCAATTGGGTTCTAACCATGATAAGGGAGGTCGAAGTCTAATCTCAGAAGCTTACCCCAGTACTCCCTAGCTTTGGCTATTCTAGATTAGCTCATTGTGATAATTAAACATGAATGGGGCGAAAACAAAAATTTGCTGCAGCCGGGCTGGCAAGACTTCGTTGATTTATGTGTCTACAACAGAAGCTCGACATGTAATAGCAGCATACTTTGAACAAATTATATGACAAGACTTTTCTAAATCCATAATTCCACTCCTTCCCCTTAAGCGGCACGCAGCTGCGGCGTGCTGACGTCACAACTGCTCCTCTCTCCTAAGCCATTACTCCTCCGCCAGCCTACTGCGGAATCCCCTTCTCTGTCTACCTTGAGCGCCCTTAATGTCAAAGCTGGTGAAGGGTGCGACGAAGCCCAAGGAGGCAGCTCCAAAGGCCAAGTACATCGAGCCCATACTGGCAACCACTTTTGATGGCGGTCGGAATTTCGAAGAGGTCATTGATTCCCTAACACGTGTGCTGTCTCGTGGCCAAGCTTGGACATCGTACTATAAAGCCCTGATTGTCCTTCACATTATGATTCGGGAAGGGGCCGAGGACGTGACTTTACGCTATATGAGCCGCCACCCCCGCATGCTTGATCTCGATGATCATGCGCACCGAGCTGTTGGCATGGGAAAATACGCTCGATACTTAGCAACTCGGGCCCAACAATATAAGGATGTGCGCTTTGACGACGTTCGATTTAAAGATCCTGAAGGCCACAGCAGACTGTTCAGACTACCAGCGCAGAAGACGCTACTAAAAGGCTGCGAATCAGTAATCGTACAACTGGATGCGCTCATAAAATGCCACTATGAAGAAGTGGATGTTTCCAGCGATGTGATCCTGATGGCATTCAGATTATTGGTTCACGACTGCCTAACGTTGTTTCAAGTGCTCAACGAAGGTGTTATCAATGTACTTGAGCACTACTTCGAGCTGAACAAATCTGATGCCGAACAAGCTTTAGACATATATCGTGGGTTTACCCGACTGACAACTAAAGTTATCGCATACTTGCGTACAGCGAAACATATGGAGTATAAAACGAAGCTACACGTGCCTAACATCAAGCACGCCCCTACATCCCTGGTTTCGACGCTCGAAATGTATCTCAATGACCCAGACTTTGAGATCAACCGAAGACAGTACCTTGCGGAGAAGCAGGCCCATGAGGTAAAGCGATCGGCCTCGAAGCAATCGCGCCGGAGTTTGCGGGCTGTGTCGGCACAGACGCAGCCTGCTGCGCAGGCTCCTGCTTCCACTCCTGCTGCCACTCCTGCAAATGTCCCAGCTATCGCCCCTCAGGCACAACCTGTCGTCTCACAACAAGTATCGTATGGCTTCAATAATCAGCCACAGCCTGCACAAGCTATGCAGCCAGACAGCAATCCTTTCTGGCAGCAAAATAACGAACTGTCTCAACAAGAAGCTCTAGCTCAGGTTCAAGCTGCCCGTATTCAACTTCAGGAGGGGCAAGCGGCGCTGCAGATGCAGCAACTGCAGTTCCAGCAGCAGCAACAAGCGCAAGTCCTTCAGCAGCAGCAGCTTCAGCAGCAGTATACTTCACAGTTCAACCAGAATCAGTTTGCACAGCCTCAGGTGCCGCAACCGCATCCACAGCCTCAGCAGCAAACTCAGGCTCCCCAAATACAGCCAGTCAATTTCGAGCCGCCCCCAGCTCAACAAACGTCTTTTGATGCCCAATTCGACGCAGCATTCAATGGACAGCAGCTTCTTTACGCTCAGCCAACGGGCCCACAACAGCAAATTCAGCCTCAGCCTCAGCAGCAGCAGTCAACAGGATGGCCAGACTTCGAGTTTGGTCAATCAAGTGCACAGCCGCAGCATACCCAAAGCTTTGGCTCTGTTCAAAGCGCACCCAGCATAGCGAGTCAACCCACAACGCCACCATCATTCGGTGCTAGTGGTGGTCAGGATTCTTACGCGCACAACCCATTCAAGCGGGTAGCTAGCGTGTCCGTTGCGTCGGATGCACAGCATAATCCATTCGCAAGGCGTTCGCCACCAGCTCCACAAGCTACGGGAACAAATCCATTCCGCCTGTCTTCGCAATAGCTTTGTATTATTAGACATTAAATAAATTAGTGTTGTGAAAAAATTATGAATGCAGTACTCTAAACAGAGCGTTGAGGTTGAGAACACGACAGTGTACCTGCATCTAGCCCCCAGAGAGACAGTAATGTAGAAGACTGCGTGTATGGTAGCTCCGATAAATGCGATGTCAATTGGTCTGGAAATTGTTCCATCGATTGGTCTGACGCGCCTGTAAGCGCTTTTATGAGCCGCACTTGCGGTATAGCATGGAGTCTTTGTGCTGACCCTTCCACGAAAGCCTCAAGTGTTGGTTGATCCGAAAAGTTGGCCTTACGCTTTATGTCACATTGTACAATGGTCTCTGAGCCTTCATATTCTGCTGTTACCTTTCGCTTCATACGTGCCGCCGCGTACAGCTGAGTCATAGTATTAATTAAAGTCCCTGCCACCTGGGATAACCAGTCCCATCACATGCCTTTATACTCACAGATCCCACATTAAAGAAACTTGAAGAGAAATCTAAGAACACATCATGTCTCAGTTACCTCAGGGCGATATGAGATCCGTATACACTCAAATCAATTTATATGTCTTTCCTAGGGATATTCTCATCAGCGCACAATTAGGCCAGTAAACGATTGTCTCCGCTGCTGAGCCGGTAGAAGATCAAATGTGAGGTATAATCGGCAGGAGGGGCAAGTGCGCTTAGGGCTGACTGGAAATTCTGCATTTATAGCGTCTAACAAATATGAATTGGTTCAAGCGCAGCGAACGAGTGAAGAATACGGCGACGGAAGTCTATAAGCGCTCGTCCTCTTTTGAGAGAATCTCATAAGTTTTGCCTTACGTTGCCGCCAGACTTAGCAGTTTGAATTAACTGAGGCAGACCCTACTGGCATGTGTAGCTACTTCAAACTTTCCATAACTTTATGAGCACAGGACAGCAATGGCAGCGATTAATGTAACCATGCGTCTTGCTATAGCGATTAGTGTATGTGTGAGTGCGGCTATCTAGACAGGTGTCCTAAAGGAGCATTATTTCAAGAGCTATCAACCTCTGCAAAGATCAAATCTATTGCTGTATACACGGTGGTACACGCGTAAGTGAGGCAGGTCGCCAATACTTCGTGCTGGTCCGCAAACATCACCATACTCCGTGCTGTAGCAACTCAGCGACCAGAGAAGGAAGCGAGCGCTCTGACAAAATTCTAGATATTAAATCATTTTATCTAGCAGTCGCTGATAGCGGCCCACACATTCGCTAGAGACGTCAGCAGCTCCGTTTGGTCATTAAGCCACTCGGGAAAACATACAATCTACTGCTGAGAAGCCAATCCTTCAATAAGAAAACATCGATAGCGCTATCACTGCTTTAGCCTATAGTTTCTTCAGACCTCCATACCTATGGCGGCACAGACGGCACGTGGCACGTGATCATTACATCAGGATGACACATCGATAGTCGAGGCGTGGTGATTAGTCGGAAAACTATGCGAAAATTTCACACCAGCCTTTAAATTGGTGATTACACAATGAAAACTCACCTATGCAGCCCTGTATCAAGACATACCCTTCAATATGAAGAAAAAATGCATTTAAAATAAAAAAGTCACTGATATAGCGGTGCAATAGTCGGTCAATGGCACGGCAAAGTGCAAAATACCCTAACCCCGTGCACAAAATCTTCCCAAATGAGTAACATTCTGCACATGTCAGCATCTCCACGTAAGCGGTTTTGTCTCTTTCCTCATCACTCATTTCTCACCTCATCCCCTCTACTAAGACTACTTGCTTTGCAAGCACTTACTGACTGAGCTTGGTGAATAAGATGGACAACACCGCGTATTCGCACTGGAGCACGACCGAAGAGTCGAAACCGATTCCCACTGACCAGCAGATTGATCCTAGCTTCCAGCAACCGGACTACACTGCCGAAGCTGTTGCAGTGGCACAAAGCGTCCATGATCCTGCTCACCAGATGCAGATCACGCCTGTAGACCAGCCGATGAACCAGCGTAACCGACGACCCCTTTCTCAGTCGAAGCGTGCGCAACAGAATCGTGCTGCTCAGCGTGCATTCCGCCAGCGCAAAGAGCTATACATCAAGGATCTCGAGGCGAAGGTTCAAGAGCTCAAGAGCGTCAAGGACACTATGGAGGCTCTACGAGCAGAAAACCAAGAACTACGCGACTACATTCTGGCTCTACAGTCTCGTTGGATCAACCAGCCTGGAGGCGTTCCGACTCCTCCTGCTGTGTACGCGCGCCAGCGTGGTGATGAAATTGGCGAATATGACGACAAGCCTGATGAGCAGAAGTAGAAAAACTTGCCTTTATGGTTATTCGAATATTTTCCCAGTGTTCAGGTACCCTGGATTGTGTGTCTCTGTTATTTTGGTATCTATTTTTTTATTAGTTGAAGCATTATTGCCACATTTCAAACTTCTGAGCAGAGCTTCCTGCTAAATTGCCTAACTATGATAAATTTCTTATGCTGTGTTAGCCCTGAAGAGGCCAATTCCTTGGAAAACGCGTCGCACACCTTGCTGCGATATATGTAGATCCGCCCGCCCATTATTGTAAGTAATTGGATAAGCTTAGGCTGAATAACAGGTAATTGTGTTTATATCAGGTCCAAGTAGTAAGGTTTATATTGTCATGTAATTAGCGCGTGATCAGACCGCTGCGTAGAGCTGGTTATCACACCCCCACGCCAAATCATGGATTTGTGATTTCAACTCATCCTGAATAGATGGCTTTTGCTCCAGCTTTCTCGATACTGGAGAATACAGCCACCAATATACTTTTGTTGTCCCTATCGCGGCGAGTTTACGACCGGAGACGTCAAATTTAGCTTGCTTGATATCACGGGCCAACTCCTCAGGATCATCGTCTGTACGGAGATCATGGATGAACAGGCGCCCATGGGAAATCCAACCTACAAAGTAACCAGTTGCGCTGATTACAAGCTTTTCAGGAGCATCCTGCAGAACCTCCAACATAACGGCTTGCTTAAGCAGGGACCAATATATAACTCGATCTGATGTAGCCAGCACAATCAAATCTGCATCGACGTGAATTTGTATTTCTACTATTTCATAGTCAATCTCTATCCGATCCATCAAGTTGCCCTCTCCCTCCATGCCGCTGATAATATCAATATAAGTCCCATAGTTTACAGCAAATCCCAGGGGGAACTCCACGACTTGCTTGAATCCAGGTGCAAGCTGTACTACCGATTTCCGAGAAGTGACGTTAGCGAACAAACGACGCGTTGCTGATACATATGGCGTATTAGGGCCTGTCAACAACGCAACCCCATTAATGACTTTTCGTTTGAGAGGAGCACCATGAGAGTCTTTAGTCCAGGCCTCGAACAAATCACCTTTTTGTACCATCACTCTGGTATCAGTAACATTGATCGTCGTCCCTTGGAGCGTCCATTTGACAACAGGTTGTTGAGGTTCTGGGTCAAAATTTTCTGCATATTCGGCATTTCCTTGGCGGTGGGTAGCTACTAGTTCGGAATGCTTCACTTCAAGGCGGTGACGCCAACTCTCATCTTGCATAATTGGATTATTTTTCCTCTTTTTGCGAGATTTCTGTTCCGGATCAGCCATAGCCTTTGCGCTGCGATTCGGTCTCTTTCTCTCCAGCTGGGAAGATTCTGAGGCAGGCATCGCGTCGTTAGAAGGGTGAGGCAGTTTCAATAGATCTAGTTCCTCAAGCGCATGGCGTGCATCATCTCTCTCTTGCTTCAGTCGGGAAACTACCCGTGTAGCCGCGTCCACGCGGTAAAGCGCGGTGCTAAGCTCTTTCTGCGTTTCTAGAAGCTGCTGCCTGAGAACATGAGACTCAAGAATGGTGGCATTGAATTCAGTCTGTAGAGCTCCGAGCAGGCTTGGTACAGACACAAGCTCTGGCTCTCGCGGATTCGGCTGAGGAGCTGCTATGGCAACGTAGTCCTCACGAGAAGCTGGGTCTCCAGAGACAGGGTCGGTCTCTTTCTCAGTAAGCCAAGCATATAGCACATCTCGCTCGAATACGCGCCCGGATTTGCGCGACACGAGCGGATGCACCGCTATACGCCCGGAGAGGCAGCAGAACATAGCTTACGGCTTATTCAAGCTCGTGTGCACTGCTGCCAAATATAACGAGGATTATTGCATTTATCGGCAAACGTTAAACAATTTTTATCTGCTAAACTGGTGGCTCCAAAAATCTAGCAAAATAAACCTACAGCGAATCGCGCCTGTTCCCAGTCGGTATTTTATTTGTACGCTGACACAGACAACTCGACCACAGCTCGAGGAAGTGAATTTAGATATCGTGGCCCAGCGGGAGCCAGCTCGAATCGCCAAAAACTTGACTGAGGTATGGATCCCGGTGCTTGCGTTGCTGCTGTTGTCCGCGATGTTGCACTGCAAGGGCCAAATGGTGCTTCTCTTGCTCAAATGTGGAATTGGGCTGAAAGAGCTTCTGGACAACCTCTAGACGGCGTCTTGAGGACCCTGGCATGGTCATGGATATGTCGACACCCGTCCATAGTGGTGACAGAAAGGACTCCACGCCAGCTGACCGATGTTAGTTCGCAAGATGATTTAACCACTGAACCTCTGGAAAGCATCTTGTCCCGATATCCAGACTTACGTGTTTACGCAACAGCAGAAGAGCAATGGCGCGAGCTAGCAGGGCGTCCGCGCGGATCGATCGGTGGCCTCTCCTGGGCGCTATTATGTTGCGTTGCTCGGCACGGTGCAGAGGGGTTGACGGCGATTGAGCTGCGTCAGGAAACTGGGCAAGATGCACGTTCAATTCATGGCCGTCTCGCAACGCTAGAGGAGATGTCACTAGTAAAAAAATTTCCTGTGAGTGAGCATGGTACTTCGACTACTCGTATAATCTTGTCTCGCTTCGTCCAAGCTTATCCGTCAAGTAACCAACCAGAGAGAGTAAGTGCAGATGGCTGGAATCATGTTGAGATTGCAAGGAGACTAGTTGACTTGTGCAAAACCGGACCAAATGGTATCAGACTTGTACAAGATGTGCTGGAGGAGCTTGGATTCCGTTCGATTGCGCGCGGTCCGCAACGCTTTAGGGCATTGGTCAGGAGGCTTTCGGTTAGAGGATATGTTCGGCGTGTATCTGTATTTGAACCTTCCGACCCTGGCTCTCAATTTCGATGCATACAGTTTCTCAAAGACTACCCATCAGCCTCAATGGAGCTAGATGTAGCCGAAGAAGAAGAAGAAGAAGAAGAAGAAGACGAAGATGAAGAGGTAAGTGCTGAAGCAGCCGAGGAGGAAAAGCTTGAGCAACGACCTACTGACTTAGGCTCAATGGTCGTCGCCTCTTACGACGAGACGGCTATGCCTCTCGCTAATATATATTTCAGCATTGCCCATCAAGTATATGACTTTGTTGCTGCAGCTGGAACGAGTGGGATTAAAGCTATGGACATATACCGCCAGATAACCGGGCCGAAATATATGAAGTTCCTGTCTCGTATTCTTGATGAACTGGTCGCAAAGCCGAAAACGGGGCCTCTTGGATACCTAGGTTTGGTGCGTGCCACCGATTTTGAAGGTCGCACTAAATTCTATCGCTATTTTACTCGCGTTTCTTTTGCCAGTTGGCAGAAGAAGTCGTGTGATCCTCAATGGGGATCTTTTCAAACCATTGGAGAACCCAAGAAAGCGAGCTTATGGGGCCTGGAGCTGGAATACGCCGAGCCTCTACCAGGATCCGTAGCGATTATGAGAAACTATGAGGGCCATGAATGGGTTAATTTCCAGGGTGAAAAGAGCAATGATCAATCAGGCCAAGTTGTCGTAGTAAGTACGGGTATTTTGCCGAGGCGACGAGGGCGACCCCGGAAGGATGCACTAGGCAAAGCAAAGCCTCAGACTAAGGAGGCAAAAAGTCATAAATTTAGCACAACTGTTGAGAGGACGTGGCTGGGAGGCACTCCAGCGTCACCGGGAAGCCCAAGTAACGCGCTTTCTGTACTTGAGTCGATGACATCAAACCCTCTCCCTCAGGGAGACGCTGGATCACCAGACACGCATTTAGTAGCTGAAAGTTTGAAAGAGGATAGTACACCTGTCCAGTATAATTCAGTTACTGCTCCACATGAGTTGGCTATCTCATTACCCCAGAAAACTGTCGCTGCAACTCACTCAAATTTCGATTTTGAAAACCTTGCGAGGCTGAAAAGAAAGGAGATGGTCCTGGAGGTGATTAAGAAGGCAGGTGGCATTGTTGAAGGAGGAAATGTCATCCAAAAACTTGTGAATGAACGATATTCTCCTTCCGGATCAGGTGCTCCTCAGATTGACCGAAGGACTATGAATCGAACTATATCCTCACTTGTGGCAATGGGAGACCTCAAGCAGAAGACAGTACTCGTGCTAGATGACTCCCGGACGAGGCATTTACTCGTACTACCTGAGATTAACTCCACTGATCCGCGGGTAGTAGAAGCGTCGCGCAATTTGCAACCTCGACATTCCCGCCCGGGTTCGGCATCTTCTCAAGTGCCATTAATCGAGAGCGAAATAGAAATATTGTCCGGCCTATACAAGCCTAAGCGGTACTCTGTCCTGGGCGAGAACGTAAAAAAGATTTCTGGGGGAGGTCGTCGGAAGTTTGGGCCGAGTGCTGCTGAGATTTCGACACTCCCAGATTCAAATGTTTCTCCCGTTGACCTACCTAGAGCATTGAATTCGGTGATTCCCCCAAAGCCGAAGAAGAGAGGCCGTCCCCGTAAGCAACAACAACCTATTACTCCTATGGAACGAGAGAATCAGCACCTTTTGCAGCAATTGCCGTCTAATCTTGACACAGATGTATCGCATGAAGCTAATATGCACGTGGATCCCGAGCTAGTAGATGCCCCTGAAATACAGCGCACAGCACTAGATGGACACCGGCCGCTTCTCCAAGACGATAGTGCAGTCCTTCCCCGCATTAAATCTGAACGTGTGCTGAAGCGCCCAGCACCTGAGACCACACCTTTCGGTCAGCCTGAAAGTCATGTTGTTCTTAATGATGATACTATCCTACACGCTGTTATAGTGGCTCGCGAATTATATGGTAGAGGGCAGCAGATTCCGTGGAACTTGGTTGCGGAAGTAGCCCCCGGAATGCCTCTAAAGCTTTTGAAGAGACGATGGGCAACATTGCGATCAACCACTAAAAATGATCGAATGGAAAAGCTTAAAGCCGAATTTGGAGATCTGATGGTTATCTCTTTAGCCCAAGGTAAGGTCATATGGCATAAGCAAGCGAATACCTCAGAGTTTCCGGGCCTAAAGTATTACTTGGAATTTTGGCAACACGCACGAGATTCTGGACAAATAAGGGAAGAAGCTAGTGAGAGGCTTTTCTCAAGAGTGGATTGGGAAAGTCGTCACGGGAGTATTCGGGGTGCTACATCTGCTGCAATGATTGCGGATCCATTAGAACAAATTTCGAATATGACATCATTTACAAGGATTGAGGAGACGTTTGTATCTACACCGCTGGGCATAGCAAAAGGTGCACCGATCCCCAGAGATTACTATTCGGATTTTGAGCTTCGCATGCGTGCTATAATGGCAACCGACAAGTCAACATATGAGTCTCACAGGGCTGCCGAAGAGCTGGCTGACATCAATGAGGTGGCGGCTTCACAGACGCTGGATCGTCTGGTGCAGAGAAGAATTGCACAATATCTTCCAAAAGAAGAGGACAAGCATTTACCAGGGCTTACTTATGGCCTACATGAGCGTATTTTAGCCGCATTAGCTCCTAAACTGCTGTCACCAACGCAGGCAGACGCGGCTGCAGAGAATGCCCATAGCTGGATCACGAAACGCTTGACATCACACAAAAAGGAAATTCCACCGGCAGTTAATGACACCTTGCTGGTGCCTCTAATTGAGGCGGTGGCGCAATTTAACACCGTCTTGCTTACCGCTGAGCTACCCCAGACTGGTCGCTTGAGTACGCATTACAGGTCACGACTAATAGACAAGGATATACTTGACGGTCGTCTTTATGCGGAGCTTCGTGCCGATGCCAGAGCAGCTATGCCTACTGTTTGTCGACCTCTGATAGATCGACCCTTGGCGCGAAGCAATAATCGGCCATTCATTTGGCAGTCGCGTGGATTGACTTGTAACGAAATATGGCGGTTAATTTTGTGTCGGATTTGTACAGTAATACTGTTTCGACCGGGAATTCCTCTCGTATTACTGTCGAATATGTTCAATGGTGTTTTGTCTTCGGCAGAAGTTGAAGCTGCTGTGGAATACTTGATTGCGCGTGGAAATCTGAGAGGGGACTGTGCAGCCCTGTTTACCGCAGCAGAATGGTTTGTAGAACTATCTTAATTTAACCGAGTTTACGTCGTGCTGGTGTCACTACTGCCACTGCTTGCATCTTGAGGAGTTCATGCACACTGCTCTCGTTTTTCGAAAACTAACCGTATAGTATCTTAATTAATTCCCATGGCAGGATGGGCCACCTTGGCCTAGTGGGTTCTATGGCGCAATTGGTTAGCGCGTCCGACTGTTAGTTTGATTACGAAGCGATCGGGAGGTTCACAGTTCGAGCCTGTGTAGGACCGCTCATATTTTTGGTATTTTTTTGCCTCTGGTAAGCCTGATTACTAACACTCCTTAACCCGCACTTTGCTAAACCTCAAACGACACACACTAGGACCCTGCCAATCTGCAGACCGGCACAGGTCCATTCTAGACAAAAGATATGAATCATGTTGCGGGGATAGCAGGTCGTAAACTTGAACGTCGCATTGAGAATGAATTCGGCGCACCAGATCCCTATTATCGACTGGTTTTGAAGCCGGGGGCAGTAAAGCCAGAGAAGGTATCCCGAGGCATTCCACCTGGTCTGAAACAGAATGACGTGAAAGTACTCAATGCAGTACGGAAGCGTGCGTATCGCCTAGATATGGCATTCTCGATCCTGGGTTTTAATTTGGGCTGGACTTGTATAGTAGGAATCGTCCCTGTTGTTGGCTCATTTATAAACGCATGGCTTGGTATTCAGACCATCCGTCTAGCTTATTCTGTTAACGGTGGTCTAGGTAATTGGGTGCTTGCTCAAATGGTGGCCAATGTTGCTATCGACTTTTTACTGACAATGGTGCCTATCTTCGGTGGCTCCCTAAACGCGCTCTTCAAATGTAATGCTCGCAATTCTATATTGCTTGATCATTACTTACGACAGAGATCTTTCAAAGAATGAATTCGGTACATATTGGTTCACACAGACTAAAATTTCTAAAGCCGGGAAGGTACAAGGGGACACGCACATCTCTCTTACGTGGACGGTTCTCTTGAATACAGAATTTACACACCTAGGATGAGATGAGCTACAGATTAGCATGGATAGTTTACATAATCAAACGTGACAAAAATGGATGTGGCAACGGTTCTTGAAGAATACTTGGCAGATGTGATGGGCTTGCCTTCAGATATATCCTTCCTTCTGGATGAAATTAAGGCCAAGGATGTGAGGCTGAGAGAGGTAGAGCGGCGCGTACAGCAGAAGGATGGCGCCATACAGAAGTTCGTTAAGTCACACGGCTCGCTCACCGAGGCCCCGAAGGAACATCAGACAGTCTCAAAAATTAAGCAAGAATACGTTGAGAGCATACAAATCCAACAGGAGAAGCAGAGGCTAGCGACACTGGGGTTATATTTGGTTACGAAACAAGTTCGCAGATTGCAGGAGCAATGTGATAAACTTGAGGCCGAAGGCTTACTCGCACCGGCCGCTCATAATAGCTCTGAAGAAGAGACAGCAGCAGGATCAGTCAGTTCACGGCGCAGAGATACCAGCGTGCAATTGAAAGCCCCTAGTAACAACAATCGTTCTGTTTCTGAGTCCCCTCAACCAGCGATAAAACGGGATCTTAAGAGAAAGAGGGAGAAAACTCCAAATGCCCCCAGTATAGCTGCACTAGAGAGCGCAGCTGCCGCACTCGATGTTCCGGCACGTACGTCGGGACCGCTCATCCTCGGAATTACCACAGATGGAGAGATGCCAAGCAAGCGCGCACGGATGGGTGTAGAGACCGTCTACTGCGTGTGTAGACAACCATCACATGGAAATATGGTTGCCTGTGATGCGGACGACTGCGAGTTTGAGTGGTTCCACTGGGACTGCGTGGGTCTCACGGAGCAACCTACAGGCACGTGGTTTTGTCCACAGTGCCGAGAAAAGCGCGGAATCACAGTATAATGCATATATTTATTTATATATTTATTTATATAAAACTCTATGAAGAGTCTTTCCACACGGAATCAAAATGCGGTTAAAAGATCAGTGACAGCTGCGCCGCTGTCCCGCGTTGGTTTGATAACTAATAGGTCGGATCTAATAACTTTGACTGTATGTCAACTTTAACCCCGACAGCTCTAGCAAGGCAAGTGGCAGAGGCTCCAGCAGAGGAGCAAGACCAGCTTTTGGCTGTCCATATTGCGGGAAAAGGTGTTCCAGCAGTGCTCGCTTCCGACAAACGTACCCGTCCCGCACTTGAACGATGGACCGTCTCTCATGTCATAGAACCGGGTGTCAGCTTTGATGATGCGCTAGAGATGCTTGGAGGTACGGCGCTAGGGTATCTAGCAGCTCATTCGCCAAGCGTGAGGGAGTCAATAATTCCCAAGATCTTGGAATCAGGAGATCGGCAGGGAGGACTCGCGGTGTTGGCAGTAGTGATCACTAAGAAGAGCTTTACAGAGGTTAACTGGCCAGAGATTGCCAAGTGGATGTTGAGATGGCCAAATGATACTCGTACTATGACATTGATATCTCAAATATGGTCACTATCGGGAGTGCAGGAGTCCGTTCTCGACCTCGCATCAACAAATTTGGCAGTAGCAGCCTTGGTTGCTGCCGTTGATCCTTCGCGGGGCCCGGAGCTTCTCAAATCAGAATTAGTAGAGGACTCTGAGGGAGAAGATTGGCTTCAATTCTTGAATGTTGTTTGTATCACCAAGCAAGCGCGATTGGAGGTGGCAACGAAGTTCAACGACCGCATTATGGAATCAGTCAAGGAACCAGAGATTGCAGTCTTGGCGTACGCCGTACGCACCAAACTTATCGCTGGCGGTGCTACGACTCTCAATGGAGCCCAGGCGGCTGAAGAGCTAGATGAGATTTCGAAGGTATTCGAGGAATTTATACGACTGATTCCACCACCAGTGACAAACACTCGACGGCGCCGAGGATCTGTTGGCTCGCTGAATAGTGTCAGAACAACTGAAACATCTGCGACAGCTCTTTCTTCTGCGTCCATCACTTCAGTGGCGTCCATTTCTACAGCAGCTCATGGACCACCTGCCGACGATTTCGAGGAGCCCGACCGTGATATAAGGCTGGAGGCGGCCACAGAGGGATTAGCTGCTACCTCACTCCTACCGTCAGTTCGCAACCGGGTTGCTTCGATTGTGCCTCAATTATCTCAGCTTGTTAAAGCGCGCGATGCCAGCGTTGTGTATGCTGCTCTGGTGATTTTAACCAATCTAGTCGAGTACCCTATGCGAGATACTGCCGAGCAAGCACGAATTAAAGAGCTCGCAGCACAGGCTCAAGGCGGGCCTTCTGCATGGGATATTCAGACTCGTCCAGAAGTTGAGGAGATAGGTAAATGGGTTGATGCTGTGATCGGCACTCGCATTGTGGACTGGCTTGCGCAGCGCGTCCCTACCTTATCTAGCACTGGTCGAACTCAAGTTGCCCTTATGCTTCGAAATATGGCTTATCAGCAGACAGGTGGTCGTCGTCTCAAATTAGCAGCTCAGGGGTTGGTCGTTACCTGCACATATCTATGGAAGTCCTTGGAGCCTAGTCGGGCACTGGATGAGTCTGCAAAGTGCGTGGCCGCCTCTGCGGTAGCAAAGGTGTTGGTGAGCATTCCTCCACCTGCCGCTTTCACCCAGAAGGTAAAACCGAGCGCGGTTCTAGAATTATTGCGCTCGCAGTTGATGAATGATACTAGTCCCAGGCCGAATTTAGACACCCTCGAATCCTTGATGGCGTTAACTAACTTAGCGAGCATGGGAGACGGTGCTCTCGTTGCGGGTATTGCTCGTAAAGTTTTCCCTCGTGTTGAAGGCGTAGCTCTCGGAACCGAGTACGTGCCCATCCAGCGCGCGGCGGTGGAGCTCATGTGTAATATGGCTCCTTTCGCCGCCGGAGCTGAGGTGTTCTTGCAGCGTTCGCCATCGTCTAACGCTCTACTATCCCTTCTGGGCCACTTGCTGTTAAGTGAGGATCACGCGAGTCAACTTGCAGCTGCAGGCGCCTTGGCAATGCTCTCGGAATGGGAAACTGCCCCCGAAACCATTGGACTCAACGAGGATGTGATAGAGTGTCTCATCAAGAGTTTGCCGGACAACAATGTGCGCGGAGATAAAATTGATTACGATCTCTTGCTAAGACAGCTCTCCATCATAGTCACACTTGTTGAAGCATCTAGAGAAGACCGCGACGTGGAAATAGCAGAGTCCATCATCTATTGCGGTGGAATGCCAAAGCTGGATGAGCTTGTCGAACGTGTAGACCTTAATGCACACGAAGGCGCTGTGTCGAAACTATTACTGAAGTCCATCAAGCTGCTTGCAGAGTTCCGATCTACCGCGTGATAAATCCAGATGAACTTCTCGAGTGCAGGTTCGCTGTGTCAATCAGTTCCTTATACGGACACCTCATCTCTAGCTAAATTATAATCGCTCTCTATGAGTAGTTTTATAGCATCTTCTCAGAACGAGAACGATACGGGAGATAATAGCTGCATCATTCGTTCGTAAACAGTAAACACGATTCCCCCGGATAGCACAAGTCTCCCGAGACGGGCGGTAGAGCCTCTCCACAACGCCAAAACACCGTCATGACGAATCACTTTAGCAAAGCAGTCAATCATACCGGTATACTTTTTCCCAGCGTCGACAGCTTGCATCCGTGTTTTGACCGTATCTACTGGCATTGTAGTGTAGACTGTAATTACGCCAGCAATCGCGCCAATTCCAAACGTCTGCGAGCTATTTAGTGTCTTACCTGTCCACCGCTCAAGTGACGACTTGAGAAAGGAATAGGAACCGAGCCTCACGGTAGAATTAGCGGCTTGACGAGCGGTAACGGGCACCAGGCCTCGGTATAAAACCGTCCAACCATTGTCTCTGATCAGCTGTCGGGTGCCCTTGAAGAATCCGCCCATGTATCTGGGATGAGGACGCTGACGGTCATCGATAAAGGCAGTCTTAACAGACTCACCCGGGGTGGTAGCCAATAGACTTTCCATTACTCCGGCGCCCAGCCCAGCTATGAAACCGCGAATAGGCGTGAGTTTTCCATCTTGATCACGAAAAGCATCTCTCAGGGCATCAAACCCTAAGAAGCGGACACCTGCTTTAGCCGTGTTGCCAACCACCGAAGGTACAACCCCAGTATAAAGAGCGCCTATGCCGTCGGCTCTTGCAATTTTCCAAATCAACACGACGGGATTACGCGTCTGAGGGCCTTGATCCTGAGCAACAAGCTGAAGCCGGGTTTTTGCAAACTCAAAAGGAAAGGTTGTGAATCCCTCGATCGCTCCTGCCGTAGCTCCGCTAACAAAGCTTTTCCATCCTTTCTCTCCCATTCTTAATTGCGTCGAAGTTATGAGTTACCTGCGCTAGAGAGACGGATCCCTTTATTCCACATAGTCAGCATCGACATATTAAGGCGATATATAGTACGGACGCACTGGTGAGAGGCTCTGCGTCCGGAGATCAAGAGGTGGCAAAAACGACTCTATCAGTACGATTCCAATTCCTTTCCTCTTACGTTTAAAGGATGCTGCCGCGCCAAACAGGAGCCCTTACGGTCACCACTACAGACGTAAATGTCGCAGCGGCTGAGCTCTCGAAGCCTCCATCTTTACCTCCGCTCCATGCCGCAGTGCGTGCAGGCGACAAGGAACGCGTTCGAAAGCTCGTTGAACAAGGTGCAGATTTGGCTCAAGTGGACGAATCTGGTAGTACAGCATTGCATGTGGCTGCTGGGTCGAACCGTTTAAAAATGTGCGAGCTCTTGGTCAGTCTTGGCGCTCCAGTGAATGCTGTGAGCGACAACTCTCATGCGACAGCACTTCATTGGGCGTGTAGATCTGGTTTCTGTTACGTAGCACAGTATTTGGTAGAAGCAGGTTCATCGCCTACTTCCGCTGATGCTAACGGCTTCACGTGTCTCCACTTAGCAGTCCACTCGAGCAATGTTTTGTGCGTAGCATGGCTGGTGCAGATGGATTCAGTTGACGTTAACGCACCTGATTCTGATAACCGTACGCCACTCCATTGGGCTCTCAGCCAGGGTGATTTTTTAACTGTTGAGGTCTTACTAGGAGCTGGGGCGGATCCATCCCGCTTGGATGGTGCGAGTCAATCTCCTCTGTCACTTGCAGTTAGTTCTGGATCAGCAGCCTGTATCACATTACTGTTGAAAGCTGGTGCAACCAACATCGGAGACTTCCCAACTGACTCGGGAGAATGGAAACTTGGAGCACGGCGAGCTGGGTGTGACCTGGATGGTTTCCCACTTACCCTTCCTTTTAATATGAATGTGCAGTCTACCAGAAAGTTTGTGACCTCGTTTACCGTGATAGCAATGCTGGCTATTCTGACTGCCCTCAGTGCAATAGGAATTTTGGGTGGGTTGGCCGTTGCAGCTGGAATTTTCTGGGTTGTGAAGAAGAATGGGCAGTCTGTAATAGAAGCAGCATGGCCTGGAGATGCATCCATCATAAGATCGACTACGCTCGCCAGCGTGTTCTTATCTATATTTGCATTGGACGTGACATTCTTAGTGGGGTGGATATGCCCCGCTCAAGGGATGAGCCTCTGGTCTGTATATACTTTGATTATGGCCGGTGTATGCATAAATGCTTGGCGATGCTGTGCTTGGAGAGACCCAGGATTTGTTCGTCCCGGTGCGACACGGGCTCTCAGACTTCGCCAGATATCAGCGTTAATGGCGAGAGGAGAATACACTGCAAGCCACTTTGACATCCACAATATGGTGGCTGTACCTCCCAGGGCTCACTACGATCGATATACTGGCAAGGTGGTGCAGAGATTAGACCACTATTGCCCTTGGATTCTGAATGCTGTTGGGGGAGCTACCCACCGTGACTTTGCTTTATTTGTGTTTTCTCTCGATGCTGCAATTACTGGGTGGATCAAGGTTTATATCGAATATGCTGGCAGCAACGGTATAGGTGCTTGGTCTCTTGCTCTGTTGGTCATGACAATAGTGCAGGCTTCCTGGTTGGCCCTACTGACTGTTACGCAAATAGTCCAGATCTCAAGGGGGATAACAACTTATGAGGTGACTATTGTGCGACAAGAAGAACGAGATGAAGCATCCGTGTTCGGTAGTTTGCCAATCGACCACCCTATGTATAAGTTACCACAGCCCGTACCGATGCATAAGCACCGTCACAAACACTACACAGGGAAGGTAGGCATGTGTCTGCGACTCCTTGGAGTCCAGCAATTCGCTGCCGTAGCAAATGATTCTTTACGGCCTCACAGACATAACCCTTACGATCACGGAGTACGCCGCAATTGCGCGGAATTTTGGAGATCATATCATAACACTGAAGATCTCTACGAATTGGTATAGCATGTAATTTACACAGCTATCTGATACTCATTCCGCAGCTTTTTTAACGACCTAAATCTCTCAGCGATGTACGCACATCAACATGTTACGCACATCCGCCGTGCGCACAGAATCGGGGCAGTAATCATCTCCCGCCTATATATCTAAGCGCAGTGGGGGGAAGATCCCGGACGTAGCGTGACGCACAGTTCAGTTGGTAGTGTGGAGCCTGGCATGGCGGAACTACAATGTCCGGCATGTAGTGAAGCCATGCTTACCCTGGGTCAGCTCAACCAACATCTGGACGATTTCCACTCCTCCAAGTCTAGTGGTAACACTGGTGACAAGGTCGCGAAACCGCCACATACCGAGATATTGTCGAAGCAGCAAAAACAACGGACACATACGAGGGAAAAGAGCTGGCTTGGTATTTTCAGTAACAAACAGACCATGGAGCGCGCTGCGACTCTAGAATCTACGTCTCGGCACGAGTCACCAGGTCAGAAGCAGATGGTCTTGTCTGATGTCGACCATAACGCCGTAGTTGTCGACAAAACTAATCAGTTTGCCATTTTGAGACAGCCTTATACGGATGCGAAGTCTATTCGTCGCGATCGCTTGGAAAAGCGACTAGTGCGACTGATAGTAGGCCTTTCTGAGCTCGACCGTGAAGCTAATGGACTATGGCGTCGTCAAGATGCTGTGAAGCGGCGGGATTTTGAGCAACGCAAAATTGTAGCTTGGGAAGACGAGCGAGCGTTTCAGAGGTGTAGATTCTGCGGCCAGCGTTTCGGATTTACAATTCGAAAACATCACTGCCGTGTCTGTGGACTTGTCATGTGCGGAGATCTGGAAAGGGAGTGCTCACGCGAGGTGCCAGTTAGCGTCATAGCCGAAAAAGTCAGACAGCCCAATATTGCTCACGGAGGTAGCTGTGCAGTACGGATTTGTGTGGAATGCCGCGATACTGTCTTTGGCAGACGAACATTCGAGACAGAGCTAAATTCGCCTTTACCGCCTGTGTTAGAGCTCAGTGCCCAGCTACGACGATTGCAAACTGTCATCGATAGCCATCTTCCAGAATTTGAGACAGCGCTGGCTAGCGTTTTAGGAGATAAAGTTCCCGATCCACAAGCCCTGGCTGCCACCAAGCGTACAAGAACTGCATTGCTCCGTTCTTTTTCGCGCTATGATGCGCTTGCTCGTCGCGCTCGAGAAATTCCGGCTGCTACCGAGACAGAACGTCGAATTCAAGAGCATGTTGCGAGTCAAGCTGCTCAATATCTTCAGGATACCATGATGCCACTGCAAGCTCTTCCTCAGATACTTGGTGGGAACGGTGATTCGAAGAATCCTGCGATGCGACGAGATAAGGCTGAGCGGTACATAAATCAATTGGTTGTACTCGAGGAGCAGCGTTTCCTAGTTGTCCGCCATTTAGACGAGGCCAAACAAAAGAGACACTTCGACGAAGTCCTACCACTACAGGAGAGTGCGCAAGAGCTTTCGCGTGAGATCGAAGCTTTGAGACTAAAGCTTGACACCTTTGCACCGTCCTGAAAACGAGCAGTTTCAATGAGCGCAAAAACTTACAGGAAAATGAGGCGCCCGATTTCCGTTTTTATTGGTGTCGGATGTTTCGAATTATTTTCATTTCTCCTGGAAGTCTATCTATCCAATATATAGAAATTACACTGCATTGCAAAGAAGAGAGTTCGTCGCTCATTCCTGACAAGGTATTTATCTAACTAATCAATATAAGACGAGTAGGTAAGGATGTCGCTACGGTTTGTAGCTATCGTCGACGCCAAAACAGGCCTTCACTCGAGGTCTAATCGTAAAGATTACAGTCAAAATGCATTGGTCTTTTTTCGCAGTGCGCTCGATGGGGCTGAGACTGCCGAGGCCAAGTCTGTGGCCCTAAGTCACCAGTTTGTTGCACGCATGGCACTAGACTTTCTTCCACCGCCCGAAGAAGCTCACAAGCCCGTTTTATTAATTGTTCATGATGGTATGGCCGTATATGGCATAATTCTAAACACGAAAGTGATTGTCTTGGTAGGCGCCAGTAGTCAACAGGATCCCCGTACCCTCTCGGGGAGCATACGTCAAGCTGTGGACGCATATATCGCCTATCTTCAGAACCCGTTCAGACCACAGAGCCCGCTCATTGAATCAAAACTCTTTCGGAGACGCATTGATGCATTATTCCCCCCTCAGCCCTCGGCTGCTGGTGATGGTCTGGACACAGGTGTGATATCAACTCCAACTCCTGCGGCCAGAAATGTTGAGAGCGAGCAGAACTCTCCCGTCGCAGAACAGAAAAACGCTTTGGAAACTGCTAACGTCGCTACTGCTGCAAGTACGAGTGGTGCCACTAAAGACACCTCGGAGGTTGATGATATCGACCAGTCTCACATTGTCGCAAGTGTATCTGCAGAACTTAAAACATCAGAAACTGAATCGCTAGCATGAATAAAGCCCATTATAGTATCTAAAATTCAGCATATATTGCGGCGCCCTACCCTTATAGCTGCTGTTGCTCGCATCTAATATTTCCTTCACCGAAAAAAAAATAGGACTTTTGTCAGCTAAGGAAAGATCTTGAAATTTTCCAAACCAGTGCTGTACATGCATTGGCAAGCTCAGTGCGAGGAGTTCCGTGATCTCATCTTGCAATCTGGAAAGGAGTTAAGACAAATCCATTCTGATGCAGTTTTTGATCTAGCCTTAGTCGCTGATATTGCGCTAGATCCATGTTTCACCCTAGAGGTCGCACGAGCGTTTTGGCCATTGATGCTCGAAATTGAGGCAAAGTGGGTGACTGGGACCGCTCCGGTATCGCATATTATCGCAGCGCTTGCTTCACTAGTTAAGCTGATACCTGCCACAGTTGAATTAGTCGAGGTGTGCTTGGAGCAGCATCCAGATTTTCTGGACGACGAACCCTCAGAAGAACTACTTAAGGCAGTTTTCAGACTACTTTATGCGGAAAGGACAAGATTCTTACCATATATTGCAGCAGATAAGCTGTATAATGCAGCATTGTCACAAGATGCCTCGAAGCGAGCTCTGGCTCTCGCTGGACTAGCACTGCTAGCAGAGGCTGCACCAGGTTTACAAAATCATTGGGCTGAACAGCTTGGTATCCACGTACCTAACACTTTGCATTTGGAAGAAGCTCGTAGAATAGCCGAATCAAAGGCGTATCTTGAGCCTGGTATCGCCAGGGCCAGGGACACCGAAGTTATGACAGACTCCAATTTTGTTGTGAGCATAGGCGGGTTATTGATACCCAAGTCACCCTCAGCTGCAAAGAGTACTGATCCAGGTCTGAGAGTGGTGGAGACTGCTACGACGAGGGCGAACTTGCGCAGGATTGCCGCTGGACTACTCACCGGCAAACCATTACTATTGCAGGGTGCGTCAGGCGCTGGAAAAACGCATTTGGTAGAATGGATTCACTCATTAGTTTCTCCTCAGGGCCAGGAGCTTGTAAGGATTCATCTCGGAGATCAAACAGATGCTAAAGGTCTCATTGGTACATACACTACGGGCGAGTATGCCGGGACATTCGAATGGAAACCTGGAATGCTCACAGAGGCAGTTCGTCGTGGTCAATGGGTGCTTGTTGAAGATCTTGACCGAGCACCGACAGAGATTCTGAGTGTACTGCTGCCCCTACTTGAGCACCGACGCCTCATCATTGCCAGTCGCAATCACGAGGAAATAGCGCATGCAGGCTTCAGATTATTGGCCACGACCACTCAGACCCAGTTTGAAGGTATTGGGAGTCGCGCTTGGCTGTCATTGCCCATTGAATCACCTACATCGAGTGACCTGCAAGAGATTATTTCTCTAGCATTTCCCAACTCATCGAAGTATGCTTCCACATTTGTTGCCGCATTTGAGGATGTGAGAACCCTTGGCTTAGGAAAAAACAGTGCTCGCGTACTCACTACAAGAGACTTATTCAAATTGGCTGCTAGAACTAATAAGCAGACAGCAGATGAGGTATTTTTGGAGGCCGTTACCTGCTTTTCGGGCTGGGTGCCTGATGAGATGCGTGTTCTAGAAATAGCAGCAGCTATTGGTGAGCATCTGGGAGTAGGGCCAGCCCGCGCGCGAGTTCTACTTACTCGTCATCAGCCTCAGCTGAATGTGGAGCCCAACTTAATTCAAGTTGGCCGAGCTACACTTGCAGTAAAGTCGGGAGGGACTACATCCCCGATAACTGCAAAATTCGCTCTGACAACGCATGTTCTCAGATTGCTTGAGCAAGTTGCAGCGGCAACTCAGGCTCGCGAGGCTTTGCTTCTCGTGGGGGAGACGGGTACCGGAAAAACGACGTTGATTCAACATCTCGCAAAGCTATGTCGCCGACGTCTAGTTGTCGTGAATGTTTCCCAACAAATCGAATCCGGCGACCTTCTGGGTGGATTCCGACCTATAGATGCACGACAGGCCGCAGCTCCCGTTCTTGATGAATTCTGGGACCTGTTCGATTCTTCTTTTACGCGGTCTAAGAATGCTCAGTTCTGCGATGCTATCGAGAAATCAAGTCGTCTTGGTCGTTGGATGAATGTGATCAAGCTTTGGAAGGAGGCTGCTAGAATGGCTCGCGCCTATGTCAATTCTTCGCCCGCCAATACTTTTGAGTCAGCCCAAGCTGCGAAGCGCCGGCGCGTCGCTGCGTCATTACCGGAATGGGATGCATTCATGGCTCGAGTAGACGGGTTCGAAGCCCGCATTCTTGAAATTCAGAAATCTGTCGTATTTCAATTTGTGGAGGGATTGGTGGTGCGTGCGGTTCGTCAAGGGTGGTGGCTTCTACTTGATGAAGTCAACCTCGCTCCCGCTGACACATTAGAGGGCATTTCAGATTTACTCGCACCGTCTCCATCGGTCACTATAGTAGAAACTGGTGAGGTTGTGCATGCACATCCAGATTTTCGGCTCTTTGCATGTATGAACCCTGCCACTGATGTCGGAAAACGTGACTTGCCACCGGGCGTTCGATCTCGTTTCACTGAGCTTTGGGTCCCTAGCCCTGATCGGCATATGGAAGATCTCCAGGCCATTGTGACTAGCTATGTGAGCGAAACCGCAGCATCAGATATCCATGTGGTTAATGATGTCTCTCAGTTATTTGTGGATGCGCGAAGTCTGGCATCGACGCATAAAATCGTGGACGGAACAAACCAGCGTCCTCATTTTAATATCCGCACTCTCAGTCGCACTCTCACATATGCTGCTCACCTCGCACCTTTGTATGGTCTGCGCCGTGCGCTATACGAGGGATTCTGTATGTCCTTTTTGACACAACTCGACAACCCGAGTGCGGAGATGTTACATGAATATATTGTACGCCATCTCTTGGCTCGTCTGGGCAACCCTCAGTCCGTTTTAGCTCAGATGCCCTCACGTCCAAATGGAGACTATGCTAAATTTGGACATTACTGGCTGCGTAGAGGTCCTCTCGAATCTGTTGAAGACGGGGAGTATATACTGACTCCGTCAATAGAGCGAAACCTTCTCAACTTGGTGAGGGCATGTGCTGCCAAGCAGCAATTTCCTGTTCTTATCCAGGGACCGACATCGAGTGGCAAGACATCGATGATCCGACATTTGGCTCTTCGTACAGGCCACAAGTTTGTACGCATCAATAACCACGAACATACCGACCTTCAAGAATATCTTGGAACATATATTGCAGATTCTAATGGATCTTTGATTTTCCAGGAGGGCGTACTTGTTGATGCAGTTCGTAATGGTCATTGGATTGTACTTGATGAGCTGAATCTTGCACCCACTGACGTATTAGAAGCGTTAAATCGCCTTCTCGATGATAATCGAGAGCTTCTTATCCCTGAGACCCAAGAAGTGGTGCGACCTCACCCTGACTTCATGCTATTTGCGACCCAAAACCCTCCAGGGCTATATGCTGGCCGCAAACAACTAAGTCGGGCATTTCGTAGCCGTTTTCTAGAGCTCCACTTCGGAGATATTCCTCCCATCGAGCTGGAATCAATTCTTCGTGACAGAGCCAAAATCCCCCCTTCTTACGCCCGCAAAATTGTTGACGTGTGGCGAGAGCTAGGAGAACGTCGAGCTGCAAATCGCATATTTGAGCGAGGTCAGTCATTTGCAACTCTTCGCGACTTGTTCCGCTGGGCCGGCAGGCCAGCTGTTGGATATGAAGATTTAGCTCGTAACGGCTTCCTATTGCTGGGTGAACGCACCAGAACCTTGGGCGAGCGATCTATCGTTCGTGATGTCATTGAACGCGTGATGCGTGTATCACTCATCGATGTTGACAACTACTCAGTCAGCCAGGATGTGATAGATGCGTGTCCTGACGTTGTATGGACCCGAGCGATGCAAAGGCTTGTAGTACTTGTTTTAGCTGCGTTGAACCAAAATGAACCTGTCCTGCTTGTAGGTGAAACAGGTACAGGAAAGACCACTGTTTTCCAAGTATTAAGTCGTCTGTGGCACTGCCGCTTGCGCATTGTGAATGCGCACCAGAACACGGAGACAGGCGATATTGTCGGTGCACAGAGGCCTGTTCGTCGAAATCCCCATCGTTTGGCCGAGATTTTGCGCTCGCGATTCGGCGATGGAGACATAAAAGATTTAATGCAAAAATGGAGAGATCAAGTCGGCTCAGAGAAAAACTTCTCCGTAGAGGACCAAGAGATTGAAGAGCTTTCATCAAATAAGCTCTTCACTTGGGAGGATGGAGCGCTGGTTCAATCAATGCGTGAAGGCTCACTATTCTTACTCGATGAAATATCCCTTGCAGACGATTCAGTCTTGGAGCGGCTAAATTCAGTTCTTGAACCGGAGCGCACACTCTTGCTACCAGAGAAAGGAGGTGTCGATATCAGCGTGTCAGCACAGCAGGGCTTCCAATTCTTTGCGACTATGAATCCTGGTGGAGACTACGGGAAGAAGGAGCTATCTCCTGCCTTGCGCAATCGCTTCACGGAAATATGGGTTCCTTCGTTGGATCGGAAAGCAGATGTTGAGCTTGTAGTGCGTTCTCGATTGGAAGCGCCGCTAGTGAAATTTTCAGCCCCTATAACAGAGTTATCTGAGTGGTTCTCAGCCGAATTGAATCCCAATGCAGACGGCGCGGTAGTCTCGCTGCGTGACATCTTAGCGTGGGTAGATTTTGCAAATGCGACACATCGCAGATTTGGACCCGCAATCGCAGTAGCCCAAGGTGCTGCAATGGTATTCATAGATGCAATTGGTGCTGAAAATCGCGGTGGTCAGAAGGAGTCAGAAGAGCGGCGTGTAGCAGCCCGTAGCCACGTGGCATCCGTTCTAGGAGCTGAAATCGTAGAAAGCACGGTAATTAAAGGTGATGAGCAGGAGATCAGTATAGGGCTATTCTCATTGACCCGCGGTCCGAAAAGTGTGCCGACGAGTTTTTCTCTATCAGCTCCCACCAGTGCACTCAATGCTATGCGAGTGATGCGCGCATTACAAGTCGCTAAGCCAATACTTTTGGAAGGTAGCCCTGGTGTGGGTAAAACCTCACTCGTTTCAGCTTTGGCTGCATTAGCTGGCCGTCCGTTGACTCGTCTAAACCTCAGCGAGCAGACTGACATTTCAGATCTTTTTGGCAGCGATGTACCAGCAGAAGGAGGAGGGCCAGGAGAATTCGTTTGGAGGGATGCGCCATTTTTGAGAGCGATGCGTCGTGGAGAATGGGTTCTATTGGATGAGATGAACTTAGCACCACAACCAGTCCTTGAAGGTTTAAACGCCTGTCTGGATCATCGAGGAGAGGCATACATTCCTGAACTGGGAATGTCTTTCCAAAAAGCCCCAGGATTTACTGTATTTGCTGCTCAGAATCCTCAGCATCAAGGTGGTGGTCGGAAAGGATTGCCGAAATCTTTTGTAAATCGATTTTCAGTTGTGTGGGTCGATGCACTGGGTCTTCAAGATTTGGATGTAATAAGCGGCCATTTATTCTCAAATGTCCCGTCCGAAACGCGTCATTCTGTAGTCCGGTATATTTCTTTGCTGGAGCAGCGCTTGTACTCTGCATTTGGTGGACCTTTTGAGTTCAATTTGCGCGATACACTGAGATGGTTTGAACTCCTAACAGAATACCCCAATTCTGCACCGGCCGAATTCTGGGGTGCAATCGTAGGCCAGCGTCTTCGCACTGCCCGTGATCGTGATGTAGCATGGCAACTTTTCATTGACACTTTCCGAAGCACATACAGCCCGCCTTTTCCAAGGATTGCTGTGAATGCGGAGAATATTACTGCTGGAATTATGACAATTCGTCGTGGGGAGCGGTATATGCCCTGGTTTGAAAATGTTCGTAGTCTTCATTGTAATGCGGCCTTTATTCAAACTTCTCTCATGTGCATTCGTCAAGGGTGGCCACTTCTCTTAGTTGGTCCCTCTGGGTCTGGAAAGACCGCATTGGTTCGGCAGCTGGCCAGCATGGCAGGTGCACGCTTGCGGGAGTTTGCAATGAGTGCAGATATTGACGCGAGTGATTTACTTGGCGAGTTTGACCAAGTTGAGCGTTCACAACAACTGTCCCGAACCTGGGCACTTATTGACGAATATGCATCTACATTGCCTGGGGACTTGGCTCAATCCGTACAATTATTAGCTGCTGTAAAGGCACGGAACTTGGATCTAGTTTCTCTACTAGTATCTGAGCTTCCTGGCGGAAAGTCTGTCTCAGTAGCGATCGAGCAATTTCGTGCAACCGATTTCAGCAAACCGATGTTTAAATGGTTTGATGGAATGCTTGTGGAGGCGGTGGCCCATGGGCACTGGCTTGTTCTGGATAATGCGAATTTGTGCAGCGCATCTGTCTTAGATCGTCTTAATTCGCTTTTAGAACCGGGCGGAAATTTGTTTGTGAATGAGGATGCACAAGCTGATGGAGAGCCTCGCCGAGTGGTTCCTCACCCTGATTTCCGACTGTTTCTGATAGCGGATCCCCGCTTTGGCGAGCTTTCTCGTGCAATGCGCAATCGTAGTGTTGAGGTGTGGATCCCGTCTCTCGATATGCGACTAGAGTCGGAAGATCGGAAGGTTATACACCAGAGCAACCATCGTGTGACTGGTGCTCTTTCTCCGTCCGCCTCACTGTCACTGTCAGCTGCACGTCTCGCAGATTTACTGTCTGATACCAAGAGAGCGCACTGGCTGGTGCCACGTCTACCAGTTGATGCTAAGACACTTTCAGCTTCTGGCACATCATCGCCAGCTTTGTGCGATATTGTTGCTTTCGCTGAGATAACGACAAGCAGGTGCCTAGATAAAGGTCTCGAAAGATTGGAAGCCATGTGGACCGCGTGGCAGTTGGAGGCTCAGGTGACAGAGATAGAGCGCATGCCCCTTCCTGTTCGTCCTCAGTCTCTCCTAGAGCTATCAATTCTTAGCCGCACGAAGCCCTCTGTAAGGTGTGCCGATGCTGTTGGTTTCATCCACGCAATATTGCCCATTGTGCCAGTGAACCCCTCGCTAGCTGCCGTTATTAAGGATTTTTTTAGATTCGCAACGGTGAAAGAATTCGATCCTAGCAAGGTGGCTATATTTAGAGAGCTCATACAAGCTGCTGCGCAAAGCGACGAAGTAGCAATTGTTGATCGCGCTCTTCCGTTACTAGGCTCCGGCTACGATTTTGCACGTGGTGGAGCTGGAATGGATAGACTGTGGCAGGCATTTGGTGCCCCCCTTGCATTTGGGTCTTTAGATTCAGCAAGGTTCACTGAGCTAGTCACTGAAATCGCGGAAAAGTTTGACCGGAGCAGTAAATTTGCTGGCTCAGCCCTTCTTTCGGAAGTTCACACCATACGGCGCGGTCTAGTAGCAGCATTAGTGCTGCGTACCCCAGTAGAAGACATCGACAGCGTTACAGAGGATCTGAACATCGCAGTGGAACGTGTTGCTGAGGCAGCTGGTTCTATCGACATCAAGGACAGAGGTGTATTTCCACATGTTTTCAAAAGTATTGCTTCGTTATTAGGACTGCATAACCTACTGAATCGAAGCTTGACATCTGACAGTTACGTGCTTGACGATGACCTATTATCAGCTGCACATTTCGGCGGTATATCAACTGCAGAGCTGGCGCAACTTGCCAGCGCTTCTTCACTCAGCTTGCCTTGGGCTATACATAGCGCTGAGAATGCTTCGGATGCTGCTCTGGGCGCAATATCTTCTATAGCTGAGATCCCTGCTGGCCGTCTAGAAGCTGCGATGAGTGAAATGGATGCAATTTGTTCGTTGTTAGAGCGCGCAGCACCTAGACTTGCGGAACCCTCAGATAAGAGCATGTCTCTACTTTTACCGCATTTTGCTTCGGAGCTAATATCAGTTGTTCCAGAGTCTTCAGCTCCTCAATCATGGCGGGAGCTTGGCTACTCATTGCTGTGGTGGTATTTAGTCCCGGAAGTTTACGATCCGGCTATTCGACAACATGTGCATTATGAGTGTTGGCAGCGTAGAAAGGCTGATTACGATGCTGATGATAATTGGTGGACAACTGCTCGTACTGTGGTTTTGGGAGATCGGACTACAGAGGAAGACACTTGGCTCGCTGAACGTGTATCTGCCTTAGTAGTTCAGCCACCACCACAAGTGTGGCGTCCCTCTAAGCCTCGCATCGGGGAGTTATATGCTGACCTTAGTCGATGGCGTAGCACGTTGGTACGCGACCATGCAGATGCCGTTCGTCCCGGTGAACCTAGGTCTCTCTGGATGAGGTCTGTTGAGGCTTTGGTCAACAAGTTGAAAGGTTACAGCGACTACAGAGATATAGTCAATGTCATGATCACAGCTTGTCACGCACTAATGTTTGACCTAGATAATGCAGTTTCTCGCGGAACATTGGGTTGGCTCCTAGATGTTGGTGTCATTGCATCTGAAACCAACTGCCGGACTCACATTGTCCAAACCGACGAGCGCGATCTATTGCATATGAACCGTTCCTTGATTTTGCAAGTTCTGAGAACTGGTGCTATACATGGAAAGACACTAATAGCTACAGTCAGACCTCTCCTTAGCCGGCTCTACACAGACTGGCGGTCAGGAGAGGTTCTTAGAGCTGAGAAATCACATCGGGAACAAGCGACTTTCCGTATGGCGGGAGAAGAAGCAGAGGCAGCAGAATTTACCGCTTTATTTGGATATGATCCAAGCTCATCTGATGACCATTATGATGTGCCTAAATGTGATCTGGAAAGACTCAAAACTGCAGCTGAATCAGAGGCTGCATTGGAGAGTTTCTCAGATAGTGAATGTTACTGCCTAGCGGAGGCATTTTTGACACTTAACAATATTGGCTCGCACATTCAACTCAGCGATGTTATTCGTGAGAACGCCGATGTTCTAAGCAAGCATCCTATTTTCGCGGGAGGAGTTATACCGGGCCGACAACTGCCCGCGGTTTGGGCAGCGTTGAATGCGAAGAAAACTCCGGTTTATTCCAATGAATTTGACTTTTATCGTGAAACGCACATTTCAGAGACTTCCAAGGCAGTTAAATTAGCACTTCGTGTGCAGACTCGGGTTATTGGCTTCTTAGCCCGATGGCCAGAGCATGAGACGCTGCATCGGATGCGTGTTCTGAGCAACGAATTATTGGATGCTCCAGCCAGCTCCCCATTAGCCTCTCTTTTGGTGCGAATAGAGCGCCTGCATTCAAGCCTCGATGAATGGAATAGATACTCCGACTATGACGCAACGGTTGCGGATCTTTTAGAGTCCACAACTCAGCTTATCGTTCAGTGGCGTAGACTAGAGCTCTCCACTTGGCCCAGAATCTTTGCTTTTGAGCGACGATCCGCAGAAAGGGCTGCCTCGCAGTTTTGGTTTTACTTGTGGGAGACGCTTGTGGTGGCTCCAGGGGAAGGAGTTGAAATTGCGCATTTATTGGTACTATTCATATCTGAGTCCAGCTTTGGCGAGTTCAGTATGAGGATGCACTTGCTCGAATCTTTCGGTGAGTTCACAGGGTTGACAGTTGTGAAAAATATCGTCGCCTACTTCGAACAATATACTCCCCAAATCATAGAATCGGCAGAGCGTATGGAGAAGACCCTTCGTAAAGAAGCACAGGAGCTTGTATTGCTAGCGAGCTGGCGTGATGTGAACATCCATGCATTGCGCCAAAGTGCGAGGCGGTCGCATTCCACCTTATACAAGCTGATTCGGCGATATCGAGACTTTTTAGGGTCTAAGATCACACCAATAGTGCAAGCTGCTCCGACATCTCAACTTCCGACAATAACAAGAGTATCATTTTCCGATTTCTCTGTGGGTTTAAGCAAATTCAACAATGCTGCAATCCATGAGGATCTACCACCTTATCTTCAGAACGTTGAGAGAACCACGGAAAAAATGTCTGCAACTTTTTCAAATGTTGTGATCGGTGTGGACGCCAAACTTTCGGAGCTCTCTGCGAATACAATGGAAAGGGCCAGAGAGTTACGACGTGAAACCCCCCGCGAGATAGATGAGAGCGACGAAAAGTCTGCGTCGGCAATACGCAAGATAGTTGGCTCTCTTCGGACAGAAAAAGCTGCGTTACTGACGGCAACTCTGAGAGAACTGCGCGAAGCAGGTTTACGTACAAGCGTCAGAAAGGATACAGTGGAATCACAGGCTCTAATAAGCCGAATTATTGCCACGATATCCTCCGTACAAGGTCCCTGGGCTCAGGTTAACTCCGCACTTTGGCGATTTGTTGAATTTTTACCTCGTTTAAGAGCGGCCGTCGCCGAATCTCAGAGCGACGCGCCTGCCGCGGAGCTCCAAAGAGCCATGGCTCAGGCTGAAAATACCATGTCAATTATCCTAGGCAGCATTCGGGCGGCATCTGATGTTGACATACACCTGTCGCGCCTCGAGGATTCAGTTAACTCTATCAACTTTATTGCCAATAGAGAGAACCACATTTTACATCGTGACGAGGATTTAAGTATTTGTGGTCCCGATTGGGTTATTTGGGCCAAAAATTTAAGTGAATTTGCGAGCTCATTGAGTTTGAAAGGTGGAAAGTTCAGCTGTCCAGTACCTACTGCACCACAGCATGGACCGTGGTGGCGTTCCAAAGCTGCTTTTGAATGGCTCAAATCATCCCAAATATCTTGGAAAGAGTCAATAACTTTGGCCCCTCCCCTACTGTCGTCGATATTAACTCCGGAACAAAATCTCTTTTCTCCTCTTAGAGATAAAGCAGGTGACATCAGCGGAATAAATAACAATACCCGAGTCAGAGAAACCGTGATTGCCACTGCCAATGCCATTCTCATTCGTTTCCAGAATGTACTCAAAATATCTGTCGAGAAGGTAGATGGGTGGTTATCAGGGGCTCATAGACGCGCTGACAAGATGGTCCGCGCGCTCCGCGTTGCAGAAACAACAGAATTACTGAGCGAAGCTGTAGAGTCCCTAAAAGACCTGAGTGCGGAAAATGCTGAATTGGGCTATGTATGGTCTACAACTCTACAACCAATTGCCCTCGGATATTTCTGTTTATGTCTCCGTGTGTCAGAGGAACACGCAAGTCTTCTAGCAGACACTTGTCGTGGAGCCACAGAGCTGGCTTTATTACTTCATTCGCTCGCTACGGATGGATTTTGTTCGCCGGTAGATGCAGGAGCGAACGCCGAGGACCTCGGTAGCAAAGAGAGCGGCACCGGACTTGGTGATGGTGAGGGTGGCAAAAGCTCTGGTCAAGACCTCAACGAAGAAGATGACGATGTTGCTGAGGCTGCCCAAACAGAAAATCCTGATCAAAAGGATCGAGAAGAAGAAGATGGCGCTGAGGAGGACAATGCCACTGAGATCGAAGGGGACATGGCAGGAATTGTTGAAGATATACCGCCTCCACCCTCTGATGAGGAGTCGGACGACAATGGGACTGATGAGGCTGACGCGGAGGACCAAGTCGGCGACGCCGATGGCGAGGATGCTGTTGATGAGAAAATGTGGAATGACGAGTCGAAAGAACAATCTGAAACTGACAAGCGGACCGAAGAGGGCGTTGATGGCGATTCTAAAGAGGCACCAGAAGCTGCTCCTGAATCTGAGAACAATCAACGCGGTGGAAATGATTCCGATCATGACGACATGGATGCCGATGAGGGAGATCCAAATCAGTCAGACGGCGAAATGGGGTCAGACCAAGTCTCAGAGGGTGAGTCCGAAGCATCTGATATCGAGGAAGACCAGGTTAGGGACGGAGACCATGATATGGATGCTGGTGTAGACCAAAGAGAGGCACTAAGTCTCCCAGAAGACCTTGAGGAGTTGAATCTTTCTAATTCCGAAAAAAATGGTGGTGAATCTGAGGATGAAAGTGATATCATGTCGGACGGAGAAGAAGAACAACTGGACCCTTTGGATAAACCTGTGGAGCAGGATGCTGCGGACGATAAGCACTCAGATCAAGAAGAAATTGACTCTAACTCTGAGAGCGCTGACGAGAATAAAGAGGCCCCTCTTGAGAAAGGGTCTGATGTTGACGGAACAGCTGAAGATGCACATCCTGTCTCGGAATCCGAACAAGAGGACGACGCTAGGTCTGACGAGGAGGAGGCTCCGGCTGAAGAAGCAGATAATGGTCAGGATGGGGACGGTCAAGTTGCCAATACTTCAGCAGCCGCTCTTGATGCACCCCCCGATGATGGAGACGCCGAAAAAGAGCTCGATATAGAGCAAGCTACAGCAGCCGTTGGGCCGTCATCTGCCTCCGTTGAAGGAGCTTCGCATAACACAACGGTCGCTGAGGATGTTGGCGATGGTGGTGGTGATGATAATGCTACGACTTCTTATGACAATGCGTCGATTTCATCTGAGGATCAGTCTGAAGAACGAAAGGAGCAACAAAAGCGCATGCAAGACTCTTTGCAGGAACTCGGCGATGCCATGAAGCGTTTCCACCGCCGAGAAGTCCAACAAAGACCTCAAAATAATACCGAAAATGAAGCAGGTCAAGAAAATGAACTCGAACACGAAAACAGCAACGACGAGACAGCAGACACTGGGCTCATGGGCGCCGATGATCAATGGGATACTCAGGCCCTTGGGGCAAGTACAGAACACCAAGATATCGATGAAAAAATGGCTGTGGAAGAGCCAGAGGAAGCCGACGCAGGAGCGGATCAAGATACGCTGCCTACGCGCGACCTACAAGGAGGCAACGAAGAAGGTGGACTCGGTGAAGATAACGGGAACCTGCAGGAAGATGTCGAATCTACTGATTCCGAATGTAAAGAGGAGGGAGTTCCTGCGGAGAAGATGGATTGGGACTCAGACGGCCCTACTACAGATGACGATGAAGATCAAGCTGTGACAACGGAACCTCAAAAGATTACAGAATTCGATGCAGAGAGCGCAGGGGATGCACTCTGGCGTGATACGGAATCTGCATCCCGTGAGTCGGCTCTAATACTTAGCGAGCAGTTGAGACTGATCTTAGAGCCTACCCTTGCAACAAAACTTCGAGGGGACTACAAAACCGGCAAGCGTCTCAACATGAAGCGCATTATTCCTTATATTGCCTCTGACTATCGTAAAGACCGGATATGGCTCCGGCGTACGAAGCCCGCCAAGAGACAGTACCAAGTTGTACTTGCAGTTGACGATTCTCGATCGATGGGTGAACCTCATGTGGCACAGCTCGCACGCCAGTCTGTGGCTGTTGTTGCTCAGGCACTGAACTCTATTGAAGCAGGAGAGCTCGCTGTGATTTCTTTCGGTGAAGATACTCGGATTGTACATGACTTCTCAACTCCGTGGACTGCAACTGCTGGACAGATTACATTGCAACAGTTGAACTTTGATCAGAATCGCACCGACGTTGTCAGGTTATTAAAGTCTTCACTTCGATTATTTGACCAAGCTGCTGCTAATGCCTCGAATGCTAACAGCGAGCAATGGAGACTAGAGATTGTGGTTTCTGATGGCATCCTCGATGATCAAGAAACGATCCGCCAGCTGGTGCGAAAAGCTCATGAAGAACATGTTATGCTTGTATTTGTTGTTTTGGACGTACTTAACCGAGACGCTTCAGTTTTAGATATGAATGAGGTACGATATGTCACAGGAGATTCTGGTGCTCCTCAACTGGAAGTACAGCGTTATATGGATCGGTTCCCTTTTGAGTACTACGTGATCTTGAACGATATCGCTGACCTACCAAATGTTCTAGCCTCAGTTCTGCGGCAATATTTCCAGGCTGTGGACTCTTCTTAGAATCACATACTTGAGCACATACTTTAGTGACTCTTTACTGCTTTTTGTCTAGCTTGAAGCGTGTTGTGCATTGTGAGCCGTGCGTGACGAGGGTAGTCATTCATCGGAGAGCGATCCCAAGCAGATAAGAAGCTCAAGATTTATATATAGAAATAATTTTACTGGTGTTATCAATACAGAGAGCAACGAATATCGGAAGAAACTCGCGCAGCTAATCCCAAGTAGGCAACACGATTTAGAGCATATACTAATCACATGCTTTTACAACTAGCATTATTTCTGACGTCTGTAAATCTTCTCGAAAAAGGTTGTGAAAACAGCTTTTTTCAGGCCCTCAGACTCGTCCACGGTACTAATTAGGTCTGAAATCTTCTTAGCCTCAGATTCCTCATATTCACGGTATAGACCTTCGAGCTTGAGTTCATCGTAGAGCTTCTTGACTCTGCTTTCAGCTTCAGGATCTTTCTTCCCGTAGTTCTCGTCGAGAATGCGACGCTGCTCAGGAGTGGCTTTCTCCAACGCGATGTTAATCAACCAGCCGCATTTGTTGTCTTGGATGTCTGTGCCAATCTTTCCGGTGATCTCAGGGTCACCGTAATTATCGAGGAAATCATCTTGAACCTGGAAGTACGCGCCAAGTGGCAAGAGGACTTTACGACACTGCTCGAGGTTCTTATGTGTAGCTTTCCCAGCCACGTACAATGCCAGAACGACAGGGAGATAGAAGCTGTAAAAGGCAGTTTTGTAAGTGACGATATACGTATACTTGTCCAGTGAGAATTTGCTCAAGTCCACTTCGTCCTCTGGTGCCGTTATGAGGTCCAGAAGCTGCCCCAGCTCCGTGTCAAGGGTCACGTCATGGAAGAGCTCCACGAGATCAATATAGTACGGCTCAGAGCGAAAGTGCTTCTTCAAAAGGACGTAAATGACAGACTCAAGAACAAAAGCGTCGTTTATCGCAGTCATACCAACGCCCTGACGACGGTACCAGCATTGATGACCTCGACGTGTCACAGAGCCATCCATGATGTCATCTGCTACAAGGAAGAATGCTTGCAGCAATTCCACAGTCCAACCCAGGATCGCAACTCGCTTATATTCCTCGCCTACTGGCTTAGAGCCTGTTATAAGCGAGTAAGTGTCAACAACTGATAGACCCCTGTTCAGTTTTCCTCCAGGTGTGTTGTATTCCAGGGCATCACGAACCCATTCGAGCGCATTCTTTGCAATCTGAGTTTTGCTTATCTCGCCAATGAACTCATCTACGATAGAAGGGAATACGGCTTCAAATTCCTGACGCGACATGTCTTTACAGTTAGTTGTCTCTTACATCATCGGAACTAGACAGGTTCTCTTCTCTACTAAACGAAACTTTTGGGTAAGACAGGCATCTATTTCTCTGAAAACAATCCAGAGTGCATTGAATTACGACGGAAATGGAAACTATTCCGAGAAATCCAGAATCTGTTACCTGTCAAATCATGTCTTCGTAACGTCTAAGATAGCTCGACTATATTATATAAGAAACGCGAGAAAGTCGTCTGTCGTTTATGGGATCCTTGACGCTGGATTGTGAGGGCAGGCAAATAAAGGACCCCAATGTACCGCAGAAAACCTTTCATTCTAGGCGTGACGCACTTTCACCCTCGCTACAGCCGTTATCAAAGCGATATAAGAGGAACGAGGAAGATTTGATGGATGTTCAAGATGTGCCGTTGGAGGCCATTGAAATGGCTGAGGAGAGCTGTGATAACTTGATACAGAATGCGGCAGCAGATTCCGCGGCTACGCGAAGAGAAGGATTTGGCGAAAATTCTTTGATCGCTCTTGAATTGCGAGATTTCCAGGTGTCAACACGTGTTGTTTATCGATTCAAGCCAACAATGAATCTTATAATTGGGGCTAATGGCACGGGAAAATCCACCATTATTACGGCCATTTTCCTCATATTTCTAGGGGATGTGTCGAAATTGGAGAGGCGACAGGACGAGTATTCGGGGTTTGTTCAGACTGGGAAGATCGAGTCACAGATACAAGTTGTTCTGCAAGGTGGGCTAAACAATACAAATAACGACGTTGTGCGCATGGTTATCCCAGCATTGAAAGGGACTTTAGCACCAGGTCAAAAAAGGCCAACTCCTTGCTGGTACATTAACGAAGTCGTGGCTAATCGCGAAGAATTGCAAGCTTTTGTCGAATCTCGAGACATTCAGGTCAATAACTTGACACAGTTTTTACCTCAAACTCGCGTCGCTGAGTTCAGTGGAGAGAACGCAGCTGAACGATTGTTAAGTACGGAACTAGCTGTGGGCTATGACGGCATGCTAAGCGATCACCAACTCCTGTGTGAATGTGGGAGTCAATTAGATCGCTTGAATAGCGCGAACGGCGAATTGAGTCTACAGATCAAACATGAAGAAGAAAAGTGCATGAAGTACAGAGATGCACTAGACAAACTTCATGAAACTGAGCGCCGTCGTCGAGACATCGAATACCTCGAGCAACTGCAAGATCTTGTAAACTATGAAGAAGCTCGCAAGGGCATTGAACTGCTTGTTGCTCAAGTACGTGAGTGCGAGCGCAGTATTTCAGATTTTACGCGCAAGCATATAAATGCATTTAACGGACTCGAGAAGGCAGTTGATGGAGTCAAGGCTGCTGAGCTGAACAAAAATGAGCGCGCGAGTGAGTTCGTAGCATCTCAGGATCTAGCTCGTTCTGCACAGGAAGAATCTCAGCAGTCTCATGAGCGACTTGACATAGCGCTGTCTAAGCTGGAACAATACGAGGTTCAGCTGGCCCGGTTGAACAGCCAGATCAAGAGAAACAAACAAGAAGAAGAAACCATTCCAGCCGCTACGTCTCAGGATAGTGACAAACAGATCATCCCCGAGGAGAAGGACAAGCTTCAACAGCGCGTGAATGATATTCTGGCCGTCATCAAAGCGGCGCGTCCACAACGAATTGAGCTGCAAAAGCGGATTAGAGATTTTTCGAGACAGCTTATAGACGAGGAGAGACTACTTGCAAATGACGTGAGACAGCTGAACAGTATAAAAGATTCTCACAATCGGACTCATTCTCTACAGCGACTCGAGTCAGCTTTCATGAATCCTGAGGTTGGCCGAAAACTCCGGCGTGCCATCGAGTTTGTTCAAAAGCATATGAATAGATTCAAGCGGACAATTCATATGCCAGCCATATACTCAGCAACCATCAAGGACTCCAGTCTGTTGCCACAAGTTGGTGCCGTTTTAAACGTAGCAGAAGTCCAAAAGTTTGTGTGCGAATGCAAAGAAGATTTCGAAACGCTAACACAGCTAGCTGCGGAGGCCGAAGAAGATCTTAACCTGAGGGCTGTGGATGTCAGTGGAGTAGGTGAAGGTCGCTCTCTGCCAGTTAGTCAAGAGGACCTGCGCACTATGGGATTTGATGGCGTCCTGTCAGATATATTTGAAGGTCCAGAAGCGGTGATGAGATTATTGAGAGCTACGTCCCAGCTCAGTCGGGTACCTTTTGCAAGGAAAAAGCTACCCGATAGCACTCCCCAAAAGCTTCGCGACAAGGGATTCATTGGCGAATTTGTGGACGAGGATACTCTAAGCCAAATTCAGAGATCTAGATTCGGCGAGCAAAAAATCACGACTTCGGTAACCAATATAAATAGGGACATTGGTCGATTACGTTGGGCTGAGCATATGTGCAAGGTTGATTCGACACCTCAACAGAATGCAATCTTGCAACGCATTGACCGACGCAAGGCATTAATCCAGACACAGAAATCAGCCGAATCACAGGTCAAAGCAGATCTGAAAATGTGGGAGCAAGAAAATACGCCTATTCAGCACGAATACGTGGAAGTAAACTCTCAGCTCGTTCGAGCTCAGCAAATCGTCGATGCAGCTGTCGCTCGTGCCAGGGCCCTGGAGCACATTAGAGAACAACGAGAGATGCTTAGGACTCAGCGTCGTGACCTCGTTGCATCCGCTGAAACACTCGTGGACAATGTTTTGTCCGCTGTTCTCGCATGCAAAGCTGCCAAAGTTTCTGGGGCCGCCAGGGAAGCTGTCAGGACTGATCGCGCTGCGCTAAGGGCTGGCCTATCACTGATAACCTGTTCAAGTGTTGAACGACGCTACAGGTCAGTTCTGAACATCGAACAAAATCTTTTGCGTAAGAACTACGAGAGGGCTCAACAGGAGCTTGATGCAGAAAAGCGAAAAATTGAAGGGAAGCGGGTCCCGTTTATTAGGTCTCGTCAGCTACTGCAAGAAGCTGGCCGCCTTGAAGAAGCAGAGAAGGAGGTGTCCTCCTGTGTTTCAATAGAGTCAGTACAAATGCGCGCATCTACAATCAGGGCTGAGCTAGCACTCAATGAGACGGGTGATACCTTGTCAGAGACCAGGGCCTCACTCGAATCAAGTGAAACACGACTCGCTCAGCTACAGGAGCGCTTCAAGCGAGACTCAGGAAATGCCAAGCGTTATGCAACCACAGTCGAGGAAGTAGGTAAAGGTAGGTGGATACCTCGTCTACGTCACTTAGTGAACGACATTGCACGTCAATATTCAGCTATGTTCACTGAGTTAGGTTGCCGGGGAACAGTGCAACTTACTGAACATGGAAATGATTTCTCGAAATGGGGAATCGAAATCTTAGTAGCATTCCGTGACGGTGAAGATTACCGACCTTTGAGCAAGCAGCGCCAAAGCGGTGGTGAACGCGCGGTTTCTACGGCGTGCTACCTTCTGTCGTTACAAGACAGAGCCAGAGTTCCATTTCGCGTTCTGGACGAGATCAATCAAGGCATGGACGAACTTAATGAGCGCCGTACATATCAGTTCATATTGGAGCGCTCTCACAGATCTCAGACGCAGCTTTTCTTGGTGACTCCTAAGCTCATGCCTAGTCTACCCTATGCTACATCGCAGCAAGTGACTATCATATTCAGTTCCTCACAGGTATCGCCTGCTCTCAGGGCGCTACCTTCTAGTGTGCCAGCATTGATAAATTTAATGGAGGAGGCATCAGCCGAATCCTAAATCCGTAATCTAACAAGCATCCTCTACTTAATTTCTCACCCTTCCTCTCTATTCTTGTCAGCTGATTACAGGATGTCACCAAAGGTCTGATCACGTAAAATTTTATTTTACCTTGTCGATATGGGTTTAGGAGACTCAATCAAACGCCTAACAGCGTCTCTGGGACTCTCGAAGGATATACCTGCAGAGGCGGCCCCTGTTGATATTTCTCGTTTACAGGAAAGCGACTCTGAGAGTGAATTGGACTTGACTGACAGCTCTCAACGCGATGATAAATTGGGAGACTCCGACGGTAATGAGAGCAGCAAAGTAAATTCTGAGGAAGATTCTGAGGACGAGGACGTGGATCTTGAGGATGCTGAAATCGATGATGATGCTGATGTTGTCCCATATCAAAAGACTACAATTAACAATCGTCCTGCCCTCCAGCGGGCAATGGAATCTATTCAGTTGCCACTAGAAGCCCGCAAAAATTTTGTGGAGCAAATGTCAGTCGATTCCACTGAATCTATAAATTTGCGGGACGTGTATGACGATACTGAGCGTGAACTTGCCTTCTACAAACAAGCGCTTGAAGCTGCTACTACTGCGCGGAAACAGCTGCGTAGCGCGGGCGTAGCCTTTTCACGGCCAACAGATTACTTTGCTGAGATGGTCAAAAGCGATGAACATATGCAGAGAGTAAAGAAGAAACTAGTTGATGAAGAGACTACCAAGAAGGCTTCTCAAGAAGCGCGCAGACAGCGTGAACTTCGTAAGTTTGGCAAAAAAGTTCAACATGAACGTTTGCAAGAACGTCAAGCCGAGAAACGTCGGGCACTTGATCGTATCACTGGATTGAAAAAGAAGCGTCAAGGAAACCAGGTGAGTTCTGATCAGTTTGATGTTGAGATTGAAGATGCTCTCACTGACAAGAAAGAACAGCACGACGCCAAATACAAACTTGGAAATCAACGTTCTGGCGCAGGTAAGCCAAACGGCAAGCGTATGGCCAAAAATTCACGGTACGGTAGTGGCGGCCGTAAGCGTGGTATGAAGCGTAACTCGTCAGAATCATCCATGGACGTTTCTGGCTTTTCCAACAAGCGCAAGAAGTTTTAGGGTTATTTAAATATTTTCATAATACACAACAGTTTACATGCGAGCTTAGGTTCTTGCTGGCGCGCCATAGGCTCTATATGTCGACTGGCTCCCCTTCTAGAGAATCTAAAACGCCAGCATCTACGTAGTCTGCTAGGACAGGATCGTTTGGAATGCCAAGACGCCGTCTAGTTTTGAGCATAAAGTCACGTGCAAGCTTTGCACCCATGGCTGATTCGGCGCGCTTTGTTGTCTGTCTTTTATCCAGGGGATCTCCCAGAACTGCTCGCCATCCTTGTGAGGCAACGACGATATTTGCAGCATCATCCATCATAAGTCGCAAATCAGACTCAGCACCAATACCTTCAATTGCTGGAATTTCAGCTGTAGTTACGCTCAAGTTTGTGCCTGGAATTGGATTGTCACTGAGAACTCTGCCACGCCGAGCTCTAGCCACCGCATATATAGATCTGCCCGAAGAGATTTTGCCCACAACAGTGATCTGAACCCAGGGCTCTAAAATTCTTGGTGATGCCAAGAGACAAGCAGCACGACATGCCCGTCGCATAGCTACGACCAACTGCTGACCGTCAGCATATCCCTGATACTCGACTATTCGGAACTGAACTTGACGAATACGCCCCTCAATTAGAGGCCCTTCTCTCAAAGCCCACTTCCATCCATCCTCCAAGGTTTCTAAGGGCAGACTCCCGCTTGAATTGAGAGTGTCGTCAATAAGAACGCAACCTTCTCCCAGCGCAACAATGTTCCGCAGATCCATCTTAGACCAACCTGCCTGTGAAGCAATTTGCTCGAACGCATGAATATTTGATACATTACCCAATGTTTCAGAAATAGGACTAGCCAATACGGTCAATTGAGCATTACCGTCGGATGTGTGCGTCGGAGCCATCGCGTACGATTGTTCTGATACAGTCTCGGAAAAAACAACATTTATATCTGATATTCGAACGTTCACTCCAGGTGGTAGCACTCTCTTCAAGTCATAAAGAAAGCAGTCAATAGCAAGCTCTCCATTCGCAGAGATTGTGTATTCGCCAGTAGGCAAGACACCAGCGTCGACGCTAGGCCACCACTTGTCAACTTGATCCAATGCCTGCGCCAGTATTGCCTCAGACTTAGGAGAACCTGATTTTTGAGGCTCAATGCCTATGATGAATATGCGATCGGTGACAGGGTCACGTGGCCCATGGCGTGGAATTGGAGACAAACGGCCAATTAGAGCAGGAGGATTTTCGGAAGGAAGAGCGACAAGAACTAATGAGCCTGAACTGACAGATTCCACAGAGAATGAGTATCTTCCAACGGGAATTTCCAGTTCGCCCAGACAAATAAGTTCTCCGCCAATGTAGACCTCTTCAGCTAGCAATATAGGAGTCCAAACCTTCACAAGTGCCTTAGATTCAAATTGAGCGACCACTTCGGCTATCTCGTTCTCAGGATCATCTGTCTTTGTTCGGAAGGGAGGGACCTTGTCTATTACAATATCCCATAGACACGACCATCCGGGATCTTCGAAATATGCAGCGAACACCTGATGCAAAAAGACGCTTGGCTCATTTGAATCAAGCGATATTTTCAGCTCTGCAGCTATCGGCCCGATTTCTTCAGGCACGATGCATCTTCCGACGAGCTTGTACAACGGCTCCAAAATGTACTGTGGGAACTCAGTCCACAAATCCTCCAGTCCATATATATGACCAGAGTAATTGGTATACATAGTCTTATACGAGCTGAGACTGAAGGCCCATCCAAACTTGGCGCTGCAAAATATTGTCTGAGACGGCGAACTGTAGTCAGAGAGTTCTTCGACTATTGCCCGGATGCGAGCTGCAGCATCACGGGGAGGCAAAGCTAAGTCAAGAATCAGCCGATCAAGCTTATTTAGCACGAGTACTAGGGGAATTTGTATCTGCTTGAGAAGAGATTTGACCGATGGCAGTAAGCCCTCTACGCAATCTACCACCAACACGACTCCTTCCACCCCTCGTAGAGACGCCACAACTTCATCAACAAAGTCAGCATGACCAGGCGTATCCAGAACATTAATTGCCCATGATTTGTTTTTTGAGTCTTCGGCGACGAAACAGATAGGGCGCATATGCAATGTCATCTGTCTCGAGCGCTCTAATGAGTCGACATGTGTACAGTAAGGGAGTAGGTTAGGTAGTGATCGCGAAATCAGAGCATCTATGACAGTAGTCTTGCCATGTCCACATGCACCTACCATTGCAATTGATCTCTGCAGCCGCGTGTTTCTAAGTAGGCCAGCATGGTAAATCTGGGAAGCATCTTCGTCAGATGTGGGTCCAAGGAGTTTTTCAGGCTCCGCGAAGTGATTTGGCTGTACGAGAGACTCGTCAATATCCTGTGAATCAATTTCGAAATGTTGAATCTCGACGTCAGGTCCGTAGGAATGGGTTACGCTACCAGAAAGGGAGCTTTCATTCATCTGATCACTATTGACGTCCTCCCATTCTTCATCCGAACCTGGTGCTTCTAGATCTGCGTCACTATCTCCGAAAGAATCGGCATATTCCGGTTCCGAACCAATATAGTCTCCAAACTCATCAAAAAGCGCTTCCTCCATACATAAGGCAACTTCTTGATCGCTTATGCATAAGCGTGTAGTGCGCTACTAAATGATGTATATGCGTAGTCCACGCAATGCGACAGAGCTCTTTCAGCAAGGGTCGCTGTTATTATCGTCAACCTGAATAGATTCAAACTATATGGATGCACCCTAACCAATTTTATTAAGAAGTATATACAATCTATGAAATCCCTATCAGAGATACAAAGAAGAGCAGAACACGATATTGCGCTTGATCCTTACCTGGGCAATGGAGAGCTTTTCATAGAGGTCAGCATCACCTATAATACGAGCCGCTGCCATAACCGCTCGGCACACCTCATCTAGACGATTTATTACGCGGACAATTAGACCTTCCTGAACAGAAGTCAGAGTAGTGATCTCACCGAAGCTCAAACCACGTGCCCATTCGTAGACAACCTGGACCAGAGCAAACCTGTTCTGCTCCGCAAAAGTGCTTTCTTCACTTGTTAGTTGAACGCCGTGAGCAGTGGCCAGCGTGTTCACCTGTTCCACAATCTCCAATATATGTAGGCGACCCTTTTCAAGGTTCGGAGTCATTTGAGCATCAGAGTCATCAGCACCACGCACGCCCTCAAAAACAAAAGCAGAAAGTAGAGCAACAACCTCCTCTGGCTCAAATGAAGCAAAGAAATTGTTCAGAACTAGCTCTGTCACATAAAGTTCATAATCCGTGGTTATCTCACAAGCCACCCGACCCTTGAGGAGAACAATCAGGTTATCGTCAATATAATCGGCTTCCATTAGCATAGCAAGACGCTGCTCGTAGTCTGGAAGAAGATCGGCTGAGGTAGGCTCCGCCTTGGCTTTCAACGCAGCGAGTTTGACTTCTTCCAGGCCTAGCCGATCCACTACACTCCATTGCTCAAGAGTTAGTGGGCCAGATGCACGTACTCGGGGCAGAAGTTCACCGGTAATAAGAGCTCCTAGTCTCTCGCACTCAGAGAGCGAGTGGCGCGCTTCAGGCGCCCTCAAAGATTTCAGCGATGTTGGTTCTTGGGGGTAATATCGCCTTTCTAAACTCTCTTTGATTATCCTGATCTTGTAGCGAAGAGATTGATCCTGATCTTCCTTTTTTGATAAAGCATAAACGTCCGTAGATAGCTTACTGACGTGCTCAATACTGGGTATAGGTACTGCGTAAGGCTTCCAGGCACACTCATAGCGAGGTAAAGCGGTCTTTTTGTCCAGTGCGATCATCGGAATCAGGCTCGCTTGCATTTTTTGCGACTTTCGACTTCTCCGCCCAGTATTATTCGACGTGCTAGAAGAATCTGACACGGCAATGGTATGAACTGTCACAATGTTACTGGCTAGTTTTGGCCGCTGTGTTACAATCCCAACATAGCGAAGTCCTTGTTGGCGAAATACAATCACGTGACCAATGAAATAGCCCTTGATCATAAAAGCTAGCTCGTACAGTTGAGTGTGATAGTTCTCGTATTCAGAGCACGCTCGCCACAGATCAACAAGACTATTCAGTCTGTGCTTTTCACCCTTCAGACAATCTAGCGCCTGAAGATTTCGTTTTGAAATTTCCTGCTGTGCTTTAACAATACTTCTTTCAAGCTCAGGGCGTAGAATAGAAGAGGCATTCTCGCTAAAACTTTGTTGAATGACATCCTCTACGGTGACTGCCTCTATTCTCAACAGTTGAAGGATCATGGTATAAGTGAGTCGAAATTGAGACGATAACTTTGTAGGAGTTCCAAGCACAATGTCCTCTAAGACATCCTGCGGCCACACTTGAGATCCGGGGTTCATGATAATAACCGTGCCAGCCGAGTCTAGGCCTCGGCGTCCTGCCCTGCCCGCCATTTGCGTGTATTCTCCTGGAGATAGCCACCGCATGCTTTGAGAGTCGAATTTGGAAATTGCACTGAACACAACGGTGCGAGTAGGAAGGTTCAGACCCATAGCAAACGTCTCGGTAGCGAACAAGATTTTGACAAGACCTTTCGAGAACAAAATCTCTACAACCTCCTTCATGATAGGGAGAAGGCCAGAATGATGGACACCTATACCACGATCAAGAAGTTGCCGCAGTTGCTGGATTTGCGGGAGGTTGCGATCCTCATGGTGGAGTCTTGAAGTAGCATTGTCTACAAATTTGGAAATAGAATGCTTTTCTCGCTTGCTACTAAGGTCGAAATGCTGCAATACCATGGCGGCATATTCTTCAGCCATTCTACGTGAAAAAACGAAGATGACAGCAGGAAATAAATTCTCTGTTTTGAGATGTCTAAAAAGATCAATGAAATTTTTTTTGGATGGACGCGGAGCAGCCCTTGGTGTGATCTTTTTGGGCCCTACTGAACCCATGCCATTCCTGCCAGTGTTTTTCTTGCCATGTGATGGAGTGTTCGAAATATTCCTGCAGTTTTCTACTCCAAGATTCTTAGATTTGGTCAATTCTTGTTTGGCTGCCCCTTTAGTCTCTCTTTTACCACTTTTCGGGGCCGGTCGCGACATGGATAAGGCATTACGAGCTTTCTCCCATCCAACGCGATTGAGTCGTCGTTTACTATCCACGACTTCATAGCTTTCAGTCCCTGCCCAAAGGTAATGCTTCAACGGGACCGGACGGTGAGGGGTCGCAATAACAAACACATTTTTTTGTTTGGTACGTCCTATCCAGTTAGCAAACTCCCACGTATTTGGCACTGTAGCACTCAAAAGTACCAGTTTGATGTGGTCAGGAAGCATAATAATTACTTCTTCCCAAACCACACCACGTTTTGAATCATTAACGTAGTGAACCTCGTCAAATATTATAAATTCGACATCTCGAATTATGTCCGCGCCGCGGTAAAGCATGGAACGAAGAATTTCTGTTGTCATGATAAGAGTCGTAGCCTCAGGGTTTAACTGAACGTCCCCCGTGAGTATTCCAATATCGTCGTATTCCTTGGTGAAATCTCGATATTTTTGGTTTGAGAGAGCTTTGATAGGACTTGTATATATGCATCTCGTCATATGTCGGACAGCCATGCTCATGGCATATTCTGCCACTACAGTTTTTCCTGCACTAGTATGCGCGGCAACAAAAACAGAATCACCTTGTTCCAGATGAAATATAGCCTCCTTTTGAAAATTGTCCAGTTCAAAGGGCCACCCCCGCGCGGGATGAGGTACCAACTGATCAAAATTCTCGAATTCTTGGTCAATATCGACAATGTGCGCCCATTCCTTCTGTTGCTTCTGCGGTTGGAGAGGGGCCTTTTTATTACTTCCAGCGAAATTTGGCAATAGGTTATCAATGTTGTATGATTCCCAACTGTCGATTATAACCCTCTTGCTTCCCAAATTGAGAGGGTCTTGTTCTTCAACCGACTTCTGGGCCCGAGAGTTTCTATTTAAATATTCGTCCCCTTGTTTTTCTTCTTGTTCTTCTTCTTCATCCTCATCATCATCCTCATCATCATTACCCTCTTCATATTCTGCTTCCGATTCCGACTCTGCAGACTGCAGTCGCAAATCATGCAGAGCTTCTAATGTGGATTCAACAGAATTGCTAACCAGTCCTGGTCTACTAAGCCCTGGGGCTTGATCAAGAAGCCCATGCGCTGATTTATGTAGATTTTTTCGCGGGGTGGTGGCACTCACTTCAAGTCCTCCGGGCGTGAACGGCATCTGTCCAGATTTTCCTCGAACATTCTCGCGTCGAGAACCAATTGCGCGTGTCAACCCTAGCGCATGTAGTGTTTCAGGGGTCAGCCTCTCTAATAGTTCATTCATATGTCCATCAAGCCCGAGGCGTTTAGAGGAGAGAGCAATGCGACACTCCAACTCTGGCAACGCGCACAACTGTACATCTGGAATAGAAGGTAATGGAAGATAGCTGTCAAGGAAGTTCGCGTCGAAAGTGCAACGAGGAGTGAGGTATTCATCTACCAAACTGCATTCGATGTCTTTCTCTAGGCCTGCAAATGCGGATTTGCACGAGACAGATTTTGGGTGCTTGGAGCCCATTCACGATGAACTCCCGAATTATATAATCGAAACAGAATCCTTGTCGATGCATTGTGTTCGAATTTAGATAGTATGAACGAGATAAGGAGGATAAGTAGCTATTCAATATAGTTCAGCCTGAGTACTTGCCGCATCCCCGAGAACGGACCGCGCCATTGCTTGAGGGGCTTTTAATCCCGTCCATAAGCCAAGGGACTCGACTCCTTGATACACAAGCATCTCACGACCAGGAACTGTGGTCCAGTTATACTGGGCAGCCAGGTGCATAACAGATGTAACCTCTGGCTTGTATGCGGCTTCTACGAGAACCTGACGGCGATTGTCTGCTAGCGGCTTTCGGAGCAAAGCCTCGATAGCCGCAATCATTTCTTCGGGGGGATGACGGTCACCTGGAATACAGGATAGTGCGGCGGTAATGGGTGGTACAGAATCAGCATCCTCAACAATATGAACATTCAATAGATGCTGGAATCGTTCAACGAGTTTCTCTGCACGCGGACGAGTTCGGTTCAACACATACACGTTACCAAAGCCCATTGAGTGGAATGCGTATACTGCAGCGAGTGCAGTACCTCCAGCACCTATAATGAGGGCAGATTTCTGAGGAGATCCACAAGGAATGCCATGAAGAGCAAAGGCATCTCTTATGCCAACCCAATCAGTGTTATCACCAAGATAGCGCCCATTCCCAAGTGGAATAATAGTATTTACCGCTCCGATGGCACTGGCATGGGCACTCAGCGTATCTACAATTGCAATCACTGCTTCCTTCAGAGGTATGGTTACGTTGGCACCGCCAAATTCGTTACCGAGCTCTCGAAGTCTGGCTGCAACATCTTCTGCGCGTGTAGTTTCTAGTCTTGTATAGCTGTGGGGAAGTCCCAATGTTCTGAAGGCTGCGGTATGAATGGCGGGTGAGCGAGAATGAGAGATAGGAGAACCACAGACAAAATATTTTAGTGGCTGGATCGCTCCAATCTTCGCGCGAACGATGTTTATTTCTTTGACAGTCATTTGCCCGGGGGCAGCTGATAGCGGAAGATTCTCATGTGTGACGGGTGTGAGCAGTGGATTCAGGACACGGCTCAGCTTCCCGGCAGCACCCATGTTGAGTGCGATGAGTGGTGTCCTAGCGCTCTTCAAAGAAGCACGGAATTGTTCAAGTTCCAAATTTGCACTGAAATTTTCGGCGAAACCCACAAACTTCACAATATCGCCTAAGCGGCTAGCATAGAAGAAATGTGTATGCCACTCTAGCGATGACCAAGGGCTAAGACCCTGTGGATCGTGGTGGCTGGCAATGATTAGGGTGGATGGGGTCATTTCATCTCGGGCACGACGTAGCGTTTCGCGTACATATCTTGGAGCGGAGACTTCGATATCAACATACTCCACGCCCATCTTGAACGCTAGCTTCGTTAGGCGGATGTATCCTTCAATGTCATCATCGCGGAATCGGCCACCTTCTCCTTGTGTCCTGACAGTATATATAATAGGCAAGTGCGTGCGAAGACGAGCTAGACCCACTTGCTCAGCTACAAATTCTGGGTCTTGTGATCTGAGAAGATCCACTCGTAGCTCAATAGCCACGCAGCCTTCGGTCACTTCAGCAATCTGTTCTCGAGAAAATGGCGATAAATCGGAGTAAGTCAAAGAAACGAAAAATCCACCAGTAGTGGGTGCGTGTACAGGGTGAAATAGTCGGCGTAGAGATCCTTCCAGTGCTTGTCGATCAGGCAGAGATTCTATCTCGCCACTAAAGTAGTACTTGTTAGAGCACTGGTCGTACAAAGGCTCTCTGCGTGTGTAGACCGCGACTGGGTCCTCACCGAGACTGGGTCGCGCAACATCAGCAACAAGATGGCCAAGGATCTTGTCCAGGTTTCGATGGACGTGGACAACGCTGCCATTCCATTGTTTCAGCGTTTCTCGCGCCTGTGAGGTCTCAACAATGCCACCTCCACATGCGATAACCCACCCCTGAGGATGATCACGCAAAAAGCACTTGAGTAAATCGTGCTCACGCACTCGGAATTCCTCCCATCCAAACTTGGCGACGAACTCGCGGACAGGAAGAGCATTCTTCTCTTCGAACCAAATATCCATGTCCTTAAATTCCCATCCAAGCACTGCTGCAAGAGCAGTGCCCGTTGAGGTCTTACCAGCGCCGCGCATGCCAATCAGAATAATCGAGTGCGAGAGATCAGATGGATATACCGGCGGCTCATCAGCTAGCTCGCCGTAGCCTTCGAGGGGCACATTGAGAAAGTGCAGAGTATCCCACCAGCCAGGCCACGTTTTTTCAACCGTCCGACGTTCAGTAATAACCATTGGAACTTGAGCTTGCGTTGCCAAGAGCGATAGGCTCATAGCAACGCGGTGGTCGTCGTATGAGTCGAGCTCCGCTCGTGCTGTAGGCATCGCAGCCAAAGGTATCCCAGTAACAGTCATTCCGTCTTCGAATTCGGTTGTTTTAATACCCAGCCTTCCGAGTCCGGTTCGCATAGCCTCAATCCTATTGCATTCTTTGACACGTTGATTGGCAATCCCGGTGATACGAGTCGTACCTTTCGCTACTGCTGCCACAATAGCCGCTGTCAGAAATGCGTCAGTCATGGGTTCCATATCAACCTCACTCAAAGCCTGCAACTTGCCACGTGGAGGACCTTGTACTGTTGTGGACGTAGAGGTCTGCTCAACAGTGCATCCCATAGGACGAAGAACATCGACCGCAAATCGAGCATCTCCCTGTAATGATCTAGATCCTACTGTAGGCACAGTGCACTTTGCTCCGAGAATCGCGGCTAAAGCTAGTGGGTACGTTGCAGAACTAGCGTCGCTTTCAACAGCATATTTTTCGGGGTTCTTATACTTCCCTTGAGGAATTCGGTACGTCCAGTTGGGCAATACCTCAACGTTAATGCCGAAATCTGACATCATCTGAATTGTCATATCAATATAGAGTTGCGAAATTGGCTTGCCTTTCAGAACCAGCTCAACCTGCTGTGAGGCATAAGGTGCTACCATTAGCAGCGCCGAAACATACTGAGAAGAAACTGTCGCCTCAAGCTCGATGCGTCCGCCTCTGAAGTCCTTAGGTGCAGTTTGCAGAGGTAAAGAAGAATTTTTACCCAGGAATCGCACTGAGGCACCTGCAGCCGTAAGTGTATCTATGAGAGGGCCGATAGGACGCTCTTGCATTCGCTTGTTTCCTGTCAATGTGCACTCTCCTTTTGACAGGCAAGCACAAACAGCAGTCAAGAATCTAGATGCAGTACCAGCGTTACCCAAGTATAGCTCCTCATCACATCCTTCAACAATTCCTCCACGACCGTGGACAATGAGACTGTCATCCTCAAGCTCAGTCGTGCAAGCCTGTAGTTTAGAGAGGGCACTTCGCATATATGTAACATCATCAGAGTGAAGGAGGTTAGAAATTCTAACAGTGCCAGTTCCTAGTGCAGCAAGAACAAGCACGCGGTTGGAAATGGATTTTGATCCCGGTGGAACTACCTGGAACATCTCCGGTGAATCCGTAGGTTGGCCGACTGCAATCTCTGGACTTAAAATTACCCGGAGATCTTCATCAGATACACTTGAGGCCTTAGGCTCGGCAGTCTGACCAATTTTCCTCAAAAGTACAACCATTTTCTGCCTTCCAGCGTTCTTTTTATCAATGGCCATCACATCCAATAGACGACTGGGAGAGGGCTGATGACCACGTACTCGGCGCATAACGGTTATATCATGGACGGTTGTAGGGAGACGGTACGCCTGAATACAGTCAGTGAGGCGTGAGACCTCAGCTGCCCCTAGCTTTCCAAGATAGCGGGACAATTCGGCTTCGAGTACCATTCCAATTGCAACGCATTCGCCATGTAATACATTCGGCGTCCATTCTGCTTCGTATGCGTGGCCGATTGAATGACCAAAGTTGAGAATGTTACGAAGGCCACCTTCGCGTTCATCTTTGGTTACAACTTCAGACTTTACACGAACACTACCCAACACGGTTCTCTCAATCTCATCACGGATCTCGCTCAAATCAACGCGGCCTGTGAAGTTATCACGGCGATTGTCCAAAACTTCCCAGAACCGTTGAACAAAGCCCTCGAGCCGGCTAAATTCATCTGCATCCCAGATGGCAGCTGTCTTGATAACCTCAGCCATGCCGTTGATAAATTCGCGCTCTGGTAGTGTTTCAAGGAAGGCAAGCTCACAAAGGTTAAGGCTAGGCTGCCAGAAAGCACCTACAAGATTTTTGCCCTCGGGAGTATCGATAGCAGTCTTGCCGCCAATACTACTATCGACCATTGCCAGCAAGGTCGTGGGAATCTGAACGTATCTCACGCCTCTCATAAATGTAGCAGCTACGTAGCCGATCATGTCTCCAACCACACCACCGCCTACAGCCAATATAACTGTGTCGCGTGTACAGCCTTGTTGGAGTAAGAACTGTTCCACTCTTGACTTGGTTGCAGAAGATTTTGACAACTCTCCTGGTGGTATTTCAAACGTAAATAGACGCTGCTGTTTATCTGTAAATCGACTCCGCAGCCCAGCCTCTAAACCTTCAACGACGGGGTGCTCAATAATGTTGGAATCAGTGATGAGAGCATAGGTTTGAGATGGGAGCTCAGATATGATACTATCTGCCATAAACTCGGTCATGTTCCATCCCACATGGATGCTCTTGCGCCCTAGGATCTCTACTGTTCTTACCATAATAACGGGCTTGATGATGATTGATGGTGAATCTGTCTTCTCGGTCCCACGTGAGTCATGGTTAGGGAGTTTCTCCCGCCGCGCTTACGCAATTTAATTTGCACCTCAAAAAATGTCAGAGGCCGTTCGCATTATAACGGGATCGTACGAGCACAATCTGCTCTGCGTTGCTCTGACTTTGAGTCCCAAGGGAGAGGTCTTTACTCCTGTCTTTCATTTTACCCCTCACTCCCAAAGCATTCGTTGTCTGGCTACTACTCGTCGCTACCTAGTTAGCGGTTCGAATGATGAGCTGATCCGACTTTATGACCTCCAACGGAGGCGTGAATTGGGAACTCTTGCGCATCACTCTGGCCAGGTCATTGCGGCCGAATTCTCTACTAGCGGCCGCTGGCTACTTACTGCTGCTAGTGATGGAGCTATATGCGTTTGGAGAACGCGTGACTGGGAGGTACTGGCAGAACTCAAAGCTCACAAGAAAGCTGTCAGTGATATCTCTGTGCATCATTCCGGTCGCTTAGCATTATCTGTTGGCGAGGATCGAAAATTAGTTCTATGGAACCTTATGACCGCCCGCAAAGCATCCGTTCAGAAACTACGGCAGGTTCCACGACAGGTTGCATGGGTCCCCGAAGATGAAAGCAATCGATTCGTGATCGGGTATGATAACAAGGTCGCTCTTCATCGTGTTGCGGAACCTGAACGGACTTGGGAACTAGCAACTCGTTTGTATCGACTCAAGTTTTGGCGCGAGTATTTAGTGGTCTCCACTAACGACGGAAGCGTCACGTTCTATACTCTAGAGTCGGAGGAGCCAGCATTCACTTTAAAGGGACATGCGTCTCGCGTTAAGGACTTCTCTTTTCTCGGGCATCTTATGGTCTCTGTCTCATCTGACGGTGCCATTGTCGTTTGGGATCTGAACAAGCGCGATCAAGTTGCTGTTTACCAGAGTGGTGACCGTCTGAACTGCGTCCTAGTTGTCCCAGATGAAATTGAAAAGCTACCACAAGTTCCTGAGGGAGCTGAGTCTGAATCTGGATTGTCCGATGACGAGGTCATTGCGGCCCCACGGCCGAAGAAGAAGCGGAAGGCGAAAGTAATCGTAGAACAATCCTGACGTGGAATTAGATCGTCATTTTTGCTGAAGCATTTTTCTCTTCTCACTGAATTAAAAAATACATAGATAATTACACTGCTTTTATGCGATTAGCGTTTGATTCAAAGAATATTATCAGCCGCCATTTGTTTCAGCATCTCGAGAGCTAGAGGCATGAGCGCCTGTCTCCGTAATGCATTTTCGCGATGCCATCGCTCCCATCGCTCAGTCTCTTCAGCAACAACTGTGGTCATGGAAGGGTCATCTTTGTATACGGTCCGTATGTCCGGGGTTGCGACAAGAACACTAAAGTGCAGCTCACTCGCCGGGAACTGTGCCACACGTCGCTGTAGAGCCGCCGCAATCGCATCCACTGCATCTGTACCAACAGGGCCATGATCTATTGGAGCCGACTGTAACCCGTCAAGCTCATATAGGCGATTGTCAACAGGAACGTAACCAACATAATGGAACGCATCCTCTCGCTTCGCCTGGGGATACGAAGGATCGGCTTCGTAAACAACGGTACGAGTCATATGATTGTGGCAGTTCCGAAGGAATTCATTGGAGCTTATAGCATCGCCACGAACATCTGGAGGAAGTGCTGCGGCAAATTCGCGTACTTGCTCGAGGTTAGCACCTATGTCGAGTCCAGGGATATTCAGGATAAGACTCAGTAGTGCAAATGTTGCGCAGGCATCCTCAACAGTCTGAGGAGCCCAAAATACAGGAGCATCAGGAGAAAGTTGCCCACCGGCGTTCAAGGCAGCTTGGCGGTGTCCTGGTGTCCACTTAAATAGAAAGATAACTCCATATATACCAGCCGAAGCTCCGGTAACAGCCCGAAGAGAGTCTGCATCAATTCCAAGAGATTCATGGAATGCTATATTGCGTACTCCCCAACTCTCAACGAGTTCTGAAAACACGCCGGGGTCACTTTCAACTGCTCGCCACATGTCCGTGCTGACTGTTGAATCATCACCACGATAAGGACGCTCATATGTATCTGCGCTGTAAACGAATAAAAAGAACAATCTACGTTCCTTTAATCTGAATTAGCTCCGCGTTTATATTGCCAGGAATCAAAAAATTGAGTACACTCTCCTGAATCACATTTACCTGATGACTGCAGGTGAGTGAGGCTTCTTATATTGATCACGTTCGCTGGGCACCTCTGTCCCATAAAATGTTATTGACAACTGCGCATTTTACAACATCGATTGCTGCAACCGCATCCTCTTTACTGTCATGCTCACCTGACTGGATACGGCGACTTAGGTACTTCCAACAGAGATCTTTCAGGGGCCATTTCCTCTTGCGAACGGCAGGAAAGAGCAACGATGTATCTAAAATGCGTGAATGTATGATCCGCAACACAGCTAAATCGTTGTCGAGACCATGGCCGACAATAATTGTATCTGCATCCACGTACTCCCATAGGGCAGCCCTGGCTTCTTCATATGAAAGTGTTGGGAAATGTACGCCATCCAGCGTTACACCCATCTCAATGTCACTAACGCCACTAAACCGTGTGTTCAGGTCTAAAACTGTACCCTTTGGCCTCACAAGTCTGTCGAGAACGAGCTTGCCGGTATCAAAGTCAACTACCGTCAGTCGTACCATTTCCATCCCGTTTGAAGTATATGACATTTCGCAGTCGATTCCAGCAGCCCATAATCGACTTTGGTCACTCTCCGGCGTGTTGATGAAAGGCTCCACTGTGGCAAGTTGACGTTCATCCTGAAGCTTGTATACGTGTGTCTCACGAATCTCACAACCATTACCGTGAGACTCTGGCTCGCCACAACAAGGATACGTAGCGCTAAGTCCTCCACCCTTACGGGTATTGTTCTGTACCCACTGTCGCCTCAGGAGATGAAATCTGCATTCCCCTTCCAGCCTATCTCGACGCACCTTAAGCTGACAGCGTGCGCACGAAACCATTTCTGGGAGATCAATAGGTTCCGGAATCTCTACACAGAATCCTTCTGCCCGCAATGCAACCTGAGACGCCAGTAATCGTGGAACTTTTTCTCTCCACTCTTCGCTCCTGTCCCTCACGGCAGGACTGTCTGTCAGGTGCATTTTGAGAGAAATCTCACGAACAAGGGTCCGAATTCGGCCCGTATAAATCGCTGCTGAAGATTCTCGGGCTACATCAGCCTCGAGTGTTACTGCTCGGCTGTCGGGCTCCGTCGCACCTGCTTCACTGAGTTTATCTCGTAAAATTTGTACAAATCGGACACGTTGAGAGTGCGAAGCTGGCGCATTATTCACAGTCTCGGGTGCGAGAATACGTGGCTTTTTCGTCAATCGTTCGCTAGGTTGTGATTCCGCGCCCTCAGCACAACTAGATCTAGTACGGGCCTCAATGACACGCTTCGGAAGAGTTTCTGCGTTCGCAATAGAATGCGAAAAAATGCAGTTGCCGAGTGTGCATCCAGAACCATCAGGACAGCTTACATTCTTGAATAACCCAGTCCGGCTACGAAACATGAGGGCGGTGAGGCCAAGTTTCGGCCAAGCTCCAGCTTAGAAGATATCCCATCAGTCTGGCACAAGTCAAGCTGGGCGTATGAGGGTCTACTGGCCGCGCGAGTGCCGTGGTAAAGGGGGAATCATAGTAGGCTGGAAAAACTCTGCTAATGAATATGTCGTGATCTGTGAGATGGATCGTATCCCAGTATCGCCGCTAGTAGCCGTTGGTTACATTGAGCGCGGTGACACACGCCAAAATAGACGCACGTTACCTCTCAGTGTTTGTTTCAATCGGGGCGATGATATCCCTCAGATATCTCCTAGCGCTACTATTGTTATATACGAACCGCCTAATGGTAAGTGGATGCACTACCTTTCTTTGAAGCCAATCCGCATCCACTCGGCCCCCTCTAAAGCTCGCTGCGAAGCTATCCCATTGGAGGAGCACTGCATAGCCCCCCCTGCAAATAAATACACGGCCGGCATTGCATTGGAGACTGCCATTCGTCAGATAAACCAGGCACGACATGTAGCATCGCTCCTTCTCGACCAGCGTGGTCTAGGAGTAGACGGATTGACGGATCGCACAGGTTCTCCACAGCCTTTTACGGGACAGAATCAATCAATAATACCTCCACATCGTATCTTGATTACAGCTGTGACTTGGATGGCACAGTTCTTACAGAAATTGCTTTGGGCATTGGAGGTGGGGCCATGGAGGCATCTCGGCTGTGCTCAGCAGCTACGACTCAGAACTCGCAGACTTGCATATGTACCACAGCAGTGGCTGGGTGCCAAAACAGGAGGGCGCAACGAGGAGTACATTCGCCTATACAACTCGGTGTGGTTGGCTGCGAACGATATCATCTTGGGCCTCAATGTCTGTCATATTCTTACAACTCACTCGGTAATTTTGAGCGAGAGGATTGCAGCGGTTCTCACTGCGGCCGGTCCACGTCTGACGTCTGCTGTAGTGTGGCTCACTGCATCTCCAGCGGGTCTCAAGCTGAATGCGGAGCTTGCTCGACTGTTTGCAGATATCGTCATCTGGACACTGATGTTATGGTCACATTTAGTGAACGTGCTTCTGACTCCCGAAGTAATCAAATCGGTTATAAATTTTATTGCATACGCTGGAATCCTGGGCGTGACAATGCAACTTGCCTTGGCAAGTGATGCGCTAGCGCTAGTCACCGCACCGCTCGCATGCTTTTATGTTGCAGGCGCGCGAATATACCGCGCCCAGCTCCTGTTACTCGCTGCACTTTTCCGCGTGTTTCGAGGTAAGAAATACAATGCTCTCCGAAAGCGGGTTGATGCCGGAGACTTTGATCTTGCTCAGCTTCTTATCAGCACAATTTTATTCACAATTGCATTGTTCTTGCTGCCAACAGTATGGGCATTTTATGCGATGTTTGCTGCTGCACGGATAACAGCTGTGCTAGCTTTGGCAGTTGTTGAATTCGCTCTCGCAGTTCTAAATCATTTCCCGCTATTCCCGATCCTATTGCGACTCAAGTCTCCGGGCCGGGTTCCCGGGGGCCTCCGCTTTGTTCGTGTTTCACCCCAAGTGCTACGGCTCAGGTCTAAGCCGATAGCTGTTTCAAACTTGTTCCAACAATATAGCGTTGCGGCCAGCCATTTGGTAGCACACTACACGTCGCTGGCCTTCTTATGGGGTCTCTTGACAGGTGAAAGGCTAGTTGGTCACCGCGCAGAACTTTATGGAGTACTCGAAGGAACTATTCCGGGTCAGCTACTAACACCTACTGAATTACAGCAAGCATTAGAACGCGGAAAAATCTAGTCTAAATAAGTGTGACAGTGGCTATCTTAAACCAGCTAGGGAAGAAAACGAGTGAAAAATGCAAGAGGTTAGAATCCATTAGCAGGACCATGTGCACCTTAAAACGCCACCTCAATAGACATTAACCCGATTTATTGCTAGTGGGCAACACCTGCTCGGTCTGCTTTTGCTGGGCGACCTTGGCTATAGCGTAAACAAGACCCGCTGCAAAACCTAGGACTATAGAGAGGACCTTGGTTCCGGTGACCACAGAATCGAAGAAAAAGAGTCCCAGTACTGCGATGGGTAGTTTGTTCAGAGCGCCAACCATAGAGTAAGTAGTCGAGCTCGTTACTCGGATGCACCATCCAGTGCAGTACGAGATACCCAAGCTCAGAACACCAGTGATGACCATCATTGCTATGATAGACGTACGGTTCTCTGGTGGAAAATTGGCACGTATGTTTGCTGACGACCAATCTTCAAAGATTAGGGACCACACAGCAAACACAGGAATAGAGAGCAAGTTGTTATAAAATGTGGTATCCAGATCCTTGAAACCCAAAAGCTTCATTCGCTTCCGCAGCGACAGTACGAACGCTGCTTGCGAGAAGCAGTTGCTGAACATCCATGCGTAGCCGAGGAGCTGAGTGCCAACGTCAGTGGTGGTCGTAGTGCTGGGAGCGCTAAGATCGGACCACGCGGCCACAACAGAGCTGAGCACAATCAGACCAAAGCTGCCGAGTACCATTGGTGTCACCTTACCATTAAACCATAACACCTCACCGTATGCAATCACGATAATAGTAAGATTCTTGAAGATAGTGAAAACAGGAACCGACAAGTACTGCATGGCCTTTGACGCAGTATATATCATCAGCACAAGAAGGAACGAGATCGGGAACCATTTCTTTGCGTCGTCGTAGTTGTAGCTTCGGAACTTAGCGACGCCGAGACCGCGTAAAGTGATCAGTACAGCCAGACATGACAGTGCCTGTACTGCCAGAACAACACAGTTCAAATTGAAGTGCGTCCCGCTAAGAACAAACTTGTTGCCTAGAGTCATCACTATAGATGACGCACAGTAGCTGGCAATAGCCAGCGAAGGGCTGTTGGCCAAGCTCGTTTCTGCCATGTCAGGTAGTAGATGTATAAATTTGTCAGACGCGTGTCTCCTTGAGAAGTGAGTTGGCACTTAATCGTGATCCGCGCGCGTACTAGCCTTACGCTTACGTCGGAGGTATTATTACCCAATTTTATAGAGGTCCGGTTTTGTGCGTAAGGATATTCACTGAAGTTCAGAGGTTGTAATGGAAACGGCATCGTTGCCGGGATGGGAGGAGTTATTCCGTACACAGCCTGTGGCTGAAATCAGGCAACTTGAGGCACGCCTGCGTCGGGAGACTGCTACACATGCTTCCGAGCTCCACCAACTCGTGGGATCCCGACATGAAGATGTCATATCACTCGCAGACGCGATTTCGGCTTTGTGTTGCCATTTCAATGAGCAAGTACTCGAACTAGAGCGGGAGTCCTCTTTCCGTTCAAGAATTGCTCTACCCTCGCGACGAAAATTGACCGTCCCACCTGAGGAATGGGGTCGGCTGCTAGCACTATGCGACCACTTTCTAGCTCGCAATCGCCTGGCTTACGCTTCCAGAGTACTCATGGTCGCAGAAATCGCCTCGAGAAGCTCAGGATTTCATGCGTCTGATGATAGATCCGAGGCTGATGAACGCAGAAGACTGCTGGAGAAAATTGTTGACCGATGGTGCGCGCGAGAAGATGCTGTGAATCAGGACATGTACCATTGCGCATTGATCATTCTCAGAATGAACCCCTCGACTCTGGTTGAAACGATAATATCGCATAGGCGAGCGCATATTGAGCAGCTTCTTAGTGAAAAGAGGATAACGCAGGCCATAGCTGCAATAGATGCTGCGCTATTTGTGCTCTCTCAACTCACAGGGGATTTATGCAAGCTAAGATTATCGCGTAGAAGATTATTGGATACACCTGAGTTCGCCAACGTTCCCAATCAGTGGCTAGATGGTCTGCGCTCTTTCCCAGACACTTGCTACAATGATGAAGAGGTTCCTGACTTAAGTGACGGCGTTGAAACACTCCAAATTGGTCCAGCTCTAGCTTCTTCCCTCGATTCTTTGTTTGATGAAGTTAGCGCGTCCGAGGCCTGTCGCCGATTCTCTAGGATTGCAGAAAATGTACGCGATGCTGCTGAATTCAGGCAGCTGCGGGGTGTTCTGAGGAAAGTATTTGCAATCTTTGATCTTAAGCTGCGCTCTTTAGTGAGTACGGAGGTTAAGCTTGATTCTCCTGAAGTTGCGGATGAATGGGGTTCAGGGATTGCTTCCCTGCAACAAGAGCTGCGCGTTATGGAGACACGCACAGCACGTCAGGTGACAGCAGTAGATAAAGCGATTGGAGACGATGTCGCTGAGCTAGCAGTCGCTGTCTCTAAATGCGTACTGGAACAAGCCCAGGTGACGTATAAGTCTGCGAGGGATGCGCTTATATCTTCTGCCGAGGCTCCAGCTATTATCATCACCTCGGTAGCCGCATTGGACGCAAATTGGGCTAGTCTGGGTGGCGCTCCGGCAGAGACTCCCATAATACCGTACCAAAGGCTGGCCGAGCAACTGATATCGACTTGGGATTCCCGTGTTGGGCCAGACGGAGATATTCGCGGAAGTCTCTGGAGACTGGCACGAGCAATGGATAAGGCATTGGCCCCACATCTATGGTCTCCAGCATTGCTTGATGTTCTCAGGAAACTGGCGATTAAACATTTAGAGGCTGTTGGTGGCGATCATGAAGCTGCTGGAGCTTTGTTTGCGAACTCCGATGGAGATCGCAGCAGGCTTCTTTTGCAACCACTTGTACCGTGACTAGATAAAACTTTTAATATGTCATAAAATGTAATTACATGTATAATTTAGTCGTCGTTAGTGCTTCCCGCCCTCACTGCTGCTGGGTTAGCTGGTCTTGGCTCCACCAAACGGTCATCGGTCTTGACCGCAACGGCCTGCCCAAGATTTTGTATTGGTATGTCATGTGGATTTCGTTCTTCTGAAGACAGTCCATATGAAGGGACGACGGCAGGCAGGTCTCCAACCGGTGCATTTGCACCAGAGGTCGGAAGAGCAGACGGGGATGTGCTAATAGAGGTCATATCTGTATCCCCATTTAAGGGTCCCTCTTTGGCCTGTCGGTCCCGCTCAGCAATCTCAGCTGCAGTCAGAAACCTGCCTCCTTGGCCACGGGGCCGTCGCATTGCATGCTTGTGTCGTGACTCGTGAAGATAGGGCCGTCTTCCAGGTGCAGACTTATGGGCCTCTTCAAGCCTAGCGCGAGTAATTCTTCGCTTGAGGATCCGATGGTATTGCTTGGCATTCACGTAAAACGGCTGCTCTGCCCCAGAATTTGCCTCCATCAAACCCGCTATGACGCGTGACGGTTAGTCAACGCCCCGGCCCTGATGCACTTGGGATCGACAGAGCGTGAGCCGGAAAGGATCTCTTATTCACTTAATTTTCACCGCGAAGACTCATACACGCGGAGATAGCGTTTGGCCAGTTCAATTTCTCGGGAGGAGCCCGAGCCGTGTGCAACCTGATCTATTCTCGCGAGTCCCCGCGTTTTCCAACTGTGTTCCATTTCCCTCCGCCGTATACGGGTCTCATGCCTCCGTACATCGACTAGCGGCTCGTAAGCAGGACGGGACCTATGTCCGGTCTGTGTTGCTGTAGTCAAAGCGGTCGCTAGGCCACCACCTAAGCTAAGCTTTGAAAGCGGGTTCATAGATGTTATTAGTCGCTGAACAAATGATGTTAGGCTGTGCGAGACTTTCACTGAGAATGGTCTGTGGCCATTTAAGTTCTTAGCACCGAGCCTGGCACGAGAGAGCACTGGACGTCGCTGGCGCAATCGATCGAACCGATCACGTTTTTGTATGCTTGGCATTTTGTCGTACGTTACTTCGGTCTAATTGAATTATATATAAATCTTTACCTCTTATCTTTAGCGTGTCGCTACAAGATTATGAGGCGGATAACTACCTTATGTAATATACATAGTGCAGCAGGTTCCCCATAATTTGGAACTTGTGGAAGGCTGAGAGGGCCCATATATGTAACACAATGGTCGTATCAATTGTGCGTTCCGATAGACAGCTTACACGTAAAATCCGCAATTTCCCTGGCTCAACCTTCAAACTTCCGTGAAGCTTTCGCCCTGCATTTTATCATTAAAAATTTGAGCATCCTTTGCCTTGACACAAAACCAATTCTAGGACTATGATCTCTGAGTTACAATCGGAGTCAGCATTGGATTCAAAAGTCAAGAACGTCTTAACTTCACAGATTGAGCTTCGGTAGCGTTCATATTCCACCATAGGTGGTCGCAAGATATCCCTATGGATCTTTATTAGAAGATAAGAATGACCGGAACTCCAGGGCTCCGTCTATCTCTGATATATGGACTTTGAGATTGGCTCAGCCCAAGTCTCGCAATACGCTGAATGACAATACCGGCGCCAAAAGAAGCGTAGCAGACCCTTATTTCAAATTGCTGTTCTAAAATTCTAAAGTAACAGTTTGTTTCTGCGAATCTGAAACCAGTTCGGAATACTTCAGAACTTTTGTCTCAGTACACGAGTGAAAAGCTTAGGGAGTTCACACGATATAGATTTCATATGCTGAATTGTCCCAGATCAATGCATCCACTGGCGTCGGATTCATCCTACCTGCATCGCTGAGCGATAGATTAAAACAGTCACGCGGCTATTGTTCCGGAATGTGCTCGAAAACGTTGACGGGTGCCCGAGATCTTGTCATCACCTGGATTACTACTAACTTACCCAAGGTGTGGTGGGTATTAGTGAAAAATATTAAGGGCATATATATTTAGTCCCCTCCCGCGCATCTCCGTAATTTGGACAATGAATGAAGACCATAAAACTAAGAAACAGCGGCTAGGATCGCCGTCTGAAGATATGTTCCCGAGTGTTGGAGACCAGGCGGAAAATGTGGACAATGGACCGGGTGTCATTGAGGCTAAGGATATACCAACCACAGGAGCCACTGATGCTCTTGGCAGACCTGTTCAAGAAATCGAAAGTCTATGTATGAACTGTCATGAGCAAGGCACTACTCGCATGTTGTTCACCTCGATTCCTCGTTTCCGCGAGGTAGTGGTGATGAGCTTCGAATGCCCTCATTGTGGCTTCAAGAGCGCAGAAGTTCAGAATGCGGCAGAAATTCAAGAGAGAGGTGGGCATACTACGGTCAAGCTCCAGGAGCCTGCGGACATAAGCCGTCAAGTGGTCAAGAGCGAGCATGCTACTGTCAGATTCCCAGAGCTTGATGTGGAGATCCCTCCTGGATCTGGACGTGTCACCACTATTGAGGGTTTGTTAGCGGGCATGCGCGATGACTTAGAGCATGACCAACCAATTCGTCGTGCTGTTGATCCGGCGCTCTATGAGAAAGTTGAAGAGGTACGATCGAAGCTCGAAAAAGCATTGGAGGGCCAGACATTGCCGATGACTTTCATTCTTGATGATCCTTCGGGCAATTCATTCGTAATGTATGAACCTCAGGAGCAGTCTAGTGGCAAATGGGTGCACAAGGAGTACTACCGGACTCCAACTCAATCCCGTCAGATAGGACTTGCTGTACCCACGGATGAGGATCATCGAAACGCATCAGTGGCCACACAGATAGCTGAATCGGCTGCAAATGATACCGAGTTTGATACTGGCGTTCCGGCAGAAATGCGCGATGAGGTGCAAACCTTTGACGGCGTGTGCCCTTCCTGCCACTCACCTGCGCCCACAAAGATGAAGATGGTCAACATACCTCATTTTCGTGATGTTATTATAATGTCCACGACATGCAGTGAGTGCGGATTCAAAAATAATGAAGTGAAAACTGGCGGTGCTGTACCGGACCACGGTCGTAAGATCACTCTCAAGGTTGTAGAACCCGAAGATTTAAGTCGCGATATTTTGAAAAGCGAGACATGTACTCTGAGGTTCCCCGAGCTTGACTTAGATCTAGCTGCTGGTACTCTTGGTGGCCGCTTCACCACTATTGAAGGTCTCTTGAAACAAGTATACGAAGAGTTGGAGACAAAGGTATTCGAGCGCGATGCCGATTCGATGGACGAGGAGACAAAGCGGAGATGGGCTGCATTCTTGGCTCGTCTTCAGACAGCGATTGATGGAGTTTTGCCATTCGTTGTTCACATGGAGGATCCGCTAGCTGCCTCTTACATCCAGAACGTGTATGCACCAGACCCTGATCCCAATATGGAGATCGAGGACTACACTAGGACTGAAGAAGAAAATGAGGAACTAGGTATCACAGACATGGCCGTTTAAATTTTAATTCATCCATTATTTATTTCGTAGGAAGCGATAAGAAACTTCACAATGACATATGGGTTCCTTCGTTGTACCATCACTGCTGATAGGTAAGCGAGGCGATCTGCGATTTGTTTTTTCCAAGTCCTGTGAGTGCAGCAAGATATCGCTACCAGAATAATGTTTGGTCGGCGATATATCCACTTAAGTACAGATTTAGTACATCGGCTTGCCAATGCGCCTAAAGTAGGTGTTGTTATTGTTGGAGGTGGTCATGCTGGTGTTGAGGCTGCGGCTGCGGTGGCTCGCCAGGGCGTTAATGCAGCACTAATAACTCCCTCAAAGTCCAACTTAGGTGTCTGCTCGTGTAACCCTAGTTTTGGAGGTGTCGGTAAGGGTACTCTTCTGCGCGAGGTCGATGCCCTTGATGGTGTTGCGGGACGTATGGTTGATCGCGCTGGAATCTGCTTCCAAACGCTCAATCGGTCTAAGGGTCCAGCGGTATGGGGACCACGGGCACAGATTGACCGCAAGATTTACCAGCGCGAAGTGCAGAAGGAGTTGGAATCTTATTCTCCTCACCTGAATATAGTTGAAGATTCAGTCGAAGATCTGATCTTAGACTCCGGAAAAGTAGCCGGTGTTGTCCTGGAATCTGGAACTGTGATGCAGACAGATAGCGTGGTTGTGACTACTGGTACATTTCTAGGGGCTGAGCTACACTTTGGCCTGGAGGTGCGGCCGGGCGGACGGATTGGCGAGCGGGCCACCTATGGTCTTCCAAAAACATTTCGAGATGCTGGCTTCAAGTTAGGGAGACTAAAAACTGGAACACCGCCACGTATTGATGGGCGTACTATTGAATATGCTGGGCTGGCTTGCCAGGAGCCTGAAATTCCTCCCAGGCCGTTCAGCTATATGAATTCAACCGTGGCATTGGCAGACCGCCAGCAGCCAAATTACCTAACTGCTACGACCCCTGAAACGCATGAAATTCTGCGAAAGAACTTACATCTAAATGTTCACCTTAAGGAGGAGGTAAATGGACCGAGATACTGTCCTTCTATCGAATCCAAAGTCCAGCGATTTGCAGATAAGCAGTCGCACCATGTGTGGCTAGAGCCCGAAGGGTTGGATACCCCTGTCGTCTACCCCAATGGTATTTCTATTTCCATGCCTGCAGATGTCCAACGAGCTGCTTTGAAGACTATACCTGGTTTACAAAATGCCACAATGCTTCAGCAAGGTTACGGCGTGGAATACGACTTTGTAGACCCGCAACAGTTACTTGCAACACTTGAGACCAAGCTTGTTAATGGTTTATATCTTGCTGGTCAGATAAATGGCACCACTGGATACGAGGAGGCCGCTGTCCAAGGAGTTGTTGCAGGACTCAATGCAGGTCGACGCACCCGTGGCTTGGCTGGTCACGTTTTCCGTCGTTGCGATGGCTACCTGGGTGTTTTGATAGATGACCTTGTAACTCAAGGCGTAAGCGAACCCTACCGCATGTTCACTTCGCGGTCAGAGTTTCGATTTACGGTACGAGCCGACAATGCTGACCTCCGTCTGACAGAATTGGGGCATGCTTTAGGTATTGTATCTCAAGCTCGACTGGAAAACGTTCTGTCCGCTCGCAGTGACATTGCAGATGTAATGCAGATGCTTTCTACAACTAAGCTCACCCCGCGAGATTGGAGCCGCCGCACGGGTCATGGAAACTGGAGTTCCATTTCTGAGAAGCGGTCAGGATTTGATATTCTAAGAAATAATGATGCTGATGTGCATAAGTTCTGGACTGTACTGCCACAACTCTCCAACTATTCTTCGCGTATCCTAGAACAGGTCGATCTTGATGCAAAATATGAGCTCTATATTCGCCGCGAGGCTTCCCAAGTACGCGCGTTCAATGCGGAAGAAGATCTGGAGATACCTAATGGAATCAACTACTTTGCTCTTGATTCCCTTTCGAATGAGTGCAAACTTGCTCTCGATAGCGTCCGGCCTGCCACGCTTGGACAAGCTGCTCGCATACGAGGTGTAACACCGACAGCCCGCATTCTACTTTTAGAGCACGTCAAGAGATCTAGGTCATCTGCTGTTAAGTCATTTGCATAATAATAGTGCATTAAATTATTATAATCCTTCGTTTTATTTTGAATAAACTGAAATCTTGCGGATAGAAACAAGAGCTTCGAACTCGAGGTTCTGATTACTGAGCTGAAATATTATTACTTTGGGTACAAAAAATATGGCCGACGAGTTGGACGATTTATTGGACTATAAACTGTCAGATTCGGATAATGAAAGAGCAGAGATCGTTTCAATCGATGAAGATGAGGCGAGTGTCTCCAAATTTTCTGCTTTAAAGGGCAGCAGCTCCGCGCCATCGAACTTGGCGGTTAAGAGCCGATCTGAAGACGTGAAGGATGCCGGAGAGCCGCCCCGTAAGAAGGGCAAGAAAAATAGCGGGAGCAGCCTTCACGATAAGAGAAAAGCAGTGATGGAACAACAGGCAACTCAAAAGCGCGATATAAGTCGTCTCAGCCCAGCAATTATTGCGGATTACATTTTAAACAAATTAAAGCGTGCGAACAGCGAGTTATCGGTTCTCGAACTCCAAGACAGAGCTGTTCCAGAATCTCGGATTGTCGACACATCGGACTTCACCAATGAGCGAGGTCTTGAAACATTCCCGCTTTTTTTCCAGCATTTTAAGCTGAACCAGTCACCATCTGTGCCTAACGCATTGGTTCTGGTATTGTCAATCTCTGCTATCCGAGTTTGCGATGTATCCCGTAGCCTGCGGAGTATTCAAAACGGAGCTCTGAAACTCATAACTAAAAACAAATTGGAATACGATCAAAAGGCGCTGGCGTCACCATCTTTCGTTGCGGTAAGTACTCCTGGCCGAGTGAGGAAATTGACTGCTCAGAAAACTCTAGATATAAACCGTGTGGGTGTCGTGGTTGTTGATTCTACATTTTTGGATATCAAGAAGCTGAGTGTGTGGGATCTCCCTGAGACTATACCGCTAATATCTGAGCTTGCTCAGAAAGGTGTCAAGGTTTATTTATTCTAATTTTACATTTCTTATAGCTTGCGACCCCAAGTCTTCGTGACTTTCCAACAGTCTCGGCTGATTGACGTAAAGCAATTTATGCTACTCTTAACAGGCATGGGGAAAAAAGGAAAAAAGAAGGACGAGTAGGCTAAATCTATTTGTCACTGGCACTGTCTATGAAATCGGCAGGAGGAATGAAGAAAAGTGCTCCAGTTTTAGCCACGCTATAGTCCAGGATTCGATCATAGTTTCCTTTAGGCTTTCCAATAAACATGTTGTGTAACATCTCCTCCAATATTGCCGGTTTACGACAGTATCCGATAAAATAAGTTCCAAACTCGTCGTCTCCTACTGAGCCAAATGGCATGTTGTCACGAAGAATCTCTTGGGCCTCGCCCGTCTCGGGGTCATCGTCCAGGTTAGTGAGCACATTGTGTGCATACGAAGGCTTCGCGTCATCATCGAGCTCTATGTCGGAGAGTTTTTCCCTACCAATGATTTTTTCCTGAGTTTCTACAGGAGTTGAATCCCATTTCTCGAGGTCATGCAGATACTTCTGCACAATCACATAGCTTCCACCTACAAACTCGTCACTCTCCTCGTCTTCCTTAATAACGGTAGCCGTGATAGCGGCATCTCCCTTAGGGTTCTCGGTGCCATCCACAAAGCCGAGAAGATCACGCTCATCGAAGTATTGGAATCCATGAACCTCGTCAATTACTTTCGCATGTCCTTTGAGTTTCGAGGTAAGAGCATGTGCAACTTCGAATACAATATCCTGCCGTCTACCACGAAGATGGAAGAGCAGATCAGCACCAGGAGTCGAAGGAGCAGTGTGTGCACCTTTCAATTCCTTGAATGGGTGTAGATCCTTGGGACGCGGCTGATGAGGGAATAGCATATCCCATGCGTCTGATCCGATACCAGCAATAGCCGACAGTTCACCGTCTGGTACCCGCATTCCCACTGATCTTGTGATTCCGCTGAGCCCGGCAAGATTCTCTTTTACTTTATTCAATGCCTCATCAGAGTTTGATTCAAGTTTGAAGACAAGAAAGATGGCAGCAGATGTCAACTTGGACGTAACTGCCTGTGCCAAACTCACTGGATTTCCGGTAAACTTTACTTTTTTGGCAATTGGGCACGACATGGTTTCTCCGCTGGAACTAGGCCAATAAGGATCTCCTTAATAACGCTATATACTCGTGTTCGTCCGGTGACTAACGCAAAGTGAATCTAGATCTTGTTTGCTGCTTAGCGATGAAGCTGATGCAAGTGAGAGAAGGAATTATATCACTAGCCCTTGGTCCTAAATAAGAAATGCACGATTATTCCACGATATATGCTAATTATAGAGTTTCTACAGCGTCCTTAACGCAATAGTGAGAGATGCACGAGGTTTTTTTGCTTTGGTGCGTCGTTTAGGTTATTTTTACACAAATGTGGGACACTTGCAGCCACACCCCGACGGACATTCTGATGCTTGCACCCACCACTTCTCGGAACAATTGGAGTGCATGACGTGTTGACAGATTTCACACGGAGAAAATCGTGTCCGAATAGGCCGTCCGCAGTAAATGCAGACATCGCGGCGCATTTCTACTGAAACGCTAAACGCCCCGTGGTCATCAATATCTGTGTCCTTTAGCACCTCCAGACGGGCAATTTCAAGTCCCCAGGCGCCCAGAAGATGTGCATAAGCTCGACGCCATTTCTCAAGTCGAGGGCGCCACTCTTTCCACGTCGAAATTGTGCCCTCAACAGCCGGAACTCCGCTGGTTACACCCTCAGTATCGTATATGGCATGGTCAACTATCTGTAGCGAGATCCTCTGAACTAGGTTCGGACTTGATACCAGATCAGGAGGAACGGTGCCTAGAAGTGATCCCGGATCTCCAGGCTGGGATGCAGAGCCTAACATTGACCCTGCAGAAGGCGTGATAGTACCGGACGCCAAGCCACTGAGTGAGTAGACTGCTGGACTGTGAGTTACTCCTGGCGCTAGAGAGCTAATGCTCGGCGCATGTCGGCCAGCGCTTGGAATAGCTGCTGTGATTATTGACGAGCTTGGAAACGAACCTAAGGCAGTGTTGGGGCTCGACGAGCTTCCCCCAGTATCTGCCAAAGAGACTTGAGTTCCCCTGCGAGTTAAGCGTGGCGTTGGCGTCGCCGAAAAGTCAAAGCCATTCCATGAAGTAGACGTGACGCTTGCCTGTCTGTAATGCTGAGCTGTTTGTAGTGGAGTAGTGGCTCGAGTTCCTGCACGGCGCTGGGCTAAGGCAATTACCTGAGGAGTGGTTGTGAATTGAAAAGTAGTGACAGTTTTAGCATCCGGGTATTTTGTTGATGGCTCATGTACAGATGCTAGTTCCGCCGCATAATCTTCAAACTGGCGACTGTAACTCAAAAGCACACAGGCTAGCGAAGCCAAAAGTTGGACTTTCTGTCTTGCTTCGAGATAGTCTGCCGCAGCTTGGAGCATATGCCGGGGACCAAGGGGGTTATTACCCCATTCATTGATGAATGGAAGCTGCAGTTCGGGTGGCGGTCGGTCGTCAGAAATAGTAGATGGCGTCCTCGGAAAGAGCAGTGCTTCTCCAAGACGCCAGAAGTAGGCATCTTCAGGAAGACCAAGCTCAGTCGCGACACTTGCATTGTGCTGAAAGAGTACAGCAGGATCTTCACCAGAAAAGTCAAGGCGATACCTGGCAGCTACATCTGGCCGGCTTGGCATCAAGCTATTAAAATCGGTAAAAGTGACCTTGGTTTCAGCTAGTTCGATATCTGCTGTTTTTGCGACATCAGATTCCGCAGCCGAGTCATTAAGACTTCGTGAACCTTGCGGCACTTTGGCGTTACTGCTGGGGGCTGCTGCCGCCGTCGTGATTCTTACAGCAGCTGCAGACCAGTTAGCTGCTCCTAACATTAGTGCAGCTCCTTCTGGAGTCTCGAAATCGTCAGAGTCTGAAGCGTATAACATATTTGAGTCCGAGCCTTCGGAATCACCGAAAACGCGATCTAGTGGGAGAGGTCCTGTTTCAACAGCATCTTCGGGCTTTCGATTGAAAAATGTGATGAGGATGCCAGAAGCAGAGAATACGGCTCCGCATCGTCGAGGCAGAGGTGTATTGTCAACTGCCTTAGGCTGTAAGTCACCCAGCACGCCCGCTGTAGCTTCTATCCTGTCCGATACAACAGATATATCCGTGTCGTCAGCATCATCATCATCATCCTCATCATCATCATCCTCATCATCATAATCATCATCATCATTGAAATCGCCATCACCGTCGTTCTCGCTATCAGCCCCATCATCTGAATTTGACATTGAGGTGTTGGAAGGAGACCAATCGACAGGATCAACAGCATCCGCCTCAGCCGCAGTGATGAATGCTTCTAATAAGGGTTTCTCACCCATCAGATAGCGCACAGCAAACTCCAAAGCAGGAACTCCGTTCTTAGCAAGCTCCTTTGCTGCCTCTTCTAGATACGCATCCATTTCTGCGAGCTTATTAGGAGGGACATTGGGGTCCTCCTCTATGGTTAGATGCGCCGGCTGCCAAGGATATTCAGGTGGGAATCGCGCTGACACGCGAAGAAGAGTGAAGTTTTCGTCACTGTCCACTGGACCTCGTAATGTCAATACACATAAACCCGTTGCTACGTCAATCATCTCAAAAATAATTTTCGGGAATGTTGTCGACACGTGTGTTACTTCGTGTGAGAGGCAGCCTCGTTTTGTTGAGCCATTACCACGCACATTAGAACCAGAGTGCGGTAAAAGTGACTCTCTTCGTCGGCTTGGGCTAAACGCACTCACAAACATATTTTCTGGTGTGACCATCTGATTGCCAACTTGAACACCAGCAATCCAATCAAGCTGACCCATATGGCCACGTTGGGCTTGTTGCCGCATAAACGGCAAGTCAAAGTAAGTACGACTTGCTGAGGGAAGTGGGGTAGTCTCCTGTGGTTCTGCGTGGTATGAGACGTGCGACTTTCGAGGATATTTAACATCAGCGAGACTACCGTTTGGCGCGACTTTGGCCATAATAGAGTCAGGAATGTTCCAAATCCGGAGATTGCTGTCTCTAGACCACGTTACGAGGTCCCAAATATTTCCATCAGTATCTGAGCGTCGCCAAATGACGTCGCGAATCGCTTGTTCATGGCCTGTGTACGTTGCAATAGAAAGCTCCTCAAGTGGGACTTCTTGATCTGTTCTAGTGTTAATATTTGCCAATATTGCATTATTACACCCTCCTCTCAAGGGTGCTATGAAGCATCCATGGCCAATTGGTGTTGGTTTTGCTCGCCAAATAGGGAAATCTGTGACTATAGTGTTCATGGGTGTCTGCAGATCGCTAGAGCTTTGCTCTGTTTTAAGTGCTGAGATATCCCATCTCTTTAGCTTCCGATCTGTTGAGCATGTCAAGATGTGACCGTCGGAATCAAAGCTGAGGCCATTTAATTTGCCCGTGTGAGCGCGAACGCTGAGCAACGGTCGGTTATGTTTACGCGCATCCCACAGCACAAACCGAGAGTCATGAGCTGACACAATCTGGTTTGAGTCCTTCGGTGACCACTTTGCCTGAGCTGCGCCAGCTACGAAGTCCTCAAAAACGAGAGTCGAACTCCCCGGGGCACGTAGATCCCAAGCCCTTACAGTAGTGTCAATCGAGGCTGTTACCAATAGATCCGGCCTAAGCAATCCGAAATTGACATCTGTGACGGCACGGCGATGCCCGCGGAGCACGTGCTCAACCGCACGGTGACTTGGGAGTGCTAGATTCCACACGACACCCGTAGCATTACTTGTAGATACAACCCACGTAGGCCGTGAGCTATCCGGGCACCATTGAATGTTTGCAACCTCTGCAGCTGATCGCAATGGCATCCATCGTGGCAACGAGTACGGATCGTGAAGATCTAGAACATATAAGCCCGCCCTAGCCGCCAATACGATGTCTGAGCCTCTGGGAGAAGCAGCTATAGCGTCGATTCCAGGATCGACACGCACGGAGAGCTGAGCTGTAGCCATAGTTCCGCAGATATTGGAACTTAATTGGTGTCAACGCTCACTCCTCACCGCCAACTCTTCTTCGAATCGCTGTTCGCCCGCTTGGTTATGTAAGGTTGTAACTATCTTGATCAACAGAAACGTAAATGAGAGGAGCTGTATAACAGTGATATTCACCATCTGAAATGGCTAGCACATATAGGACGTGTTGAGCAATTAGATGGAAATCTCACAACATAGCTAGCAAACATGTAGTATTTATCATCTCTTCAATGTTTTAGGCCTTAAAGCATAAAAATGCGAAGCCCTCATTAGTGAGGGCACTCTCAATGACAGTACGAACACGGTCACGAGGAGCATCTGCACCTTTCCACAGAGAAGAGTCTAAGGAGGCTGATTTTATCGTGTCGAATATCCGCTGCTCAAGTGTATGGGACTCGGGTGTTCGCAGCCTGGTCATCGTAGACCGAACAAATTCGAGGTCGGCTACGGCTTGCAAAGTTCCATGGCGTCCAAGTGCGTCAAACTCACGTAGTCCGTCAAGTACGGCCTGCAGCCAATGATGATGCAATACGGTTAGAGCCTCTCGGGCCTTCTGTGGGCAAAGTTCTTGGAAGCTGGCATGGACACCTACAAGGACAAGCAGACTTTCAAGAATGTAAGGCGAGATGGAAGAAGGAGGATCCCCCCCGCTCTGTGACCACGCAGGCTTGAGACGCTGAATCTCGTCGCGAGCAACTGCACTAAGTCTTGCCCGCTTCTTCTGAGTATAAAGGCCAAAGAGGCCCATCACCAGCTCGTCAAGGGCCGGCTGCGTCACACCTGCAACCGTAGCGGAGTCACCACGGATCGAACGCTCAAACTGTGTATAGATTCGTGGTAGCGCTTTACTACCTATGCGGTCCAGGTTAGCCAATGTCACTAGCACCTTGGTGTCCTGATCCATACCGCGCGGCCGCAGTTGAGAGTTCTGAGAGAGGGACATTCGCTCTGAATCAACTAATGACGCATAAATATTCTGCAGTGAAAGACTCAGAGCAGCGCCGAGGAATCCACCAACTCGCTTCTGGGTCGACGCTGACGGAGTGCTCAGTTTTCGTACGCCGTCCAGCAAAATAAGGTGAAAGGCTTCGAAAAGATCCGAAACACGCTCTACGGCAACACGAGATTCGGCCAGATGCCAGTTGTGAGCAGCGACACCGAAAGTTGTAGAATCTCTCAACCACGTCTCAGCAAGACTCTTGGCAAACTGCTGGCGCGAGGCGGAGACTGCTGATGCAAATGCGTTTTGGGGCCCAAGTAGCTGTGCCACCTCATAAACTGCATCACTGAGGATTGATTCAATACGAACAAGATACTTGCTAGTACTCAAAGCATTTGCAGCTTGCGGTAAAACAGCTATTCGCGCGCCATCGCTTGGTACGCAGGCAGCAGCAAGCTCGCGACTCGCAAGCTCAACAAGATCGCTACATTGAGCTGTTATTCTAGCATCTTGCTGAGGGGTGAGACCCAACGGCCCACGAAGGGACGCACGCTCGCGCCAGAACAGGCACGCATCTGCCAGTGTCGCGCATAGTCGTTCAAAGACATTAGTGATGTCATTCCATTCAGCAATAATGTCAGGGCTGTCCGAATCTACATCTTCAAGATTGTTCACTGCTGTCAGACTTCCTAACCACGGCCCCAGCTCCGGTGTTCTAAATTCATCGCGGGACGTGATTGTACGAAGCTCCTCAAATAGATAGGTAATGCGATTATTGAATGTGGCTACCCGCTTCTGCATCCACTTAAGCGCTGGATTTTTGCGAACACCGGCCTCGACTAGCTTCAACAGTAACGACGCATAGGCCCCTCCGGCAGACGTTTCCATCACCTCTGCCCACAACTGTGATCGGTATGCTTCCACTTCGTATTCTATGAGCGCAGATATACGTTGGGTCATTGCTGCTACAATGTCACTTCCTCTGCTGGAGCCTCCAGAAGCGCCACCGTTGCCATTGCTCCCGCGGCTGGACTGGACAGCGTCGGCCTCCATCACTAGCTGCTTGAGACCTTCCTTCCCACTTGTCCATACTCTGATAAAGCTATCATGATCGTGGGCCTGAGCATACTTGCGCATGATACCTGGAAGCTCAAATACTGCCCTATGGCGATCAAGAGCTTGACTGGCAGCGGTAAAGCGCATAGTCTGCGCACCCAGTACATCCAGCGGTCGTGTACAAAGCGCCAGCCTAGCATTAGCATCATCTACACCACGCGATAGGGCACCGATGGCCGCATTTGGCTGCTGCATACGGGCCATGACTTCGTCAAGTCGTCGCTTCGTGCTCACAAAGTGCTCATAATCATCGTCCACCATGGTCCGGATATCGCCATCTCGCGTCGCAATGGAGCTCTCCAGATGTCTCAGACCACGGCAAAGATCTTCATAGGATGCATTCGCGTGGAGAGTACGCAGAAATAGTCTCGGCTGGAACTGTGGGCTGCTAAGCATGAAGCGTGCCCGCACTCGCTCATTGTTACTATCAACTCCATCTACTGCAACTCCTTGCGCTACCAGAGCTTCGCGTACAGAGTCAGTAGTGCCCAAGGGGTCACGCTCATCGACGGCTACAGCTGCGGATTCGCCGCCAAGTGACGCCATCAGCTGGTCGAACAGCAGGCTTTCGCCGCCTGTCTTCGTATCTTGCGGTTGTTGCAGTATGTCCTGTCCATCAGGTTCAGTCCATCTCGAAGGGAATGGGTCGTCTAGGCCATAGGCCCGCAGCATGCGAKCCATGCTTACAAGCGCTTCAGACAGGCACGCTCCCCGTTCTCTCGCGTCTAGGCTATTAGCGTGGTGGTCCCAGCCAGCTAACTAACTAACTAAGCTTCATTACTCACGATGGATTGGACGTCAACAGATCTTGACGCCAGTCAAGCCAGTGATCCATTTGGCGCGCCTGGTGAGCTTCCTCCTCCGCGGCCAATGGCCCGTGGTCGTGCAGCGCCTGAGGAGACGGCGGAACTAGCTCTTGATGTTAACAATGCCGACGACACCGGAGGACTGCGGATCGGCGAAGATCTTGACGACCAGATGTGGGATAGCGACTCACATCCTCTAGAAGGCGATGAAGTAAACACGGCTGATCAGACCCATCAGACAGATGATGGTGGCCCGCCGCTGCTCACTATCCGCGAGGCCTACGATATATTCAGCACTGAAATGCTTCGTGACGGCAACGTTGATCTTTCTGGACTTGCCAAGTGGACGGCATCATCATCGAAGCCGGGACATGGGGTTGAAATGCTTCGCGATGGCACGTATACCACGTGGTGGCAGAGTGATGGCTGCTTGCCGCATCATATCGACGTCCAGTTTTCAAAGCGCGTAAAGCTTAACCATGTGTCATTGTTCTGCGACTACGTTGAGGATGAGAGCTATACGCCGCGCTCATTAACTATATATTGCGGTTCTGGTCCATACGATCTTGTTCGTGTTCATCGGTACACGCTGGACAAGCCAGAGGGATGGAGCTGCCTCCTTCTCGACCGCTCGCCGCATCCACAGTATGGGTCATTATCATGTTGGTACGTGCGCATTGAGATCAATTCCAACCACCAAAATGGCAAAGATGCGCATATCCGTGAAATTCGCATGCTTGGACCTCGTCAACATATTCGCGAGCCGTTGTAGCATCCTCCCATTAAACGCGACAGCATATGCATCCAGCGACTCCTCTGTTCATGTTCTCCACGGGACCCTCCTCAGCTCATTTTCTTAATTTGCCTCTGTTCAAATCGACATGGTCCCAATAGAGCTTGAGCTCAGCCTAAAATTACCACTAGATCATTTTGATTTATAGTTCTCAATTAAGTCGTTATTTGTTATTATCAACCAGAACTAATGCATCACAATAATCTGCTTACATCCCAGTCCCAAATTGCTCGCAAGTTTAGGTGCTCTGTTTGTTTACTCAGATCTGAAAAAATGGATGGTGGAGCTCTGGCAGAGTTGCTGAACCAGTCGCTTGACTTCAGGAAGGCCCGAGAGTCGGAGGCTCAACTTCGTTCCCTTGAAACGCAGGCAGGATTTGCCCCGGCGCTGCTCCAGCTGGTAGCGACAGCAGACTTGCCCACGGCCACTCGTCAAGCAGGTGCCGTTTATTTCAAGAATCTAGTGCTGCGCAAGTGGACAGATGAGGCTGGAAACTGGCTTTTGCCGACCCAAGATGTAGAGTTCATCCGCAATGAAATCGTGGGACTGATGATCGCTTTGCCAGTACCACTTCAGGCACAAATTGGCGAAGCCGTTGCACTCATAGCTGACTCTGATTTCCCGCACCGGTGGCCAACGCTTGTACCGTCGCTAGTAGCTCGCTTGGGCAAGGATGTACTTACGAATAACGGTGTGTTGGCGGTTGCACATGCTATTTTCAGACGATGGCGGCCACTCTTTCGCTCTGATGAACTGTTTCGCGAGATTTTACTTGTGTTGTCTCAGTTCCAGGAGCCCTATTTGCATCTAATGGTCGATACTGACCGTCAAATTAAGGCTACTGGGGGCTCTGATCCTCAACTTCTCCAAACTATGAACCTTCTGGTCAAATTGTACTACGACCTTAACGTTCAGGATGTCCCAGAATTCTTTGAGGACCATCTCTCAGAGTTCATGGGCATACTTCATTCCTATCTAAGCTTTACTCCGAGCTCCGGTACTACAGATGACGACGACGAGGCTGGGGTAATTGAAGAAATTAGGTCGGGAGTGTGCGACGTTCTAGTCCTGTATGCCCAGAAATTTGAGGAGGGTCTTGACGCGTCTTACATTGAGTCTGTTTGGGCTTTGCTTATGACTTTGGGTCTAGAGCCAAAGTATGATATGTTAGTTAGCCGCGGACTAGCGTTTCTGACCGCCATGGCAGCCACGCCGCAATTTTCTGGCATGTTTGCCACTGACGCTGTTCTCGAACAAGTCGTACAAAAAATTGTCATTCCTAACTTGTCAATGCGTCCTTCCGATGAGGAGTTATTCGAAGATGACCCTATAGAATATGTTCGCCGTGACGTAGAGGGCAGTGACGCCGATGCGTCGCGTCGCCACGCTGCGACGGCTTTCCTGCGTGAGCTCTCAAGCCGAAACGAAGCAGAGACTACAAAGGTTGTTATGGGCTATGTTACCAACTACATGGCAGAGTACCATGCTATGCCTAGCGTCAATTGGCGAGCGAAAAACACTGCAACTCACCTGTTTGCAGCTATAGCGGCGAAAGGCAACGTCACCAGTGCTGGAGTATCCACTACTAATCTGCTAGTGGACGTTGTTGGCTACTTCAATACCAGCATAGCGCCCGAAATCTCCAACTCGGTATCATCTCAGCATCCAATTCTTCGTGTCGATGCAGTTAAGTTTATTAACATCTTCCGCAACCAACTCACAAAGGACCAGCTCCGTCAGGCGCTTCCACTGCTAGTTACCTTGCTCAGCGACAAAAGCCCCGTCGTATACACGTGGGCTGCAGTAGCCATTGAGCGCATCCTCGCCCTGCGGGACTGTACGGTCTCTACCGAAGGCCCATCTGCGCCTATGTTTACCGAGCAGGATATTCGTGGTCCTCTCACACAGTTGGTGGGTCAGCTCCTAAAACTCGTAGTGGCGAATGCGGACTCTCCAGAGCGCCTGGCCGCAAACGAATTTGTGATGCGGTGCCTGATGCGAGTGTTAGCAGTGGCACAGGGTTCGGTGGCGCAAGTTGCGTCAACATTACTTCCTGATCTTGTTGGTATTATGACAGCAGTCTCTTCAAATCCGGCCAATCCACGATTTACTCACTACCTGTTTGAGTCTATCGCAGTTCTTATCAAGCTTGGCGGCTTGAACCTTGCCACCCTCGACGAGGTAGTTGTCCAGCCGTCGCTTCAGGTCCTTGCTTCTGATGTCACGGAGTTTGTTCCTTACATTCTTCAAATTTTGACACTAATTTTACGTCTTCAGCCGGTAGAATTGGGTCTGCCTACATCTTTCGCCCAGCTGGCACGCCCGCTGCTCTCTCCCGTGCTGTGGGAAGCGCGAGGAAATGCGCCAGCTCTTGTAATGCTCTTGCAAGCGATTTTGAGCCGTGGACCTTCCCTAGTTGCGTCCCAAGGTCTCCTTCAGCCACTCCTGGGCGTATTCCAGAGCCTGGTTGCGTCAAGCGCGAATGACCACCTCGGCCTGGAGCTGATGGAGCATGTCCTGGTGTATATTCCTCTGGAGCATTTGTCGCCTTATCTTGTTCAAGTCGCCCAATTACTGCTTGTACGGCTCCAGAATTCACGGACTTCCAAGTTTGTCTCTTCGTTTGCTCGGTTTGTATATTTCCTCAGCGCCATAGAGTCGCAGCCTGCGTTGGGTCCTAAATTCGCGATCGACTTCCTCGATGCTGTGCAGGAAGGTATATTTGGTCAGGTATTTCAGACGTTTGTGTTGCCATATACACTGAAAATTAATGGTATGGCCGATCGTCGCATCGCAGCTGTCGGCCTCAGCAGGCTGCTTTGCGAAGCACCTCAATTTTTGGGAGGTGCGTACATGTCTCAGTGGCCTGAAGCAGCACATGTTCTTGTAGGTCTTCTAAAAACTGATATCGCTGAGAAACCAGCGGAAGATTTCGTGGTCGAGGTCGACCTCAACGAGTTGTCATTTGGATCGACCTTTTCGCGACTGCAAGTGTGCCAGTTCCCGCCATTCGATCCAGTCCCTAGTGTCACGTCGCCGCGCCAATTTGTCGAGAGTGAAATCAAACGTGCTGCCTCTGAAAATCCTTCTCGGATTGCAGCATTAGTTGGCACCGCTGATGCAGATACGCGCCTCTTTCTCGAACATTTGACACATTAACTTGACATCCTAATGCATATCCATAGATATAAATAGTCTAAATTGTGGCTTATTGTTTGCCTCAAAATCCGTACGATAATGAGCGGTCTCGCAGCGCCGGCAGCTGCGCACTTAATTGCATGTACATAGAACGAAGAGAGTCGCTTGAACAAGTCGACCTAAGGCTCGTCAATCACACCACCGCGAGAAGAATGCCGAGAGAAGTAATCGAAGTCGATGGAAACTGCTGTTCCAAGCATTACAGCCCGCTCTGGAAGAGTCAACGATGTATCCGCGAGCTCAGCGCCGTATATCTGTTCCTGGCCTCTTAGAGCCGCCGATGTCTGTCTGAGTACATAGACGCCCGTATCTGTAAACATCTCGCGCATAAGACCGACCCAATTGCGATCTACTGAGCCAATAAGCTTTCCTTCTTCGTTAGCTACTGGGAAAGAAAAGCTAAGGAAAGGCGCATCTATCCGCCCAAATTGTGTCATGTCTTGATGGTTGTTAATGTCGTGTAGGAAAAGATTGTATCTTCGACGCCACAGGTGCCATTCTTGCACGCTTTCGCCGATTGTGCTGCTTGGATCTTGCTCGGATTCCGATGACCCCAGAGATCCAGGCAGTAAACATCTGATATGGCTGTTGATGAAAGAGAACGGTCGGCGAATCGTCATAGCGTGCTGTCCAGACGCATCATAAACCTCTACGGTAAAAGGCCGATGTAATCGTGTAAACTGCCGGGCAATTGCTCTCGTAAAACTGAGGTCGACCTCCTCCATATACCCAGCGGTAGAGCCGTCTGGACGGTACAGCGTGAACCGGCGAGCCTGTTCATACGATAAGAAAACATTCATTAGCTCAATCTGTCGCTCAACAATAAGGATTGGCTCGTTCAATAGTGTCACTAGCGCTGATGGGAGCTGTCCATTATATCCTGTCAACGCCGCCGTCGCTGCCGCCGGATTTGCTCTACGCATCCGACGTAGTGCCGGTGGCGGCGTAGTGATCCGACTACGTATCGGAGAATACCACCTTCGAGAATAACATTGTGCAAGACTTCTACCGAATTTTGGAGCCTCGCGTAGAGCAGGCAACATCTTCGTTAGCAGCTATGTAGGAAGCCCACGACCCACCTATGTATATATAAGCCGGGCTGCCCGGTGGCTTAGTGATAGGATCTGAAAAATTAGAATGAAAGGTCTCACACAGCAGAGGCTGTGGAACTCACGGCTTTGTGGGCGAAGTTGTCGCGGGATCCACACTGTTCCAGGTCTACCGTATGAGACATCCAATGGTATCCCGGGACTCTATTCACCACAGGGGTTCAAAGCGGCGTGGACGGACTACCAGACCTGGTTAACAGAGAAGCTCAACAGTGCTACTGCTGAGACTAGTGACGCGACACGGTTTCCATTTCATATATTGCTAGCCTCATCTCGGAGTCCGCGAAGTGCTCATGTGTTCAACTATGCCTCCCAGTTGCACAACAACCATCTGTTCTTTATCAACCTAAGCGCCGACAAGGAAAATGCAGCTAATAAACCCAGCGCATCGTTACAAAAACGCATTGATCAGGTATTTGGTGGACTTGACGGGCTAAAGCGTGCTATAAAGGCAGAATCAGCCAAGATCCAGGACCAGGGACATATCTTTCTTGTCGAGACACCGTCGAAGCAATTAGCTTTGATCACTTCCAACGGTGCAGGTACTCCCTACAGCCCTGGAAGATACCAACAGGTGGATCTGAATGCTCCCCCAAGTGACGATGATGAGGCCCTTCTTCGGGAGACCCGCGAAGCAGTTGCGGCTAATGTCACTAATCGTAACGTCGCTCTGCTCTCTCTGAACTTATGGCAGTACGCTTATTTGACCGATTTTGGTGTTAAGGGCCGTGATGAGTTTGTAGACGCGTGGTGGGCCGTAATTGATTGGCATCGCGTATCACAACGCCTCTACCGCTAACTCTAAATATTCGCTTGTATATAGACCTGTATTTTCTTCCACACACATCTTCATCTAGCTTGAGGCTTCTATTTACAGCTACAGTGGCAAGACTATGACTTTTACGGTCTAAATCTCCAGTCACGACCATCCAGCCACCCTACAAACAGGCTACTCCTTAGAGATTATGCATAAAGGCGTGCTGCACAATTGAACGACAGAGGGCTCCAAGGTCACGGATAGCAACAGTCTTAAACAGTTGAGTTACCCGCTGCTCTGGGTGACGTGGATTCTATGCTGCCGCAGATATATGAATTTCCTCCGTTCTTTACGCGCCAGCCTAACAATGATACTTGGCAGTCTCAGCTGAGACACTGGCAGGAGGTCCTCGTAGAATGGTGCCGCTCAAATCATCTACATGAGCTCACTGACACCAGCGAAGTATTCACCAATGGTCGGATCCAGCGTACCCTTCCTCCAGCTGTTGCTCGCGAGGTTCTAGATTACCTGGTTTCCAATGGGTGGGGAGAAAATATTGGGAAAGCTGTATATGTGTACAGCCGGAAGCCTCCTGAGCTTGCGGCAGCAATTCGGGCATGGGCAGTGGATACTGGTCAATCAGGAGCAGTTGTAACACTTTACGAGTTAGCTGAAGGTGAGTCTCCGGGCCTCGAAAGGTGCGCTGGTGCAGACGAGACCGGGCTTAGGAGAGCGGCTCAGCTCATTGCGAAGAAAGGGGATGCTGCTTTATTACACGAGGATGGACAGATTGTTGGGTTAAAATTTGTGAATACTCTATTGTAGTTTTCTAATTATCCAAATCATGTAAATACGACAGCTCCTACCAGCTTCCTCACTAAGCATAGAGCTTAAATCACTTGGACGGCGCGATGGTCCCTATGTGCCCAGAAGCCCTGGAGCCGGGTCATTTTTTGGCCATCGCTTTTATGTGAATAGCAGGCTTAGTGTCTGTTTAGCTGTTTCTTTTACAATTCTCGTTTGGATTTCTAGTTCCAATAACTATAGGAGCAATTTCTCAGCGTGCGGTTTCGATCGCCGTTTATTCCCCACGCCATCTCACCCCGCTTTAATGCATAGCCAGGGAGACCCTTGTCTGCGTGGATGGGGGGATGACTACAATAGGGAAGCAGTGGCCGGCACTGCTGACCAAGCGTGTACACGACTTGGGGCAGTCGAGACTGTCAATTTCTGTCTGTTTCGCATGGCCACAGACACTGGTGGCAACTCAGCAGAGGAGGCCGGTAATGGAAGAGATAGGGGTGGCTCTAGCTCGCTCAGACGGACAACATCCCGGAGCTCCTCTCTAAACCTTGCCTCTCAGCGCAGTGACAATGCAGCGGAAACACCATCTCCCACAGCTACCCATTCCTCAAACACATCGCCACTTTTTTCGCAGTCAGATTCAAAAGATGTGATTGAATCTCAGCCAGCAGTGAATCACCCACCACTTCTGAAGCGCAGCAGAAGCATGGGTGTATTTGATGCCATAGTGGCTCCAGCCGTGAGCCCCGGCCAGCAAGCAGTAGAGTATATTACTGGGAAGGTTCAGCTTCCCAGGGACATTTTTCCGCCGAAGCCTCAGACGGATGTGGGTCAAGCAGAAACACAGCATGGCGATCGCAAGACACTGGAAAGGCACATCACGCCAGGTGTTGGCTCAGACCCCAAATACCAAGCTACACCTCAGCAAGAGTCGCCAGGGAAGCAATCAGTTGTACATTCGAAAGAGCGACAGTCCGGGACTCCACAGCCAATGCATGATGTGGTAGAGAGCCCACGCGGCTTTGATGACAGCAACCTACGACATCAAGCGCTCACTCGGGTAGACTACTTCAGTCACAATTGGAATGAAAGCGATATCGCTGACTCCTGGCGCTATATTGTGTCACGTCGCCAAGATATGGCCAACAGTGCACGGCTCGAGAACGCTAGCTGGCGGATGTGGGCCAAGGCTAAGAACAATCTAGGAACTGTCAGCCCTGAGGAAGTTAACTGGCTCAAAGATTATGATGTAACGTGGCTTTATGGGCCCTTGTACCATGAACCAAGTCCCCGTTCCCAAATTAGTACAGACTCATCGGGGACAGCCTCGCCGATGTCCTTGTCTGATATCTCGAGCAGATCAGGGCCTAAGTCGCGGTCGTACCGGGAACCGGTACCTAAACAACTCAAATCAATTTTGAAGAAAAAAACTATTGCGCAACTTATGCTTGAAGAGGCGCCAGAACTCGCACTTGGCAACCAGAACCCTGGCCCCACGGCCAACTATCTTCGACATCACAACTACCGACATGCGCCAATTGGACAGACCAGACAGCACGTTGCGGATCTGGTCAACCGGCAATACAAGTCATATAGGTCAACGCCGACAGCCGAACAAAACGTGTCGCCAAATCAAGAGCACGGCATGCTAGGAACATCGGAGCTCCTACCGACATCCTCAACCTCGTCGCAAAAGTCAGTACGATCCATGCACTCAGCAAAATCTGTTGGGTCTCGTGTATCGATCGGATCATATGGCGATCGCCATGTACATTTTAATGATCGTGTAGAACAATGCATCGCACTTGATCCTGAGCCTACGGGAGCCAATGCAGACGAATCAGCCTCACAGCCTGTCAGTGTATCCGTTTCCAATTTTGACTCCGACTCGGATTCGGATTCAGACTCAGAATCGGATTCAGACTCCGGCGGTGGCTTATTCCTGGGCATTCGGAGGCCGAGTTCACTTGATGTCACCGATTGCCCTATCATCGCACCTCTACCTGCCACGACTCTCAATTATGAAGGTGCTGATGCGAACACAGATCCGGAGCACGATAATCTTGTACCCGGGGACGTTTTAGAAGGCGGTGAGTCTGACAGTTATCAGCAGATGAGCACTGGGGGGCGACGTCCTGGATTTAATGCAAACTATGACCATCACGCGGAGCTCGGGAACCCTCCAGCTGTCCACTATGAGATTGTTGATCCCAATATCAAGCCGGTCGATCTCGTAGCAACAGGAACCTTGGACCCTTCTAATCCCAGCAGCCCAATTCTATCACCGGCAGACGAAGAGCTGTCATCAGCACCGGGGTTCTTTGCTCTTGGCACACCAGTAGTGGCCACAAAATCGTCTTCCAAGGAGTCTTCAGTGAACACGTTCACTTCAGATTCCTCTCCTCTACCCTCTGGTATTAGTCCAGATTCTCAGCCATCGCAGAAACGCCGAGTACGACCAACCGCATCCTTTGGTTAGGCAGGAAACTTAAGCATGAATAGACTGTACAGCAGCAACATATACCAGTGACCGATTCTCTAATTCACCTACTCTGGAGTTGTGATATAAGGTATATATACACACATACACATACACATATACATATATATGTATGCCTTACCTAGACCAACTTGGCAGAACGAAACTATGAGAGTGAGCCAGCTACCTCTTTTATTCGCAAGCCGAGATCAACTTGCCATCGGTCCAGCCGATGTTGCTTATCCAGTTGGAAAAGAGCCTGCTCCACTCCCGTAGCGTCATGTCTTTTTAGCGCAGATACTATTTGGGCTAGTGCCGCGTGCTCTTTGGTAGCGCTAAAAGCGCGGTCTAGCTTAGCCCAGGAAACCAGTGCTTTCTCGAGACCCACAGTATCGCCATTAGCAGCATAGCATAGTCCAGCGTTGAGGAGCAATCCCTTAAGTGACCACCGGGCTCGAGCGTCCTCACGTGTTTCTAGTATCACAGCCTCCAGCGATTCCGTTGCGAGACGGTAGTCTCCGGTACGAGCAGCAGCATATGCGAGCCCTTTCCGCGCTGAAAGTGCTAAAGAAGCAGCCCCACTCGTGGTTGCAGCGTTCAGGGCTGCCCGCCAAGTCTTGAGTGCTTCGGCACGCGCGTCCAGCTCGTCATAAACCTTTGCAAGATCTCTAAGTACCTGAGCTGCACGCCTACGAGGACCCTTTTCTGTAAATATTGCAGCTGCATGCCCTAAATTATTGGCCTGTCCCACTAGATCCTCCCCGCTTCGCCGAGCCTGAGCTGCCTGTATGAGAAAAGCCGCAGCATCATATGGTCGTGGGTCAACTTGTGCAGCTTTTTCGAACGCATGAGCAGCCCCTAGCCAATCGTGCACACTCTCATATTTACCAGCCGCCTCTCTATACAACTCAGCTGCCTCTTCCTTAGCGTCGGCGGTCTTGCCAGTGACCCGCTTAACGACAGATTTAATTCCTGCCTTGGCCTTGGCTTTATCAGAAAGTTTGTGGCCCTCTCTCCACGTTGCTTTTTGTGAATCGTCAAGCTCCGCTTCCTCAAACATTTCTTGAATTGTCTTATAGTCAGGTCACCCCCCGTGGGTATTACACATGGTGGGCCACAGCCGGGGGGGCAGCGCTATAACGCTTTCCGATATGGGAGTCCCTGACGAGTCTCGAACTGTGAGTGCAACCCCAAGCATTACAACAATGACAGAGACTTCAGTTAGTGGGGGCAGTCAAGTCCGCGGTGCTTCGATCGCTCGACTGGTGTATGGCCAAAGGGACGTTACTAGAGCTGGATACGTTCCGCCCACCTCTTCAGATATTCCACAAATAAGACTTCCTCGCGTTACGGTTTCAGATGAATCGGCAGTCGAACGATATCTAGCCGCAGCTGTGCCTGACATGCCATTCGATGATGAGACTCCTGAACCCGAGGTCAAACTCCCGGCTCTAGATACGGTTCCAGCAGTTTTCTTTGCCCCAGACTTTGCTCTGGATAATGAACGTGTGTTCGATAGTATTGTGGGAGTCCCCACTGCTTCTGGGAGTATCGAGGAAGATGTTTCAGATGGCCTTCTCCATGACAAGCTGAGCTGGTACGTTGACATTGTCGAGATGCATCTCATTGCTGAAATTGAGGGGGCTTCAGGGCGATTTTTTGGGGCAACTTCGAGCTTCCAAGATATTGAGACTCGAGCTGCAACCCTCCGAGGTGAACTGGCCGCTTTCCGCGAAAGCTTGGGGCAAGTTCAGGACGGGTTCGTTAAGCCTCACATGGCCACTGGTCTACTTCGAACTCGTCTTGATGAGAATATTCGCCTCTCTGGTGCGATGGATCAACTTGCAGCTTTTATCAAGGGAGTTAATGAACTTAACATTGAGTTGCCGACAGCTGAAGATGACATGAGGCGCCTTAGAGAACTGTCCAAAGGTCCATTCATTGATCTTTTACCAGTTATCTCGGCTCGCCCATATCTAGAAAAGTTAGAAAAGACTGGGGAAGAGTTGAGAACTCACAATGCTGAGAGCTTGTCAGATGCATTAATGGCCGACCTTCGTCGCAAGTTGTCCGCTGAGTCTCCTGAATCTGAAGTGAGTGCTGAGCTCTCTGGAGTGGCTCAGCAACTTCTTCCACGAGCTGGTAACTCAGAAGATGTAGTTCAAAGCTTCACAGGGAATGTAGAACGAGAAATCAAGACTGTGATCAAGCGACATCTACCACCCGCATCTTCGGGAAGCGATGGAGAGGATGCCCATCTTGCCCGACTCCTCCATTATCTTGGAGCCCAAGAGGCTGAGAATATGTTCAAGGGACTCTACAGTGACATCCAGAAGGTATTGATCCTTCTAAGAGGATACCAGAAATTGCTGATCAGCCTCGCGCCTAGTCCGGCTGCAGCAAGTATTGTAGATTCGGCTGTTCATGCTGTTGATGGCCGCATTACTCGCGTACTGCGAGTACGCAAAGATGCGACTGCTGTCCTTTCGGTATCCCGTTTCGTCAGATGGCTTGCTCTGACGAGAAACTTCATAGAAGATTGCGAGAGGGCTACTGGTCAAACTCCCCCGGAAATGACAGATTTCGTTGTTGCTCAAATGAAGCTATACTGTCATACACTCCAGAATGACGCAGAACAGCGGCTTGCCACAGCATTGGACACTGATATCTGGCGTAAGGATGAAGTTAGTCCACTCGTTCAGCAGGCTGTAGACGTCATTGTTGAGGCAGGTGCACTTGATCCCTCCATTTGGCTAGCTTGGGCTCGGACGGATAAGCCACTGGTTGAAGTTGATCATGAGGTTCCAGTTTCAATTGACGGGAAAAAGAGACCTCTCAATTTGTTCGTTGACAGCGAGTCATTTTTCGTTAGCCGAGGTACTACCGAGTTCTTGAAAATAACTTCTGAGTACGCGCCTTTGATCACACTTTTACCGCCTTCCCATGCTGCAGATGTAGCGATGACTTGGGTTGAACTTGTAAGGGAGTACAACGCGCGTGTGCATCGGCTGATTTTAGGATTTGGTGCTACCAAATCTGCGGGTTTGAAACATATTTCTGTTCGTCACCTCGTTTTTGGCTGCGAGAACCTTCGCTGTGTGCGTAGCATTGTTGGTTATGTTGCTCGCTTAGCGTCCAGACATTTGCCGCAAGATCGGGGCGATCTCCTAACAATGCAGCTTGCAGCGGCCACTGACAGCTTGAACGAGCATCAGGCTGAAATCAGACATCGCTTGGTCAAGCTCATGGCAAACAAGATTCAAGAAACGTGTCACTTGATAGCGGCTCAAGATTGGTCTCGCCCTCCGCCAAGTGTCGACGGAACCGCCAATTTTTCGGCACGCCCCTATATGATCAAAATTGTGAAAGATACGCAAACTGTTGCACGTGCGGTTGAGGATACCCTTCCCTCATCCCTGGCTCAGGCGATAATGGCTGATATATTTGGCGCCTATAAACCGCGGTTGCTGGAAGCATATGCCGGTGCGAGATTGTCAAACCAATCAGAGAAAGATTCTATGCTTTCAGACCTGGATTATTTTAGAAAAAATGCAGGACATCTGTGTGGGGCCGATAACGTAGGCGAGATCCTTTATGAATCAGTTGACGGGTTTGCAGCACCTACCAATGGGCCGGACTTACTCTCTCCTCGTCGTTCTATGGAGGCCCCCCGTCGATCTAGCGAAACTCCCAGAATATCGAGTGAAACTCCGAGACTATCAGTTGAATCCACTCGGAGGACATCTCAGCTCAGCCTTTCACCCTCGCTACAGCCTGTCGGGGTGGATTCTGCCGAGAAGAAATCGCTTCTCTCCTCCAGTGAGACTACAGATGTGCTGAAGCGCGATTTGGATGAAGATGAGCACCGCCCTTTGTCTGAACTAGCTGGTCATATTGAAGCAGAGGTGTCGCTTGAAACGGAGGCCACAGCTCGAGCTGACGAGAAGGCTGAGGCTGAAGACGAAGCCAAAGAAAAGACTGAAGCTAAAACAAAGGCAAATTCTGACGCAGAGTCAAAGGCAAGTGCTGAGGCTGAAGAAGAAGCAATGGCAAAGGCTGAGTCTGAAGCGAATGCAAAGGCTGAAGCTGAAGCGAAGGCAAAGGCTGAAGCTGAAGCGAAGGTAAAGGCTGAAGCTGAAGCGAAGG